>CM070743.1:6829596-7429596 GCA_036346245.1 Bonia amplexicaulis | reverse complement strand
AGAAACAATGTTGCTAATGGCTTGACTGGTTTGCAGCCGCATAGCTAGCTTGGTTTGAATCTTAATTTTGGTTGTAAGAATTAGTAGTTCAATGCAGTCCCCATCTTCTGCAGTAAAGGTTTGATCATTTGCGTAAAAGTCGTCAATTTTACCCGAAGCAATGGTCTTTGTACAAGAGAATTATACTTGTACATTTGAAGTAGAGTTGCTTACTAGTTTTGTAATATGATAAAGTAACATGTATTAGGATATGCACTTTGTTCAAATTTCCATTTATTATCTTAAAACCTTTAAGTTGGATGACACGAACAACTTTCCTTCTTGAATCAAATGTATAAATTTGTTGTACTAAATATAACTTTAAGCATTGTACGAGTCATGCAAAGCAGCATTGGAGTCACCTCGATCTTTTGTGGTAATGTTCTCAATATTACAATTAACATCAGTAACTATTCACATCTTAATAACTGCTAATCCAAGCATCAAGTATAGATACCATTCACCCGGTTTGCTGATATTTAGTTCAGTACTTCAGTTCCCATCTGTCACCACCAAAGCTTTGATCTTTTCTGTCGATTTACTCAAAGTATTATCTTGTTTTATCCCATCATGTGTACATGTACTTTTGCATTCCCTATAGTTATTTTAAAATTTTTTAACATTTATAACTGTTGTTGCAGGCCATTACACAAGAGTCCCTTTCCTCTGCACAGGTAATGGGACTGAATTGGTCATTTCGTATGAGTTCAGAGTTCAGATTCTGCCCGTCCTACCCCTAATTGAGATCCAATGACTGTTTTCTTTGTCTACTCTACCAACAGCAACAAGACTTATCCATAGTGATGAACTTGTTCAACATAAAGCAGCACCACGCGCGCACACTCCTCATTCACCACCGGTGGAAGATGGATTGCATATATGACTACCTTGATAGGAATGGGCAAGACCACATGCTCAGGGAGGCAGGCATTGTGCTGCGTGAGAAGAATAGCATGGCAGTTAGCTCAACAACATCCTCAAGAAGCGTCACCTGCAATGTGTGTTTTGAGGAATTCTCCCTAAGTGCTGTCTCGACCATGGACTGTGGGCATTGCTTCTGCAATGACTGTGAGTTCCCACATGTCTCTCAGCAGCTTTTAATCTCTATGTACAGCTACAGAGAACTTATGTTATATGCTGGTGTTTTATTTTCCTTGTGAACATTCATCAACTATAGATATTACTCAGCTTCCTAGGCTTTCAAAAAATGCCAAAGATCGAAAGAATTTTATTAAAAACACTTGGATATTTAACTACTGTTGTACTTTCACTCTTTGTTCAGGTTGGACAGAGCACTTCTTTGCAGCTGTGGACAGTGGCAAGAAGCAGATACGGTGCATGGAGGTGAAGTGCTCGGCCATTTGCGAGGAGGGCATCGTGCGGTGCCTCCTTGAACGGAAGTACCCCGACGCAGCTAAGCACTTCGATCACTTCCTGCTTGAGTCATACCTCGAGGACAACGACTCAGTGAAGTGGTGCCCCAGCGCTCCGCACTGTGGCCGCGCAATCCGCATGAGCACTGGCGAGCGGTACTGCGAGGTGGAGTGCCCCTGCGGCATCAGCTTCTGCTTCAACTGTGCGGGGCAGGTGCACTCACCGTGCCCGTGCGCCATATGGGAGAAATGGAATGCCAAGACCCATGGCGAGTCGGAGAACATCAAGTGGATCCTTAACAACACCAAGAGCTGCCCCAAGTGCTTCAAGCCCATCGAGAAGAACGGCGGGTGCAACCTTGTCAGATGCAAGTGCGGCCAGTGTCTATGGTAAGTTGTTGTTAGTTGTTACACATAGGGTACCAGGGGGTGGACGTACTGGGTGAGAACTTCATCATCTTCTGGTGAAAACACGTGAACTCGCCAGGCCAATCTGCCGATCAGTGTGCCTTCGGGAGAATTTTCGTCCAATGATTCCTGTCCACGGATATTGGCGCGGCTCACATGGCGAGTTCACAAGTTCTCTCCAAGAAATGAGCTTATACCTGATGCATGCATCCTCTCCCGACTTAACCAATTCTTCTCCTTGATTACTAGCTTTTTTGGTGAATGCAGTTGGCTGTGCGGCGGCGCCACTGGGTCGGCTCACACGGGGGCAAGCATCGAAGGCCACAGCTGCAACCGCTTCAACGAGGACGACAACAAGGTGGACACCGGCAGGCGGCAGCTGCAGCGGTACACGCACTACTGCGACCGGTTCAAGATCCACGGTGACTCGTACAATGTGGAGCAGCAGAAGCTGGGGCCGGCCGTCAAGGAGCGGGTGAAGCAACTGGAGTCCGATCACTTCAAGCGACCCCTGACGATCAGGGACTGCGGCTGGCTGACCCAAGCACACCAGCGCCTGCTGTGGTCGCGGCAGGCGCTGTCGCGGTCGTACGCGTTCGCCTACTACATGTTCGGCGGCGAGGTGCGGACGCACCCCGCTGAGCGGAGGAACCTGGCTTTGGCACGGAACCTGTTCGAGGACCAGCAGGAGCAGCTGGAGCGCAACGTGGAGCGGCTGTCCAAGGTGCTCGCGACGGACGTGCCAGCACTGCCGGAGAAGGAGATCCTGCGAACGAAGCAGGAGGCCGTCAACCTCGCAAAGATCGTCGAGACGCTCTGCGGGGAGATGTACAAGTGCATTCAGGACGAGCTGCTGCCGCTGCTCATGGAACCCATGAGTATCGCGACGTACCGGCCGGAAGGGCCCGACAAGGCCAAGGAGTTCCCGGCGTGACGGACGGACGGGCTCCACATGGTTGCCCAGCTTGAGGGGCATTTATAGCAGGCAATGATTTACGCTGGTTAGAAGCCTCGCACTTATTAGAATACCTGACGGTTATGTACAGTAGCCTATCTCTTAAGATGTGGTTTCTATCTCACCTTAAGACATCATTAGAGATAATCTCTCTAACAGTAAATTATTTATCTAATTATTTCGTACTATTTTTATTATAACTTACTGTCATACCTTATCACTGTTTGCGTTGGTTTACGAGCTCAGATCGTCTCTTATATAAGAGACAACATATTATTTATCTTTACCTTCTCTTATTTGTATAGGATTTTATTTATTTAATATAGTTAAGAGGTAGTTAAGATAATACTATTGGGCATACCTTAAGTTGAACTGATTAGTTGCAAGTGAAGTACGTACGGACTCATTCATATGTTTCAGTTGCAGGTGTCTGTACAAAGCATTGTTCTAAAAGGCGGGCACTGATTAAACGGTGACCCTTCACTTACGCTTATAAAGCACTCGCTTATAATTACGTAGAACACCAGATAAATAAATTAGAAAGTCCAATTGCACACGAATTTGGTTCTTTTTCTTAGTTTCATTGACTTGAGTAAGCCAAACGTCAAATGTACAACGTCAATATTTCTTCATAATAGTTATGTTAGTTGCCCATTTGTTTTCAAATTACTATCTGTGATTAACGAAATAATATAGATATTACTTACAATTATACAATCCACCCAATTTATAAGTGGCAGGGTAACCCTTTTTTAATGCTCTTCAGAACATTCTTCGAAATGTTTGATTAGATTATGGTTCCTGCGATGAGCGTCGTATGGTTCATATTAGCTTTTGCTTAGAGAAGTCAGAATATAATATAAACACCTGGTCTTTTAAAACGGTTTCTTCACTCTTTTCACTCTCATCTCACTCTGACGATAAGACAGGAGGTCATAGACGAATTATGCACCTCACTTTTATCTAGCGCACGTATCTCTTCCTCATATTTCCCACCGCTCGCTCCTCATTCTAAAAGATACTTCTTTCAACCCTACTATTTATTTTTAGTTAAAAGCTATCACCCGTAGCCAATATCGTTCTTTTCGATTTCTAGTTTATGCTACAATAACTAGGGTTCAAACAAAGTCTTTTTGAGGCGGGTTCTACAAGTCGATTGTAGTAGACACTACACCGACTTTAGTTATATCCATCAAAATCATACGTAAGTGTCTTTCTCCGTACTCTCTCTCGCGGCCAGAGTTAGAACATTTCAGCCATTAGTCGCAGCCCAAATGAATGGGCCCATTTATGAACACCCTATGTGGTATAGTACTTTTCTTTCCCTTATTGCTATTTCGCAGTTATTGTGTAGTTGCACTCTCACAAAAAGCGGCCATTGCATTCGCCTCACCTTCAATAACTTTCAATTTGACTCTCGCAAAAAAAACCTTTCAATTTGAATTTTAAAACCTTGCAATTAGAAATTTGAACTTAAAATTGGAAACTTTCAAACTTGATGGCTTGAAACCTTTCAACTAACAATTCAGCTTCTGGTTGGGGATTTTGAACTTCCGCTTGAAATTAGCCAATTAGGCTTAGCAGCTGGCGTATCATGATACCAGGCCTCTTCTTTTGAGCTTTTAAAAGTTATTTTTCGGTTTTTCTATAGTAATTAGCTTTCAAACGGGGTTTCTTTTTAAGATAGGATCTACAAGTTGATTATAATATATATTATAGTGATTTCATTTATATCGGGTAAAACCGTACAAGAATTTCTGTTACTTCGCACTTTCTCTTTTAAACAGTCCAAACATCATAAATTATAGATAAAAGCTATAAAACTAAAGCCAAAAAGAACATATCGAATACCGGATCCAATTGGAAGAATGATCGGAGAGCATGGGAGGACAGGGAGCCTGCACAAAGGCAGGGAGTCGTTGGAGGACGGGTTCGCTTCAATTTTTCCAAATGGTATAGCCCGTATAAACACTGGTTTTCCCACTGGTATAGCCCGTATAAACACTGGTTTTTCCACTGGTATAGCCCGTATAAACACTGGTTTTCCCACTGGTATAGCCCTTATAAACACTGGTTCTTTCCACTGGTATAGCCCGTATAAACACTAGTGTGACCCCGGGGCCCACTGGTATAGCCCGTATAAACACTAGTGTGACCCCGGGGCCCATGGCCAGTGACACCGGCCCAAGCAACAGTGGTTGTGCAGTCTAAGCGCCCCTGATTTTGGCATAATTAGACACATCGTGATACGTATGGTGATCATGATCTTCCTCGTCCTAGGTCCGTCACTATCTGCATTGAACGGCCACAACCTTACGTGGAACTCCCGCACAGATTCGCAAGTTAGCAAATCATTACGGTAATAAAATGATTTGCGAAAAAAAATGGCACGGTGGCAAACAGCCTGATTCCATTCTTAAAACTGAACAAAAAGAATGAACAAGCTGATCATACCGCAAACGAATTGCTCGAACCGAACACCGCTAAAATTGACCACCATCACTCTAGATCGATCGCTACAATACCTAAAATTGCTCAATAGACCTTAAATCAGATAAAAGATAAATGCTCATAAATTCACTTGTTAATCGAGAGAGAAGAGAAGGATCGGTATTGATTTGGTCGGACATTATTCAAATATTTGCAAGAGTTGATAACAGCACATGTGATTAAAGGTACCTTAATAATCCTGAACCGAAGAAAAGAGCAATTCCCATAAATCCTCTTCTTCTTTCTTATTACAAGGAGACGCACCCACATAGGTGACTGTCTCTCATTAGCACACATCTAAAAATACGGTGGTCCGAGATAAATTTCAGCTGTACAGGTAATATAATGGGATTGAACTAGGCGGTACTGCTTAAGAATTCAGAGTTCGGATTCTGCCCATCCTACTAACTGTGATCTCAGGACAGTGTTCTTTGATTGCTCTACCTATTGCTGCTGCTCTACCTGCAGCAACAAGATTTGTCCATGGTCATGAACTTGGTGAACATAAAGCGGCACAACGCGCGAGCTCTCCATATCCACCACCGGTGGAAGATGGTTCGCATCTACCACGGCCTTGAGCGGAAGGGGCGAGAAGGCTTGTTGAGGGAGGTAGGCATTATGCTGAAGGAGAATAACAGCATGGCAGCAACGGCTGGCCCGATGACGCCCTCAACAAGTGTGACCTGCAATGTGTGTAGTAGGGATAGCCCTTACCTGAGCTCATTCGATCTGTTTGGAGGCTATAGGATCCAATGAGATATGTGTAATGACATGTATGCTCCTCTATAAGGTGTTCAGCTGTGAAGGCAGCATTGTAATCACGACTTATATATATAACTGAAGTCGGCAAACGCCGCCAACAGTGGTGGTTGAGGTCACCCCTGACTGAGCAGACAGCCGCGACGCACCAGCCACCGATTGTGGCACTTTCTGGTGCGTAGATCCAGAGTCTCTACTCTCCGCCGGCCTGCAGCAGTCGGTGTGGCTGGAAAACTTCAAATTCCAAACCGTTGAGCCGTACAAAGGCGATACGGACCCTAGGGAGTTCGTTCGAGTGTACGAGACGGCCATCAAGGCTGCCGGCAGAGATGACTCCACCAAAGCGAAGGGACTGCCGCTCGCTCTGCAGGGAGTAGCGCTCTCTTGATTCTTCACCATAGAGCCACACTCCATATATGTGTGGGAGCAGATCCACGACCACTTATACAACAACTTTCAGGGTAACTACGTCAAACGGGTTGACGCGGATCAACTCTTCGCCATCAAACAAAAGCCCTCGGAAAAGCTCCGAGAGTACTTTAAATGCTTCGCCAAGGTTTGCTGCCAAGTTAAAGATGTGAACGAGACCACGATCATCAACGCGGCGATTTGAGGCCTGCACCCGGGGTCGCTGGCCGAATACAATGTAGGCAAACCGATAAAGACAGTTGCCAAGCTCTTCGACAAGATGGAGGAATATGCGAGGGTAGAGGAAGATGCGCATCGGCACAGGGGCAACACCTCCGACACCAAGCAAGCGTAAGACCAATCGAAAGACATCTCCAGTCGCAAGCAACGCAAAGCCCAAAGGGCTAGACACGTCTTCGACATCAAGGGCGGGTCTGACGACAGCACCTCCATTGGCCGGGGATGGGGTCGCAGAGGTCGGGGGTGTGGATGAGGCCGAGGCCACGAGGACGGAGCGCACGACGATGGAGAGCGACAATAGCATGGACTTTGGTGCGAAGTACATGGGCGCGGTGACCACCTCACTCGAACCTGCCCCCACCATCGCAATGCTCCGCCAAAGCGTCGCCAGGGACAAAGCCCTGGAAGTGAGGACTCTCGTGGTAGTCCATGTGCAACAACTCTCGGAGGACCTTCTACGGATACAGTCCGTCGAGGGAGGACATCGCTGCATCATAAACGTCATCTCCGAAGATTCGTCGCTAGAATTCTCATCTGCACGGCAGCAGAAGGCTTACGCCCGTTGGCTGCATCACATGGCGGCATACCCTGCCCAGGTGCCTTCGACCTGGTCACAAAATGACATCACCTTCACAATCACCGATACGGACGGAGTCGACTTCCCTCACCAGGATCCCCTGGTGATCCAGACCGCCATTGCCATATGCGACGTTAAGCGTGTTCTAGTCGACGGAGGTAGCTTTGCCGACATCTTATTCACAGGGACCTTCAAACAGATGGGAATCCCCCGTAGTAGGCTTGAGCCTCCGGGGATCCCGCTCTAGGGTTTCGGGGGTTAGCCACTGAAAGCTCTGGGCCAAATACAGTTACAGGTGTCCTTTGGACAGGGTGACCAGGCGAGAAGTGAGGACGTCATCTTTGACGTCGTCGATCTTCCCTATCCATACAACGCTATTCTGGGACGTCCGACACTCAACGCCTTGGGAGCGGTCCTGCACCACAACTTTCTGTGTATGAAACTTACAGGTCTGCAGGGAATTATTACCGTGTTCAGAGACCAAGATCTCGCCCGTTGGATAGAACTCGGTTGAAGCTAAGCATACGATTCAAGATCAAAAGCCAATAGCTACTGCTGACAGGTTCAAGACGCACGACCACTCCTACAAGGTAGAGTGGATGAAGTTGTGGCCGACCGTCGAGGAGAGGTCGAGGCTGCCGCGGTCGTTGGATCGCTTCAGGCGAGAGCTGATCAAGGACGCCGGCTGGCTGGCTTGGGCGCACCGGAGCCTGCTGGGGTCGCGGCAGGTGCTGTCACGGTCATTCGCCTTCGCCTACTACATGTTCGGCAGCGAGGTGCGGGCGTACCCGACGGAGCAGGTGAACCTGGCCATGGAGCAGAACCTGTTCGAGGACCCGCAGGAGCAGTTGGAGAGCAACGTGGAGCGGCTGTCCAAGGTGCTCGCGACTCGCGAGCACTGCCGGAGAAGGAGATCCTGCGAACGAAGCAGGAGGCCGTCAACCTCGCAAAGATCGTGGAGACGCTCCGTGGGGAGAAGTACAAGCTCTCGCGACGGACGTGCCGGCGCTGGCCGAGGTGGACATCCTGCGGACGGTGCAGGAGGCCGTCAACGTCGCCAAGATCGTCGAGACGCACTGCGGGGAGATGTACAGGACGAGCTGCTGCCGCTGCTTGTGGAACCCATGAACATCGCATCGCGACGTACCGGCTGGGCAGGCCCGACAAGGCCAAGGAGTTCGCTGCGTGAGGCGGACGGAGGGGCGCCGCTTCCTGGCCGCGCCGACCGGTGCGGAAGTACAGGAAGCCTAGCTAGCTTGACTTGCATGAAGCACGCCTGTATACAGGAAGCCTAGCTCGACTTAAAAGCATATTGGAATATTTATATGAAATTTCTATACACGTGACCACAAAATTATGGTAATTTCAGTTCAATTTCTAATATTTGGGTGGATTTGAATATTCACGCACCTTCATTCGCCGTCTCTGTTGAGCCTTGCTGTCTTTGGTGGGGACGTGAGCACCGCCGTCGCCAAATGTGTCCCCTTGATTTATTTTTTTCAGTCGTCATTTTGCTGAAGGCGACAATCCAACGGTGTTTGCCGATTTTCGGTTAAAAAATGCCATATTTATAAGTGAAGCATGCGCAGCGTTCCATCATCATCTTTTTTTTTAGAACAAGGCACAAAGTTGCATGAACGATAATATTAGGTTTCCGAGGCTGCTTGCGGCGTATTGTCTACCACACACTGATGACTGACTGATCTAGTAGACGCACCGATGTCTCTCGCGTTTTGCTCTGTGCCCTCAAACTTCCTCGGGCTTTTGCAACATTTCGTGTTTCGGCCCATTGGAAGGCTTCGTCTGCTGGCCCAGGGCGCTCCTGTATGGGCCTGGCCCAACCAATTCGCCATGGACGCCCCGGTGTAAAGTGACCCAGACCTCCCTCCCTCCCACCGTTCACATAGCCTAGCTAGGGTTTTAGCCTCGCCGCCTCCAGAGCTCGGGAGCATTCGAGGAGACGGAAGCGACAGAAGCAAAGGTAGAGCTCGGTCGGAGACGAGATGTTCCTTGGTGCGATCCCGCGGCGGCCGAGCAAGGAGGCGGCGTACAAGCAGCTGCGCTCGCACCTCCTCGTCATGGCCTCCTGCGTCGCCGCCATCCGCGCCGCCCCCTACATCCTCCACTTCCTCACCCGTGACGCCGACGTCCACGAGCTCAAGCTCGAGCTCTAGGTCCGTCCCGATGCCGCCACCCTCCGAGGTGAGCCCCCCGCCCCCGCTAGGGTATGGTTGATTTGGGTGCGGCGCGGGTGATCCCGTTGTTGAATCGGCGTGCGACGGTGTGCTTAGATGTGTTTCTGCTAGATTCGGTGCCTGTGTGTTTGTGCGGATAGGTACATCTTTGTTATGCCGGATTGGATGGGTCACGGTTACCCCTAGTGCGTTCCCCTGGCGTTGTTGGTTCTGATTGATCCATTTTTGTGACTTCAACTTAGCTTCATGGTAGTTTGTTGGAGAAATCAGTGTGCTTTGGTTGCTGTGATTTTTTTATATGATGGTCTTAGCTGCTTTTAGCACTACACTGTTGTGTTGAGGAGGTTTTAATATGGTTGGTTTTTGCAAGATGGATCCTGGTGGGATATATATTTCAACGAATTAATAATTTAGTATATGCTATTAGAGAACATGGCATGGTTCCTATGTGTGCTTATCTGTCTTCATTGGTCGAAACTTGTGGGTACTGGGCTTAGATGACAGTTCCGGTTTTGGATTCCACTTGTCACGATATGTGATCTCTAAGCATGAGTTGATGGGATGAATTGGCAGGTCATCAGTGCCTGCCTTGAATTGTTAGGGTGAATTAACTTTTCTGGTGGGTTTCTGCAAGTTAATGGAGGTGGATTAGCTGGTCATTGTTGGATTCGTTTTACATGGTGCTTGTCTTTATCATCTGGATCATGCCTGGAACATTGGTTTGCATTAGAGTAAGAATGTAAAATAACTACCCTTAACAGGAATGATAGAAAGATGGACATATTTTTTTTCTCTAAAAACAAATTATATAAGCTATCTTTTGAAATTGTTGATTCTTTGAATTTATTTTCACCTTAGCTGATTTACTGTTCTCAGTTTGTCACAAGATCTGCTGTGGTAAATTGTCGTACTTCTGTTGTTTTTGCATTATTCATGGTATTGGTGGGGACTTCTGTTGACAAACACAAGTTACTAAAGGGGCTGTCTGGTTCTAAGCCCATGCTTGCCCAAATTTGGGTTACCAACCCAAAGTTTGGCCAAAATATGGGCCAAGAATTTCATGACTGCCAGAATTTGGTACACATTGGTAGAGTTTATTACTTATGCAAGCCCTACCAATGTGTGCCAAATTTTGGTGGTGACAAGCTGCCAAAATTTGGTCATGGAATTCTTGGCCCATGTTTTTTCCAAACTTTGGCAACAAAATGAACTAAAGATCCAATGAAAAAGAAATCTTACCAGTTTTGCAACACATTGGTAATAAACCAAATCTGTACCAAATTTGGTAAGTAACCAAAATTTGGGTGGTAATTAGTAAAGTTTACAATTGCATTTTATTGAAAATGATAATTTCTTTTGGATTTCTACCAGGCTTATTAAGGCGTCGCCTAAGCGACGCTTAGGCGGTAAGGCGCAGGTGCAAGAAGGCGTCGCGTCGCCTTGTCCTGAGGAAGTATGGCGTCCTTTGAACACTAAGGCAAGATATGGCGTCGGTCAGGCGAAGAAAAGACAGGAGGCGGCGAAGGCGGACGCCCCAAGAAACCAAAACGCATGTATAAAGAGATGGGATGAGGGGGCAGTGGGGAACCTGAGCCATTGCATCGGCCGAAGTCGAATCCTAGCCTCCATCCCCGCCACCATCCTCGAAGCGGCGCGCCGGCGGCGGCCATCTGCTACGGTGCGGCGGCCATCTGCTGCGGTGCTGAGGGGGAGGATGAGAGGAGGGAGCGAGGGAGGGAGGGCGAGGCGGAGGGTGGGCGCGGGATTCGCCGAGGATTCGTCGAGGAGAAGCGCCGAGCGAGAGGCAGAGCGAGCTGAGGCTGGAGGCGGAGTGGGAGGGAGCGAGTGAGAGAGATGAGCGGCTAGGGTTAACCAGATCGGCCGGGTTTTAACAGCGCTTTTGCAATTTAGCCCTCAGACTTATATGATATTACAGTTAAGTCCTTCCACTGTTAAGAAGCCATCAATTTTGCAATTTAGCCTTAAGACTTCTATAAAATTACAATTAAGTCCTTCTCACTCTTTGAATTTATTCTAATTTAGCTCTACAAAGAGCCGTTTTCTTCGCCTTACGATGTGTGTAAGGCGTCGCCTCGCCTCACGCCTTATCGCTTAAAAGGTGTGAGGGGGGTGGGTCGCCTCGCCTCGCCTTACCGCCTTAATAACCTTGATTTCTACCCACTTCATTTTTGTTCTTGACCTGTTTAACCTCTGTGGATTGTTGGCATGATTTACTTACGCTCCTAATTGCAATTAGTCACTGATATGTTTCTTGTTCTTATTAGGTGCGACTGGGATGGGCCAATCGTTGCCATAGTTCCTTTGATGACTGCAAAGTTATGTTCAGGATCGGGTTTCTACGCACCTTATAAAATATGAATTCAGTTACTTTTGCCTGATAGGTCATCTTTCTGTACTGCGATAATTCAATGACAGTGCGTGCATCAACTTCCCTGTTCTTTTAATAGCATTACTTTGGCAACTAGCATTTGTGTTTTCAGTGTCCAGCGGTGCGTCTTTCATTTTGCCTGGCTGTATGGTCCTGTCTGGCATTTTGGGGTGTTACAGATTATATATCTGTACTACGTTAAGTTCTGAATGCACGATGTTGCCACCACAATCGGGGTACTTACCGCATGCTTGGTTTGTGCTTCGGTTGTTTCGTCTTTGACAAGTAAGAATGAATTTTACAGGAATCAGTACGAGTCCTTGGAAATTCTGTCAAGCCGTATTAGACACTGCTTCATTGCAAGCATGAGGTATTCAGACAACTGTGGTGGTCGATTTATAAATTGATTTGCGTTCTGACAGTTCACCTTGTTAGAATACGCCCTGAACATAGTGCGCTGCTGGAATTACAAGAATGCTTGCCAAGGACGCACTCTTGCCTCTCTGGTCGGCTGGCCATTAAGGCATAAACCCGGTCATGAGTCATGACTAGCTGGAAATTGCCAAACCAGCACAAACCAAGTAGAGACAAAATAATGGCCATTGGTGTTTTGAGGATTGAAACATAGCCAGCTGAAACACACGGGAAAAACCAGCACAAACCAGGTAGAGAAACAAGATGCCTGGAAGCAAAATCCACGTGGACCCAAGCGCTGGCCAGAGTTCCCCCACCGCTAATATACGTAATGAGGATATATATGTGGTACGAAGCCACCCTCAGCCTAAGTACGTGCACTCGCGCAGTATATGTACACGCGAGTGGCCTAGGTGTGAAAGCCCATGCCTTCGCTTCGTGAGATCGCTGATTTGTTTCCAGCCTCTGCAATTTCAAGCGTGCGCAAGCAGACGCGAAAGCTTCGTGAGCTCGCTGATTTGTTTCCAGCCTCTGCAAATTCAAATGCATGTGTCCATTGTAATCTAGAAGAAATGCAGTAAAATAATAAACTAAAAGCATATCTTCTTGGACTAAGGTGTTGCATGAACTATGTTTGGACTAACATAGATTAAATTACGAAGGACTTGTACCAAAAACAGTTTATTGGTCTTTTGATATGCAGATGCTTGGAGGCAACCATAGTTGATGGCGTGGATATGACTAGACTTAGGGATGAGCTAATGTACGGTCAAGAAAACTGGATGGGATGGACTGCCACGGAGAGACTTGTCGATGTGTGAGCCGTTGATGAACCTACATGTAGTGGATTGCTAGCAAAAGAGGAGACGACCATGGGCTCGGTTCATGGAAGAGGTGAGATCCATGGTCACAGCAAAAGTGTTTTAGTGGAGAAGCTAAAAATACTGAAAACAACGGAACTAAAACCACAGTGTTTAGAGGGTGCTTAGAGCTCGGTTTAAGTCGAGGAAGTGCTCAACAAGTTAGCCCAATTTACTCCGCGCCTTCATGATACACTAAGCCGTAGCCCAATAGCCCTTTTTTCCAACCCACGTCGCCAGTGAGCCCAACCCCAATAGACCTTATTTCCAACCCTACGACCACAGCCCAACCCCAACAGCAGGCCAAAATGTGTCGGCTGAAGTCTCTGGTACTATGCTAGGAAACGAACCCTAGCGGCCTAGCCTCTGGCCACAGCTTCCATGGTGCGTCATCGGCCTCGCTCCGCTGTTCTCTGGTGTTCTCGTCGCCATTGAGCTGGTGGAGGAACTGTTAATTTGCAGAAGTAATTTTGGATTTCTTTTCTTTTTTTTCTAGATCAAGTTGTTTCATCTTTGTTCTTCTCTAACGAGTTTTCAACCAGATTTCCTTTAGACTTTATGGGTTTTATTGAGTCAACTCACTTAGACGATGATGACGAAACCTATACCTTAAATTGACACCGTATCGGATTTTGTACAAAAAAAAATCTTCTTTGTTTTTTTTTCCAACGGGAACAACACCTCTATTGAGATATATGTCCTATGCATCAATGGAGATCAACAATCACCTCCTACTATAGTGATTATTGGTAAATTATGACATCGTTGCAGGACCCAGAGTCTCAAGCGAGGATGATAAAGATGTCCAACATGTTCATCCAACACAGTCACCAACCCAAGTACTTAATAGCAACATGTTGTTCATATAGAAGCTTCAATATAAAAGTGGGAACTTACGATACTTTATCAATGAGTTATTAATATAAACTAGATGATCTTTCTAAAAAATAGTCTATTTACTTATTAACTTAGTGTTGATCCTTCCTATAGCAACTACAGGTATTGAGATAGTTTCTTGGACGACGACTTATGTGAAGAACACGTTAAAAAATAGCATGCATGGCAATACTTCCCTTCATAAAAGGAAGACTCGCCTGGTGATTTTGTAATTTTTCTGAAGTGTTCTGTGGTGTTGGCTCTAGTAGAAACAATTTGCTTTTCGAGCTACTTGGTATTTCCTTCACGTATTTTTTTAACTTCTCTTTACATTATTTTCTTATACTAAATTGGTACCCCGTCTTATGGGTCTGTTCCTTTTGGCTGCGGTTTGTGTCTATTGGCTGCGGCATGTAGCTTTTGGGTTGTTCGTGCGAAAGATTACAGAGTAATAGAAAACTCACGTGTGATTTTTACCGATATAAATGAAGTCGGTATAATATATACTACAATTAACTAATAAGCACTATCTTAAAAAATACTTTGTTAAAAGTTAGTTGCTATAGAAAAAAAACAAAAAGCAGCTTTTAAAAATCAAAAACTATAGGGCCTTAAAATGGTAAAGGTGGTGATCGGTTCGGCTGAAAGCTGAAAGCTTATGGCTGAAAACACTGTAGCTGGCTGAAAAAAACACTGTAGCTGAGAGATGCTTATTTAACATAATTAAATTTAAAAAAATTGAAAAATATGTTAGCCCATCACAGACAACGCAAACGAATACGAGAAAAAAAAACCGACAAAAAAACTCAAAAAAAATCAAAAATTCAAAAAAAGACGAAATTATGAATAGTGTAAGCCATAAGCTATATTGAGCTTGGAAACCGTCGTACTTATCTTTCCGAGAACACCACGGGTCATAGTTGGTTGCAATGATTCAAACGCCTTCGCCGCGTCCATCCTCAGCCGGCCTCACTCCCGACGCTCCCACCGTGGACAATCACGCCGGTGACCAGCGGCCGGCCGCACCATCGCTATCAAGTGGCTATTTGTTACTTAATGCGTAATTAGTAGCTCCAAGAAACTGGTGCCGTAATGTTAGGAGTACGTCTTAATCGATGAGTAGGTAGCTTGCAAATCGCGAGATAGATAGTGTTAACTACTAGTAATAGAGAAATTAATGTTTCTTACGTAGTAACGATAGTATTCTTGGGTTTAGAGTGGTCTATATTTTAATCAACTCTAAACTATAGCTGTCTAAAGAGTTTGCTTCTGAAATCCTTTTTCCTTGAAGGAATATCACCGGTGCATCTGTTTCTGAAATCCTTATTCCTTGCAGGAATATCACCGGTGCATCTTTGGTTCCTTCCAAAAATATCATCCAAGATTGTATGACACAATTAGAGAAGAAAAAGGGTGAATGATTGACTCCGTTTTTTGAAATCTCTACGTAGTGTCGTAGTCGATGAAGAATCCGACCGCTTAAACGAACACTTGATGCTCAGCTTTGCTAGTAGTCGTATGCGTTGCCCAAACAACAATCACTAGAAATCATGAACCAGATTGATTCAAGATGTTCTTCATTGCTGAATTTTCGTGAAGTTACAAAGTGCCCTCACAAGCACCCCTAAAACACTAGCACAAAAAAGCCTCGCAAAGCCACGATCAAAACACTTGGCCTCACCCTGCTTTTATATGCTAGAGCCCTAAACCGTGTTCGACTCAAATACGAACATGAAATCCTAACTCTTCCTCAAATTAAGGGACCCGAAACCTTCCAAACATGGGTTTTACCAAAATTATAATCCTCCCGTTATAGACTCCTTCCATAACGTTTCCAATCTTACCACGTGATGAAGCCTCTACGAACGCACCTCCCGTAGCTCCATCTCGCATCATCAACCTCCGTGTAGAAGCCTCTAAGACCGCACCGCCCGTAGCTTCTCCACACATCACCACCATTGATCTCCATGTACTTCAACGTTAGCTCGACCAACTCATGTGACATCCTCAACCGTCTGGACCTCAGATCTCCTCATCCTAGTTCCGATCATTCATGTCACCGACTATGATCGTCTCCATGCCATCCTGCACATGCGAAAACCAAATAAACGTTTTCTGGCACAAGTTCTTCACAACTTGACCGTCATCAACACACAACCTCACACCACCTTTGTCCACCAATAGACAAAAACAAAAACCATCTACGACTATCAACCAGGTCATCTATGACTACACATTCTATCGCTTACCGCAAATCAGCTCCAGACAACTTCTTACGACTGCTAGCTCAACGAGTACTCGAAAACCATAAGTACTCGGGAAATACTATCACTCCGCTCTAAACACTCAGGGATATCACTCATCGCTACTGACCAAAACCACTGAGTACCAAGCGCCAAGTCTACGACTACCAATCATCAACCAGTCACCGCACCATCGATCACTGAGTACCGAGTATCACCGACAGCCGCTCTGACCAGATCAGTTAACCACTGACTCAACACGAGTACTCGAGGTACTCGAAGATCAAAGGAATTAAAGCACTCGTACCAACCATGAAGTCTACGAGCACCAACTGTGAAGCCTACAGCAACCGATCGCAAAGCCGTCGACCACCAAAGACAACAACAACAGACTGCAAAGTCTACGACTATGAAAACAAGACTGCGACTATAACAACAGTCCAAAAAGTCTACGACCATAGACTGTAAAGCCTTCGACTATTGACCAGTAAAATCTACGACAATCGAGTACTGACCAGGTACTGTAGCTACGACCATGAAAAAGTACTGTAGATATGACCATGAAAGGTACTATAGCTACGATCAGTGGTCGTTCTGTTGTGGTCAAAGTCGAACGTGGTCGAATTGCCGTAGTCGATATTCCACGACCGACGCCAGACGTGGTTGAAGTAGAATGTGGTCATAGTCAAACATGATCGTAAATGACTCTGAGTCATAACCAACATGGTCGAAGTCTAACGTGGTCGAAGTCTACTGTGATCGAAAGCCGTTATGGTCGAAGTCTGCAGTGGTCGTTCAACCATTCAATCCTCTGATGCCACTTGAGTGCAGTCCGATGTTCCGATGTGTCTCAAAAGCCATCCGATGCTCCAGAGCTACTCGAATATTGTTCGATCCTACTTAGACCCGATCGTACTGCTCTGAAACTACTCAGAGCAACCAAAAACACAAGGAGAAGACAAAAACCACTCGGAGCAGACTGAAACCACTTAAACTTGAAACCTTCGACCGCGATCGACCAAAACTTTCACAAACGCAAAATTCAAAGCAATCCAAATATCAATTATTCATTATCACTTTATTTACAACCATCCATATGGTCTAACAATCTTTCCCTTGATGAATACATTGACAACACCTCAAAAACTCTCGAATGAATTACATTTTGAAAGAAAAGCAAAAGAAGAAACTCAACAGACACTCAGCAAAACTCATGAAACCCCCCCCCCAACACAAGAGAAGTAATTTTATTAAATTTCTCTAATTTCTCCTTTTATCAAATTTCTCCAATTTCTCCCCCTTTGGCAATGAAATTATCAAAGGTTCCAAAGAGAAGATAATTATAAAAAGGAGCAAAAAGAGAAAATATCCAGAAGCTTTGAGGATTATCTAAGTCATTTTGCATTGATTTATTAGTTTGACCAAGCTATCTATTTGAGTAGAGCTTCCTAGATCATATAAAGACATATATCATTTAGCAATGTCAAAACAATTTTTTTGCATGATTAAGCAATTTATGTCATTGACAGGCATTTCAACAATGATCAAACTAATTATAAAACCACAATGAGATATCACACCGAAACATCAAAGCCAAAAAATGAAGCCGATTTTAAATCTAGACGAGCTAACAGTCTCATATAGCAATCTATTGTTCCATACTCAAAAACTAAGCATGTGGCATGTTTGAAGCATACTTCCTTTTATGTTTGTAGCACATAATTATTTTTATTGATGGTGGCATGCTTAAAGCATACTTATTTTCATTTGTGCACTTTCTTGTGCTGTTGTCTTTTGTTTAACCATGACATGCTTGAAGTATACTTCTTTTTATTTATGCACTTTTTTGTGCCTTTTCTTTTGTATAACATGCCAACTTGAGTGATCATAAAATGATTGCAAAATAAAACATACGAGCCTCATAGCTAAGCTTTAAAATAAAACTTAAAATGATGCTAATACTTTTAGATGAACTTCGCAAAATACTATCTATAATCAATCTGGTCAAAGTGTTCTGCCATATCATGCTTTCGTTTAATTGCAGCAAATTAATCATAATCAGTCATGATCAAACCTACACAACACATGAGTACATGCGATAAAGAAAGCTCTTTTACTCAGTTGACTTCAAAGACTTGATCTTGATGAATTATTTAACAAGTATAATAAGCAAAACTTCTAAAACCACTACAAACAACAAACCCTCTCTCAGAATAATCTCATAAGATGCATTACACCTAACTCACTCCAACTACTAACGAACGCGGTAGTACCGTGATTGCAACGGTGGTAGTTCCGTCCAGTAGTAGTACCGCGCCACACTGACCGATAGTTCTGATTGTCCTGACAAGTGCATTGTGCATATACTTAACAAATCTTGTAAAACATATTTGTAAACTATAATATCATACACACAAGTATTAAACATAATTTTTAACAAGTTACAAAACACATTTGCACACTTTTGGAATCGTGATACAAGGATTAAACATGAGTTTCAACCATTTACAAATATAAGCCTCCTACAACAAGGAGTAGGAAACATAGACTTCAAACATTTCCAAAAATACATTTGCAATATATAGTTTCAGTCACAACTATTTGCAAAACACATTCACAAATATAGACATCATGCTATGGAGAGATAGAGCGAGTGAGGTTGAGCTATCAACATATGATGAGACTCAAACTACTAGACATGACCCATCTTAATAGTACAGCAATCTATATTAGAAATCTGGTTCTCGAACTAAACACTAAGACCGGTAAAAGAATAGGAATACATTCTTAGCCCTAACTAGTCATACCTTTATCTTAGATCATTGTCTTAATATGCATCAACATATGATGCACCTTTTACTTACTTGATGATCTTCAACATATGAAGTCATCCTAAGTCATCCTCATTTGTGGAACCTAACCTATTAATCCAAATCATAGAAAATATTAATCCACAAATCAATTATCATTAATTACCAAAACTCCACCATTAACTCGTAATAGAGGGACTAGACTCAACAATTTTTTCTTTTTGGTAATTCACGACAATCTCAACAAATAATGAGATGAATATTGATTTTCGAGTATACGACATGTACACAACAATTGTATACTCTAGAATAAGCGTCTTAAACAATTAACTTATTTGAGTGTGAGTGTTTATCTTTGAGATTAATTGCTAGCAAAGTTTACACATCCGGTTGTCATTGATTATCCAACTATTAACACATAATAGATGAACTAGATTACAACTCGACTATAAGTATATATATGAACTACATAAGTTATATATACTCAGGAGATATGTTCAAAGTAAAGATTCTTAATATGCGAAAAGGGAACATGGATCAATACTAATGAAACAACAAAACATAGAGTAAACACCCCTTAAATATGTGCATACAAGAATGTATAATGAAAATATATGCATATATTCAAGTTAGACTATTTAGTTAAGTTCAATATATATTTTGGATCCGATAGATGCAATAAGATACAAAAGTGTGATATTGAATGCATACATCTTATAATTTTACCTTTTTCCCAAATAAGACTAAGCAATATCATAATCAATAAACAAGCTAGTTCCATAATTAGATTTATCATTATCACCAAAACTAACTAAATAGAGCTTGAGCTTACATCCTCCACCATCGGCGCCCTCCTCTCGAGCTACTCCACCGCCTCCCATTTCAGGTGATACATCCCAACTCATGACAAGAAGCATCGCTCTGTTTGTTACATTTCGCTGGCTAGCTAGCTTCTTCCATTGCCGATCGATGGTAGGCGTGCACCATGGCAGTACGGGGAGCTCGAACGTAACTGTGCATGCCTAGATAGCGCGCCATGGAAACGCATCGATCGATTTCCGAGTATTAATTTGCACACCTTCCTGGTTCTAGCTGCGCAATCGATATAGAGATCTGCAAAATGGGAGAAGTTTATGTGCTGATGGCAACTAGAAAGATACTTTCTAAACAACATGTTTGTTCAAATACAAAATAATAGAAATGCTAATGTAACGTACTTTAAATTTTTTTAATGTTCTATTCCTTTCATTTTGTATGTGAATTATTAAGAAAATTTGTTTTAGTTATATCCAATGAGACTGCATTTGGAGTAATTCTTACGCAAGAAACTAGAGCAAAGTCAATTAGCAGAAGAAAGTGAGTAAAAAAAATACTAGCTGTGTCTTCAGTCGTGCCTGAAGGTTCTGATATACTTCGGGTGTTGGATTTATCTCGATTAGCCTGTCCACATCAAATAGAGCCGACTGGTAATCTTTCAGAGTGACAAGAATCTAGGCACCAAAACATGAGAGCTCCAGCATGCTCCCTATCCTCTCATGGACAGATGTGCACTCTTCTGCGACCTATAACATTA
Source organism: Bonia amplexicaulis (assembly GCA_036346245.1). Taxonomy (NCBI): domain Eukaryota; kingdom Viridiplantae; phylum Streptophyta; class Magnoliopsida; order Poales; family Poaceae; genus Bonia; species Bonia amplexicaulis. The sequence goes on along the minus strand of CM070743.1, from coordinate 7,408,987 downwards.
TCATAAAAAAAGAAATTCAGTGTTGATAATAACGAAGATAATATAGAAAAAAAAGAACAATAAATGATGTCAGGAGTCAACTTATTCTAGCTAAATACCCATAGTCCACTGCTATTGTCATCACATACCTAACAAGTATTACAGAGCGAAATAAATCATAAATTTGGCCCATCATTAGCTAATGCAGGCTTCACAAGGGGCCATAATTTTGCCCACGCACATATCAGATCATCAGTACAGATGTTTGATCATAAAGAAAATTTCAGGTACTGCAATTAACCTTTTATCCACAGAAATAATTCATTATATGGAGTACTGAAACCCAGTCTTTTTTTAAAAAAAAAAGATTAAGGAAGGTATTGTAGTTTTGCAATATTCCATCTGCATCCTAGGAATTACTTTTATATAACAAGTGGATATGTTTGAGTAAAAAAGTACTAAAGGGATATGACTTTCCAATCCTCGGTTTCTCGCTTCCATTTCAAGGCTTGGAAGCCGCCATTAATCGCAGAGAGGTCCTTTTCGAAAGAAACGTGAAGAATCGACCGATCGACTTCGGGGGCAGTTGTCCGTCCGTCCTTTGCTTGAAAAAGATGAGTTCATGTTTTTTTCTCCACCTGTCATAGGGAAGCTTAGTTGACTACACAATGGGAATTTTGGACACATATGACACTATAGCAATCTAAAATTTCAAATTTGGCTCCCGGTGCAAAAAAATTCCAAAACTAGCCCCCTTCCCGACCGCGAGATTACCCGGAGGCGACACGTGGCGAGTCGTGCGGTCTGGCACCGCACGATCGCGATCTTGTTCACGGGTCGTGCGGTGCCGCACCGCACGATCGCTTGCGTGGTGCGCGTCGGCCGACGACTCCGCCTCCCGACCGCACGATCCCGCCCGGAGCTCAATCATGCGGTCGGCGCGCCGATCCAGCAGCAGCAGCGCCGGTCGTCGCCGGCGGCCGGGTCGTGCGGCCACGGCGGAGGAACGGTCCGTCGTGCGGTGTGGTACCGCACGACCCAGCTGATCTTGCGGTCGCGCGGTACCACACCGCACGACCGACGCGTGTCAGCCCGGCGCGGTCCCGCGGTCGAACGGGGGGCTACAAACGGAATTTTTTAGATCCAGAGGCCAAATTTGAAATTTCGGGTGTATACAGTGTTACATATGTCAAAAATTCACACAATGGACCTCTGCGATCGGTAAAGGCCAGTTTTTCGACAGGGGAAGTGACGTAGAGAACGGCCAGTTTCCCTTAATCCACACGCGCTGATCTGGCGTGGTTGGGCGGTTGGTGGCAAGCTCGATTCTAGTATTTCGATTTGATGATCTATTAAACCGAACAATTGATTGTGTCATTGCGTACATAGCGTTTCGTCATGGCCTTGTGCTTTCTCTAGAGTGTTAGGAGCTAGATATATAGTTGGTTAGCATAGCTGTCGAAAGATATGGGTAACACTAGGCATATATAGTTGGTGTTAGTTGAACCAATGATGTATTTAAGTGGGTTGTGATGCTGTGTTTTAATTGGGAACTTTGTCAAACTGCTAGGGATGGTAACAGGGGATCCCCCACCGTGATCTTTGCTAAGACATTCTAGGCTTGCCCCTACTAAGGCTAGACGTCATCCATGCCCACGTGGGGATCCCTTCCAGATAAAATATTCATTATAAATAATCTCTACTCTTTAAAAACTTGAGTTGGTGGTAGTAGATAAATTCTCCTTGACTCTCAATAGCCGTTGCATCTTCCTCAACTCTTCATAGCCGTGGAGATCATGAGCCGCTCCGCCCCTCGCCGTCCGTCCATCAGGCAACGGACCGCGAACCCGCATCTCCCCAGCGAAGGCCCGCACGGCCCATGCGCGGCGCCTCCCGAACGAGCGCACACACAGCCGGCCCCGACTCGCTCGGTCGGTCGGTTGCGTAACCGCCTCCCCTCCTCAGACCCCTGCGCCAGCGCCAGCGGTTTGGCGAGCGAGCTGCGAAGCGAATGTACGCCCTCACCGCAGGCGCGCTCCTCCTCCTGATGCATATCACCAACGGCATGCCGTGATGATCTCGCTCGTGCTCTCCTCCTGCGACCTGCTCCGCCTCTGCAGCCACAGGGACCGGTCCCTCAGAATCCCCCTCGGTGGCCACGAGTTCGCCACCGTGGTGTGCCAGTTGATCTCGGTGGTCTACCTCCTCAGCTTGTTTGGCGCCACCTTCGCCCAGCCCGAGGCCCCCGCCAGCGTTAGGCCGGCTTGTCCGTTTGGCTTGAAAATTTTGAAAAAACATAATAGTTCAAAAAAATATGTAGAATTCAAAAAAGACACAATAAATTATAGAAATTGTAGAAAAATGTATAACAAATTGTAGAAATATAATAATGAGCTTTATTAATGTTTAAATGATGCATCAGTAAAAATTTTGCCAAGTAAAAACTCAACTTGAGAAAACATTGGCAAAGAAAAAAGAGTACAGCATGTAGCTCAGCTTTATAGGTTAAAAATGAGAAAAAGTACAATGTATACATGGATGTTCTAAGAAGCGTTTGTGTCGTCGGTGTCTTGACTGCATTGCCATCAAGATAGAGATTGTTGAACGCGTGTTCTAACTCCGTATCCACCATGCAGTGTTGAGCTCGTATATCATATTGTTCCCAATCTTTTACTATGAGAAGTACTTCCACTATCTCACTCATGAGACTTGTTATTCTTTCCTCCAATATTATTCCAGAAAGACTGAAAGTAGATTCGAAAGAAATCATCGAGACATGAATGATTAACACATCACATGCTAATTTGGATAGCATTGGATATGTTAGCTTGTGCTCGCACCACCAGTCCAAAATATTGAAGTTCTTTATATGGTGAGGCACGGGATCACTATCCAGAAATATTGATAGTTCCCCGCAGGCCCTGGTATAAATTGTTGTAGCACTTTCGGTCAACCTCCCCTACGCCGGTGAACCCTTCCACTCTGCCTCTGATGATGGCCAACCAATTCCACACAACTGTACCACCACTGAGCCTCCACGGTCACACAGCCAAGCACACCGACCCTTCCCCTAGCCTCATCCTCACCGGTGCCGTTCACCACTGTCGAGTCAACCAGCTGCACGAGGGCAGCCCGCCTAGAGCTGCCCGAGCCTAGCTGGCCATTGCCCTTGGCCTCCTAGTAACCCCTAGATGCTTAAACCCTCTTCAACCTTTCTAGAGAACTGCCCTAACCTCGCCGTGCCATGAGAAAGCATCGACGAGCTTCCCTCACCGCTGGTCACCACCACTGACTCTCGAGCCTTGCAAAGCCCAAAAATGGAACACCCTAGCTGCACTAGACCCAACCATGCACTCCATTGCCGTTGGTGACCTTTGTTGGCACTGCAATTACTCGCCGTCATTCTTGTTCTGTTCGTGCGTATTGTAGCAACCCGAGGAAAGATATGACCAATCGGATTGGGCCAGGCCATTTCGGTCTAGTGAACCCAAAACCGAAAATGAGCTGATCCATCACTGTAGCAAATGCTATTTACAACCCAACCCGTTACTATTGAAACTCGAACCCAACACTGCTTTAGACCCATTACTATCCGCAACTGAACTCCTATCCTGTTGCGAAGAGTACGACAGCTCTGTTCCCAAAAATGGGATGTTACAAGGTCCATTCGATCAATCTGATTAATTCTACGAATCTACCCCTCTGTGTCTTCCATGTATATATAAATAACAATTGCAAGTTCGCAGGAAACATCTGATCATCGATCTACGTTGTTGTCGATCGTCGTCGGCGTCGTCGCCGGCAAGGCGTCGTTCCTTCCTCCCCACTCTCTGATTCTCTCTTCAGCCAGCATAGCCTGCAACACTCGAAGTGCATACATTCCTTCAAATAAAGATCTCTTTCTTCAACTCTGATTGACAGTGATATACGTTGTTAAGCGTCAGTATTTAATAGTACTGCACCTGTCTGTCCCACTTGGTTCTCAAGGAAATCCAGAGAAGTGTAGCAGTCTGCAGCAGCGTTCCAAGTGACATGCCCACCCAAATCCCCTGCAAAAATTAATCAAGAACATAATTATATATAGTTTTTGCAGAATATTCAAAGGTTAGAACTAGACTGCGCACTCCATTTACAAGTTGATTTGATTTGTTCTTACCAATGCACCAAGTTTCAGCTTGAAGCCCAAGAGGACTCCCAGCGGAATCCCAACCAAGTAGTAGCACCCTATGTTTATGAATGCCACAAGCGACTGCCACCCTGCTCCAATAGCCAGACCTGCAAATTTTGATTCAACAGCCGTTCAATCTTCGCATTAGAAATGCAAGTATACATCTTGAAGAATTGATCGCGATATATATTATCGGCTTTGGTTATTAGTTGGTAGTAGTACCCGAGAGCACAGGCTGGATGCTGTTGAGGAAGATGGTTCCTGCGAGAAGGTACCCAAGTTTTGCAGCCTCCCTCAGCACTTCGTCGTTGTCGCTGAAGAACCGCGGCAGCTCGGTCCTCCAGATGAGGAACACCGCCATGAAGATGGCCCCGATGAAGGCGGACGTCGAGACTGCCACGACCACCGAGAACTTGGCCGCCTTCGGCCGGTTCGCCCCCAGCTCGTTCGACACTCTCACGCTGCACGCTCAAGCAAGAGTAGAAGAGAAATTTTGCGTTAGCACAAGTTACTGACGCATGTTTAATCTTGTGTTAGTACTAGGACTGTGCTTGCGTTGATTTTCTGTTACCTCACTGCTGCATTGAATCCAAGTGCAACCATCAGGGTCCAAAGCTGGTAATTGATGCTGCAAATTTTTAAACGAGTTGATTAATTACTGATCGAACATCTAGATATACGCATAGTTAAGTTACAGGGTTGTCAGAGAAAAAATTGCTTACCAAACTGACATGACGTCAACTTGGAGTTTAGCATTCTTTAGGAGACCCACAAGAATGAGCACTGCAGTGTAGTACCAGAGCTCCAAGCTGAAGACAACATAAACAATTAAAATTTAAGTGTTCAAACGATAAGAGTTTAATTAATCTACCTGCTGCTTGAATCATAATCGCATTAGGTAGGTAACTACGATGTTGATAGGAAGACCAACCAGAGCATGATAGCGGAGGCGAGCGACAGCTTGACGAAGGCCGCGAGGTTCTTGAACGCGAGCATGGAGAACCCCGTCCACGCCTCCGGGAAGCAGCCGGAGACGAGGTACACGAACTGCGCGATGATGATGAGCCACCACGACACATTTCCGACGACGGCAGCGCCGACGAGGCCGTGCCCGAGCCGCGTCACGAAGATGTAGTTGAGCACGATGTGGATGGCGAGCCCGACGCCGGAGATGACGGTCATGGCCCAGACCTTGCTCTGCGCCTGGAAGAACTTCTGCAGCGGGAAGTTAGCGGCGTAGGCGAAGAGCTGAGGGGTGGCCCAGCGCGTGTACCGGCCGGCGACGTCGGAGATGTCGCCCGGCTGGTGGAGCGCCCGGAGGATCGGCGCCGTGAAGACGTAGGTCGGCGCGAGCGCAAGCGCGGTGGCGCCGCAGACGATCCAGGAGCGCTGGATGTAGACGCCGAGCATGTCCACCTGCCCGGCGCCCACGGCCTGCCCGCACAGCGTCTCCAGCGCGCTGCCCATGCCCAGCTGCGCACGCACGCATAGCGTCAGCGCGCGTCACAACCTTACATGCACGCATGCGCGGGAGAACCCATACTTCAAACGACCGATTGATAAATTTTATTCTTTCGAAGAAAAGTGCAGATTTCGTTTCATCAGCTGTACAGCATGTTTGGGCCCTCTAATCCTGAATCGCTGGCTTCGTCGCTGTCCGCTGCGTCCGTATTTTCTCGCTCGAGTTCTCGTCGGATGCATCTACTTTTCTCGCTGTACCTAACGAAAACGACCACCGGAAATGGCTTCTTCGGCGTGTCGGGACTCGTCATCCTGCATTGGTCAACCCGGGTTTGGCCTCTAGTGGTGCACTGCTGCTCGATCGATTGGTGCGTGTGCTGACCTAGATCACCGTGATCGATCATTGGTGTAATCACCGTGATCGCACAGCCACAGAATCATTTGTACGTACGTGTGTGCAGAGACACACACACAGGGAGATAGAGAGAGAGAGGAGAGAGAGAGAATTAGGAACATGTGTGCTTGCAGCTTCTACCAGCTTCCGGAAAAGTGATAATCAGGTAGCAGCAGCAGCAGAGGTTAATTTGTTCAAAGTGCGCAATCTTGCTTCTTTTTTAGCAAAGCTTTAAATAATTTAACATGCATGCCCTGCACGGTGCAATGTCGGCCATCACAATTGCTTACTGGGTGTATCTGGCATCATTCAGATGTTTTCTTTCTAATAATCATTTAAATTTAAGATCGTTGGATTAACTCTTTTTATGAAGGAGGGGGAGATTTTTTTTGAGGGGGTTGGGGAGAATTCATGGCCGTTGGATCTCTAATCTAATGATTATAAATCAAAATAATAGCTAAGAAGAAAATATTTCGATGATATTTATCAACACCTTTGCTGGATAGCTAGCTCGCTAGCTAACCGGTTAGGTTTACGAAGCTTTCCATCTGCCACTAGCTCTTGTTAGCTAGCTAGATCACGTGCGCTTTCCTCCTTTTGTGCATGTGACCCCTAGTCACTTTCCTTACTCCAAGCTAGAAAACAGACACACATAATTTGCACTTTGTTAATTACAAGCGATTTCTTAGCTCGATCGATCGATCGATGGTCCTTAGGGCGAGCCAGAAACAGCTTCACTGGGGAAAAGAAACAAACTGCTGAAAGGCAATTACTACCAGTACTTCAAGTGTGGGATACATGCACGCACGGACAAAGTGTACATGTATATACATGTGCAAAATATTCGTGAGAACTAAAGCAAGCGTGCGCACGTACACATATAATTTTAGTTAATTAAGAGTACAACTTCAAATAACTAAGAGATAAAAAAATTTCAGTCATTTTTACAATAGCCACTCCCAGCGTTATATTGTCGAACCCTCGAAGAGAAGGGACGACTTAACGTTTGTCTGTGTGTGTGTTCCAAACGGAGCTGATGGAGATGGAGACGTGCAAACCACCCTCATTTAGCGCGGCACGGCTCGTTTAATTTCGCGCCTGCTGCTTACTTAGTGCCAGGCCATGCTCCTTTCCTCTAAAATTTTGACAGAATCCTCGCATTCCAAACATGGTCTAATCCGATCGAATAAACCACAATTTAGAGTATATCTATGTATGTATTTTTGCTGTTAGCTAGGTTATAAATTGAATTTAGTACAACAATGCATGTATACGCCTTCTTAATTATGTGCTCGATCCATACAACAGTTCAAGGTTAATTTTGAAGTGACTAGCCAGTTCGTAACGCAAATGTGCATACCTAGTAAGCAGATGCCATGTACACAGACATATCCATGCAGCTAAATGTTGCGAGTGAACATATATTAGGCTTGTTCTTTTCAACTTTTGAAACCGGCTTTTGTCTTTTGCTACAATATCTAACTTTTAAACAGAGTATTTTTTTAAGATAGGATCTAAAAGTTAGTTGTAGTACACGTTAAAAGTCCAACATCTATATTATCTAAGAATCGCAAGCGAGTATCTCTCTCCATAATCTCTATAGTAAACAGTTAAAATTCAAAATATTTAACCAAAAATCATAAATCAAAGCTACAACCATAGATAACAGGCCCATTACCATGTTTGCTGGTAAGAGCAGAACCAGACCTATCCACGCAGCTAAATGTTGCGAGTGAACATATATACTATATGTTTGCTGGTACCAGGAGAACCATTCAGGTGGTGTTCAGTTCGGCTTATTTTTGATGGCTTATGGTGAAAATCATGTGGTGGAAAAAAACAGAATGGTGAGACTTATTCAACGTAATTAAATTTAAAAAAATTGAAAAATATAAAAAATTTGTTAGCCCATCACAGACAACGCAAACGAATACGGGAAAAAAAAACAGGCAAAAAAGCTAAAAAAAGCAAAAAAAATTCAGAAAAAGACGAAATTATGAATAGTGTAAAAAATAAGCCAGAAATTATGTAAGATATATAGCTAGTGATGAGTTAGCAATTAAGTTGGCGTGTACGTACCAGGATGCCATAGGCGAACCCCTCGATGACGTTCTCGACGACGGTGACGGCGGCGAGCTCGACCTCGCCGATGTGGCCGACGAAGCCGACGGTGACGAAGCCGATGGAGAACTGGAAGACGGCGGTGAGGATCGCCGGAAACGCGATGTGCCACAGCAGCTTCGACTCCTGCCAGCTCTTGCTCATCACCAGCTTCCCCATTGGTAGGTCGATCGACGTCGAAGACCTCTTCGATCGATATATATACACACACACACCCAATTAATCCAAACTGGCTGGCTGGCTACTTGTCTCTCATCTTGCAACTACTTACGAAGAAGTAATTAAGTAGCTGGACACCAAGTAATTACATATATATGTTTGTGTGTGGCATGAACTCTTGAAGAGCTAGCTAGTTATTGCAAGGTAGCATGAGAGAGAAGCTAAAGGTAGAGTGCTTTATTTATAGGCTTCTGATATGAAGCTAAGTACATGAGAGTTAAAGACTGTGCCTAGCAAGCAACAGATATATATACACATGGGGTGTAGGACATGTACTAGTTGTTGTTGCTGCATCGTTGTTGATCAGTTTGTAATTAAGAAAACCGAGAACTATTGCAGCTAGCTTGGTGTTATATATGCTTCAAAAGAGAGGAAAAAGAGATAGTTCTTGTAGGGGTTTAGTGAGTGATCGATACGACGACGATGATGACGACCACAAGTTTAGTGAGAAGATAATTTGTGGCGGACACGTCGCGTGTGGTTTCTTGTGGCTCAGTTTCAAGTACTCGATGTTGCTTGGAAGGCCAAGTGCTGGGGGAGGTAACAGGTGAGCTGGCGAGGTGGGGCCCACTGGCGGTGAGAGATGCGATGAGATGCGGTTCCAGGGGAGGCAGGTGGGTAGGTAGGAACGGAGTAGGTTTGGCGGCAAAAACAGGGCCTCCTCTGACCTGGCCTTCTGGATTTCTTCCTCCTTGTTCGGGGGGTTTCATCGAATCATGTACAGAACTAGAGCACCTCGCGCTAGCAACCAGCACTTGGCCTATAATTCTACATGGGCAAAGCATATTCAACATGTCCGAGCTGTTCTTTAGCTTTTGTGCCAACATAAACTTGCACTGAAGAGCTCCAAGTGCCAATTTGGAGAAGAATGTGAAACCTACCTTGTCCATATCACATCTGGCCATGGACCCTAGCAAGGTAGAGGCTAAGGAGAGTTGGCTGACACCTACCTCCATCTGGGCATTACGTGGTTTTCTCGGTCTTACCGGGTACTATCGCAAATTCATCAAGTGATATGGCGAGGTGGCTAGCCCGCTCACCAAATTACTCAAGAAGGAAGCATTTGTATGTACTTCGGAGGCTCATGTGGCATTCCATGCATTGAAGGTAGCACCGACTTCCGGCCCTGTGCTTCAACTTCCCAATTTCGGCGAACATTTTTGGTGGATTGTGATGCATTCGGTACTGGGTTTGGTGCTATATTACATCAAGGTACTGGACCTATTGCCTTTTTCAGCAAGGCAGTAGTACCACACCATCTAAAATTAGCAGCCTATAAACAAGAGTTGATTGGCCTTGTCAAAGTGGTGCGGCATTGGAGGCCATATCCTTGGGGATGTACGTTCATAGTCTGTATAGATCATTATAGCCTTAAATATATCCTAGATCAACGTCTCTTCATGATACCTCAACATACATGGGTGAGTAAGTTATTCGGGTATGATTTAAAGGTGGAATTCACGATACTTCAACATTGTTAGTATTAGTTTTCCAGTGCTTAAATCACAACTGGTTTAAAGAATGAAGAAGTTAAGACTGCTTGCGGGGCATTCATACTTTTTAAGGACCTGGTTGCACTGATCGGCAATCCCCTCGAGCTCCTCAAGCTTCCTGACCATCGCAACGTCGAGCTCCCACCCCTTCTCCTCCATAGAAACCTTCCCATTTCCCCCCTGGCAATGCCATACGCCACCACCAGCATCTCCCTATGTATCCTATCGGCATCCCTCACATTCTGCACCGGCGCCTCCACCTTCTTGACCAGCTCCTCATTGTCGGTTGCAACACGTTGCCCATCCATTACCTTCTCCTCCAGCTCCTTCTCAAAATCCACTAGCGACTCTTCCTTCTCCTTGATCTTGGTGGCCTAGTTCTTTACCACCGCCTCAAATTTGTACATGTTCATGGTGAACGCTTCCTTTTTGGCCTCCGGTGCCTCCTGCCGTGAGGGCCTCGAGGTGAGCTTACTCCTCTTCTCCACCTGATCAACGGCCTTCTTGTTGAGCGCTAGGATAGCCTCAATGGTAGACTCATTGTCGGCGCAGGCCTTGGAGACGTACTCATCGTCGAGAGAGGCCACTGTGTCGTCATCGCTGTATATGAAGAGGGAGTAGTTGCAGATGGGGTAGAGCGTCAGGTCACTAGAGACAGTGGTGGGATGGGAGGGAGAGGCGTCGAGGCTATCCGACAAGTCGGCGAGGAGGATGAGCTAGTAGAGGACCACCACAATGCACATGCACATGGCGCATGCAAGTGCGTCCACTTGCACACATGGATATGCTAAAACAGTGGCGGAGCTAGAAAATTTTCATTAGGTGTGCACACTACATGTGTCACACCTTCTTGGATGCGCCCCAAATCGTCGTGCCACACTTCCTTGGTTGCACGCCCTCACCACGGTCGCTGGGCACCTCCTGGCGTACATCCTTGCAGTCGTTGACTTGTCGTGCCACCCGCACAAAATTTTTAACTAACGTTCCATACTGTCAAACTTTCTAAAATTTGACTGCTAATATGTTTAGCTAAAAATACTTTCATAATATTATAATTTTAGTATATAATAAGGTAAATTTACAAATAGTAATGGTTAAAGTCATATCTCGTAGATTGTGAAAATAAAAAATGTCACTTAAAAAAACGGAGGGAGTAATAAAACATTAGCGTTGGGTAAACCATGTATTGTGAATATTGTATTCACATGGTACTTTAATGTCACTATATAATTAGTTGGGTTTTCATCCCAATTAATTAACTACTTTACATATTTAGTTGTCAAAATAATTTATTTTTATAACATCATAACGATAATAAATACTAACATTGACAAAAAAATATTTCATATTTTTTATTACAACACTACATAACTAGCATGATAGTTCGTATACTCTATCACTCGAAAAGCACGTAGTGTTTTTAGTACATCTATACTTAGTACGACAATATTGATGTGGTCTATTAACATTACATATAGTTTTAAAATTTATAAGAAAAATATCTCATATAAGATATCCCATATTTGTTTTTGAATCATAGAGTAATGCCCGTAATGGCTGAAACAAATAGAGAATTGGATACTTGATTTTTGAATTAGAAACTAAAAAAGTTCCTAATAGCTAAATAAAATAACACACGTGAACTACATCTTGGTGGCGTGGTAGAATTATGGATATACAACTTAAATCTATTATGGTTCAAATCCTGGCACTTCAATAAGAATTTTGTGAGGTCACAGATTTATCCCGGCACGTGTCTTTCTAAGCTTGTGCGAAGAGGGCGCACTCACGTGTGTGCGTGTGTGAGTATTTCTTGTAATAAAAAACAAAATAAAGTACTTTTATACCATTCATATGGTGCCATGTAGACGGAAAAAAATATTTCCTGAATTCTCTACAAAACTTGAAAGAGGATATATAATACAGTTTGCATCTAATTCCCTTGAGCATTATCAAATCGTAATGAAGTCCAACTTCAATTATAACATAAAGTAAAAAGGGTGTATACACAGTTTTCAAAAAAATTTGGGGTGCTCGTGCATACCGGGTACCCCCTTGGCTCTACCCATGTGCTAAAATTACAATAGAGCCGAGGCCCACTTTTTTACCAAATGTTTTCGCATATACGTATACCGCAAAACCTCAACTTGAACTATGGCCACTTTTTACAAAGTTCCACCCTTTCCATTGGGACGAGTGTGGCTTCTTCATCTTTTGCCAAGCTTGGCCGTGACTTTCTATAAAGAGAAAATTGATTATATGCCACCGAATAACATCCGGTTCTATAAATTGCCCCTGAAAAACACTCCCTCTATTATATACCATCAAATTGCACCAAAATTCAATTATATACCATTGACGTTAGTGCACCGTTAGTGGAGGTCGTTATCTTCTCAAAAATGACGTAAATGCCCCTACCAAAAGATAAAAGGCCCGATTTATTTAAAATAGCAAATGATCTTCAAAACTTATGAAAATTCATAGAGGTGTTGTTCAATATGTCAGTTAGCTAGGAAACATATTTCAAGGCATTTTTCAAAGAATTTTTTTGATTTTTAATTTAAATGCTAATAAGGGTACTATTTACAAACAAAGAATAAATGAGGTCTAAGAATTCTAAAAAAAATCTCAAACGTTCCTAAGATGTCATATAGATTTAGAAAATTACGATTGTTGCATTTTTCTATGTTGAATTTGTCCCGGTTTATAAAATAACTTAAATAGGCTGATTTTAGAGTTCAATTTCAAAAATGGATCAAATGGAAGAGTTGGTTCGTGTAATTTTATATTTGAGTTTATATTACTCCAATGATACACCAAATTTTTTTTAGTATTTTGTATAAGCCAATTTGCGCTATATTTAATTTTTATCAAAGAGACAGATTTTGAACTAAGGGCAAAATCGTCTTTTCCCAGGGCCAAACGGAGGCTAACTGATAGCAATATCATATAATTGAATTTTAGTGTAATTCAACAGTAAATAATAGAGGAAGTGTCTTTCAATGGTAATTTATAAAACTGGATGTTATTTAGTGGTTTAGAATTAATTTTCTCTTTAAAAAAAGTTAAGCCACCTATGGCCAATCTTGAATGGGACTAAATATGTTATGCGTGTGCTAAAATCTCTCCATACATCTTCTCTTTCCACATCCTCCTATGTTAGACTATGTACAATAATATGATGTTAGCTATATGTAAACCTTGCAATATATGACATAAAATGATATGGAGGAGAGAGGGGAAGCATAAAGAATTGAGCCGTCTATTATATGATAGTCGACTGTAACACAGTAAATAAGACACATGTGTCATAGAGAAACTGTCTATAGAGACATACAAAAAGACAACCTATTGTGTGAGCCGTCTATAGATGATATAGAGAATATTATATACAACAATTGTCTATACCATTATACATACCCTTATACCACCTCCCGAGGTTCGACAATGTCACCAACACTGGGACAAGGTCCCATCCAACGCCCCTATCCCCTAACCCAACTTACGAGTGAGCTATTGTGTCTCACCCTTCCTTTTCTTTATGCCCACATTCAGATATAAAGGAATATGAGAAAAAAAGCTAGAAAAAGATAAAATTAAGAAATAGTGAATTAGAATTCAAAAATTAGAAGTTCAAACCCGAATCCAAAGTTTAAAGCCTGTTCAGGTTTATTTGCCTTCTTTTTAAAGAAAAAGATCCGCAGGTAGCCGCACGTCATCCGTTGGATCGAAGAACATGAACAGCCCCATGGCCGTCAATCGTGTGTTCCCGTGCGCTTTGATATGACGACCTAATAATCAACCGCACAAAAAAAAAAGAGGTAATTGATCTTTTGCCACACCTTTTATTGCATTTGATGATTTGTCCTGTGATGTCTCAATGACATGTGGGTCCAAGGCCCACATGTCAATGAGATAAATGGGACAAATCATCAAATTCCATATTTATGTATGAGGCAAATGCTCCAATCTCCCAAAAAAAAAAAAGGTAAAGAAGAAACTCACAAAACGCAACACAACAACGGAAACACACAGGGCGTCAAAAAAAAAAAGAAGAAGGAAGGAAACACACAGAAAAAGGAAAGAAATCCCGGGGGGAAAATAAACACCAAGACCTCCATTTCAACCTCCTCCAAATTCCCCAATCCAATCCATTCCAATCGTACCACCGGCCGACAGCGAAGACGGCGGCGACCGGAACCCACCCGACGGCCGACCACGCACTGCTCCCCCTCCTCCGCTCCGCACCGCTAACCCTTGTCGTAGAATCCGCGTCGTTCGTCCAAATCCGCTCCAATTCTCCGTTCGCAGGGTCCTGATTTGAGATTAGGCCTGCGGATTGCGGCTCCCACCCTGCAGGAACGGGCGCTGATGCATGGTTGTGGCGCGTAGAAGAGGAGGAGCGGTACCATGTTGCAGTGTCTCGAGGGGGCGAAGCAGCTCTTCGGCGTGCTCCTCAAGTGCTGCGACCTCGATCTCAAGCAGCCCAAGGGCCTAGAGGATCCTGAAGTCCTCGCCAGGGAGACCGTGTGTACGTCCACTCTGCTAATTCTCTTGCTGCTATTAATTAATTGTGTCATGTTCGTCCCGCGACATGTAATTACGGCAGCATTGGGTGATCTGCGTGCGCATGCAGTTAGCGTGAGCGAGGTCGAAGCATTGTACGAGCTGTTCAAGAAGATTAGCAGCGCCGTGATAGATGACGGACTGATCAACAAGGTCAGTGGGTAAACGCCCTCGTTTTTAAAAGTAAAAAACATGTAGTTTTGTCGGTATATGTGTGCATATCTGATAAGTGATGAATGACCTGGGTTGTGATGCTTGCGCATTGACATGGTGCAGGAGGAGTTTCAGTTGGCGCTTTTTAAGACCAGTAAGAAGGAGAGTTTATTCGCTGATCGTGTAAGTCTACATTACACCTGCGTTGTTGTTTGTACGATGAAAATGCCGTTCTGCTCTTTTGCATTCTAATATTATTTCTATGGAGTCTCTCTTTCATTTTTGGCATATTCTTGGGATCTTGAGGTGCCCAATAGAGAACACACTGCTCAACACCCTGTAGGAATCATGAGTGATATGCAGCAAATACCCACTTGTAGTTGTAGAATGGTCTGGGGTTTTTTGGGATATGTCTTAAGCCATGTCTATTCATCTATCCAGAAATGCAGTGTTTCTGCTTGTCTAACTGAAACATGAGGTTCTATATCATTTAATCAAACATCCTGTAAGCTGCTATTTGCTTCCCTTTGCCCACTTGGTATACCCTTCCTTAGAGGAGTACTTGACAGAAGGTGGTGTTTTTTCGGGGATAATATGACTTTACCTACTACGAGATATATTGTAATGCAACTAAGATTCTGACAATATTCAAACCCTGTGCTGTCATGAAATTAGTTTGAGTAATATCTTCGACAGCTTCTCCATGGTTCTGTTTACATGACTTGGAAGCAATTACGTGTATGTTTCGGTATTATTGGCTAGGGTTGGAAGCAAAATTATCCACATTATTGAAAGTTGTGATCGTAATGGTGTATTGAAGCTATAAATACCAAGACCATAAGACTTTATGTGCTAACAATTTCTTACATAAATTTTGCACCCAATTGCTCACATCCAAACCATTGGCACAATGGCACTCACCTACCACACCCTTTAATCAGACTTTGTAATATTATTGATGCCTGTAGCATTCATCTATCAATGAATATCCTCTACATAAAAGAAATAGTCAAGTGAGAATGATGTTGGTACATAATTTGATTTCTGTTAATATGATAATGCATTTCCCTCAACATTTTCCTTGTTATTGCAGGTTTTTGATTTATTTGACACAAAACACAATGGAATTCTAGGATTTGAAGAATTTGCCCGTGCGCTCTCAGTATTTCATCCAAATGCTCCTCTTGATGAGAAAATTGACTGTAAGTTCACAATAAAATTTAGGACATTTGCATAGTTAGTTTAACTCCAAATAAGGCAGTAGATTAATAGAAAATTTTATTACTCTGAAAGTGACACAGGTACATGTATGGAATATCTAACAAAAATGGATAATGAACACTAAACAGCATTAAACATGTTACTATCTCACAAATGCTACTTCCAATTTCTTACCTTGCAATTTTTTTTCAACATGCTAATTGCATAACTATTTATATTTTATAGTAAGTAACAAATTCAATATAAAAAACAACTCTTGTGTTTATCATTGCGATATCTAGTCACCTCCACTCTGCAGAACAAATTTTATTCATTGGTTACTAATGATGGCTGACAAAATGTGAACACTAGCTGCAACGTCACAAGGAGAAAACTAGTAACATGGCGCTGCTATGTAGCGTGATTAATTCACATCTCGCAATGCTGCCCTTAAGAAATTTGTAATTGTAGTTTTGATATTGTAATGGTCTAATGGAAACTATGCCATGAGACATTCTACCAACTTGTCTAGTTGATTTCTGTTGATCATGCTAATAACTATTAGGATTCTTCTGACCCCTGGCGTGTATAATATACAAACACCATTGTACCATGTTTATGCTTTTCTGCCTATAACATTCTGTTTTGGTGTTTCATGTATTGTCTGCAAACCACATTAAGTCAACCCTCTTGTTTACTTGCTCCTCTGACATGTGTGAATGCATTTAATTTTCTACTCATCTCAATGGACATAGGTCTAAAACAGCTCAAAAGGTTCATGATATCCCTGAGAAATCACCTGTAATTTTTCTTCTTTTTCGAGTTCTTTGATGCTATCTGAGAATGGTCTTTCTTGGAAGAAATATTCTTATGGATTGTAACTCTTTCTCTCTCTCTCTGCTTGTTTGATAGTGCACTGTGAGTCTGTGATGCATAGAAAATAAGCCAATTGCATGTTTTTTTGGCATATGTTCATGCCCTTTTCT
This sequence comes from Bonia amplexicaulis, assembly GCA_036346245.1. Taxonomy (NCBI): domain Eukaryota; kingdom Viridiplantae; phylum Streptophyta; class Magnoliopsida; order Poales; family Poaceae; genus Bonia; species Bonia amplexicaulis. The sequence continues at coordinate 7,392,247 of CM070743.1, read as the reverse complement.
TCTGCGTCCTCCTGCTTTTATCTTAATTGTTGCAAGTGAAAAAAAACCTTACATAGCTGACTCTAAAATCCTTGCAGTTTCTTTCCAGCTATATGATCTCAAGCAACAAGGCTTCATTGAAAGACAAGAGGTATTTTGCTAATCAGTGTAAGATTGAATAGAGGATGAATTGTATTGAGGCCCAAAGGGACAATATATAGTGAATACATGGAAACCCTAGGACAACAGGAAATGACTCTAATACCTTAACAATCAGCATGTAATATGTGAATTTAACATTTTGATTAGGATCAAGGTTTCATTTACCATTTATTTAATAATCTTGGTCTTGGCTTGTATTCTGGAAAGCAGGCACTTTCCATTTGGTTTCCGGTTAACTCAGTTTTCTTCTCTTTTCCCCCTTTGCATTTTCACAAAATTTTTTGTCCCATTTATCTTCCTAATCAATTAATTATCACATATCTCCAAAAATACTATACAATCAACCCAATTCCAGCAGTTATTGTCAAAAGTCAAATGCTGGTTGACACCGATAAGTCTGGTGCAGGTGGTAAGCAGCTGGTTACTATCTAACACCACTTTCTGAAACACTAGTTAGGATAGTTCAAAGTTCAGATTCAGTGTATTTGGTATACATGAATCACAGCTGTGTTCGAATTGATATTATACCATCTGCAGCCCTGATCTGTATATCGTTAGTTTGTTGACAAATGGATTTGTAAATAAAAAGGCAAAATTTGGCATAATTTTTGAACTTATGTTACATCCTTTTTGCTCATGAATGAGGAAGAATATCTTTCTTATTTAAGCCAAATTATTGTGCTGGGTTATCATTTAGGCTCCTTTGTGCAAACATTCATTCATCTTCTATCTTTTTCCATGTTATATCCTAATGATTTCCTCGTTTGGCTATTAGGTTAAGCAAATGGTTGTTGCTACACTTGCTGAGTCAGGAATGAATCTTTCAGATGAAGTCATAGAGAGCATCATTGATAAGGTGCACTTGATTTGTTCACTTTTCACATACTAGTCTGGCTATGTATTTTTCCACGTAGAATCTTTCTATTCAATCATGATGAGCACCATTTCCTTTTTCTGTTCTGTACACAAGATTTTGCTGATGTTGCGCTAAATTGAGGCCGTCTTTCATTAACATATCTGGCCCTTAATTGATCGAAGTTTTAAAGTTGATGTATACAGTATTTATTTTAATTGATACATTCAATATATTGTATTTGTTCTAATACCAAATATAATGTAGTGGCTTGCAAATGGCTTTGGCTAAAGCTAATAGTACTACTTGTTTCGTTTTCATTGTTGATTTAGGTAATGTAATTTAGAGTCAAGTCATAGTGCCAATGCTTGCTATTAAAGCTGTTTTGCAGAAAGTTAGCTTTGTACCAGTGCATTGTTGAACAAATGCTTCCTTAGCACATTGCACAAACTGACTGACCTGTTGTGCTCTAGTTGTATTATTCTGTTAAAAATGTTTTCTTCTCTCGCTACAAGACTTTCGAGGAGGCGGACACAAAACATGATGGGAAAATTGACAAAGAAGAATGGCGTAATCTAGTTCTCAGGCATCCCTCTTTACTGAAGAACATGACACTCCAATACCTCAAGTAAGATATGCTAACTTGTTTGTACATACTTAACTCTATTTGCTTTTCACTTGATCATTTACATATGTCCCATCTGGAGCTGTCCTAACACTCCGTGAATGATATTATGAGCTTATGGTTTAGTTGATTGTTCTTGAATGAAGAATAGTAGGAACTATCTTTGAAATTTTTTGTTAAATTACTCGTACGGTATCTCACAGAGCTGAGTTTATAATGCTCAGATACTGAAAACTGGCAAACAGAATATGAAAGGACACGGATTATTTAAATGATATTTTAATATAGTGGAGACTGGAGAGTATGCTGGCTCAGTGCATTGGTTCTTATGTATGAAGAGTTCATTTAAATTCATGACTTATTACAATATGCCATATTTGTTGCTCAAGGCACATGCGATCATGAACGTGACAAGACTATTAGACTATTAAGTGTTAATGGTTCAGTTTCATCCAAGCCAGTTTGTGGTAGTGTGCTAGATTCAAAGGGATATATTAAAGTAGCATATAGTCATCTGTTATCTTTTTCAGAATTTTTATTTTTCCTTGGAGGCATGAGAAAATAGTTTCATTGCTTGAATTCAGTCTATACCTTAACATTTCCATTCCTTCTATTGTTCTTTGCCTACTCTATATTCACAGACTAATCATGTCAACTTTCGGCAGGGACATCACCACTACATTTCCAAGCTTTGTCTTCCATTCTCAGGTTGACGATACCTGAAATTCTGAGAATTTTTTCCTGCAATGGAATATGAGAAGATAGTATTGAGTGTTTTTGTTAAGCTTTCCAATGATCTGTTGATGGTTCAGCAGATGCCATAGTGTTCCGAAGAATATGACATGCTGGATTCGAGAAATCATATCGTTTCTTATTGTTAATAACATTTTTTTCTTGCTTTTACCCGGAAGTATGGTTGAAATCTTTCAGCGTGTGCGATGTATGTATGAAGTTTCTTTCCCCCTTCCTTTTCCATTTTGCTTTCGGGTAGCTGGTAGTGGATCCAATTGTTTGAAGTTTCTGTTTTTGTGTACAAAGCTGGTGTTACCCTTCAGTGAAGTGTATTTTTTGTAGGGAAGTTTTCTATTGTATACTGTAGATTACTTGAATGGAGCAGAACTGCCCTGGTTGATTATGTTTGCCACAGTTAGCTGATTTCCCCCCCTAAGTGTTGACCTGTTTTCGTTAGTGTTGCGCTTAATGTTCGTGGGCCGTGTATTGACGTGGGGGGCTCACGACCTCTCCGGCTATTTGGATACACATTTGAAGGGTAATCAGGTTTCAGGTCAGACCGACGGCTCGGAGCCGTAAGTGTTTTAAAGTTGTTTTGTGTGCTTAGTGGGAGACTCCAGGCTACTGAGCGAACGAGTTGGGTTCGTCAAGTAGCCCGCTGCTTCACGTCGTCTCGTGGCGCTGCCGACTACGGTGACGAACATTGTTGGCAAAATCAAGTCGTGATACTTGGGTTCCTAGCTCCAGTCCCACCAACTACGCATCGAGAGGGTAATTTCTGGACGTACAACAATTTGGTCACATGATTTACATACTCTTTGTCTTTACAGATCGCACCAATAAGGGGACATGTATATTAGTTTTCGTTGATGGTTTTGCTTTGGTTTATAAATAGTAATAGCTTATAGAGATATGATTTTAACTAATATAAATAAAGTCATTACAGTATGTATTATAATTGATTAGTAGATCATGTCTTAAAATATATTTTATTTAAAAATTAGTTACTATAGAAAAATTATTTATTATAGAAAAATAGCTTTTAAAATTTTAGAGGTCAATACGTATAGAACGGAAGTTAATCAATGGCTAAAGCTGTGGGCCTGTGGCTTAAGCTAGCTCTAGGGCCTATTTATCATTTTCAGCTTCTAAAAGCTGTTTTTTGGCTTTTCTATAGTAACTAGTAATCTTTTCAAAATATGGTCTCCTAGTTAATTATAGTATATATTGTACCGACTTCATTTATATTGAAAAAACCGCACGTAAGTTTCTGTTACTCTATAATCTTTCACACAAGCAATCTAAAATCTATAACCCACAATTAAAAATCATAAGCTCCAGTTAAAAAAAGGCCCGCATCTTATAGAGCAAGGTCGCGGTCCATTTGCCCTCAAGCGCAAGTCCTGCGAGCTTAATTAGGTCAATGCCTCTCGCCGTCATGGGGGACAAAGGATATCACATTAAATACCGCTGGAACTGGAGGCCGTTGAAGCAGTGACGTAGCTAACTTTTTTTCTGTAGTTTCAACTGATTTCATATATTTTTATAAAAATACTTAATTAGTACTAATATTTATCTATAAATTCATAAAACTCTAAAGATTTTATAATAGTTGATCCCATAAATATCAAGATCTGACTACACCCTGCATCGGAGCATGCTTGATCGACAGGTCGCATCACCGGCGATTGACATCCCCGTGCACCTTAGACGCTCCACAGTGTTCAACCTACGTAGGTACGTACAAAGAGCAAGCTCAGTTTCACTCAAACCATCTCCGGTTAGCGGTCCTGCCCAGGGAAGATCTATTATCCATGGAGTTCCTCATAACTTTTGGTATTTTTTGAAGGTCTTTTCAAGAAAAGCTAGCCAAACTTTCTGTGCAACTTGCACGGTTAGATACTATAATGCATATATTTATATCTAAACATAAAGATGTACTTCTTATACAGGTCTAATGATTTTTTATATATGTACACCTCAAATGCTTATGATTAAAACATATAATTGTATTCCTTATACAATTGTAATAGCTCTTATATCTATACTTTTTTTTGCACCGTTATAATCTAAGTCTACTACAATAGACAGCATACCTAAGATCTTTCTCTTTGTCGTCTCATTAACATTGATGATTTCTAGCCCTCAAGAGGGAACATGATTACCTCTTTTTCTATCGTTCTAATAATAGATGGGATCATGTGCTAAACTTTAGCATTGTCCGGTTAACAAACCCATCAATTCAGAGTTCTATATATATATAGGTCCTATTAGGGCCTATTTAGTTTGCCTTTTTTCAAAAAGTAAAGCCTTAAGTTGCATTTACATCGCTATAGCTTTCTAGAAATCACTTTTCATGTACAATTTCTAGTTATATTGTTGATAGCCCAATATATACATTTTAGCAGTGTAACAAATTACGGGTTTTATATTACGGTTATCTAAAAAAAAAGTGTTCTACTGTGATCAGTAAAATCCTCTGTAACTTAGCATCACAATTCGTAACATAGCATGCACGCACGTACGTACCACTACTACAGAAAAGGTCATCACAGACGGTTCAAAAACGTCATCACAGACGGTTTTGTGAACCGTCTGAATTTATGGGTCAGTAATAATACGAGATCATCACAGACGGCTTTCGAACCGTCTGTGGTGCAAATATCACAGACGATTCTTAACTAAAAACCGTCTGTGATAGTTATAATCACATATGGTTTTTAATTAAGAACCGTCGTGATTTATAAATATCACGACGGTTTTAGTTAAGAACCGTCTGTGATATTATATCACGAGCGGTTCTTAACTAAAACCGTCGTGATATTTATAAATCACAGACGGTTCTTAATTAAAAACCGTATGTGATTATAACTATCACAGACGGTTTTTAGTTACGAACCGTCTGTGATATTCTCTCCTAAACCTATTTCTGTTTATTGGCTAGCCTCAGGAAATGCTAGCCATGCCTTCTGAAATAAGCAGATCAACATATACATGTATACATCCAATTCACATCTCAATTCCTTTCACAAACATAAAACATCCATTTTTATTAAGATTAGAGCCTACCATTACAATATCTCAAAATATTACAATATCTCAAAACAACGAGCAGGTTACACAACAAGAATAGAGAAAAAGCAAAGATCATCTATGCCTTCTCGCCCCTGATGCAATGCATGAGCTGGCACGGTTGGCACGAGCTAGTTGCTTCTGCGATGTCTTGCCTCCCGTAGACTTATGCGTCGTCTGCAAGGATGAGGACAACAAAGAGGAGGAGAATAGCAAGGAGGAAGAGAACAACAAGGAGGAAGAGGAGACCAGCAAGGAGGGGGAGAACAGTAAGGAGGAGGACAGAGAAGGAAGAGAAGACCGCAAGGAGGCTGGGTTTTGGTTATATTTATAGGGAGGGAGGGAGGCGAGCTACGATCCGTGGGGTGAGGATTGGTCAATTTCTATTGGCTATGATTGGGTCGAGTAGGATCGACGGGCCCACAGATTATCACAGACGGTTCTATCGTCTGTGATGAATGAATATCACAGACGGTTCGATATATAGAACCGTCTGTGAATTAGAGCACAAAATTTTATATACCGATGCAATATAAACAACTAGTCTGAAAAGATAAAATAGCAAAGTTTTATATGGCTTATATATACTCATTTGAAAGGTTTTGACGAGATCTACAACTTTTCAGTTGAAGCAAAATCCAAATTCCTAAAGGAAGACTAAGAAAAAAGGCAAAAACAGACACCAAAAACTTGCAACGCAGGTTTAGGTCCAAAGATGGCCGATTTTGGGGGTCTTGGAGGGCGACTAGTGCAAGCAGGTCGTTATTTTTGGATCGGGCTCGTCGTTAGCTTTCCAACGAGTACAAGAACGTCGAAAACGGACACCGTATGCAAAAGTTATGCCCGTTTATGAAGGTGTCTCAAAACCGAATCATACTCGGACTTAAGCGGGAAAATATGAAATTTTGAGGAATTGCAAGGCGGGAAACATATCACAGACGGTTTTTATTATAAAACCGTCTGTGATACTAGAATATCACGACGGTTTTATAATAAAACCGTCGTGATATTCAATTATCACGACGGTTTTATAATAAAACCGCTCGTGATATTCCGAGATCACGACGGTTTTATAATAAAACCGTCGTGATATCAAATATCACGACGGTTTATATTATAAAACCGCTCGTGATATTCCAAGATCACGCATCGCTCAGCGGTAAGAACCGTCTATGATACTCCTTTTCCCGCCACAAATACCACAGACGGCCTCTAAATTAAAACCGTCTATAATAGTATACATCACAGACGATTTCACAAAACCGTCTGTGATTTGACGTCTAGTATTAGGCTTTCTGTAGTAGTGTACAGCGCTGCCATGCAAAACAGGCCCTCAAGGGAGAAAAATCGCCGCGCTTTGCATATATATGCATGGCGCTTTCGCGCGGCTTTTGGTCTCGTTGGCTATCTATATATAAGTTTTACATACAATCCCTAAATTCTATAAGTTTAGATACAGTGACCAGCAGCTAATTAATTGGAGCAATAATCAATCACACAAACATATGCTTGAGCTACATTAACTTTTGAATGAGCAAGAAGGTATTGATTAATTAGACTTCTATTAGTAAGTACCACAACAACATTACAAAAACCACATATGTAGAGCTATGATGTAGATAGAGTTCTTGTATTGGTTGTAGCAAACAAGCTAGTGTGTACATAGCAGGTTACAACATGCATTATTAATTACATGGAACCAAAATAACTCGATCAAGTAAATTCATGTCAAATATCTCAAACCATACAAATTAACCCTGAAACATACATACATATCATATATCTGTACTCATCGCTGTGTCTACGTGACTACTTAATCTGCCCATGCATATGCATTCATGTATCTTATTGAAAACTAAAACCAACGACACACATATATTCTTATACATATATATGTAAATGCTATATATATATAGGCGCATGCACCTTTATATTTTCAAGCTAGCTAGCTTTATGCTTGGGGTATATTGAGATTGAGTCACACATACATTAAGTTCAAGCAGAGCCATCGATCGCTAGCTGCTCGATCGATCTCTCAAGATTAGCGGAAATTAATGGATCATGCATGGTTGTTGGGGTCGTTCGTATAATTGGAATGTTCGGAGCGCTTCGACCCTGGACTCGTCGTCGGCGTTCCCACCAACCGTCGGCCACCGTGTTCACCGGCCAACGCCGCCGTGTCTGTGTCGTGCAGTGGCCTCGTCGCCACAGTACCGAGGCCTCTGGTTGACATGATCGCAAGAATTGCTACCACCAAGGCGCAGAGAAACTTGAGCAACCCCATGCTAGCTTGTAGCTCTCTCTCTCAACCTGTATATGTGTAAGAAAAAAATTTGTGTGCTTGTTTGTGTAGCAAGCTAGCTAGGGATCGATCTCTGTAGTGAGATGGAGATAACTTGCCGCCAGAATGCATGCAAATATATAGAGATCAACCGCCTGTACGTGTCATGCTGTGTACAGTAGTGGGAATTTGTCGAGAAAATATAAATGTTGGAAAAAAACAGTCTTCGCCAAAGTGATCGATCGATGACGTGTATATATATATATATATATATATATATATATATATATATATATATATATATATATATATATATATATATATATATATATGGGTCTGCTTTTTCTAACATGGCTTTTGGTGAAATTTTGAATTTTGACTGTTTACGATACAGATTATGAAGAGACAGATATTCACTTGCGATTTTGGATGGTACAGATGTTGGGCTTTTAATGTGTAGATCGTTTTACCTGTAGACCCCGTCTTGAAAAAATACTCCGTTTGAAAGTTAGATACTGTAGCAAAAGTCAAAAATAGCCGACTTCGAAGGAAAAGAAGAGGCCCATATACTCTTGATGGGATCGGGTCCAAGTCTTGTGTTAACGTCACACACGTTCCAACATCTTTATCTACTGCTTTAATTGGTTAGGGATTAACTTAACTTCCATCTGTGTTTGACCAGTACTAGTTTTTTTCTTGTCATTCAATCGTACATACTAGCTAGTATATCGGTGTTGACTAGCAGACGTTTCGCTGCTGGTTCCTGCTAGCTTTTGTTGCAGGCTCGAAAGGCTTCTTGATACCTTTTTACATCGCAAATTGCGTGGAATTTGCGTGGAACATGTCAAGCAGTACAGATCGACTAGCAATTGCGTGGAACATGCAAGCATGCATATTTGCCCTATCAAATGGTGGTGGACTGGATAGGTTTCGTGTGCACCAAGAAGGATGAGTTACTTAGCGGCGTTTCCATGGGTTTTATTTAGAGTAATTAGGAGCTAATATAAATATTTGGTTTTTTAAAACGGTTTTTTACTCCTCTAACTCCCATTTTGCATACGCATCTCTCTTAGCTTACTGGATAGGTTTCGTACACACGAAGAAGGATGAGTTACTTAGTGGCACTTGTCTTGGTTTCTATTTGGAGAAGCCAGAAGCCACTATAAATACTCGGTTTCTCGAAATAGTTTTTTTACGCCTCTAACTTCCGTTTTGCACATGCATCTAACCTTTATTTTCCCCACCATTCGCGTTCTCATTTAAAAAAGTACTTCTTTTAACCATTAGCATTCATTTTTATCTAAAAGACATCAGCGCAGCCAATATAAATATCCTTAAAGCTTGTAAGTTGCAAAAGAAAAACTTTGAGCTTATAAAAACATCTTCGACAATGCTAATTAAGGATTATTTAAGTTGGGGACATTGATACAAACAAGTGAACATATCAGGTGGAAACCGCTGTTTGATGGCAGAATGCAATAGATGGCGGAAAAAGTGTGCGCAAAATGCCTACATACATATATACCATACATACGCCACACTTTCTTAATTTCCAACACTATTTTCTTTCAAAAAAATTTAGCAGTAAAAAGCGAGTGCGTAGCTCTGAGATCAACATGGGGGAAAAGCACCCGTGACTCTGAGATGAATGCTTCTCGATTTTGGAAAGGGGTGCTCTGGCTGCTAAGGCTATAGAATTTGGGCGTATTAAAAATAATCTTGACTTAGAGTTCAAGACGTAGTAGAGTTCGTCTTCGTGTGTAACTCAAGTTGAATTTGTATTCAACTTAAAGTCCGAATACGTATACAAGTAGGAGATTATTAACCTATATATTGATGAGATTTGTACCAGTTTTGTAAGCAAGAAAGAAGAAAAGCAAGGAAAAAGGAAGAGCAAGTAAGAGAATAGAGAAATAGGCCCCGCTCGTTTCGGCTTCAGCTTCTGGTTTCTGGCTTATTTTTCACTATTCATAAATTTTGTCTTTTTATGAACTTTTGGCTTTTTTTGAGCTTTTTCGCCGGTTCTTTTTTTCTCCATATTTGTTTGTACTATACGTAATGGGCTAACATATTTTTTATATTTTTTAATTTTTTAAATTTAATTATGTTAAATAAGCCTCTATCATTCTGATGTTTTTTCACCACTCTGATTGCTTTTCAGCCATAAGCCACCAAAAATAAGCCCAAATGATCACCACCATAGAGAACTTTTTCCGTGTTCTCTCAGTTTATTTGTAATGTGTGTGTTTTCTCCTGGAAGAAAGTTAACCGGGTATAGATGGATGGTTGGAGACGGGAGGAAAATTAGGTTTTGGAAAGACATTTGGCTAGGAACCTCTCCTCTAGCTGTCCAATTCTGGGACCTATATGTTATTGACAATGAGAAAGGAAAAACTATTCATGAGATTTTGGATGGGTCAGGTTAAATGCTCATTTAGGAGGTCATTCTCTGAGGAGATGATGTTAAGGTGGTATGCGTTGGAAAATGCTATCCAGCATATTGTTTTAACTGAGGAAAATGATGCTCTGATTTGGCACTATGAAAGTAATGGGGTTTACTCTTCAAAATCTTTACATGTTATTATTAACTTCAATTTATATCCCTGCAATTTGGAATTTGAAAGTTCCTCCTAGAGTTCATTTATTTTTTATGGCGCTCTCGTAATAAATTGATGACTAAAGATAATCTTGCCAAAAGGAAAATTCATCAGCATCTGAGCTGTGCTTTTGTGCAGAAAATGAAAATTTTAATCATCTTTCGTTTGATTGTGTGGTGGCTAAGGTTATTTGGTCTCAAATTTCTGATATCTTTCAATTACACATTGGTTCTAGTTACGAGTACATAGCTAAATTTTGGATTAGCAATAAGAAGTACAAAGTGATGAATTCTGTCATTGTGGCAACTTTGTGGTGCTTATGGAATTGTCGAAATAACATTGTCTTTCAGTGCAAAAATTGGCTACGCGTGAAGCATTTCTGTAGAAGATTGGTGGCAATGTTGTAGAAATGGAGGCTGCTTTTCCAGACATTACTACAGCAGATGGATCAATGTTGTGGTCTGGTGGAGAAGCTGATGATAAGGCCAATGAGGTTAGCTCCTGCACGAGAACTCTGAGCCTGAGGGGAAATCTGAAGGAAGAAGCTATAGGAGATGTTGTGGCTATAGATTCAACAGTAGAGAGAGTGACTAGAAGAGGAGAGTCAACGGAGAGAGAAGATATGTGGGAAATGAGTGATCCTCTTCCCTCACGCCTCTCTTGGGGATTTATATACATAAGTGAGGTAGGATGAAAAACTATCATCCTACCCTTTAATAATTACATAAGGTAGGGGTATATTGTTACATTCCTTTATATTATTGGACGTATTACATATTGGGCAAGTTGTGAGGCCTAGTCACAGAGGGTTGGGCCACCCCTACGACAGGACTCCCGCGACAGCAAGCGCGGAGGTCCCGATGGGCGAGCTGTTGTGACAAACTATCCCAGCCCTCCGTCCCCTGATAGCAAGCGCGAGGGTGCGGACTAGTGAGCCGATGCAACTGGTAGCTTTCAGCCCCTGGAAGAGAGTTTTTCTTTTACTGATCATAATGCGATTGCACAGTTCACCAAGAAATCATAGAAGCGGAGCAGGGGTGGTGATGTCCCTCCAAGGCGACGCCCACGAGGAGGTTGGCGAAGTCCCACGCAGAAGCCAGTCCGTCCCGCCGAGGCGACGCGTACGAGGCGGTTGGCGAAGTCGTGTCGCCCAATCGAGACGATGCCTCCAAGGCGGACAGCGAAGTCCCTGGCGAAGGTGTGCCATCCCATCGAGGCAATGCCTTCGAGGCAGTCGGACGGAGGCATGACCACAAAGTGGCCAGGCCAAGTCACAACCACGAGGTTGCCAGACAAAACCATGACTACGACGTGGTGACACGAGGTCCCAACCCTGATGTGGTCGGACGAAGTCACGACCGTGAGGCAGCCAGACAAAGTGTCGGCTGCGAGGTGGTCAGACAAAGGTACGACCACGCGGTGGTCGAACGCTGTCGTCGAAGTCAGCGGCTGGACAAAGTCCTTGAAGCGCACGCTCCATCCCCCACCCTCTGGACTGACGTGGACGAAACCAGCAGTGGGATGAAGTCTTGACGCGTGCACTCCGTCCCCACACTTTGGACTAGCGTCGACGAAGCAGTCCCGCGAAGGTCGTGTGCGGTCTCCACGCGGAGATCGTGCGATGAGTACGAGGCAGTCAGACAAAGTCACGACTGCGAGATGGTCGGAGATAGCGCGAAGTCCAGCGAAGACCGTGCGGAGCTCCATGGGAGACAACATCCGCGCGGGGCTCAGCGGAGTCGGTGCGAAGTCCCACGAAGGTCGTGCACACTCTCCGCGCGGAGATAGTGCGAAGTCCTCGGCGGAGACCGTGCAAAGTCTCCAACGAAGACCGTGTGGAGCTTGGCAGAGGTTGTGTGAAGTCTCGGCCGCGTGGCGGTCGGACGAGGTCTTGACGATGATGTGGTCGGACAAAGTCATGACCAGGACGTGGTTGGGCGAACTCACGACCAACGGGACGATCAGACAAAACATTGACGACTACGAGGTGGCCGGACGGGGCCTCTACAACCATGAGGTGGTTGAACGAGACGTCTACGACCACGATGTGGTCAAATGACGTGTCTATGACCACGATGTCATCGGACGTAGTCATGACCACGGGGGCAGTCGGATGATGTCTCGACCGCGCGGTGGTCAAATGAAGTCTCAACCGTGTAGCGGTCGGACGAAGTCTCCACCACGCGGTGGTCAGACGAAACTTATACGACTACTACGTGGTCAGACGAAGTCTCAACCGTGCGGTGGTCAGACGAAGTGTCTACGACTACTACGTGGTCGGACGAAGCGCCTACGACCACGACGTGGTCGAACGATGTCTTGACCGTGCGACGGTCGGACGAAGCGTCTACGACCACAACATGGTCGGATGATGTCTCGATCGCTACAATGTCGGATGATGTCTCGACCGCTGTGTGGTCGGATGAAGTGTCTGGACCACAAGGAGGTCGGACAATGTCTCTACCGCGCGACGGTCGGATGAAGTGTCTACGACCGCGCGACGGTCGAATGAAGGGTATACGACCACGACGTAGTCAGACGAAGTCTCGACCGCGCGGCGGTCGGACGAAGCGTTTACAACCACTATGTAGTCGGACAATGTCTCGACCGTGCGGCGGTCAGACGAAGCGTCTACGATCACAGTGTGGTCAGACAATGTCTCGACCATGCGGCGGTCAGACGAAGCGTCTACGATCACAACGTGGTCAGATGATGTCTCGACCATAAGGTGGTCGGACGAAGCGTCTACGACCACTATGTGGTCGGACGATGGCTTCGTCTACGACCACGAGGTAATCGGATGACGTGTCTACTTGCGGTGGCCGGACGACGTGTCTACAACCACGATGTGCTCGGACGAAGTGTATACGACCACTATGTCGGCGGAAGTAGTCACGACCACGGGGCGGTCGGATGATGTCTCGGTCGCGTGGTGATCAGACGAAGTCTCCACCTCGCGGTGGTCAGGCAAAGTCTCAACCGTGCGGCGGTCGGACGAAGTGTCTACGACCACTACGTGGTCGGATGAAGCGCCTACGACCACGACGTGGTCGGACGAAGTGGCTACGACCATGACGTGGTTGAACGATGTTTCGACCTTGCGACAGTCGGACGAAGTGTCTACGACCACTATGTGGTCGGACGATGGCTTCGTCTACGACCACGAGGTGATCAGACGAGGCGTCTACGACCACTAGGAGGTCAGACAATGTCTCGACCACGCGACGGTCGAATAAAGTGTCTATGACCACGCAATGACAGAATGAAGCATCTACGACCACGACGTGGTCGGACGAAGTCTCGACCGCGCGGCGGTCGGACGAAGCGTCTACAACCACTATGTAGTCGGACAAAGTCTCGACCGTGCAGCGGTCGGACGAAGCGTCTACGATCACAACGTGGTCAGATGACGTCTCGACCGTAAGGTGGTCGGACGTAGCGTCCACGACCACTATGTGGTCAGACGATGGCTTCATCTACGACCACGAGGTGATCTGATGAGGCGTCTACGATCACTAGGTGGTCGGACGACGTGTCTACGACCACTATGTGGTCGAACGAAGTCTTGACCACGCGGCGGTCGGACGAAGCGTCTATGACCACTACGTGGTTGGACGAAGTCTCGACCGCGTGACAGTCGAACGACACATCTACGACCACTATGTGGTCGGACGATGTCTTGACCGCGCGGCGGTCGGACGAAGCGTCTATGACCAATATGTGGTCAGACGATGTCTCGCCTACAACAACGATGTGGTCGGACGAAACGTCTACGACCATTATGTGGTTGGAAGATGTCTCGACTGTGCGACGATCGGACGAATCATCTACGACCACTACGTGGTCAGAGATGGCTTCGTCTACGATCACAATGTGGTCGGACGAAGTCTCGACTGCACGACGGTCGAACGAAGCATCTGCGACCACGATGTGGTAGAATGAAACACCGACTGCGGGCAGTTGGACAAGGTAACGACCGTGAGGCGGTCGGACAAAATGTCAATGACCACGAGGTGGTCGGGCGAAGTTTCGACCGCTAGGTGGTTGGAGAAAGTGTTTACGACCACGATGTGATTAGACGATGTCTCGACCGCGCGGTAGTCGGACGAAGCATCTACGACCATGATGTGATCGAACGAAGTGTCTACGTCTACTATGTGGTCGGACGTAGTCACGACCGCGGGGGCGGTCAGACAAAACGTCGACGACCATGAGGTGGTCGAACAAGGCGTCTACGACCCCAATGTGGTCGGATGAAGTCTCAACTGCGCGGCGGTAAGACGAAGCGTCTATGACCTCTATGTGGTCAGACGATGTCTGGACCATGAGGTGGTCGGACGAAGCGTTTAGGACAACTATGTGGTCGGATGATGTTTCGACCGCATGGTGGTCGAACGAATCGTCTACGACCACTATATGGTCAGACGATGTCTCGACCACACGGCTGTCGAACAAAACGTCTACGACCATGATGTGGTCGAACGAGGCGTCTACGGCCACGATGTAGTTAGACGAAGTCTCGACTAGGCAGCGGTCGAACGAATCATCTATGACCACCATGTGGTCAGACGATGTCTCGATCGCACGGCGGTCGGACGAAGCGTCTACGACCACTATGTGGTTGGACAATGTCTCGATCGCAAGGCGGTCGGATGAAGCATCTACGACCACTATGTGGTCAGACGATGGCTTCGTCTATGACCATGATGTGGTATTGAAAAAAGTTTTATGTTCCAAATAGGGTTTTAGTGTACATCTATTAGGTTAATTCTTACAAAAATATGTGTTGTGGACATAGCAAAAGTTCCAACACCTTGGTTACCACGGTCAGGTGGTACACCATCGTGGTAGATGAATAGCAATTCCAATTGTAAAAAAATAAAACCACAATGGATCTACCGACCTAGACGCTTCTTTTCCTCATCGTCGATCCGAGGCGTTGATTTGCGATCGGATGGCTCGAGAGGTAGTGAGGCACGCATCCGGGCATCCGGATCCGGCTGCAGTCTCACGAACGACTGCAACTGACCTCAACCACGCGAACTCGCGATTTCCTCCGCCGCCTTCTCCGCCTCACTATCCTGAGACTATCTCTTCTCGATGCTCCGGATCGCCTCTCGCTCGGTGAGACCAGAACTTTTCGATTCCTGCCAAAATTGCCAGCTTTTCCCAAGAATCCCCTCCAAATTTGCAGCTTTTCCATGCCCATTTGACCGGATGGCTCCAAGAATCCGAAAAATCAGCGTATTTTCTCTAGATTTGCGTTTCATTAGTCCTTTTTTCCCCTAGGGCTTGCTTGGTGGTAGGAGATGCTACAGCGCCGCCGCGAAGGGCGGCCCCTCGATCGCCGGCGTAGGCGACATCATCGCCGTAGCCTCCGGGAAAGGCGGCGTCGGCAAGTCCACCACTGCAGGTTCTCTTTTGTTCTCCTGTTATTTTCAAGTTTATTAGTGCAGAAAGTTGAACGGACTGTGCATTAGGATTTGGGAATTCAGTCTAAAAAAAGAAGATTTGGGAATTCACATTGAAGTAGAAATGGTGCTACACTTAAGATATTTCCCATTAGCTATCTTGAAGTAGAAATGGTGCTAGACTTCCCCTAGACTTATGATATTGTCGATTAAGTGCCTGATTTGAGGGGCTTGGGCAGCTTGATGCCAATGGTTTAGGAGCATAATTTCTGCTTTTACATCCAATGTAGTGGCAAGAAGGTTAACGATTGTCATGGTCCTTAAATTGGTAGTCGATGCTCACTGGTGTGAACCAAACATGTGCTCGATCGAGTTGGACTGAATTAAGTTGGTAAACTTAAGGTGCTCACGCAGAAACAGAGTGGCATGTTGCTTGTTACATCAGAATTTTCCCTTATTCTTGCTACTTGTTTTCTTGCAGTTAACATTGCTGTAGCACTTGCCAAGGAGTTTCAGCTTAAGGTCGGTTTGCTTGATGCTGACATATATGGACCATCCATTCCCACAATGATGAATCTCCATGCGAAGCCTGAAGTAAGTGAAGGTATCAGCTATATCTCTCTCAACACACGCAACAAAGTACAAACTATTTTTTCCCCTAAAAACTTAAATGCTACTATGCTTAGGCTTAGCTAGTATTTTAAGTTGTTCTGCTTCGAGTTTTGATGTTTTGTTTTTGTTATGATACTGTTGTGTATTCTAACAAATAAATGTGTATGGTTTTGTTCAGTTTTCATGCATAATTTTGATTTATCTGAATTGAAGTATAACAGAGAAATTGAATAAATGTTGACTTAATACAGCTTTATTGCAGTAAAAATACAAGTCAAAACTCTATGCTGAAAGCACTGAAGAGAAGTCTGTTTTGAAAAAGTTGTGATTACTTATTGCCATGCAATCTCTTTGTTCACAGTTCTTACTAAACCAGTAAAGCTAGATAGCCTCTGCATGTTCAAATATGGAATAGTGTTTAAAACAAATTAATTTGTTATTCAAACTCAGTTTCTGTGGTCATCAGGAGAATAACACCAAGCTGTGTCAATATTTCTTTACTAAATAGCGCTTTGGTTTGCTATCAAATCCGTGTGATGAACTAAACTCCAGGCTGTCTGAAATTGCGATAAAAGCATTTTGTTTTGATCACAATTTAAACTACGCAGTACCTGAATGGAGTTGAATAGAGCTAGTTGAATGTGTAATTCCGCAATATTCTTCAAGCACTAATTAGCATGCCATTGTTGGCCTTTTATTATCCCTACCCTATCACTAATGATTTTATGGATACTAACATGCCTATATTACCGGATTTTTTTTATTGCAGTGCAAATATTCTTACTTGCCATTTTTGTATATGTTTTCCATGTGTCCGTTGGTCGACTGTAATTATCTCCTTTTTTAACAGCCATGAAGATGATTCCAGTTGAGAACCATGGAGTGCGATGTATGTCCATTGGGTTTCTTGTAGACAAAGATGCACCAATTGTTTGGAGAGGTCCTATGGTTTGTTTTTGTTTTTTTTTGTTTTTTGCATGTGCTTCTGTTACCTTCGCACTTGAAGTGTCTATATCCTTATCGGGCATGCATTTTCGTGTAAAAATTAATTTTTCTACTGTTTTGCCATCCTTAGTAAATGTAAAAACATCTACAGAAGTGTACAAGCATGCATATTACTGTAGAAATATACATTGGAAATATGGAGCATGGTTATTTTATTGAAACAAGCACAGCCCATACACTTGTTATTGCAATATGGGTTGCTTTCTACAATTCTTGGATCTTTGAGACAACAACACTGGTCTGGGGTTAGGATTAGAAAGGGCTGGTGGATGTGGACATTTTCTTACTTTTTCATTCCACACAGTAGGTGTTTTATAATCAAATTTTAAAGTTATCCGTTATTACAACTGGAAATTCTTATGTTGCACTTTATTTAAATCCATAGTAATAGTATCTAATGAATTGGTATTTGCTATCTCAGAAATGTGTTGGTCATAGAAAGTCCTTGTTTACTTAGAAAATGATATTTTTTTCGTACTTCCATTTTGGTGTATTGTTTGGCAAAATCTATTTTCCTAATATTATAACTTTTCTTGGTATCAGGTAATGAGTGCTCTTGAAAAGTTGACAAGGGGAGTAGCCTGGGGGAATCTTGATATTCTTGTTGTTGATATGCCCCCGGGCACTGGTGATGCTCAACTATCAATGTCCCAAAGGCTTCAGTTATCTGGTATTTATATGTCTTCCTAAGAAGCTTCGAATGTGGGTTTGATACAGCTTTTTGAGTATTTGTTTTACATGTTGTTTATGCAGGTGCTTTAATTGTTTCAACTCCTCAAGATATTGCTCTAATCGATGCTAGAAGAGGAGCAAACATGTTTCGTAAAGTTCAAGTTCCTGTACAGTCTATTTGACTTACATTTTGTGATTTTTGTATGTCTTAGTTTCTTTAACTGCTTGAGTAAAGGCCCTGTTCTTTTCAGCTTCTAAAAGCTGCTTTTCGGCTTTTCTACAGTAACTAGCTTTTAAACGGATTATTTTTTCAAGATAGGGTCTACTAGTTAATTGTAGTACATACTTTATTGACTTTATTTATATTGGCAAAAACCGCATGTGAATTTCTATTACTCTGTAATCTCTCGTACAAACAGCCTAAAAACCACAAGCCGCAGCCAAAAGCCACAAGCCGCAGCCAAAAAGAACATGCCCTTTGACTAGTTGCATAGCTATTCTTGTGAATCCAATGACAGAAGGCATCTTTCATTTTACGACTAAAACTTAATTAGTTCATTTGTTGCCTATGCCACTCTCCAATACTACTCCTAGTCTTCCCAGCACAACTTGGTGGGTATTTTTGCAGATTCTGGGGTTAGTAGAGAACATGAGTTGCTTCAAGTGCCCAAAATGTGGTGAAAAGTCTTACATTTTTGGGGAAGGTGGAGCTCAGAGAACCGCGGAGGAGATGGATATGAAATTACTTGGTGAGGTCGGTGAAATTCGTCAGAATTTATTAGAATTGGCATGAACTTATTCAGTTACAACAATTACCTTATACCTAGTGTCTTTTTTCTCTGAAGAAATTTCAAAATTTTCTTTAGCACTTTACTGTTATTTTGATGGCTAAATAATCATAAATTTTGGGATATAGAGATGTCATATATACAAGAACATGACTAATTTTGTAATGAGATACAAGAATATTCCCAGCCTGACCCTTTTCTTGATATGTTATTTATTGCTGATTACAACTTAGGATAGAGGAAAGCGTTTTCTTCTACCTTTTCCTTCCACCCAAGTCTTATATTCTTATGCGAGAACTGCTTGGTTAACGAGTCTTACTTCTATGCTTCATACTGTGTTTTTTTTTTTTTTTTGCAATTTTTTCAGTAGTTTTGTCCCTGCGCTTCCATGGGGAGAAGTTGTTTCTAGCTTCATCTGATCGTTACCTTTTTTTATTTGTTCAATAGATCCCCCTTGAAATAGACATCAGAACAGGTTCAGACAAAGGCAAACCAATTGTGATATCTTCACCGAACTCTGCATCAGCGCAAGCCTACGTTCATGTTGCTGAGAAGGTGACTCAGATGCTCAAGGAGTTAGCTGAGGAACGACTGATGGGCCCAGAAATCTTGCTTTGAGAATTCAGACCACCCATGTGAACCTTTTTTTTTTTTTGGTTTCTGACTTTCTGTCCAACCATTTCGAGTTACACCATGTAGCGAATGATCTTGCAAGTGAACATGCTATGATCTCCATCACTGCGACTGGGAATTGCACTCAAAATAAACCTTTGGTACCGACCTTGTCTTTAACATGAATGTACTTGCCTCTAGCCTTTGTATCGTGTATTATTCAGATGGATGCTTAACTTGATTGATGGTGCGCAAGGATCGAAACAAACTTAAAAAAAGGAGTCAACCAGCAAAGTTGAAAGAGAGGAGGGAGTCGCATGTTTTTTTAAGGGTGGTGATATGACGAAAATTACTACTCGAGTGTCTATAAGACATTAAATAAGAATCATTATTGTTGTTCAAAACTATTTAGTTTGCACTCAACACATATACCCCACGACCGTAACGCTCACGCAAAACTACCAACTTTTCCGCCTACAGTATCCTAATGCTTTCAAGGATTGTTTTTTTAGGCTATGACTTATATCTTTTAACTATAGCTTATTAGTGTAATAAATAGTAATTGCTGAAAAAAGATAAACTAAAAACGATTCATTGTTAACAACGTCTACCGGCCACCGGATTTGGTAGGAATATCCTAGGAACCGTTTGATTTTTTATCGGACGGCCTGGGATAGTCTTTGACAATACAACATATCGAATGGAATTCAGATCAAACAGCAGGGAAAGCCTTCCTACCCTTGCATCCGCACTTCCGCAGGAAACTTTACTACTGGGCGAAATTGTTGTCACCGTTAAGCCGCTGACGGCTCTCCGCTGATGGTTCCATACGCTGGCTGCTTCTCCTGCCATTTTCATCCGGTACAAAGCTATCTTGGCGGTAGAAGCTGCTGGCTGGACAGTGGCGGGGCTTGCAAGTTGCAACGCCTGTCTTCAATCTTCATCGCTGATTTGTGCATGTCCTGAATCCTCATCTAGTTCAAGCTGCTGCTCGTGAGTTGACTGAGTTCATTAGCTAGAACGATGTACTTGAGATCTCAAGATGTAATGCGACGTTCCTGCATAATTGTGTGTCACTCGTGTACAGGGACTTATTTCATCTTTATCGTTCCTTGTTGCACTGTTGGTCACCGTTGTGTTTCTTTGATTATTATTATTATGGATTTGTTTTTGTCTTGTTGATTTTGTGAGTATTTTCATTACCATTTTTTTCTAACCGCTCTATTTCTTTAATTTTTTATTACTATTTATTTTCTAACTGATCAGAGCAACTCTTTTATGTAGTATGATTATCTATATATTATATTTAATGAGTTCGTTGTAATACGCAGCTAGATTACATACAAATGTCAATTTAAACGTGCGGTCTGACCGCCTGGCTCGGCCGGGTCTGATGGCACCGGTGACAAAGTCGCGATAAAATGGCCCACGAGCTCCCTCCCTCACCCAAATCCGCACCGTCGCCGCCTGCTCCCCCGCCGTTCAAAACCCTCCCCCACCTCGCTGCCGGGGTCGTCGCCACCACCACCACCTCCTCCTCCTCTCTATCAGGTAACACCCTCTCCTCTGCGCCCCTCACCGTACCCTGTTCTCTCTGACGTTCTCGCGCGGGCATGCTTCGGGATTTGGGTCTTAGCTGTTTATTTCACAAGGTGTTTGGCCGTTTGGGTGTTGCGGCCAGAGCGCGGTGGGGTTTAGGATTTAGGCGTTTAGGGTTCGATGTATGGCGACGTGTGTACCCTGCGCTGATTTCTTTTGGTGGGGGGCGGGGGGAGGTGTGATTTAGGTTTTTATCCTTGGCTCATGGCGAGGTACAGGTAAAGGGGAATTGGAGTTGTCAAGCTAGTTTGCCATGGAAGTCTAGAACTGTACTTGTTGTTGCTTGGTAGTATTCTTGCTGTTATTGTGAGTGTTCTAAATCAAGGATATTACAGCCATATGCACCGGCTAAAGCGTTTAATTGTCCATCGTTGCTCTGCATATCAAGGGTCAACGCTGGTAGTCTGCGTGCTCGCTAACCTTTATTTAGAACATAGGCTCCTCTGTCATACTCATGGAACTATTATTTATTATCAAAAGGAAGATGTAAGGTTGTGTATGTGTTTTCTTAAAGTTAGATGATCTGTGGCTTCTGACCAAAACCTTCTTTTTGTGTGACTAGAATATATGGATGGACCTATAGAGAATTTTGCTGGACATGACATGGGTGAAATGCCTCAAAATCTTTACCATGAGGAACAACCGAACCCTTACAGCGATGTGGCGGAGCGCTACAATGAAGAACTGGGTAACCCATACAACAAAGAACCTGGGAACAAATATGATGAAGGATCTGGTAATCCATACAATGAGGAACAAGCGAACTTGTACAGTGAAGAACCAGGGAATCAGTACAATGAGGAGCCGGCAAACACTTACCAGGAGGACCCAGAGAATGCATACAATGGGGAAGTGAAGCAACAGGAGAACTCGCAGGCAGAGGCTGATGATAACAGATGGCCTGGTTGGCCGGGAGAGAGTGTCTTCCGTATACTGGTCCCAGCCCAGAAGGTAGGCGCTATCATTGGTCGCAAAGGAGAGTTTATAAAAAGGATGTGCGAGGAGTCTAAAGCACGCATAAAAATACTTGATGGCCCACCTGGTGTACCGGAAAGAGCAGTAAGTATCTCTGCGAAATCAACAACTGATAAGTTTGTTTTCTCGTCGATTCAACTGCCACCACCATAATTCATACTGTCATTACTCATTATTAGGTGTAGTGGGTTCATGCATGAAGTTAGCTTTGATTTCTTGCAATACTACATTTTTAAGTGTTTTTCTCTTGATGGTTTCATTTAGAAATAATCAGCTAGAAACTTTGTATATATGTCTAGATACTCTGCTAGTCAATATCCAAGCCACCCTTAGATACATTTGGGATGATTTACTGACTTAGCAATTAATGTACCTCATGGCAGTTGTTTGGTGTGCTGTGCTGAATGCCTGAAAGCTGGAGTTGGGCTATGGTGTTGTTTGGTTATTGCTGTGAACTGGTTGGTGCATGCAACTTAACATGGTATCAGAGCCTAGGTTACATACCTAGTCTCCGTTCGTCTTCCGCTCTTGCTGCCCCTGGGAGAATCGATCTCTCCTAGGGGCGGCCATCTTGTTCGTCTCCGCCATGCCGTCGGTCTCGGCCTTGCGTGCCGCCGGCCACCGTGGCCTCCACCTCTCGGCGGGTACCGCGCGTGGTGGGCTGTGTCTGTCCGCCGCGGCCATTGTCTCAAGTCGCCGCCGCTCGGTCTCGACCGGAAGCCAAGACGTCGTCATGGCTGCGTTGTACCGCCACCACCAGACGGATCCGGCCGCCTCGGGCCAGATCCGGCCGCCCCGCCCTCCACCCGGATCCGGCGACAAGACTACATCCGGCCTCGCCGCGCCGGCAAGCCGCGACCTCGATCGTCTCCGCCGCCTCCGCGCCACAAGACGCAGACGCCTCGCCTGGCCGAAGTCGGCTCCTCCCGCCGCCGCCTTGGCCGTGCGTCGCCGCCGCTCGGCCTCCGGCCCGCCCCGATCTCGTCTCCCGCCGCCTCCGCCACAAGACGGCAGCCTCGCTGGCCGAAGTCGCGCCTCGAGCGATCCCGCCCGGCCTCTCCGCCGCCGGACGGTCGACTTCACGTTGATCCGGCCGCTCGTTCGTCGCTGCTCGGATCCGGCCCGACGCCACCCATGTCCGGATCCGGCCGCCGGCCGGATCCGACCCTCCGTTGATCTGCGCCGACCCGCCGCCTCGGGCTCCTCGCCGTGCGCTGGCCTCACGGCGCCGCCGCCACGCTTGCCCGCGGTCTCGCGCGCACCGCCTCTGCGTTTCGGCTTCGGCCCGCACCGCCGCCAGTTCTCGCCCGACCGACCGCCGCCGCCCTTGCCGCCGCCGCCGCCCGGGCGAAGCCCGCCCTTTGCGCCACCTTGCTCCGACCATCGCCGACCACCGCCGCCAATAGCCACGAATGGGGTAGGTTTCTACCCCGTGACTTATCTATCGGGTCAAATGGGCTGCTTCAGGCCAAATGGGCTGAGCGGGCCAAAATGGGCCTGTTGGGTGAAAATTGGTAAACGGATTTTCAGTTATTATTTTTGATTTCTTTTAAGTTAGTCTTCCATTGCGTCCATCCAGGTCCGTAGTTTTCTATTTTTTAGTTCGTTCAAGCCGTGCGAGTCCACAAATTTATTGTCAGTCATAGAAGTGTTGGAATTTTATTTTTGCATGGCAACAGCCGCCGCTCTACTCTCTGAGCCGTGTGCAGATCGTAGAAGTCATTATGATGCCGCCGCTTCTCTAGCCGCCGCCCCGAGCTTCTAAGGCCGCCACGCGTCCTCTGTGCACTGCGCCGCCGCCTCTTGGGTTTCGATCTACGCCGTCATGCATCTATCTATTCCTCTTCGGCTTGATTTGACGGTTTACCCCAAGACCGCACGCAACGACGATATCATCAAAACTTGGACTTCGGATTTATCTTGTTTTAGTATTAACTCCTTTTTCAAATGCAATGCTATTGCATACGCCTTGCATTTGATGGGGGGTGTTAAGGAGATAAAGATATTAGAGATAAGGTATTAGAGATAGAATAGGATCAGCATATTCCCCTGTTATATCTCTTGTACTCTTCTATATATATGACCCTTTGGGTCTCATATCAATACACACAATATTCATAACAGTTGCAACCTTAAAAGCCTCACTATAACAGGGGAAATAGAAAGAGAAACTGTTAGTTGAACACCTAAACTGCCTTACTGAAACTTAAAATACATTTGTTGATTGAGCTACTTATCAGCAAGAGCTTGATTTGCTAATTAGTTGCGATTTTCTAAATGTTTAATAAAATTTTGGGTTATTTTAGTTGAGGGCTTACAACGCTTCCAGTAACTATGAACATTTTTATTAATCAGTGTCAGATTTGGATGTTATATAATCATCTAAGATATTTTGGGGAAGTTTTGTAATAATGAAAATAATGGAGCAATCAGCGTTTGTGTGTAAGGAGTGATCTTGTTTCTTCTGTAGCTCTGCAAGGGACATATATGTTCGATGCAACACAGTAATCTTTAGCCCTTGTCCTAGCTTATTTTTTGAGAAATAAATCGGGTTGTTTTTTGTTGGATGCAATGGATTTCCATGTTGATAGCATAGTTTTCACATGTAAATAAAAGCATCTGAATAACTATGAGATAGGAATACCATTTTTTCAATTTAATATTCACCGTATGAATCTACATGAGCTGTGGGATATGATTAGGTATCCGGTTTTGCCATGCACATAGAGTGGCCATACTTCATAAAATTTCATTACATATAGTTGTAATCTATGCATAACAAATATGCACATACTTAAAAATTGAATTAGCTTAGCAATGCAAATGAGAATTATTGCTATGTTACTGATAGGCATCTCAGCTGAATTCAGATTTTGGGTGTCCTTTTCTTTTAAACTTCTACCCAAAACTATAACCTTTGTAATTGCTAGTGTTTGTTAGGAATAGTCCCATATGGATTGTGGGAAAGGAGAAAGCACAACTTATAAGTATGAGGGAGTCTTCACCCATTGGACTAGTCTTTTGGGGGGAGAAGGCCTAATACCACTTATAAGGTTGTTGCTTGAGGGGTTTGCTTGCGAACAGCCCATGGGCTTGAGTGTGTAGGGTGCGCAACCCATTTAAGACCTGGGGACCAGAGAGTGAACCTGGTTAGACCTGGCAGGGTGCCAGGGTCCGGATACAACAGTGTTGGATCTAGCTTCAATCTATGAAACACAAATATTATCCTAGCATTGGCTAAGTTCTCACCTGTGGATACAACAGTACAAAAAGGAAAAAATATATGTCGGTGGGTCAGACGCGTCAGCATCGCCTAGTCTTTGGGAAGAAGCCAGAAGCATACTTGGTTGGATGGGATAGTCAGGAGGATGTGTCCGAGAAGGTTACTGCTACATAACCGAGTAGGGTTGAGGTATAAGTCAGAGTTATAGTAGAAGTAGATATTATAGTTTCCTTTACGAGTCCTAGTCCGTAAGGTAGGATTAGTCCTATATGAAGAGAGTTCTTGTAATCAGAAAAGGGAGCAATAGAAGTTCAGTTCTACCTCATATTTCCGCTCGTCTGTATCTTCTTGGTTCTTCCTGCTGCGTTCTACCTCGCCAGAGACATCACAGGGCCTGCCGGCTCTAACTTCGTCGGCGTTCCAGGCAACATTCCCACGCACGGGTATAATCTGCGATCTCACGATTGTGCCCGTGACAATATAGGTTATAGACAATGAGTAAAATAATAAGTAATATGTTTTTCTTTCCCTTTCACAACTTCTCCAAGATTTCCATATAATATTAGTGCAACTCATGAAATGTATATTGTTAAGGAGATAAGGATATTAGAGATAAGGTATTAGAGATAGAATAGGATCAGCATATTCCCCTGTTATATCTCTTGTACTCTTCTATATATATGACCATTTGGGTCTCATATCAATACACACAATATTCATAACATGGTATCAGAGCCAAGAGGTCCCGAGTTCAAGACCTGGCTGACGCGATTAAAAAAAAATTAATTGCAGTCCACTTCTATTTCCTGATGAGGAAAAGTGGGCAATTCACTTATACTTCAACACTCCTCCTCACGTGTAAGCTCCCGTAGGCCTAATACGTGGAATAGAAGTGGACTACAATTAATTTTTTTTAATTGCGTCAGCCAGGTCTTGAACTCGGGACCTCTTGACTCTGATACCATATTGAGTTGCATGCACCAACCAGTTCACCTAAAAGCTTAAGCTGATGAGGAAAGATATGCAATTCACTTATACTTCAACACTCCCCCTCACGTGTAGGCTCCCTTAGGCCTAATACGTGGAATAGAAGTGGACTGCAATTAATTTTTTTTAATTGCGTCAGCCAGGTCTTGAACTCGGGACCTCTTGGCTGTGATACCATATTGAGTTGCATGCACCAACCAGTTCACCTAAAAGCTTAAGCTGATGAGGAAAGATAGGCAATTCACTTATACTTCAACATATATAACTAGAAAAGAGTTATCATACAGTGATACAATCAAGCAAATGTATCCTCCATGATGACATGTAAATGCATTTTCTTGGTGACACATCACTTCTCTGAAAACAAACTTCTGAAAAAAAAGCAGCCATATCCTACTTTGCACCTGGTGTATTCGGGTGACATCACTAGCATGAGGTAGTTTTTGTGGTACACCACAATATCACATGGTTTATCAAACTCCAGAGTTATATCTGCTATATCATCAATTCATTGTCTAGCGTGCCGTGTAATTTCTATGACACCTAGTTGGAGTAGCTTCGCTTCCTAAACGTTAACTTAATGTTACAGGTCGATATAATAAGCATATTTAATATTCGAACAAAACTTAGAAAGTACAAGATGGTGAAGTTCTTCACATGCATAAAGAGAGTGGCTCTAAACTAACAAGAATCAAAATATGACCATCCATCAAAGTTCAAAATTGAACAGCTTCGATAATAGTAACACAATATAATTTTTGCAGGTTGTGACTGCAGTCTAAGGCCCCAAATCAAATCACCTTTCCAAAATGGATGAACAGACATGGTTCTGAAAGTTCAGTTTTGTGCTCCTGTGCTGCAAATATGATCTAGTTCCTTTGAGTAATGGACGAAGATTCCTTTCAAGATGCTCCACAATTCCACATGTTATCTGGTGATTCCAGGACCTGTTTGATTTCTGAACTGAAAGGAAATCACTTGGAAGAAAAAGGATAAAAAAATGTACAAGAGTTACATACTTCTAAATGAATATGATACATATTAGATAAATTAAAATTGGACTGCATGGTGAATTTGGTACTAATTTATCTGTCTGAGCAAAGTATAAAAATGCATACATTTGTAAAAAGTGCTGCATGGAACAACTTTTTGCAGTCCTTTTGGAATTATCTGAAGTTTTTTAATAGTCATGTTATTTAAATTGTCAAGAAGTGAGCAAGTTATGTTTTAAGTTCTTGAAAAGTGAGCAAAATGTACTTATTTCACTAGGCTTTAAGATCTATTGCATAGGATGAGCAAAATAGAAAAAAAAAACTAGACCCATGTAAAATAGTAAGGTAAACAATAGCCATACTGAAGGATGATTTTTTTGGAGATGTAAATGATGTTGAATTCGGTAAAGAAGCATGAGGACTGATCAACAAGAAACGGCGATTTTTTTGGCCATCCATACTCCCTGAACACTGTGCGTCATTATTAATTAAATGTGCAGGAGGATAGGTTGTTCTGTTGAAATTTTGGGGGAGCCCTTATTCGGGAAGTATTATTTCCTGCAGTGGGAGGGGTAAAATGCACACTTCTTGACATCCTTAGTTGGGCTCCTTATTTAGCATAGGAAAAAAACAATGATTATTTAGTTTATATGTGGATATATTACCTAAATTTACTTGTGGGGTCTATATCTAATGTCATAATCGCTTGGGTAGCAGTGATAAACACATGAGCAAAGATTTGTTGACTAGAAACTGTGATCTTGACCTAACAGAACCTAGTTATGATACTGACCAGTGACCACATTTCATTATACTTGTTGTAGGATGCAAATATTTGCATATGATTGTATCATACTATCATTGTTTATATGTTATGCATGTCAATGCCATTCATTGAGTCATATAGGATGAGCCATGTTGCTTTTCCCATTTCGAGGTAATGATTTCAGCAAAGGATGAGCCAGATGCACCAATATCTCCGGCTATGGATGGCTTACTTAGAATTCATAAACGGATAGCTGATGGTTCAGATGGAGAATCTGGTCAGCCTCAACGAAGTGCTGGCAATATAGGACCAACGCGACTGCTAGTGCCTGCTTCCCAAGCTGGCAGCCTTATTGGGAAGCAGGGAGCAACCATTAAATCCATACAAGATTCATCGAAGTCTGTTGTCCGTATTCTTGGTAAGTTTTTTTTGCATTTTTTCTATGTTATGTGTGCTAGATTTTTTCCCCTCTTTCTGATATATGTTATGCTATGATACATGTATTGGATCCTTCTGCCTTTGCTGTGTCTTGCAACTTTGTTACATTCAAAATACAAGAAAATAGTCTACTTGTTCTCAATTAGTGTCTTTATAATGGTTTCCTTTTGATGTTAGTCCGTAACTGATCAGCATAGGTACACATGCCTCATTTGCTCCTTAACTATGAATAGTAGTCCATGGCTCCATGCCTGGCAGAAACCAGGCTGGTACTGAGGAATCATTGTGGAGACTCTTCTGAGCTGGTCACTTGTTGGAACCTGTAGAAACTGGTCTCTTTTAGCTGGTTTCCAGTGCACTCTGGAAAACTAAACAACCTTAAAAACTTTTTTCCCTTTAAATGTTGTGCTTGAATTCAAGAATAATGCGAGGAAAAGAATATTCTATGGTTATGATTTGGCATATGTCAGTGTAAAAGGCCTACATTTTATCTGTAGGCAGGCTGTATTTTAGAAAAAAGCCAGGTCTGGTGTTTCTGCTATTTGGGAACTTCGGTTTGCTGATAGGTGTTGCAGAAAATCGAATTATACCATATACAATATTCTGAAATTTTAGCTTTCTGATTTTGCTAAATGTGCTGATTATTGTATTGGACTTATCATTTGTTTGATGGAGTTTTGTTGGTTCTGCGTTGGAAATGGAATGTTGGTATCCCCCAAGGGCTACTGCAACTAATCCTCATGGAAATTGCATGTCAATATGTGACATATATGCAAAAGATGATCTGTAGGGTCAGCATTCTTTTGCTTTATGCGAAATTTTAATTCAACGTTATAATTTTCTTTTCAGAGAATGTGCCTCCTGTTGCATTAAATGATGACAGAATCGTGGAGATACAAGGAGAGCCTCTTGGTGTCCACAAAGCAGTGGAATTGATAGCATGTCACTTAAGAAAATTTCTTGTTGACTGCAGTGTTCTCCCGCTGTTTGAAATGCAAGTGAGTTGGATTTTGTTCTGGCATCCTGTGTTCCTGTCAATAATAAGTTTTTTGCATTCAGCGTTTGATGGCTAAATTTCCATCTCTACAGATGAAAATGCACAGTATGCGGAGGGAGCAGCCAATGCCAGCTCCTCAGCATTGGGGCCCTCCTCAACCCTGGGGCCCTCCTCCAAACCTACCTCCTGGTGGTCCAGGTTATGGTGGAAATCCACAGTTCATGCCTCCAAGGCCGCAAGACAATTATATTCCTCCTCCTGATGCCCCCCCTGTGGAAAAGCAGCCACACTATGGTATCTCTGCATATGGACGTGAGGCACCACCAAGTGGTGTTTCTGCTTCAGGGAATCAACCACCACCGCATGTGGCTTCTCAGGTTAGCTGTGTTGCACTTGACCAAAATATGATGGATGCTTTTGAATGACTTGTATGTGAAGCAGCTACTGATTCCTATGTATTCTTCAAAAGGTGACACATTGCATGCAAATTCCTCTCTCCTATGTTGATGCCGTTATCGGGGCAGCTGGTGCTAGCATCAGCTATATCCGTAGGCACAGTGGTGCAACAGTAACTATTCAAGAAAGCAGAGGTGCACCTGGAGAGATGACCGTGGAGATAATTGGGAGTGCATCCCAAGTTCAAACTGCCCAGCAACTGATCCAGGTATCTCTTTTCCTTCTAATCAGCAATTAGTTGCACACTGAGCATTAATATTTTCCTTTGTTATGCATAAAAACTCGACCTATGGGGGCTAAGACGGCCCCCGGGCATTAGCTTAAGAAGAAGATCTTCTCACGCAGATCGAGAAAACCTTCGAACCCCTGCTCCACCCTTACACAGCGGCACCATCGCCCGCGTGAGAACGATCAACGACCTAGGCAGGCCTTAGACCTGTGCTTTGGTGTGGTAGCAGGCGAGGGGATTTTTCCCCTCAGCCTGAAATTCGCTCCCACTGGGAGTCGAACCCAGGACCTGGGGGGTGCTACTAGAGCGCCTTTGTTATGCATGATTGTTCTTATTATTCATATCTTTGTTATTCTTTGTTATTTCCATCATTTCGTATTTCTGAATACATTTCTAGTTGTATGACCACAATAGCTGGAAGGAATATACTATGCTAGTTTTTTACTTTTTTATTGTATTAATAATTAGAACTGTAAAAGGGGAGAAAAAGAAGGAAAGTGCAACCATAGAGAAGACTTATACAATCCAACTAGATAATGCCGCTACGCAGGTGGAGGAACCAGTCCATCACATTAGCATGACATAGAGCACACAGTACTGCATCCACCCAGACATTAAGAAAATTAGATGTATCCAGTCCTCCCATCACAACAGGTCAATAGCTGATTATCATGACATAGAGCACGCGTACTGTGTCCACCCTGAGATTTTTTAAACAGCATGCCTCTAGTGTTTCCCTATGTTTAAGCATACATTTATGCGTACAAACCCACTGATATATTGGAGAGACTTGAGTGTTTTCTGATAGATCCACATGTTTTTTTTTTGGGCAACACATGTTTGAGAGCCCCAAATAAAAGTCCACGTGTCTTGATCCTCCTCTCTGATATCACAAGAGAAATACTCCTTTGGAACTCTTTAATATGAGCAGAGGCAACCTCTGAATTGAGGCAAGTTTGTACTTGGTGCATTACATGAAGATCACTGTAGGGTAGCTAATTTGATGTCAGGAAAACATATTGCTAATATGGATATGAGTTATGACTATATGCTAGATGCCACAGCCCACAGGAATTAGGATGCTATAGTTTTCACTTTTCTGGAGTAGGCGGATAGTTAAGTTTCAGAGAACTAGATGAAGCATTCGTAAGCGTACCTGTGTATGCTTTTTGCTAATCTGCATTTTGAGTTACGCACATGGATTTGAGAAGAAAGACCTCAAGGAGCAATTTTCTAAGGGAGTTAAGAATAGAAATTAAGACAGTGAAGACACTTGTGATGGGAAAAGAGCTCAAAGTGTGGTGTCTAGAAATTCAAGAGCCTATATCTCTGATATCATATCTGTTTTATGCTCACCACTCAGTCAATATATATGTTTTACCTACCCATCTGTAACAACACCACATTGGCCTCTGCCTGGCCTACTCCATTGGTGTAACTAGCAGTAGCTTAGGAAAGGACCTTATTGCATTTGATTTTGAAATAACAGGAATTAAGCATTTAAATTCCAAATGTTAACTTGATTGATGAAATCATAAAATAGAGGGATGTGTGTAAATTAGTTGAACTTTGATACAGATTATGGCATAATGCTATACAAGAAGATTCTATCGTGTCATAACCTTCTAACGACTTAAACATGTTCTATATCTTTGGGTTGACCTCTTGCTGTCACCATTGTAGATTTGAGCTATGTTTTGTTTTCCTTTTAACTAATAGCACCTTTTTGCTTGCAGAATTTCATGGCGGAAGCTGCTCCCCAAGGCCCGCTGCGGGTTTCTAACCCTCCAGCACCACCAGTCAATCCGAGCTATGGCTCTTACCCGCCACCATATGGAGCATCCTATGGATCTCCTCCCGCAGGCGCAGGGCCTGCTCCTCACAATGGAGGGGCTTATGGTGGCGCCACCTACCGGCCCAGCTATGGATACTAGCATCATCAAGATAAAGGGGTGTAGGAAGATTAGTTTTGTTGCCTGTTGGGATGATTAGGATTTTGTTGCTGAATAATGACAATCCTGAATTCCTGCCTGTGGCTAAGTTTCTGGTGATAGTATACGTTATTTACTTTCCTTACCTATGTTGTATGCTAAACCAGTGAATATTGGAGTATGCTTCTGGTGATACTATACATTATTTACTTTCCTTTCCTTTGTGCTCTAGCCTCTACCTGAGCTTAATTGTAAAATACCTACTCTTCGTCTGAGACAAATCCTTGGCATCTTTTAGCTGGTTGAGTGTCTGCTTATGGGATATTCTTCCGGTTTGGAAGTTGGAAGCAAAGAGCTGCCAGGAAGAAATCCTAGTTTTAGATTTGAGATGATCGACCCTAGATCTAGATTCGAGAAGAACAAGTTTTCGCGGTTTCAGAAGATTAATCCGTAGTATTCAGAAGGTTGATCTTGAATGCCATGATTATATCGCATGGATCGTGATGGTGCAGTTGTATTGTGACCGACGGAAACTGAGATGAGAGTATTTGGTGTTAGTCTGCATGACAAGAAGGCGGAGACTGACTTGTACTAATGTCTGGTTTCTTCGGGTCTCTTGGTTGTGACTTGCGAGCCCGTTCCTTTGGCAAGAGGGTACGGATGGCAAATGATCCTTTCTCCAAACGGGAAGGGTCGGTTACAACAAGTTTTTCGAACCATAAATGAAACTGTGCCGTCTTATTTTTCTACATACTTGATACGCGCGCACTACAGGCTATTTCTTCTCTTTATGATTGGTCTTTTCTTGTAGTAATTGAGACATTAAGTAGCATTTATTTTATGGATCCAACCCACGTAGTCAGATCTAGAATTTGCCAACACCCCGTTTTTATCAATGAATCGGGGGTTGCAATTCCAATTCCACAGTTTGTTTGGATACCTTCAGAATTCGCTTTCGGAATTGACTCCCAATTCCACACGAACTTGTTACAACTAAAACCAAAGCCATCACGTTTCAGACCCAAGTACGTAGCTCTTGCATGGAATCCTTCCGTCTCAAACATCTCAGCACAAGTCACAACTCTCATCGCAATTAACACCAAGAACCACACCATGTTGGGATTTTGATCTAAGCCAAACGGCTGAAAAGGGGAACGTGGGGTGATGCCCACGTCTCCCCGTTTTTCTCTAACGCTCACACGCGCCCTGATCGGGGGGACATAACCACTTTGGTTACGGTCCCCGTGCGCAGCAAGAAGATAAAGGAGACCTCTAGTTTCTCTCGGGGGATGCTGATCTCGTTCCCGTGAGTGCAAAAGCCCGTACAAACCCTAAAGTGAACCGATCATCTGCTTGTTGTTAAGCACGGAAGACCGTCGCCGCCGGCGCACTGAGGACGTCGCCGGCGACTCTCCGGACGACCTTCACCGACTCTTCCTCACGCCTGCATCACGCAAGCACGGGTCTTCGCTCAATGGCGTTCATGGCTGACCGTAAGTCTTTCCCCTGATCTGATGAACTCTACGTGTTCTAGTGCTAGGCTAGCAGTATATGTATCTACATTTGGTATCAGAGCCATCTGCAAGCCTCCCTGGAACCTTAGCCACTAATGTGTTTTGGGTAGCATGGTAGAAGGAGGGGAATCGGGATATCTAGCAAACTCTAAAAAAAAAATTTTCCCCAAAATTTGATGAACCCGCAA
The DNA here is from genome assembly GCA_036346245.1 of Bonia amplexicaulis. Taxonomy (NCBI): domain Eukaryota; kingdom Viridiplantae; phylum Streptophyta; class Magnoliopsida; order Poales; family Poaceae; genus Bonia; species Bonia amplexicaulis. The sequence goes on along the minus strand of CM070743.1, from coordinate 7,358,551 downwards.
TCAAGAAACCCCAAATCGGGATTAATTTTTTTTCGGATCGGACGAGGTACTTACTTTTTCCGGGTTTGGGGTCACCGCCTGCCGTGTGCGGGCCGCCGTCTTGGCCCGCCGCCCGATCGCTTGCTGCCGCCGCCGCCCGTCACGCCGCCTGCGCTCGGAGGCCGCTGCGTGTTGCCACTCACGCCTTGCGCCGTGCGCCACGGCTGCCGCCGTTAGCTATCGCCGACGTCGTCCATTGCTGCTGCCGCTGCCGCTACGCCGCCGGGCTACCGCCGCCCGCCCTGCGGCCGCTGCCGCCGCTGCTGCCGCCGCCCGTCTTGTGCGCATGCCGAGCCGCAGCAGCCGCAGCCATCTGGCGCATGCCGCGCCGCGCCGCCCGCGCAAGCAAGCCGCTGCTCCACCGCGCGTCGCCGCCGCCTCCTTGCGCTCGAGAGCTGCAGCCGCCGTCGCCCACACGAGCAAGCCGCCGCCGAAGCCTCCGGTTTTTGCGGGTGGAGAAAGGCCGAATGCCCCTAGGGTTAGGGCTGTGCCCATCTTTTTGTCTGGGCGACGCGAGATGTGGACCGTCCGATCAATCGGACGGCTGTGATGCGGCAAAGGGGGCACTTTTGGGCCGGCCGGTTTTCGTTGGCTGTTGGGTTTCGGCCCAACATCACTTATTATTATTTTTCAGTGTATTTTTTGTGGTATATCTCATGTATAATTTATAATTATTTGATGTATATCATTATAAAAAAAATACTGGATAATGTATTTAAGCTGCTGAAAATTATTATGCTATTCCGCTGCCTGATGTTATGTCTCTAATTGAATGAAACCAACGAGAAATTCAATTGGAAAAATTATGTTTATCATTTTACAAGCTATTACTTTTGGACCAACGTTAATTGTAATTGCATGTTATCAATTATGTTTGTTATGTTTTATTTTCACATGCTATTACCTTTTGACCAACGTTAATTGTAATTGCATGTGTATGAATTATGTTAAATTTTTCATTTCTGCCCAACGGTGATGCGAAAAATTCTTATGAGCATGTTGTTAACCATACCAACATAAGGTTAACCTTCATGCAAATTAATTATACATTTTCCTAATGAAAATTTTAAATTTTTCAGCTGCTACTGTTTCCGCTCAAGTTAATGCAATTGAGCCACTTAACGGCAGTAATTTCCAAAAATGGAAATTTGCACTTATGACGACCTTCCAGCTCATGGATCTGGACTACGCATTCAGGTTCGATGAACCAGTCGCTCCTAATGAAGGGAGGATGATTTGATGACAAAATGAAGGAATACAAAACTAATGTTGAAAAGTGGGATCGGTCAAACCGCATTTCACTAGTCGTAATGAAAACTCCATCAATGAAGCTATTAGGGGAGCAATCCCTGAAAAGGAAAAAGTGAAGGAGTACTTATCTTCCATAGAGGATCACTTTAAAGGATCCTCTAAGGTCTATGCTACTGACGATGCACGACTTATGAACACTAAGTACAATGGTACCGAAATGTCCGTGAGCACATTATGACCATAATTAATATTGCTGCTAGACTTAAGACAATGGACATGGAAATTTCTGACGGTTTTGTTGTCCATTACATTATGATGTCTCTTCCTAAGCAATATGAAGCTTTTAAGGTGAACTATAACACCATTAAAGACAAATGGACAATGAGCGAGTTGATCGCTAATGTCTCTCAGGAAGAGGAGAGGATCAAAGCTGAGGGATCTAATGATTTTGTAAATCACATCAACTCCTCAAACACAGCTGGTCCTTTTAGAAACAGAGGTGGCTATAAAGGAAAGGGAAAGAAGGAGCAAGCATATTCCCCTTATAAGAAGCCCACAGCATCCACAAGACCCTAAAGCGCATAAAACGCTTCGGTCCTGGAAGCTCAAGTGGACAAAAGAAAAGTGATGAGTGCCATTTTTGTCAGTCAAAGGACCACTTCAAAGATAACTGTCCTGGATGGCTAAAATGGCTAGCCAAGAAAGGTACTTATGAAATTACTTTTGTTGATGAAGCATTTTATCTTGATTTTCCTATAAATTCTTGGTGGATTGATTACGGTGCCACTTTGTGCATGTTACGAATTCCTTGAGGATTCCATATGTTGACAAGTCTCGGAGGGAAAGAAGCCTAAGAGTGACTAATGGGATGGAAGCCAAAATTGAAGCTATTGGATTTGTTTCTTTAGTCTTGAATAATGGCTTTGTAATGAAACTTAATGATGTTCTTTATGTTCCCTCGACGAGAAGAAACTTAATTTCTGTTTCATTATTAGATAATGATGGATATTCTTGTAATTTTGGACACGGAAAGTGTTTGGTTTATTTCAATAATGATAATGTTGGTCGTGCCATCCGACACGACAAGCTTTACATGTTATCCCTGCAAGATTTTCTTATATCCATGAATGTATGTGATGTGAATAAAAAACGTAAGCGAATCGATGAGACTTCGTCGAAATTGTGGCACTGTCGTTTGGGCCACATTTCGAGGGGGAGAATTGAACGTCTCATTAAAGAAGAAATTCTCCACCCTTTAGATTTTAGCGATTCGGATGATCATTGCCTTGATTGCATCAAAGGCAAGTATGTAAAGAAAATAAAGAAAGGTGCTACTCGAAGCACAGTGATTTTGGAATTAATTCACACTGACATATGTGGTCCTTTCCCTGTGACATCAGTAAATGGTTATGATTCTTTTATTACGTTCACTGATGATTACTCACGTTATGGCTATATCTATCCTATTAAAGAGAGATCGGAAGCACTTGGTAAATTTAAAATATTTAAGGCTAAAGTTGAAAATCAGCACAGTCTAAAGATTAAAGTAGTGCGCTCGGATCGTGGGGGAGAGTATTATGGGCGACATGCAACTTATGGATAGATTCCTGGTCCTTTTGCCAGGTTCTTACAAGAAAATGGTATAGTCGCTCAATACTCAATGCCCGGAGATCCTCAGCAAAATGGAGTAGCGGAAAGAAGAAACCGTACTCTTATGGATATGGTTCGAAGTATGTTGAGCTACTCCACTTTGCTCGTAGTTATGGATGGAAGCATTAAAGACCGCGCACACATACTCAATCGGGTTCCCAAGAATCGGTCGAAAATACCCTATGAATTATGGATGGGAGAAAACCAAGTTTGAACTACCTCCATGTGTGGGGTTGTGCGGTAAAGCTAAAGTATTTAACCCACAAATTGGGAAATTAGATCCCAAGACTGTGAGTTGCCATTTCATTGGCTACCCTGACAGATCTAAAGGGTACCGATTCTATTGTCCAGATCGTACCACAAAATTTGTAGAAACAAGGCACGCTGTGTTCTTGGAAAATGATGGCATTAGTGGTGACTTGGAGCCTAGGAAAATTGATCTTGAGGAGAAGCGGATGTATGTTGCTTCACCGCTAATCCGACAGATTGATTTTACTATGCCCCAAGTGGTTGTGCCCACGCTGATCCTGTAGTTGCAACTCTGTTGCGTCTCCGATTAATTCGTGGCTATTCCTTCGTTGAGGGCTCAAAACACAAGTGTCATACCTAATGATGAGCCTTCACAACCCTCTCGTGACAATTAATGAACAACCTAATGAGCACGCTAATGTACCGTCGGGAGATCTCGAGCGAGTGAGGAGATCTCGCTATCCCAAGTGATTATGAGGTTTACTTGAATGAAGATGATTTTGGGAAGGAGGATGATCCTAGCTCTTATAAAGAAGCTATGAAAAGTAAGGATTCATCTAAGTGGCTAGATGCCATGAAAGATGAAATTAAGTCTATGGGCGATAACGATGTATGAGACTTAGTAGAAATTCCTAATGGAGCCAAAACAGTAGGCTGCAAATGGGTCTACAAAACAAAGCGTGACTCCAAAGGGAATATCGAAAGGTTTAAGGCGAGACTTGTAGCAAAAGGATTTACACAAAGAGAAGGCATTGACTATAATGAAACATTTTCTCCTGTCTCGACTAAAGATTCATTTAGAATCATAATGGCACTCACATCACATTTTGATTTAGAGTTGCACCAAATGGACGTTAAGACTGCATTCCTAAATGGAGACTTGTATGAGGACGTTTACATGACACAACTGGAAGGTTTTGTTTTGGAAGACGAGAAATATTTGGGATGCAAGTTAAAGAAATCCATATATGGCCTGAAGCAAGCTTCTAGGCAATGGTACCTTAAGTTCGATGAAGTCATAAGAAATTTTGGATTTAAGGAGAATGATGTTGATAATTGTACATATGTTAAGTTCAGGGGGAGTAATTACACCTTCTTAATCCTTTATGTGGACGATATATTATTAGCCAGCAGCAGTGTGGACATGCTGCGGGAAACTAAAAGATTTCTCTCGTCTAATTTTGACATGAAGGATCTCGGTGAAGCATCTTATGTTCTTGGTATTGAAATTCACCGAGATAGGTCCAAAGGAACATTAGGTTTATCACAAAAGGCATACATTGACAGAGTACTAAAGAGATACAATATGCATAAATGCTCTGCCTCACCTGCTCCTATTGTTAAGGGCGATAAGTTTGGAAAATTTCAATGCCCAAAGAATGACTATGAATCTGATCAGATGAAGGATGTACCTTACGCTTCTGCTGTCAGAAGTATTATGTATGCTCAAGTATGTACATACGATTTAGCTTTTGTAACCGGATGCTTGGCGAGATATCAATCAAATCCAGGACCGGACCACTGGAAAGCCGTTAAGAAAGTCCTGCGCTATATGCAAGGCACTAAAGGTCACATGCTCACATATAGTAAAAGCGATAACCTTGAAGTTGTCGGTTATTCTGATGCTGATTTTGCGGGGTGTAAAGACACTAAGAAGTCCACATCAGGTTATATTTTCACCCTCGCAGGAGCAGCAATTTCATGGAAAAGTGTAAAGCAAACACTTACTGCATCGTCGACAATGCAGGCTGAATTTGTGGCATGTTATGAGGCTACCGGGCAGGCTGTATGGCTTAAGAACTTTATCCCGGGATTGAGAGTGGTAGATGATTTCTAGACCACTCATTACAGATCGCGATAATCAACCCGCAGTTTTCTATTCGAATAACAACAAGTCGAGTGCGGCTGCCAAGCACATTGACATAAAGTATCATGTTGTGAAAGATAGAGTCCAGGATCAAACAATTAAGATTGAGCATATTGGAACTAAATTTATGCTTGCGGATCCGCTCACAAAAGGCTTACCACCCAATATTTTTTGTAATCATGTTGCCGGCATGGGTTTATTGGAGAGCCTGTGATCCTGGAATAAGAGGACCATATAAAGTAACCAACTCCCATAAAGTATTATGTTATCCGATCAATATAGAATGAAGCACTATAAGCAATGATGTCCAGTGGTATTTAATTGACTATTGTGACACGTTACTTTGGTGTGAACTTTTATTGAGAAAGGGCTTATGATGTTTAGCCTTACGATCAAGGGGGAGAATGTTGGGATTTTGATCTAAGCCAAACGGCTGAAAAGGGGAACGTGGGGTGATGCCCACGTCTCCCCGTTTTTCTCTAACGCTCACACGCGCCCTGATCGGGGGGACATAACCACTTTGGTTACGGTCCCCCGTTGCGCAGCGCAAGATAAAAGGAGGCCTCTAGTTTCTCTCGGGGGATGCTGATCTCGTTCCCGTGAGTGCAAAAGCCCGTACAAACCCTAAAGTGAACCGATCTACTGCGCGCTGTTAAGCAACAGGAAGACCGTCGCCGCCGCTGCTACAGGACGTCGCCGGCGACTCTCCGGACGACCTTCACCGACTCTTCCTCACGCCTGCATCACGCAGGCACGGGTCTTCGCTCAATGGCGTTCATGGCTGACCGTAAGTCTTTCCCCTGATCTGATGAACTCTACGTGTTCTAGTGCTAGGCTAGCAGTATATGTATCTACACACCAATGTTGAAGTTGAATCGCTCAACTCTTCTATCTCTCTTGAAAATCACCCACTAATCTCCCTTCTCACCCACTCAACTAGTCGCTCTCAAAGGCACACACATACATGTTTGGCCACAATGCTCAAGAACAACTGACCACTTCTAGTCGAGCACCAGACCGAGCCTCACGCCTAGCACCCGGCCGGCAACATGCATCTACAGACCTTTTCTTCAGGAAGCTAGCTAGTTGATATTGTTGCCATACTTGCCAAGCACCATTGGTAGCATGTGCATATCCCCTTCGTGATGCTTCTACCGGCTCCATGCACGGCTATACGAAACTACTAGTTGCATTTACGATGCCGCATGTAAATGACAAAACAAATATACAACTAACAAACTCATATACATTTTTGACAAGATTGTTTCTAACAAACAAGAACCGACTCTTCTCACCCACTTGATCACCATTGCCGCCGGCGACCTCCGTCCGTCGACCACTGCTGACGACCTCTCTGTTGGCTCCTCCACCTCGTCGCTGGCACCTCCTCGCTGTTGGCAAGCTCACGATGGCCCCTACCGACCACTTACCCTTTCTCCCTCTTTGACCCCGCTACTCCAAATCTAAACCCGCCACGTCGTCGTCGACATAGCGTCCAGATATGGTTGGTGCCTGTCTTCCTCAACTCCGGTAGGTGCTGCATGTCTTCCTCGACTCCGGCAGCTACCCCCACCATCGATTCCGACCGCATAGATGTAGGGTCGTCTTGATCTCGAGGGTACAGTTTCCTCTACAGATTTGCTCGCTGTCAATGGCTCTTCTCCTCCACCTCCACGAGCTTGCCATGGGTGACCTCCCGAGGATGGCCATCACCATCTTGGTTGCTGTTCAAATCTGAAGGCAAGCTCTTCTCCTGCCACCATGATGGCTTGGATATCAGGGGAGAGAGTGACCCGGCTGACGTCACAACGGCTGGACGTCAGTGCACGTCAGTGCAGAATTGTGTATTGTACATGTGTCAGTGTGTGTCTGCCCGTGTTATTGCATACGACAACAATACACTCCGGGAAATCTGGAAAAGCGTGTTTACCTCGTCTACGTGAGCTCAAGGCGATGAAGGCCTTGAAGGGGCGGCGCTGCAGAGTGCAGACAGCGCACCACAGCTGTTTTGCATGAAGTATGTATAAACATATTTGAGAAATATAATCCCTCCATTTGCAAAAAATATATTGCTTTGGAAACAAACAGTACCTAATATGTAACTTTGGCTACTGATTTTCCTATTTATCTGCACCACAACAGTACCATTTTTTTTTCTTCAGAGTTGAATATGGATAGTGGTAGATACTCATTTATCCTTTCTATATTTGCTCTATAAATCCTTCGGTTAGACTGAAATTATCCACTCTGTTTGCACCCTAAGTCATGCATACATGGTACTACCAGGTGTAGTCACTTCCATCTCTGATATACTATCTAAATGAACTTAATATACTCCTTTATCACTTAGGGTGTACTTATCTACTAATTCTAAGATACTTCAATATGAGGTACATGAAAAAGTTGCAAGGGGGCTAATGGTTTTTAGCCTATTTTGCTAATTCCTTCATATTTGCACATAGAGTATTTTGTAAAACAAAGGATATTTACGTGTAATATATAAATCTTTACTACTATAAAAATATGAGTTAGTGGTCGTCGGTCCGTTCTCCCTCCTCTCTTCTCAGCCGTTCAGATCTGCATGTAGCTAGTTTTTTCGCTCCTCGTAGAAAAGATCGGGCCGGTGCGTTACCTGATACGTAACGCACCGGCTCGCACGTGCATGCCCCCATTGAATTGCATGAGGCGGCGCCCAAAACTGGCCGTCGACCCACGCGCGCCGATATATACACACACGGCCGAGCATTACACGTCTACAGCGCAGTTAAGTTCGCCCTCCCTCCCTCACTGCACACTAGTGTTGCTTCCTTGATTCCTGTCGATCGATCTCCTAGATAGCTAGTGACCAATGGGCAAACCTATCAGGGTCGTTAGGTTCGCACCAGCGCTGGCCTCGATGGTTGCAGTAGTAGCCATCGTGGTCGGGATGGCCGTGCAGCCCGCGGAGGCGGCTGGAAGGCCGCTGCCCCAACATGCTGCGGTTCCTGACTGGAGGCCGGCGGCCGGCGTCCATGGGCACGGCGCGGACGAGGCTGTGATGAGCTCCGGCGTACCGCAGAAAAGACGCCCTTCAAACTGCACGCACGATCCAAACAGGGGTGGTGGGCGCGCCAAGTCGTGCCCGCCCTCCCCGGCGCCGCGTTGATGCATCTTCACCGGCCGGCAGGATCATCCATCCCAGTACTCCCAGCTTGCGTGCGTCGGCAACTTAATAGTTCGCGTGCGCCATTTGCTTTCAGAAGACTCTGGTTTGATCGTCATGTCTATTATGTTAGCACTGTGTACTGTGTTTCATTAACTATCTATATCTATCTATCTATCGATCGGTCTGGTTTACATCTTGATGATCTCTTGCCTTGCTTCCCTGCTTTCAAATATACTGTTGCGTTGAGTTTCCATGGAGTAGGGCGTGTGATCCTCCGGAGCCGCTATACCTTCTGCGCATGACGCATGCGTGTGCCTGAGCCGATGCCTCCCACGCATGAGATTTGGTCAATTTTAGTACTGTTTATCATATAAATACCAAATTTAGTCCTAAAATTACCGTAATTTTATTTTTGGCCTCTTCCCTGAGCACAAGACTCTACGAGTATGACACATATGCAGTGGTGCGGTCAGAGAGCACATAACTCAAATCGTACGGTCGAAGAGCACACGATCTGCACTGTAGCATCATGTACTCCCGTATCTCTCATAATGCTACAGTGCAAAAAAAAAACTTTGCTGCTGATTGATATAGTCCGTGTACTGTATTTGTTGGTGCAAATTTCCCCGAATCAAAGTCACTTTTGGCACTGTTTCGCACCGTATTTACAAAAATAACAGTATGGCAACCATATTAACAAAAATATCATTTTTGCCGTCCGGCGGCCAGGCTCCCGGTGGCTGGGCGGCAAGCTGTCGCCGCCCAGGGAGCAGGCGGTAGGTAATTAGGCTGGCTAATTAGCCGGCCTAATTTTTTTTCCGTTTAGTGTTAATTTGAATTTTTAAACATATCAAATGAGCTCAAAAAATTACAAAAATTTTGTACAACCTCTCGATACAACGTTCTTCACAGTGTAATTTTTGGGAAATTTTATCATGGCGAATGTTGCTAAAAATTCATTCAATTTTGATAATTTTATGAGTTTTTACAAATAGCAAACGAGCACAAAAAAATTATAAAATTTTATGTGAAGCCTCTCGATGCAGTAATAATTATTATGTAATTTTTTAGAAATTTTATGCAGTCTGAATTAGCCACGTTTGTTCGGATTAACTGCCATATCACACATTGTGGCGCGCAAGCCTCCACCATGTACGAGAACATCAAATGGTGTATCGTCGTCCATAGCTTCCCGCCCTCCAGGCAATGCAGGGACAGCTCGTGCGGCGATACACGAAGCACGAAATATACTGTCCAGAAAGTCCATATGACATCGCTGTTATGCAACGATTCGAACTCGTTGTGCCACAGCAAGTAGTACCTCGACGGTATGCCCTTCGCCCACCGTAGACGGGCAACAGTCCACCGCATGCCCATACTAGGCCCGTCTATCAAGTCATCGACGAACTCGCCAAACAGGTGCACTGGCATCACAATCATCGGACATCCGACAGGGAAGTGCTCCCAACTTCATAGCTGCAGGAGCACATAACAGATGGCCAGATTAGGGGTACCACTAGTGGCGCGTTGGCAAGTGTCACATAACCCCCGGTATGTGGCGCACAGAACCGCTGATCCCTAGCTGTACTGAGGCATCGCCCCGAACTCTGCGTTCACCAAAGACTCTATGAGGCAAATGAATTCGGCATTGCAAACATGCCGTGTATGGCTGGAAACATGCTTCAACCAAATTTGGATTGCTTTTAGATGCGTGCTAGTGTGATTGGGACTTTCCATCCATGATTAAGACTTTTCATTCATGATTGATTTACAATGTATGATGTATTATATACCATCCAAAGCCAGGGATACTTCGTGTCCAGACACCATAGTGTCTCATTTCAGTGTCCTATATATATACATATATACATATACATATACATACATACATATACATATACATATATATACATATGCATACACATATATGCCTATACATACACATATATGCATATACATATACATATATATACACACAAATGTACATATATACATATGTACATATCTATATATATACACATATATACATATCTACACATATATACACATACACACACACATATATATACATATATACATATACATATACATACACATATATACATATACATATATACACACACACACACACATATATATATATGTGTATATATACACATATACATATATATATGTGTGTGTGTATATGTGTATATATATATGTCTTTGGATTGCTTTTAGATGCGTGCTAGTGTGATTGAGACTTTCCATCAATGATTAAGATTTTCCATCCATGATTGATTTAACATGCATGATATATTATATTCCATTGCACTAGCACGCATCTAAAATCAATATAAAGATAGGGAGACTGGGTGCCTAGACACCATGGTTCCCCATTTCAGCGTCATATATATATATATATATATGTGTGTGTGTGTGTGTGTGTGTGTGTGTGTGTGTGTGTGTGTGTGTGTGCAGCCCCTACAACACCTATTCAATCTCTACTCAAAACCCTAATACAACTCATCCAACTAGGCATGAGTCTTTTTACCTTAACTAGACTTTTAGCCCACTAATTTTCAAGGGACCCGAAACTCTTCCTGACACGGATTTTTTCAAAATTTTAACTTTTCTAACGTGTTACGTGTTGAAGCCTCCAGGTCCTTACCTCCCGTAGCTTCTCCACGCGTCATCCATCACGTGTCATAGCCTCCGAACCGCACCTCCGTAGCTCCAACACGTATCATCCATCCATCTCTGATCTTCATGCGCCCCAAGTATGAGCCCGACCATCTCATGACCTCCTTGACTGTCCGAACCTCGGATCTCCCCATCCTAGTCCCGGTCCACCACGTCACCAACCATAAATCCCTCCATGCTCAACCTGCACATGCAAAGACCAAAGAACATTTTTTCGGCCCAAGTTCGTCCCAACTTGACCAACATCAGTCGACACGCACACCACACATCTCACATAACATCAATAAGCAATATTAACAAATATTTATCATCATAAATTAACCATTGTCAACTATTCATCACCAAAATATTCTAGACCTAGCCACATAGTCTAACAATCTCCCCCTTGAAGACATTGACAACACCTCAAGATGCATGATGAATTAGGTTCAAACAGATATAAGTGAAGAACTGAAGCCGAAAAAGTATTTTAAACCACAAATCTTAAATCTATTCAAAAACTCTCCCCCTCAAGATGCCCCCTTGCCGCCGTGCGCCCATGCCGAGATGAGATCTGGGGGAGGGGGAGGCGAGGGCGGAGCGGAGGTGTGGGGGGAGGAGGAGAAGGCGGCGGCAGTGCGGGGTGGGGAGGAGGCAAGGGCGGAGCGGAGGAGTGGGTGGAGGAGCAGGTGAGGGCGGAGCGGAGGAGGCGGCGGAAGCAGAGTGGAGAGGAGGAGGTGAGGCGGAGTGGAGGACTGGGGGGAGGAGGAGGCGAGGGCGGAGCGAGGGAGGAGGAGGCAGCGGCAGCGTGGGGTGGGGAGGAGGAGGCGGCGGAGGAGCGGCGGAGGAGGCGAGGGCGAAGCGAAGATGCAACAGAGGCGAGGGCGGAGCGGTTTCTATGAAGGAGGCGTGGAGACTCTGGGCCCACATGTCGGCGCAACGAAAAATGAGGAAAAAATCTATGAAGAACAGACAAACTATCACCAACTCAAATTTTTAAGTAGTAGAAATCTATATCCAGTTTTGAATAATGCTCAGAAGGTATTTTTCACTTTTGCTCTATGATTAACCATATGTGCATTTTTTTAGTTTCTTGAATACTTGTCTTGTAAAATACCGAGTCGGTCTCATAAATTAGAATTATATTTATCTAAAAAATGAAATTCTATTAAATCCACACTATCGACCAGAACTTACCAAACATTTTCAAAAACAAAATTATTTCTAATTTTGGAGGGAATGTTGTGCCTCTAATATAGCTCCACATATTTTAATTTCAACATAAGATTTGTTGGGCATTGTAGCTCTAACAATATCGGAGTTTTCGATGTCAATGTGCCATCATAGTTTTGCGCTATAAAGGATATTTTTACTATTGTCATATGTATATTAATATTCTTGTAAATACAGACTCTAAATATACTATAAGTGCCAAAAACTCTCCAGTTCATACAGTATATAGAGTATACACTCCTGCTGAACAGTGACTACAAGGCATATCTTAATTATTTCTGGGAATTCGCCAAATAGAGCAATTAATATAGCACTCTACTAATCCGATCCGATCCGATCTGACTGCATATTCTCAAGGGATCGGTGATTTGTTTTGGCAGATCGAGCTAGCTAGCTTGTCGTGTCATGTGTGTCGTGTAGCCCTACTACCGTGGGCGAGGCATTTCAAGGAGATTCTTGATGCCGACCGATGGGGGCAGGTGCGTGAAAAGAAGCTACGGTGCGGCACAATGACACATGCAACCATCTCTTGGTGGTGTTCATTTCGGCTTATTTTTAGTGGTTTATGACTAAAAACACTGTAGCTGGCTGAAAAAAACATTGTAGCTGACAGAGGTTTATTTAACATAATTAAATTTAAAAAAATTTAAAAATATAAAAAATTTGTTAGCCCAACACAGACAACGCAAACGAATACAGGAAAAAAGAACCGGAAAAAAAGCTCAAAAAAAGCAAAAAATTCAGAAAAAGACGAAATTATGAATAGTACAAAAATAAGCCAGAAGCCAGAAGCTCAAGCCATATTGAGCGGGGCCCTTATCGGCCCCAGCAAATTTGGACTATTCAATTGTCCCTGCATGTCGCATCCTGGCTACGTAAGGTGAACTCGGCTCATTTCTTTTTTACTGTGGTTTATAATTTTTAGCTGAAAATTTTGAATTTGACTGTTTATAGTACAGATTACGGAGAGACCGATACTTACTTACGATTTTGACTGGTACAGATGTTGGACTTTTAACATGTACTACGTTTAACTTGTAGATTCTATCTTGAGAAAATACTTTATTTGAAAGTTAGGTACTGTAACAAAAATCAAAAGCCGATCAGCTTTTGACTTACCGAACATGCCTGAAAAGGATGGTACTTCCTGATCCGTCGGGGAATATTGGTCACTCACCAAGGAGCGATCATCGTTTTACCACCACCACAACGAGGGAGGGGATAATCCATATAAACGCAGAATGGAAAATTATGAATCGGGGAACGTGAATTGAGAAGTACTTTTGAACTAATAAGATGGTCGAAAGCAGTAAGTGTATGTGAACAGAGAGAGTAATATGTAGGCGAAAAAGAGAGGAAAGTTTTGCAGATGGAACCAAAGAACCCGTAATAACAAAAAAAGATGCGCCTAACGCGCTACTACTAGCACGTTTGGCAAAATGCGCTAGCAACCGCCGCTGCTCAGGTCGGTCGCCGGCCGTCGTCGGAGAAGAGAGCACACGGGAAACGAATTATACCCATGTATTAATTAGACTTGACGACAAGTCAGTGAAGTCGAAATTGAGACCATACGTTGTAGTTCAAATGAGAATATTCAAAATCGTCGTGTTTTTCGTGTTAATTTGATAAATATGGTATTTATCAAACCAAAATAATATTTCGGTATTTACCTTACTAAAGTACCGAACCGAAGTTTTACTTGTTAAATTTAGTATCTAATTTCAAGTATCGTATTTACCGAATATACCGTCTGAATACGTGTCAATCGTGTATTCCTGCCTGTGGCTAAGTTTCCGGTAAGACTGTTAATTTAGTTGCTTTCCCCTGTTGTATGCTGAACCAGTGACTTGGAGTATGTTTAACTACCGTGACATAATGTGGCCTACCTGAGCTTAATCATCCCATACCTACACAGTTATACTCTTTCCTCGTCTGAAACAAATCGATGACATCTGTTACTTGGCTTGGGTGGAAAGTGCTGACGTCTGCCATGTCTCGAGACTTCACGGCTGCATTTCGGGCTGAATGCTAAGGCTCCGATTGCCATTACCGGCAGGGGCAGAGCTGGCCGGAGCCAGGGCAGAGCACTAAGTAATCAACGGGACTGTTCGCCGGCGAGACGGTGGCTCCGTCCCTGATAATTAACCATGGATTTTTAAAAGTACTTTTGGATGTAACAGTTAATTAGCTAACGGTATCATTTATGGAACCGTAACGACAAAGTGAAAGTGAAAGTAGTATAGACTCATCCACCTAACTAGGTTACACAGTTCAGCACAGAAAGTGCAAACTGGCCCCAAGTGCTGGCATTGGATGTTTGGGTTGAGAGTACTTTGTTTCCTTGTCTAACGAATGTAAAGATCGGTGGAGCACTTGGCATCCGGCGAAGCGGCACCCTTGATAGAATAATGAAGAAGTATTATATTGCATGCTTTTATGTTCGCGCTGCAACTCTTTCGACAGAATAATGAAGAAGTATTATATATGGGCACTCTTGACCTTTTTTTTCTTCCAATTCTGTTAATGCACTCGTGCAGTCTGCTTTGATCAAGTTTTGACGTGCTTTCCCGCATTGTTGCGTAAACATTCTTAAAATGTTGCGACGATGGTTACAAGTGTAACAAGTAAATTTGTTTTGTTTCTAACTTTTGTGCTAGTACATCTTATCATCATACGGGAATGAGATTTGTAATTTCGAGTGAATTCTGTTGGTCGGTTGTCATTTTCCATTTTTGTAGATCAAAATATTTTTTTTTGCTATGTGGCATGCATTGGCCCCCGGTATGTTGTGCTAGAGCGTCCAATGGTCTCCTCTCCATTGCTGTTGTGATCTAGCGATTGAGCGTGTGCGCGAGACAAATATAATTGCATCCGTACGACTGTAAATGTATATAATGGAAATACGACGGTAAAGGAAGTGCATGCTTCGTGTTGTTGACCTGATCAACGACTTCAATCACACGCGTGAGATCAATCACAGACAGTACAGACGAAAGTGAAATAGACGGAGAGAAATACAGTCCCTGCAGTTTTTTCCTCTATATATATTACGAGATAAATGTTCGTACTTTGCTATAGATTAAAAAAAATATTATCTCAACGTGTTAAGTTAACATCATCGGAGTTGGAGTTGGCATGTCCAGCCCGTATCCTTAGCTTCGCCTTCGTGCTCGTCTGAGCTCAAACAAAGGTGGTGTCATGCTTTCCAAAGCTTTCGTGCTCAACTGAGCTCAAACAAAGGTGGTGTCATGCTTTCGCTGGCTCTGTCTCATATTTAATAGAGTTTGTTTTCTTTGTTATAGAATTTCTAGAAAGATAAAATTTGTTTGTCGATGGATGTTTTTTTTTTGTAAAGAATTTTTGAGAGATGGAAGGGAGAGTCGAAAGGAACGACGTGCCATCATGACCGCCACCACTACTTTTTTTTAAAAAAATATAAAGATAAATAGCTAGGATATGGATGGGCGTGTACAAATAGCTAGCTTGGTCCTGCCGGGGAAAACAGATGGTTCTGCTGACAAATATTAAGGGTGCTAACAGTGCACATGTGCTTGTAGGCCTGTTCTTTTGTAGATGCGGCTTATAGTTTTAGTTAAAAAATTTAAATTTTATCTATTCGCGACAGAGATTACGAAAAGAGATATTCGATACGATTTTGATTGGTATAGATAGTGAGCTTTCAATATGTACTATAATTAATTTGTACATTCCGTCTTAAAAAATATTCTGTTTAAAAGTTAAGAATTATAATAAAAACTAAAAATCGATTTCAAAAGTTGGATAGAACAGCCCCTGTGTCTTGTTGGGCCAGCTTAGGTAAGCCTCCCAGGTCAGTATTATGGCACGG
Source organism: Bonia amplexicaulis (assembly GCA_036346245.1). Classification (NCBI taxonomy): domain Eukaryota; kingdom Viridiplantae; phylum Streptophyta; class Magnoliopsida; order Poales; family Poaceae; genus Bonia; species Bonia amplexicaulis. The sequence continues at coordinate 7,342,609 of CM070743.1, read as the reverse complement.
CATAGCATTAGTCCGTCAACTTGAGGCCACCTCCCCGCCGGCAGGCTGCATCAGCAAAACAGCTTATGTTTTTTTGGCTTCGGAAGCAAAAAGCTATTTAAAATATGTTAGTTTTTTATTGTAATTTTTTCTCTGTTTTTTCTCATATCTTTTGTATTATTCATGAGATATATTTTTTCTCTTATCTTGTGTATTATTCATGAGATATAACCGTGCTTTTTATTTTTCTATTTTATTTATTTTTAATTGAATATATCAGAAAAAATTAACAGCCATATAGTATTATTTTATCTAAAAGCCACGGTATTTTTTAATAGGCTTAAAACCGTGGGCACGTAGGTGTTCTGCAATCCGGCCGCGTGCTGCCAAGAGAGAAACGATCCCAGCTAAGCGGCACACGGGCTTGCTGGCTGGATACATGCAAGTGAAGAACGGGGCGTGCACCTAGCCGCCGGTGTTGGGCCGCATGGTGGCTCGGAGATTGGGAGCTATGCATGCCGCTTATGGGCCCACCACCGGGCCACTTCTTCTTCGTTACTACTACAACCTGTATATGGAGCACTGGAGTTTGGAAACTTGCATGAATGACGAAACCCCACAAGTTTTAAGTCCTTTTATTACAAGCGTACATAGGCGGCCCAGCAGGTCAGTATTAATGGCTCGGTTATTTTGAGCTTATGCTTGGACTTTGGTTTTTTATTTTTATAGTAACTCGTTGTTAAATGATATATTTTTTAAGATGGAGTTTATAGGTAAATTATAGTATAAACTGTATCAAATTCAGCTATACCAATTAAAATTACATACAACTATTTTTCTCTGTATACTGTCTCTTACAAATAAAGCAAAATTAAAAAATCATAATCATAAATTATAAGAACCCACCTAAATCTGCACTAGTTCTCCGTGGACAACCAAGTGCAGCAACCAGCAAAGGCTCCCCGCCGACCGGCCACCACGAGTTGCTGCCAGACTGATTTTCCCTGCATAAACACGCCAACTATTACACCTTAATTTAATGGAGTACTTCCATCCTGCTACAGGTAATAACTGAATAAATAAATGTGTGTTTAACTACATGCTGGAGCTAGGGACCGTGATACGGATCATCGAGAGCCAGCCAACAAGCACGGACAATTCTTTGGTCGTTCTTTCCGGCCGATAAATTATGACTACGACAGATAATTTTTTATCTTGGTATAAGTATTTATGTAAATAAATTAAATATCAATAAGCTAATAAATAGCTTCAAAAAAGCTACTCTAATAAACTGTTTAAAAAAATAATGAAAAATATTCTATTTATTTATTCGAGTAAAACTATAAACTATAAGCGAAAAGAGAGGTTATATACTAGAGTAGTAGGTATTCATCAATCCAATACCTACTACTAGTATACAAGAATTTTTGCCATATATAGCATCTTTTCAACGCGTATTTGCAGAAATGGTCGTATGCAGGTGGTATTGACAAAAATAGCGCCTCTACCACCCGGTGACCGGACAGTAGCGCCTGGTAGTCGATACGTGACGCCTGCCATAGGTGTGATCTGCCGTCCACACACAAAATGGCAGGTGATTAAGCCGGCTAGTTAGTCGATATGATTACCTATCTAAATTTGTAAATTTATATTATATTATTTAAATTTTTAAATATAGTAAATAAGTTTAAAAATTATAAAATTTTATGCACAGTCTTCTGACACAACATACTTTATTGTGTAATTTTTTAAAAATTTTATCCATTCTTAATATTACTAAAAACTTTATATGATTTTGATATTTGTAGGAGTTGTTACATATAGCAAACGAGCTGCAAAAATTACAAAATATTATGTGAAGCTTTCCGACACAGTCGAACTAATTATGTAATATTTTGAGAATTTTATATGCTCCGAATTTGGTATGTTAATTCATGTTAATTTAATTGTAATAGCGATATGCGAGGAGGGATGTTGCCCCCTTGGTGCTGCCCCTTGCCCACTGCTTCCTTCGGACATGTGTTGGCTCAACCATACTGGCACCCCTCGCCCACTCCCTCACGGCACAAATATTAGTCTTTCCATGTCGTCCCGCCTCGTCCTCTCTATCGTGCACAAAAATGTCACTCTTACCATGCTGTCCCACGTCGTCTGCAGTGCTACATGTCGACAACGCGTCCGTAATTTCTAGTGGCAAGACACCGGGTTCTCTTTTCGCTCAGCTACAAATACGGAGCTCTCGCAATCACCCATCTAAGCTGTGTTCCGCTTCTTGTAGAAAGAAAAACCTTCTCCGTCATATAGTAAAATAGCATGGCAGACACCGAGGGGCTAGTCGAAGCAGGGTCACCAAAAGAAGATCTTCCTCTGGAAAGGAGGGAGGATGCAGGCAACTCCAAATCTGTCAAGCAGCCACGCGAGGATGTTGATGGGTGCCGGCACCGAGGGAGGAAAGGAGGTGGCAACACTGGCGACGAGGAAGAAGGCGAAGAGGTGGCCGGCGACAGGAAGAAAACTCCATGAAGGGCTTCCAAATCTAGATGTTGGGTGGAGGCCAGTGACGATGGAGACATAGAGTGAGTTCTTTTGGATTGCGGTTTTGGTTTTTGGCTTATGTTTTTTGAATTTTGGTTGTTCGCGAGAAACAGTATGTAGACGAAAATAATTGCATACGATTTTAACCGGTATAGTTGAACTCAGTACATGTGTATTATAATCTATATGTAAGCCCCGTATTGGAAAATCTACCATTTAAAAGCTAGCTACTGTAGTAACGGAAGTAAAAACCTAAGCCCTCCCAAAGGTAGCCATATGCGGTGAGTGGAGGGGTCCACAGGAAATTGGCGGCGGCTAGCGGCAGTGGGAACTCACCAGTGGCCGGCAGTAGCAATGATGGCAGACGACTTGCCTGATAGAACGAAGGAGATGGGGAGGAGGTTGATCTGTTTCTTGAGTAGTGTGGGTGCTCAATTTCTACCAAATCGAAGGAGCTTAGATCTGAATTGCAGGTGTCCTATCTCAATTATCCTCCAATTCTGGTGGAAATGGGCTACAATTCTAATTCCAATTCCGAAAAGCATCCCAACACTAGAATTTGAGAAGACCAATTCCAATTCCCAATTCTGCAAACCAAACGGGGTGTAATGTACTTGGGTAAATATCTGGCTAGCTCGTGAATGTACAATGAATCATTCCGTTCAAAGGAAAAGGAAAACAAGGATAAATGCCCAAATTTGGTCATCCACCACCAGGAGCGAGAAACTTGTCTTGGGAACCAAAATAAGCTGTAAGCTTCTTGCGTTAAACTGTCATTCTCCAACATAAGGTAAGCAGCAATCTCTTAGCTTTATCACACTGGATTTTTAGGATGATACAGAGGAGGGAGAACTCGATACACAGCACAGGCCATCTATGCAAGAGACGACTCGGTATAAGAACTAATTAACGCGGCGTAGAGTGTAAGTGTACATGCATGGATTGTGTGATTCGGTTCTGAATGATTAATAAAATCAACTAATTGTCTCTACCATTGGAGTGGATGCTCTCTCTTGTCTAACGTTGACATGCTTGGTGCGAAGCAGCTGTTATGCGTATAGCAGTTAGATGTCCTTACTGACGCTAACGAGCAGGTTCAGTCGAGCACGCCATTACATACGCGCGTTATTCAGTCAGAGTCAGGTAGAGCCATTAGCCAGTAGCAGCACTAACTAGCCAACAACCTATCAGTAAGTCAGAGCGTCACATTTGCCACGCTCATCTGATCCCCAAGACCCAGCTAACAACAAGGAGCGAGTCCGTCTCAGAAAAGGGCAGCAGTGGCAACAGGTCCAATAAAATACAGCCGCGACCTCTCACACAGAGGAGAGAAGAGGAGAGGAGAGATGAGCCAGGCAGCATCTCCTCTTCTCCTGCATATTACAGAGGGGCAGCGTCTGCTCTCCCTTTCACTTCTTCACCTCCATTGAGCCACCTTCACCAGAATTGCCGGCATCAACACCCCCACCCCCATCTATCCCATTCCATCCGATTCTACTCGGTCTTCCACTATGCCGAAAGGCAAGACACTTGATCCTTTCGGGCATCTGAATGTTCCTCCTGATTCCATGCTTCCTCCGGTCTCACCTTTCTCCTGTTCTGTTCCTTTTGTTGCCCCTCTGTTTCGCGCAGATGGGTTTGCCAGGCTGCTGCTGCTCCACATCGCCGCGCTGTCCACGGCCGGGGCGGTCGCCGCTGCCGCCGTGGTGCGCCGCCGGCACCGGGGGAGGAAGGGGAAGGGGCGGCTGCCAGCGGCGGCCATGGAGGTAATGCCGAGGATGCAGATGACCGAATCCGGCAGCATCCAGCGCCTCGAGAAGTTCTCGCACTACGTCGGTCAGTGAGCCTCTTCAGTTGTGCTTCTCGCGTTTTTTGTCCATGGAAAACTGGAAATTCAGTTGATTCTTGCCGCTTTTTAGGGGAAATTTTTTTATTACTGCAGTTAAACGAGCAAATTGGCTGTCGTCTATTCGATTAAAAAATAGCCGTCTTACTGTTCCTGAATATTTGTGACATGATCCGTTTGGATCGTCCCTAAGAGGATATTGTTTTCTAGTTTCTTTTGGCCACCGTTTTTTTTTCTTTTCCGGAGAGCGTAAAAGAGATGAATTTCTTTTCCAGTAGTTCAAACACCTATTTTTTTTATTAAAAGAGCCAATTTGTTTTTTTTGTCGAGAAAAAAAACACCTGCCGTCGCGAACAGATTTGTTTGATAAAAACATCCAGTTGAAAAAAAAAGCCGCGTGTGGTCGAAAAAATATTTATTCGATTAAAACAATCCACTCCAAACGAAAGACAGAAAGCGATTCAAAGTTTCTCATGAACCTTGTGTTAGGCCTCATTTCCCTGCTTAGCCTTGTGTGTGGCGTAGGTGCTACAAATTTCATCCTCAAGTGATTGAATCCAACTGAAAAATACAAATTTCATACTCAAGTGCTAGAAATTTCATACTCCAGTGATTGAACCGACTCAGAAAGGATACGGAATCCAAATGAAAAATAAAGGTGGTGATCGGTTCGGCTGAAAGCTGAAGGCTTATGGCTGAAAACACTGTAGCTGGTTGAAAAAAGCACTGTAGTTGAGAGAGGTTTATTTGACATAATTAAATTTAAAAAAATTAAAAAATATAAAAAATATGCTAGCCCATCACAAACAACGCAAACGAATACGAGAAAAAAAGAATCGGCAAAAAAACTCAAAAAAAAATCAAAAATTCAGAAAAAAACGAAATTATAAATAGTATAAAAATAAGTTTAAGCCAATAAGCTTAAGCTATATTAAGCAGGGCCAAAAATATCCTCTTCTGATCGACATGGGCACTGATGCTTCAATGGAAAACAAGCACGTATCCACTCAAGTGTCCTCTTCTGATTGACGTGTGCATTATTGTCTTCATGGAAAATAAGCACATTAGCTCGTAGCTATCAACTATGACGTCCCACAATGATAAACCGGCCGAAAATTAGAGTGCGCTGGAGAAAGCAGATAAGAATGGCAGTTCTTTTCAGCTTCTAAAGGTCCTGCTCAATATAGCTTATGACTAAAAGCTTAAGCTTATTTTTGTACTATTCATAATTTCGTCTTTTTCTGAATTTTTGACTTTTTTTTTTGAGTTTTTTTGTCGGTTCTTTTTTTTTCTCGTATTCGTTTGCGTTGTCTGTGATGGGCTAACATATTTTTTTATATTTTTCAATTTTTTTAAATTTAATTATGTTAAATAAGTTCTCTCACCATACAATGTTTTTTTCACCATCACAAATGTTTTTCCATATAGTTTTCAAATTTTCAAATGAACCGATCACCACCAAAAGATGCTTTTTAATTTTTCTACAGTAACTAACTTTTAAACAGAGTATTTTTTCAAGATAGAGTCTATTAGTTAATTGTACTATATACTTTATTGATTTTATTTATATTGGTAAAAATCGCATGTGAGTTTCTGTTACTCTATAGTCTCTCATACAAATAACCTAAAAATTACAAACTGTAACCAAAAACCATAAGTCACAATCAAAAAAAAACATACCTTATGCTAGCTGGGTGACCTGAACTGCCTGGCTAACTAGATCCCCATGGTCGGGATCAACCCATACATCACATGGCAACGGCGATGGTTGGTGGGGTAGGCTCATCGGGGCCGTCAAATTTACATTCGGCGGCTCCGCGGCAGCTTCGTTTGCTCCGAAAGATATTTTTTTTTAATAAAAAGCTAACGTGACAGATCACCCAAAAAGTAAGAAAAATAATTAAGCAGCATAAGATCGAGATTAGAGCCAGTCTGTTTGCTGCTGTGTAAATAGCAAAACCTCCTCTAGCTAATATTCTCTTCTTATGATGTGCAGCTAGGCAGATGGGGTTCCAGGACATCGACGGGTGCCCCCAGCTTTGCAAATTGGCCAACAACTACCTCAAGAAGACCAAGAATTGCCTGGATGACATTTTCGACTTCTTCGCGAACGTCCCAGATGCAGAGTCGCTCTATGTCAAGTTCGTAGAGGAGCTGGATAAGTGCATCCTCGGATACTTCGCGTTCCACTGGGATCATGCTACCTCCCTCGTCACTCAGGTTTGTGCGTAACATAGACCTCCACCTTTCCTAACGTCATTATATTTCTCCGCGAAAAACCAACTGTTTTATGTGAAATATTTTAAATGCCTCACCAAGACAGTTGCACATTTTTTACGTGCACATACACACACACATACGTGTGTGTGTGTATATATATATATATACACACACACACATCACAGCTGTCTTAGAAAAATGGGAAAGCAGGGTCGATCCGAATCTCGTGCTGTTTGGCGGATCTCAAAGCGAAGTGGATATGACTCGATCGAGGTCTCACGTTTTTGTAGCTAGGGGAGGCGTACGTGACAAAATTTTGTACGCACGCGTTCTGCGCATGCACGTTATCAAACCGATCGACGTGCTGCCATAACGACGTTGCCACATGTGTGCAGGCCTTGACCGTGGACAGCGGCACCAAAAAGAAGCTCAGGAACTTGGTCTTGGAAGCTACAAGGTGAAAACCCCATTGCAGCCTGTTTTTTTGTTTTTTTTCTTTCTACTTTGTTTAAATTCACATGGCAATTAATAGATATTGTTGGTTTGTGTCTTAACAAGAGGGAAAAAACTAATTAACAGAAGTAGACATAAATACTGGAATATTGTAAGTACTACAACGGATTATCTACAGAGGTGGGTAGGTTGGTCACACGATGTAAATATTGAAGTCTTAACTCAGTTAAGCAGAAACAAAACAGCCAAAAAAATGCACAAGGAATTAGTACTTGGAAGAATGTGGTGTTGTCATTTCTCATCCCTGTTTCTTGTCGAGTGAACAAAATTGAAATTATACATCAAGGATATCTCAAGTTGTCTACCACCTGTATTTTTTTTAAAAAAAATCTTTGACACGATCGATCTGTAATGTTATTATCGGTAGTTCACATATTCAGGATGAATTCTCCATTGGACCAAGGCTGAATCATATATGTCCTACAAGAGAATGATCACAATGATGACCTTTAAAAAATGATTTTTTAGTAAACATGAATAAAATTTTATGGCAAAACGTACACTCACAACAGTGTGTTTTTGTACTTTTCGTTAGGTCGATGCCAATAATACTTCACAACTATGAGATTGTTCAAGATTTGCATCCGCTGGTCCCAAGTGGAATCTTTTAACACCTCCAAGTTTGCTAATTAATCCCCAAAAAAACAATATTGTTTTTAGCAATGTTTGACCGTATGTATATGTACTACTCCAATCTTGGCTCTCACCAAGCCATCAATATTCTGCCTCAAAATTTTAATTTTCTTAGTTTGACCTAGCCAAAAAAAACTGTACTTTATCATATATAGTATCATAGAGATGAGCACGAGCTTCCATTAAATAATTCACGTACATGCATGCATGTTTGACAATTTGAATCACAAGCCCCTTCTGAAGTCTAGATTAAATTGTAAAAATTAATCGATGGAGTCGTTAGCGAAGAAAGTGACATGATAGGCAAAGCCATTTCGTAAGAAAACTTCAAGATAGATAAACATATCGTCTAACATAGAGATGAGCATGACACTGGAACTGTCTAAAATAGTGCAAGTTTCGCCACACTATATTAGCCCAAATAAAATACTGCAATAATTGCTACAAAACTACAGCAAGTAACAAAAAATAATTTCTTGTGTGACTTGGCATAAAAGCTTATACTAAGAGTATGGCTACTTGGCTAGTCTAGAGCTGTCATATTATGAACTCGATAATTGAGTAAGCCATTATTAGTACCCTGATCGAAACCATTGGGCTACACCACGGAGTGGGCCAGGCTCACAAACTCCTTGCAGAGGACAATGCAAACGCTATCAATCTTGGTTTCTTTAGAGATTTGTTAAGATGTTTGCTGGACCATCATCCTTCAGTCGTTGGACCTAATTAAGAAGTACAATTAGCATGGACCATTTGCCATGCACTTACAAATAACACATCGGCATCCCTACCTGTCTATGACCAGACAAATTGTAAGGTGTAAACTTGCAAAGGAAAAAAAAATCCAGATGCTATTGAATTAGTAGTATCCTGACGCCATCATGGCACCGCACTGGGCGGGCCACCTTAGGGTCAATGCAAGTGCAGATCAAGTTTATACTAGTTTCTTGGGTGCTATGTGGGGGGGATGTTATCTTATATGGGCCCAGGGCCAGGTCATCGGTCATCATTAATCTTTGTGCTGTTGGACCTAATTAGTACATACATGAACTGTTTGCTAGTGCCCGTTCTTTTTAGCTTTTTTTTCATAGCTTTTGGGTTTGAAAAAGCAAAATAAATACTTCAAACAGCTTCTAAAACTCAAAATTGTATGTGCTATTCGTGTCGATGGTTTTATCATTCGTCGTGGTCTCGAGAAGCGCAGACAAAAAGGCATCAGCCGGAGCTCAAATAACAAGGCAAACAAACCAAGCGCATGCTTTTGCAAGGAAGAACTAGTTGCTTAGAGCAGTAACTAGATGATGAGATGAACATGAACTAGGATGTAATCCCTTATGTTTTTGCAAACTCTAGCGAGATGATCAAAGCTGAAAACTCGATACCTTAGGCTTCCTTTTGTATTGCAACAGTTTCTAATTAAAAGTACTTCTATTTTCCTGCTTCTGGAAATACTAACTTAATAGAACATTTGCCTTAACTTTTTTCTCAATTTTTTTTGCTTTATAGCCAAAACAAAAAATACTTTAGTGGAAAAGTAATTTTTCACAAAACTAACTAGATTCCAGTGCACGGCACATCAGTATAATAGACCAGCACTTAATTGAAACAAACTAATAGAAACAATGTAAGCGTACGTAGGAGCGCTAGCTCTAGCAAGAATGCAACATATCTAAAATCATGCCTTCCAAATTCTCAAGGGTGAAAAAGTTTGCAAATTAAGACTCGTATTACAATGACATTTCAATTTGCTATGGTCAGGAAGCAGAGATTCGAGAGGGTGACGAGGAACCTAAAGGTGACGCGAGTGTTCTCCACGCTGGTGGAGGAAATGAGGGCCATCGGCATCACCACGGCGATGAACAGCGACGACGACGGGTCGCATTGCACCGACGTGATGGCTCCGGTGGCGCTCTCCGACCGCAGCCCCGTCCTGCTGCTGATGGGCGGCGGGATGGGCGCCGGCAAGAGCACCGTGCTGAAGGAGATACTGCGGGAGTAGGCGCCTAGCTATACTTTTGCTCAAATACCGCGTAGCGTTTTCTGCGCTTCCTTGCAAGAAAACTGCACAGGTTCTAGATCAACCAGCGGTTTGATTTGGATGCGCGATATGTTTTCAGGCCGTTTTGGTCAGCGGCAGAGGCGAACGCGGTGGTGGTTGAGGCGGACGCCTTCAAGGAGACGGACGTGATCTACCGCGCCATCAGCTCCATGGGTCACCACAGCGACATGCTCCAGACAGCAGAGCTGGTACGTACGTGCGTGCATTACATACGTAGCTCTCCTCTGTTCGATTTCATATATATACCATCATCATTAATGTCCATTGCTACACATCCATGAGCATTGTTTTTCAATTGTTCATCACGTACACCAACGTTTGCAGTTAGCAAGTCAACATCAGTTCTTCTATCTCTCTCTCTCTCTCTCTCTCTCTGTTTCCCCTATCTTACTTCTATTACTCCCGGGATTCCCGGCCGCTCGTGCGCCCACGTCGCCCCGCGCTGGCCCTCCGCGTGACGTGTGCGCGAGGAATCTTCGTACGGACGGGGAGCGATTTTGCAAAAAAGTCCCTATATTTTCCTGAAATTACGTACAGGTCCTTGGTTCTCGCGAAAAGATCTCGGATGGCCCCCCGCGGTTTTCGAAATTACGCAGGGGTCCCTAGTTTTTTCAAGATAGCCCCCCGTGGTTTTCTAAATTGCGTACGGGTCCCCGGTTTTTTCAGGATGGCCCCGTGGTTTTAAAAATTGTGCACAGGTTCCCGTTTTTTTGCAGGATAGCCCCGCGGTTTTTAGAATTGCGCTCGGGTCCCCGTTTTTTCGCGGTTTTTCCTAGAAAACTCCTCACGAATTATCGTCTCTTTTATTTTGGTACGTACGGTGCTGGCGCGGTGTGGCGCCGCGCCTACGAGGCTAATATATTAATCCGCTGTGGCTCAGCGCTAGTCACTGAGAGGTTCTATACGTTGACGTGCTCAGAAAAATACTAGGGCAAAAGCTGGTGACCAACCGGCAGCTGGACTGTATGAATCAGCAGCCAGCGCCACACATGGAGATGGGCAAGCTTAATTGGTACGACTGCTACAGTTGTCCGACCGACCGACACTTACTATTTGAGAACTAGCTGGAATTGACTTGTATTGTGGTACGTGCGTAGGATCCTGTTCACGTATAAACCTCCCGAACTATAGAACTTAATTAATTACGGAGAAATAACCACCATTCTGTATGGGCTAGGACAGATTATTCTAGTACTGGGAGTATGAGATAACGAAAATGCGCGGCTACCGACCTAGGTTTGATCCCGGTAGGAAGGAGGTGAAAACACCCTTGTTTTTCTTTTTCTTTTTGGAAAAACACAGCAAAAACATTAACAAGAGAGTATTTTCGCGGTCATTACTCGTTGCTACGGGAGTAGTAGTCCTGCTCCTACAGTAGCGTCCTTTGTCCGACAAGATCTAGCACTACTACAGACAATATTATCACAGACGATTCTAAACCGTCATCACAGACGGTTTCTGAACCCTACGTTTATGTGTCAGTGATAATAGCTGGTTATCACAAACGGCTCTCACACCGTCTATGATAACTTACAACACAGACGATTTTTTCTGAAAAACCGTCTGTGATATTCGACTATCACTGACGGTTTTTTGTATTAATCGTCTGTGATATGCACGATATCATAGACGGTTCGGTGTTTTAAATTATCTGTATGTGAAAATATGACAATGGTTGTTAGTATAAATTATCTGTAATAGTTTAAGTGCAGACAATTCTCTATTAATCGTCTGTGATTTAGTCATTCAGTATAGTATATTTTGTAGTAGTGTAGTGAGAAAAAGGTGAAGTGCAAAAGAGCACTAGGCTTACGCAGTAGATCGATCCGTTGTAGATATGGTACATCTGCATGCACAAGGTCCACGTAAAAAGATCGAGATATGACTCTCTCTCTCTCTCTATATATATATATATATATACACACACACACGGTTTTGCTATTACCAAGGCGACTGAAATATTTTTGTCTCTCAGTCACTTGAAAGTTGCACTCTCAATCAACTAAAATTGCAGCCCCTCCAAAAAAGCCCTCCAAAAGTTGCACTCTCGTAACAACCGCAATTTTAGTTGATTGAGAGTGCAACTTCAATGTTGAGAGACAAAAAAATTTCAGCAATAGTCACTATATATATATATATATATATATATATATATATATATATATATATATATATATATATATATATATATATATATATATATATATATATATTCAGTCGAGATCGATCGGGGGCGCTAAGTTGTTGGCTGACATGTTTGGAGCTAGGGAGTAGAGGGACCATGGCCGGCGGCCTGTCTTGCTGTCCACGCCGGCATTATTGCTTGCTGGTGGCTCCGCTTTTCTATCCAATAATAATTCCACCTCAATGATATTGTCCAACGACCGTAAAGAGAAAAAGAAAAAAAAGCTTGTTTTGTGGTGTCGCTTTATACAAAAATTAATCTTCGCAGCTGTTTTAGAATATAATATACTCTCAATGAGTGGCATTTTTGACTTTTCAAAATCAACGAGATATTCATTTGACTGCTGCATTCTATTATCATATATTAAAAAAAGATATAAATGTGCAATATTATGAAATTATTTTTTATGATAAATTCACTGTATCATTTTTATATATTCAAACTATACATTTTTAACAATATCTTTGAGACCTGACTCTTTTATGACCGGTAGAAGTACACCAATACAGTTAAGTTAGTTTTGAAGGGTCCGTATAATATCGTTTTAATAACACATGAAACATCAGGTGATTCCGTCTGTACCAAATGCTAAGTACTGCCTGGTCACATAGTTTTGCCAATACTAGTTCATTCTAGCTAGTTTCAGGAAGTGTAGCTGAGGTTAATTAAAAGGAAATTAATTAAGAAAGAGCCAACTTTCTGTTTGAGTGGGCGAATGCGCCTGGACCTGGACTCTCTTGCACACCACATCGGCTTCTTGATTGTTCATGCTTGATACGTGCGCATGGCGCGCGCGCGTGCAGGTGCACCAGTCGTCGACGGACGCGGCGTCGTCGCTGCTGGTGACGGCGCTGAACGAGGGGCGCGACGTCATCCTGGACGGCACGCTCTCCTGGGAGCCCTTCGTCAAGCAGACCATCGCCATGGCGCGCGCCGTCCACCGCCAGCGATACCGCATGGGCGTCGGGTACAAGGTCGACGTCGACGGCACCATCACCGAGGAATACTGGGAGCCAGTTCCCGACCACGAAGACGGCGAGCCCGCGCAGAACGGCGACCTGGCGACGAACGGCACTACGGCGGCGGCCGCGAGGAAGCCGTACAGGATCGAGGTCGTCGGCGTCGTCTGCGACGCCTACCTTGCCGTCGCCAGAGGCATCAGGTAACGTACGAATTATTATGATCTAGCTAGCTTCAAACTTACTTTGTGTAAATTATGTTGGCTAAAGAAGACAAAGATGAGCAAATGTACGAGTGCTGATGGCGAGATTGTTCATGCAGGAGAGCGATCATCATGGGGAGGGCGGTGAGGGTGAAATCGCAGCTCATGTCGCACAAGAGATTCGCGGCCGCGTTCCAGAAATACTGCAGTCTCGTCGACGGCGCCAGGCTCTACAGCACCAACTCCTTGGGCTCTGCCCAGGTAGATTGGATTTTAATTCTTTTCAGTTCTGATAGAGATATTATCCTTAATTCTATCGATCGTTTTATCCGCCGTTAATTTTCCTTGTACATTGCCGTCGTTGCAGCTGATCGCGTGGAAGGACGGGAGCAGCAGCCTGCTGGTGGAGCCGCACGAGATCGACTGCCTAGAGAAGGTGAGCAACCTCAACGAGAACGCCACCTCCCTGCACGACCTCTACCCCGACGGCGCCACCACCTGCGGATCCCGGTCCATCTGGGACGACATGATCGTCGCGCCGTCCCGCGCCGCCATCCAGAGAGAGCTCCGGGAGGCCATCTGCTCCATGGAGCGTGACAGCGTGACTCCGTAGAGCCAACCAATATACCAACCGCCTTGTAGCATCGAATCAGTTACATATATGGCTAAGCTGCGTCCCTGCAAGAATCAATTGTTCCTACTGTTGCATGCATGCATTGTTTGAGTGTTTTCTTTTATTATGTATAACTAGGGCGCGCTTACTTATAAGCGCATCATCTTTAAAAGACGTTTAAATGACTTGTCAATACATATATAGTTTTATTATTTTTAAAAAAGATTGTTACAGAACTTCATTTGTGATATTTTAATATTATATATTATAAGAGAGAAAATACTCATTTTGTTCCTCAATGCTTGTCATGTGCGATCAAAATTTTATTCCCTAGATACTTCTAGACAGAAATACTTGCACAACAAACAATAAATACAACATTACATAACATTTTCTATTTATATCACTAGTGTTTTTTTATTATTGCAATGCTTATCTATACTACATGCTTATAATGCACATTATATACCTTACATCAGTATAGCCGAATGAACACCAGTTAATGATGTCACTCTCGATCCCTCTATCCTATGGAGGTCCACCAAACAAATGGTCATAATATTTTTTTTTGTTTTTGTGAGAATTTTTACCAATTATCTTTTTTTCTTAGCGATTGTAAACTACATGTCATCGATTTTTATTATATAATGGATTTCGACTCCTAATTTATATATACACAAATCAAATTCATTATCTTATTTTATTTTTCTCAAATTAGAATATATTCGTAATTTTAATTCTAAACAAAACTAAATTTTCTAGTCAAATGCAATTGATCCAGCCGCCCGCTCCTTCCCCCTCTCTCCTCTCTCGCCAACAGACAGGCCCCGCGTGTCAGTTGTCTCCCTCCTCGCTTTCTTCTTCCTCGCGCCGAGCAGCCATTGCTGCCGCGCCCAAGCTCTGTTTCTTCACCCTTCGTCCGTTTCTCCCTGCCATTAATGGCCCTTGAGTGCGCTTCTTTACGCCCCACTCACCTCCGCCTGTTTCCCCTCTGTTTAAAGTCTGCTAACCGCCACCGCATTGGCCATCAATTCCGGCGAGGTCGTGCTCGACCGTTACCACTCCCCGCCCCTATATAAACCCTCCTCGTGCACCCTTTCTTCACCCCGCACCCCGTCCTCCCCTCCTCTTCCTCTCTCGTGCACCCGAGTGCCCCGCATCGCTCCTTCCCCTTTCCAAGCACCGACGGAGCTCCAGCGAGCAATTCCGGGAGCCCACGACCTCCTCGGGTCACACCGACGCCATCTTCATCTTCGTCATGTCCGTGCGATCATCCTCCGCCCCTCCGCCAAGCAAAGTCGCCGCCAGAGCGCCCAGACCACCGGAGCCGTGCGCCATCGCCATCTTCATCTTTAAAACACGTTTAAATGTCTTGTTAATACATATATAATTTTGCTTTTAAAAAAAATTGTTACAGAACATCATTTGTGATATTTTAATATTATATATTATAAGAGAGAAAATACTCACTTTGTTCCTCAATGCTTGTCATATGTGATCAAAATTTTCTTCCCTAAATACTTCTAGACAGAAATACTTGCACAACAAACAATAAATACAACATTACATAACATTTTCTATTTATATCACTAGTGTTTTTTTATTATTGCAATTCTTATCTCTACTACATGCTTATAACACACATTATATAGCTAACATCAGTATAGCCAAATGAACATCTGTTAATGATGTCACTCTCAATCCATCTATCCTATGGAGGTCCACCAAACAAATGGTCATAATATTTTTTTGTTTTTTTGAGAATTTTTATCAATTATCTTTTTTTCTTAGCGATTGTAAACAACCTGTCATTGATTTTTATTATATAATGAATTTTGACTCCTAATTTATATATACATAAATCAAATTCATTATCTTATTTTATTTTTCTCAAATTAGAATATATTTATAATTTTAATTCTAAACAAAACTAAATTTTCTATTTTTCACTTAGTCTGGAATTAAAAAAACAAATGCCAATTACAAGCCTGTCGGGCTGTCCCTAACCAAATCCGAATTGAGTTCTGAGTTGATTCCGAGTTTGATTTCGGTTGGGCTTGAGGAAATTCCAAATTGGGCTTGGAAACCTCATCCAAACTTGGACTTTAAGTTCTTAGACCTCTCCCCTTTTTCTCTCCCACTGCATGGCTTCTCCTTGACTTTCTTCTTCCTTATTTTTCTCCATTGCTTTGGCGCCGGCCTCCCTCTCGGTTCGAAAGTATTCCATTTGTCAAACCTGAGAATGGACAAAGTAGTTACATGAGGTGCTATTATATTCCCATGAATAATATTGGTAGTAATAGATGGAAAGGAATTCACATTTTGTTCAATCATGATATTGGGTGCTATGGTCGTATGCGTTTGTGGCATGGTCACATCATCCTCCCCTTCTTGACAAAAAATCATTCTCTGTTTTAACAAACGTGTAGCCTCATGTATTGCATGATTTTGATCATAAATCTCGGTATATAACAATAGATGCAACAAACTATCACCATGTAATATCATAAATTCTTTATCAAACAAAGTGAAACTTGTTTGAAACAAACTCACCTGATAATTTAAGTGATGTGTAGGAGCTCTTGTAATTGGAACAACAAGCATAACAAATATAGTTGTATCCATAGGGTACATGTTCCCATCATCCTCCCCCCTTGAAAACAAGGGCATGTTCTTTTATGGATGTGGCTTTTGGCTGCGGTTTGTGACTTTGGGTTGTTTGCCTGAGAGATTACAGAGTAACTGAAATTCACGTGCGGCTTTTGCCGATATAAATGAAGTCGGTATAGTATGTACTATAATTAACTATTAGACCCTATCTTGAAAAGACACTCCGTTTAAAAGTTAGTTACTGTAGAAAAGCCAAAAATAGAAGCCAAAAGCCGCTTAAGAACAGGGCGCAAAGCTGTCCTCGACTTTTGATAAGCTGAAAATATGATAACAAAGAAGCCAAGGTATATGAATGGTATATGTATATGTCATATGTTTTAACAATTCCTCGTTGTTGCACATTAATGTTATAAAATGGCAGCAATCATAAAATGTCGTTGTATTATTAACCTAAAAGTAATCATATATGTTAATAAGCAAATCAAATTTTTTTCACACAGCTATTATTGTAACTAGATTTGCAAATGTAAGTGAAGCATTTATACAATTCAAATATCTGAAGTTGTAAACTTGCAGTGGTGGCACAACTTTTGGAATCAAGCAAAGTTCATCCATATAATCAGATTTCAATCGAGTAATAGCAAATTCATCTTGCAAGGGTGAAGATATTTGCATGTTCTTTCATAATTCATCATCTTTATTCAGATTATCCATACTAGATGTTACAAAAAGATATGAACACATAGGCATTGGATGAGTACTAAATTTTACTTTCCTCTCATATTGAACAAGATTCAGCACATAAAAATTATTATTCAAAACAGAAAGCTTCAATTCATCCATGTGATCACAAGTTATGCATATTCGATATACAAAAAATTGATTTTGTACACCATAATCTTCAATCAAATTAAACTTATACCAAGGGGTGTAGGCACTAAACAAGGATTTCGCACATGCAAGTTCAAAAACTTGCTCCATAGCATGTGATAATTTCATAGGTAGATCCAACATGATGTAACATAACGAATTAACAAGAGAAATTCTAGTCAAAACTTCTTTATATCTAACCAAAGCCACATGATCATTGTATGTGATAAATTCATCACATGAATCACTCAAAACAGCAGGAAATTTATTTATTTTATGACATGGTGCACTCAAGTCATTGCAGTCTGAATTCTCTACTTGAAACATGTGCATGTTAAAATCGTTTTCCACTAAGTTTTGCTCTAAAATAGCATGAATAGTGGATAATTGTAGTTCTTCATAAGCATACTCACCGTGAGTGATGATAACACCATGTTCTTACCTTTTTGGCTCTCCTTAAATGATGTAGGTGCATCGATCTCCTCATCTTCGTTCTCAACCAATGGAGTTGATGGTTCAATCAGCTCATGCTCCTCTTCGACATTGTTCTCAATTACCTGCAAGTTGTTAGTCATAGAAAAAGGCACAAGCACGGGTTTGTTCTCATGTCTCTTATCATCAAGCACTCTCAATTTCTCCTCAATCTGGTTTTCAACCTTACAAGCAAGTATAAACAAATAAGAGAGAGAATTATATTCTTCGTGAATAAGAAGGTCCTGAATTTCTATATTAAGCCCACGTAAAAATCCATTCTCTATAGTTTCACCATATTCCTCTAAGCCACAATGCAATAAACGAATTTTTAATTCATGATAATATTCCCTTATATTTCTACTTCGTTGTTTTAAACATTGTAATCTAGCTAGCAAAATAATCAACATGATTTTTAGGAACAAATTCATCTCTCATAAGTTTTTTTAATACATTCCAAGCTTGAGGCACTCTTCCATGTCTACTTAAGTACTTCCACTAAAGTTTTGTATCCTCAACCAAAACACTAGTGGCAGCTCTAATCTTTTGCCTATCAGACCATTCATAACATTCAAATTTGTTATCTAAAGCTATCTCCCAGTCAACATAGGCATCAGAATCAAGTTTACAAGCAAAGGATGGCACAGTGTGGTTAGTTTTACCAGAAGTACTATCACGATCATATACCTCCTGTGGTGAAGAAACTTGCCTCAAGTGTGCATCTTCCTCGCTAATTTTCTTAAGCTCTTGTTCAATATCTCGAAGAAGACGTGGATCTATCTCGTAATCATCCCGTGAATATGCCATGGTTAGTAGAAAACAAGGAAACAAATCACAAGTATATGTTCCTATCAACTACTAGGATCTAGAGCTTAACAAGTCACACATCTCTCAAACTCTTACCAAGCTCTTACAAGTTCTTACCAATGCAAACAAGTGGTGCAACCGGTGGTTGGTTCGTGATAACTTGACTCAAGTGATGTGTATAGTGATTCCCAGTACATAAAGACATGTATCGATTAGTAATAGGTGTAGCTTAAAAGGCTCTAGATATGTAGCAATAGAGAATAATCAGTTTATTTTAGAAATTACTTAAATTTGAATTATAGTTCGTATCTAGCACTTAGCATATGTTGCTGATCAAATAAGAATGGATGAATGCTAAATAAGTGTATAACAAAATATAGGAGTGATAGATATATGATAATTCAATAGAATGCAATTTGGAACTGAAGAACACAAGGATTGACCCAAATATGGAAACTGAAGATTTCTGTCCTCTGGATAGTACATCGGTATTTTGACCGTAACTTCTCGTCAGTTGCCTTTTTTTCAATGATTATTCTTTTGTCTATTTCCTGATGGTATTTTCTACAACTTTTGTTTTGGGGCAAAGTTCTGAAAACCGACTAAAAAATTCGCACAGAAATCACAAGTGCTGACTGTTGTAGATTCAATTCAGAAATTTTGGTGAACTTTCACCGCATATATATTTTAACTTCCTTGTTTGACTTCATCAAAATTTTAGGGACAGATGAGTAAGGAAGTTATCTATCTAATGACGGTGGTTTCACTTAAAAAGGATCTCGGAATCAAAAGTTATGGTGTTTGTGGTGGAGGCTACAGAGAAAGGCGAAATCAGCCGAATGGAATTAGGGTTTGGGGTGGGGAATTTTTTATTTGGATTTTATAGGAATAAAGATATGACCAACAACTAGCCAATGCTAAAATAGATGCAAATTCAATTTAGCAAACCAAAACTAACAGATTGAAAGGCACAACAGGGTTTGGACAGCGAAAATTAACCTCTTTTAGGGCAATTTTCTGGTTATAGGTACGAAAAACAAATCTAATACTAAAATCTCAACGGGCAATCTGTGCTTTGATACCACTTGATGAGGGATTTGGCCCGATCTTCCGATGAGAATGTAACTACGATTATTTAAAATGATGTTGACGACGAGACTATTTGACCGAAACGACCAAGTCTGTCCTACAATCGCTACACCACACCCTTGTCATTATCAACCGTGCCAAGAACGCGGTTGATTTGATCATGGAGATCAATTCCTGCAAGCAATCGAGAAACTGCATTATCTTCATAGATAATTGTGGGAACTTGTATGATGTTCAGTCCACATGACTGCTGGATATAATGAAACATTCGTTGAAGCCAAGCATATTCTCGTACGGCCACGTACAACGCTATGATTTTCGAGTGGTTCGTTGAAGTCGATATAAGACTTTGTTTAGATGATTTCTATGAAATTGCAGTTCCACCACATAGGAATACATAGCCTATCTGCGACCTAGCTGTATGCAGGTCTGACAGGTACCCAGTATCTGCATAGCTAGTCATATTCAAGTCTTAGTTCTTTTTGTAGAATAATCCAAGATATTTGCTTCTTGGAGGTATCGAAAAATGTACTTTATTCCCTGCCAATGCCGTTTGGTAGGTTATGTACTGTACCTTGCTAATAGTTTTACGGTAAATGTAATGTCCGGTCTAGTGCAGTTTGCTAAATACATAAGTGCTCCTACTGCATTTAAGTACGAGAATTCTGGTCCCAGAACTTCCTCCCCCTCTTCTCTAGGTCTGCACGGATCCTTGTTTTGCTGTAAAGATCTCCCGACCAGTACCCTCACCTGCCACACTTGTAGCAGGTTTGGTTTTATTGACTATAGGGTTTGTCGTCCCGCTTCGGTTTGCTGGCCTTATTCTCTCGTGGAGCATTTGACTTGCTTTTCTGGGCCGCGACTTTGCCCTTTCTTCCCCTTTTCTTCATTATAGGCTTTCGCTCCTTATAGCTCCCAGCGTTGGCCTCACGGCCAGCGGAGCTACCAGGTGGCTGTACGACAAAGTTCTTACGGAGAACTTCATCATGAGCTTCTACAACTTGCATGATATCAATCAACTTGGCATGCTTCTTGTAACCGTGTTGACGATAGTTGTGTGCGGACTGCACTGCATTAGGGTAGAAGGTGGAGATGGTCTTCTCAATTTTCTGCTCATCTGTGATCTGTGTGCCACAAAGTTGAAGATTGGTATAGATTCTGTGCAGAGTAGAGTTGTACTCTTCAATCGTCTTGAAATCAGCAAATCTAAGTCGAATCTATTCCTGCTCTGCCTAAGGAAGAATGATGTACTTTAGCTTCTCGAATCGCTTCTTAAATGCAGTCCACAATACTAGTGCGCTCTTCTCTGCCATGTATTCATTCTAGAGAGTAAGACAGAGGTGGTGCCTGAGGAAATGAAGTGCCTGATCACTTTCCTCATGTGTGGGTTTGACACCCTGCGGTGCACCAATCCCGATGGTAGCGCGGAGCTTCTTGGCTCCAAGTACGATCTCGACATCAGAACACCAAGTCATGTAATTTTGGCCATGCTGAACCAGCTCCTCGAACTCTCGGTTCGTGATGCCTGTCATCTACATGTGCATGAAAAGAATATATAAATTTACTATATAAAATAAATTGGACAATAGTACAAAAGGTTCTCGTAATGTTTCGGAATTTTTATGCATTTTCTATAATTTTACTGTTGATTTCAGCGATCAAAGCAATTTAAATAATTACGATTAATCAAAACAGTAAATAAATACAGAAAACATAGAAAGTAATAATAACAATGCTAAACATCCTCCAAATGTTAAAAACAATCCAAAATTTGAATTCCCGATGCCCTTTTATGCTGGAATATGAATTTTCAGTAAATTCTGTAATTTCCAAAACATCCTCCAACTGTTAAAAATAATCCAAAATTTGAATTCCCGATGCCCTTTTATGCTGGAATATGAATTTTCAGCGAATTCTGCAATTTTTGAGGGCTTATCTGCAAATTTTCAATTCTGAGAATTTTTGTACGTAATTTGCAAATTTACCGAGGGTTTATTTGCAAAAAAACCAGGCGCCAGCGACCTTTTTCCTTTTTATATTCCTATTTCGGCCTGGTTTTTGGTCCAGCGGCCAACTCGGCATTTTGGCCCATCACCGTCGGTGGCTAGGATTAAAACCCTAGCCGCTCTGCTTCCCTGTCACAGTGGCGGCGCTCGTGTGGCTTCGTTATGGCGGGCCAACGCGGCTTCGGGCGTGCGGTGGACGACCAGGGTGTGTGCGGGCGCTTGGAACCGGCGGCTGGTGCGGGAACGCGATGCGGCGATGGCCCAAGGCCGAGCGGCGGCGGCCATGCGGGGCTGCCGAGCGACGGCAGGGACCCATGCAGGGGTAGCGCCAGTGTGCCCGTGCGGGCGCGGCGCTGGTGTGGCTAGAAGGGACTAGGACATTTGGCCAGATCTGTAATCTGTTTGCAGTACTGCTACCTAGAGTTTGTTGTTGCAACCTTAGAATGATCAGGTAGGAACAGGATCATATCGGAGCAGTACATAAAGTAATATCGATAAGATCACTTTTATATGGTACTCATTGGTAAGGAAAAAGGTCTCCAAAAATGGCACGTCTCTCTCAAAGCAAACATCATTTACAAGAACAAAATAATTGGAGCAAATCAAGGTTAGGTTTACTATGAGATGACTTGGAACAAGCAAGTTCGCAATCAACGATTACTATGATATATAAATAGAAAAGCATTAATTATTATTACTTTATTATATCAGTGAATTTAGGTGGATCAGGAGATGGGAAGCCTTCATGGAAACAATTTCACATTGCCACATTGCATTTTAATTTCTGCCAATTAGAATAACATAAAAAATATTTCTGAAGCTAGAATAACATAAAAAATATTTGTGAAGCTATCTCATATCAAAGCCTGACGTCTCATCAAACCACATGAGTTCAACGATTATGACATTGATTACAATGAGAGACCAACATATCACCAAAATAAGCCGGAGTCACGTAGGTCCCCAAAATTCTAATAGAATGCTTATCTCACTGATTGACATCACCAACCAACAGATGGTTGGGAAATCCACGCACATATGCTTATTGTGGCTGGTCTGCTCATTTCGGTTTAAGTTTCTGATTTTTAATTTATTTTTTATTATTTCTAAATTTCATCTTTTTTTGGTTTTTTAGCTTTTTGAGATTTTTTTGCCGGTTCTTTTTTTCCCGTATTCGTTTGCGTTGTCCGTGATGGGTTGACATATTTTTTATTTTTAATTTTTTTAAATTTAGTTATGCCAAATAAACCACCATCGATTCATGATGTAATTTGAGCTAAGAACAAAGATAATTTTAGTCATGTTCGGTTTATTTCATTTCAACTAAGCGGCACCTAAATATCTAACGCACCAGTCATCTATTCATACATATAGTTTATGCATACAAGCGAATTGTTTTTCTCTAATTTGTTTATAGGTTCGATCATAGACCACTCACCAGATCCACTTAAATACATTCTACAACGGATCCACTAGTCAGCTTTAGTGTTGTATAAAAATTTGTTCGTTTGCATACAACCACACTCGTACCTTGCAGTCCGTCATCCGTCGTGCTCACCTCACTCGCCTCAGAGATGTCTGCTATATAGTCATCTTGTGTGCCCCACGCTATATAGCTTCGGAAAATACTTCTATGGGATGGAGGCACGATCGGACAGTGATGAGACTTGGCCTGTTCTTTGGCTTTTCTACGTGACTTTTGAGTTTGGTTTTTTTGGAAGTCAAAATAAAAAGGTCAGTTTCTCTAAATAGCTTTTCTAATTTATAATTTTAAATTATTTTTTGAATTTAAAATCGTGTGTACCATTTAGATCAATATTTCTGTCATCTTATAAAATACAACAAAAAAAAACCATCAGTCGTACAGGCAAAATACCTTGAATCTTCACGGCGTTCTTAACACCGTTCTTTACTTGCAGGTTAGTACTTCTTTTCCTTTTTTTTTTTTTTGAAAGAGAGAACTTTCGTGTTAGTTCTTTTACATACACAGCTTTTACGTGAAAAAAACAACCGTCAGATTAAAGCAATACAATGCAATCCAAGAGCACACGCTTAAAGAATCAAATAAAAGGCTTCCAAGTTGGTCACGTCTTGGCCACCCCAAATTCAAAAGCACAATGGGTGGTGAACTAGAAACTGCAACGTAAAGGAAAAAAAAAGATTAAATTGAACGATAGGAATTTGGTACCTTAAGTTTTTTTTAACCCCCCATGTTGAATGCGTGACTCTTTTTTTCGTTTTGGCAACACATCACTCGTGGGGCATGGCATATGCTCTGCTTGCTCTCCGCCCAATAGCGAGCAAATCCATTCCAGCAAGTCACAGGCCAACAAGAACGCACACATGCATGCAACAAGATCCCATGAGCACTCCCAATCATCTCAAAATTATTCCAAAAGATGAAGAGAAAAATGTATACGCAAGAGATTGGCATGATGATGATGATGATGTATCATTGCTTTATGCAAATTTGGAGATGCTAAACCAGTAGTACATTACGGCAATACTTCGCCACAAGTTTCCTCGAATTCTTAGCATGCATGCGTTGAGTTGATAGGTCATGTTCATGCTTCAATGAAAAAAGAAAAAAAAATCAAATCTTGTCTCGTTTTCAGGATTAGTTAATACCTGTTGGGTGCACAATTCAGTTTCTTCCCATCTGGTGCGAAATGTTGTAGGAATACACAAGCATTCTAGGATTCTTTATAATTGTGTCAACTCCAGGTGAAATCTATATAGAAAGTGGATGCTATGTCTTTTCCGAGAGTGAAGTATGTCATTCTAGGAAAAGGATCATCTGTTCTGGAGAAGAAAATAGCTTAAAAAACTACGTATGATTAGCAAGAGTTGTTTGCAATGAAGCTACCATAGGCTGAAGGTTCCCAGTGGCTTAACACGTGGCTCCTAACCTAGTTTCAATCCCCGGCAGAAGTGGGTGAAGAATCGAAAGAGATGTTTGCAATTATGGAGGAAAAATGGAGTATTACTGGAGCATTTCAATTTCCCACCAAAGAATTTATGTTCTACCCATGACTATAGACATTAATGGTTGGGTTCAGAACGGCTCACGCTTATGACTTGTGTATGTCACTATAGTAACGTGTTTTTAAATGACTTATATATATCACTGCAGTAACACGTTTTTGAATGGTGCATCTTTCTAAGACAAAATCTACAGGTCAATTGTAGCACACAATATACTGGCTTCAGCTGTATAAGCTAAAATCGCATATGATTGTCTCTCTCTTCATAATCTCTCTCACATACAACAAAAATTCAAAAACCATAATCCAAAAGAATCCACCGAATTACTTCCTTTCTCTTAGAAAAGAAGCTACCCATAGCTGCTCAGGTCATTTTTTTAAAAATAAAGAAAATAAAACACACAAAATTATTGGCAACTCCTTAGATGATTAGGCATAAATGAGCAACATATATCCTTAACTCTAGGACCAGAAGGAAAATGCTATTCCACTGTGACCATGTGTGGTATGATGATAGCAAACCAACTTTTTTGTGCACTTCTTTTTTTTAAGCTAGCTTTTGCGGACTTGGTACAAAAGGAGGGAGAGCGGGTGGTTCAAGAAGATTTGTTGTACTGATTTTTCTCAATTTTCCAAGCTTACACAACTGTCTTTTCTCCCCAACAACTATCTTCCCTTCCAACTCTTCACTCCCTCCTGAACACAATCTCTGGTGTCCTATCTAACAGCCTGTTCTTCCTTGTCATCATTTTGATACCTCCTTAAGGGATATAAGACAATTTTGTATTCTCCCGCATCACACGCTACAAAAATATGTAGGTCAGGAGGCCGATAAACACACATCAACTGCTAAAATGGCTCCATCTTTCTCTCTTTGCAATCCTAGCTTAGAACACCAGTTGCAGTCATCCGCTGACAAGGGCTGGGGTGTTGGCACTTCCTGAAGTGTGTGATGATCAAGAGGTTCTCTACGCCTGTGCAGACTGAGTTGGCATCCGAGTGTGGTTGTGCTCACCCTCGTATGTCACAATGAGCATCGATGGATCATCCACGCAACGCTCGACATGCTTCCTCGCTGGGCAGCCCCTCACGCTGCTGCATTTGTAGTAACCCCTGCATTTTATTCAAGCAATCAGTGGGTTAGTTTTCCGCAGAGACAAATTAAGAGTGGCAACATGGTGGATTGGTGATAAAAATAGAAATGCACGGAATCACGTTTCTATATCTAGTGTTTGTTAGAAAGAGCAAAAGATCTGTGTTATTCACCAGACAACCATATTCATGTGATTGCTATTATGGTAGAGATATCTGTGTATTTTATTATCAATAAGTTAAAGCTAGAGCACAGGTGGGCAACTGATATGGATGGGATTATCATATAGACAATGAATCATCGTAGCATAATCTCAGTTGCATTAAGAAGTGTTCACTTTAAGCCTCATGATTGATCTGTTTTCCAAAAAGTGCGCGCACAAAAGAATGAACAGCATCATCCACAAAGTAATTATTTAATGTCATAGCAATTAAGGTATTGACACCTCTTGGATACCCAAGGACCTTGAGGATAGAAAGCAAACTAGGATATATAGCACCCTAGAAAATATATGCCGTGGATAATGTGTGTAGTGATTATCATTGACGCATTATTTATCAGAAGACACTTGAGTGGGTCATGGAGATATGCAGTCGTACATCATATTATAACATGGCAAATGATCACATCTTCACTAACAAAATTGATGAGTTAATACTGGTTGATTATAGCACCATCACAACTGATTTCTAGCATTATTTAATCAAGAACAAGCATGCAAAGAAGAACTACACTAAAAATAGTCAAGAGTTCAGTTAATACCTAGGGTGAGGGGAACCCTTAATTGGCTTCTGCCCATACTTCCTCCATGAGTATTCATCCGGAGGTATATCAGCAATTTTATTACTGATGGCGGGAACTTTAATTGATCTCTTCACCCGCAACTTCCTGCTAAAATAGCGCAGAAAACATCTGATGATACTCAAGCTTGAATAAAAAACAAAAATCATAAGCACTAACAGAAAAAAGATGCACCTCCTCTTTGAGCAATGGCACCTGCCGGTTGCAGCGCACTTGCCATTCCCATCCTCCCCACGTCCCGTGCATCGCCTCCTTGGGGCCTGCTGTGCATTCACTGGGTCGCTCATGGCAGGCCCACCGACCAAATGGAATGACGAAGACTTGGCATCCAGACTGGCAGCACTACCCTCCATGCTCAGAGACGACAAGAAGGACCTTGCCGACGACATTGTCCCGGTGCCACTGGGGGTGTCAAACTTCAAGTTAATCCCACTATTGCTTCTCTTGAACATCTCAGCTTGCATCTTCTGTTGCTGCTGCTGATGCTGAAACTGGTACCGTGATACATTGCCGAACTGGAAATGCGCAGACAATGGCTGGACCATCTTGGGAGGTCCTCCAATCTGATGCCCGTTCTGTGAATCCAAAATTCCCATTCTAGGATACACTTGCGCGGAACTAGGCGAAGGATGAGCACTATTCAACACCACCACCGAGGTGTTACTATCCAAGAAGGCCCTCTGGCTCAAGAACCCTGGGGTCTGTCTTCTGCTGACAACCTTAGCTCTAGGATGGCTTCCTCCCGCTGCTGCTGCCCCTCCTCCTCCATTGCCAAGGAGGGATACCACCTTCCTAAACCTTGCACAGGCTTCATCTGTCTCCAAAGCTATGGTGTTGAGCTGCGCCGGGTCCTGGGGCTGGGAGAGCAGGGCGAGCACTTTGTGGCAGCTCTCGACGGCTGCCCTGTTCGCCTCCTCCACTTCCTCCATTGTTCACACGCCAAAAACAGAAGCAATCCTTCCTTGAACTCTTCACGAGCACCTGAGCTTCTTCGCAACAGCAGATCTGAACAGCAGAAAGGGAGAGGGAGAAATTACTCATAACTCAAGAAAGGCTCACCCAAGGCTGCTCTTTTATCGCACAACAACGCAACGGCCATCGGAGAAGCATCAGGCTCAGGGCCAAGAATGCGGTTCGGGACCGGATCACGGGGGGAGCCGTCTCCGCAAGAAACCCCAGAAGAGGCAGGAGTGGGCACCAAGCCGGACGTTGACAGCCGCGGAAAGAAACGACCCGGGTGGGGGATTTCTTGCGTGCAACCGCATCAAACACTGCAAGAGCCCCACATAGACGCCTCCCCCCAAGAACTCGCCCAAGCAAACGGCAGCAAACCCGAACCCAGAATCACCACGAGAGCCCGCGAACTCACCTCGGGGAAGATCCGGAGAGGCCGGGGATGAATCTAGACGCGGCGGTCGTCTCCCACCGGAGACTAATGGAAGGTGTGAAGGGGACGAAGAAGAGGACAGACGCAGGAGAAGGCAAAACAATTAATAATTCCCACTTCTTTATTCTTTTTCGCAGCCGGGGCCGCCGGTTTATCTAATATAGCAACCTGGCCCCTCCCACCGTTGAAAAGACACGCCATTGGACGCCATTTCTTGCGGGGCCGTATTAGAAATTGTGGCCGTTGTGTCCATCCTGACCGTTGGCACTGTGGGCGGGAGGCGATGGACGGCTGGAGATGCTTTTTTTTTGCTTTTGGGAAAAGGATTAATTATTCTTTAATGAGTCGATGCTGTGCTGGGGTCAAAATGTCAAGGACGTGGGTCAGTGTAAAGTGGTTTTTGTTGACCGCTGCTACGCTCACCTGGAAATTCTTCCATGCGTACGCTTTGTGCTTTCATATTTTAAGATGGCAGGTTTGGACAAGGCATCTAATTAATGTTTTTTTACGACGTGCCTTTAAAAAATTGTTTTGATACAAGAGGGAACTTTACCTCACTCATACGTATTTTTTTGAAGTATTTTTACATCGCATTGTGTACTTCAGAATTAGCAAGTCAGGAAATATTAGTTGCAGCAAATATGAATTGCTATTCATAATCCCTATTTCCTACCTTGCAAAAAACCACATTTTTTTTAAAATGTGGACACAAAAGATTGAGGTACATAAGCCCAACTATCTTTTTTCTAAAGGCATAGCTTGATACATGTTATTTTTCCAATAAACTAATATTCTGGTTACATTTGAAGATTTTCCTTTGCCCATTCTTCCTCATTTATGTCTATATGCATGTTTGTTGGTGATGCTTCTATAAGATCAATTAAATATGCAAATTTTTGGTTCACCCACAATTGTAAAATAATTTAATGCTAAAATTGAGACGAAAGTCCAAGTCCTATTGGGGTATATAAGATTTTTGTGAGAGAATAAAAACAAGGTTGGGAATGCTTTGCCTTGGAAAACACTAACTAAGCCAGTGACGTGTGGGGCACCATAGATTCGTTGTACTGCATCATGATACAATAATTGAATTATCTATAAATGAGAAGGATCATTATTGCGAGACTATGATTGATTTTATGTATAAACGAGTAAGAGACACGTGAGTAGGATGAAAAAATAGCTCGAGGCTCGTGGCATAGCTATTGTTATGTATAAACGAGTAAGAGACACATTGTTATATATATATATATATATATATATATATATATATATATATATATATATATATATATATATATATATATATATATATATAGGAAAAATCTTTTCTACACCCAGGGTGTAGTTACTCCCACCTCTAATATACCACCTAAACAAACATAAAATACTCCTTTATCACTTTAGGTATACTCGTATAGTAATTATAAGATACTCCATGTGAACCACAAGAAAAATTACAAGGAAATCATAGTTTTACCATATTTTAGAAATACCTTCATATACACACATAAAAGGAGTATGTCTAAAAATTGTTCATACCACCTAGATGGTCTTAAATAATCGATACTACATGTACATACCCTCCGTTACGCGAGATACTTCTAACGTTGTGAGATACGACATAGGGAGTAACTACACCGGGTGTAGAAAAGAGGCTTCCTATATATATATATATATATATATATATATATATATATAACGTTGAAATAGGGTACCATGATGTCGGTTACTAAACATCCGTATCTTTGGATTGCTTTTAGATACATGCAAGTGTAATGATATATAATATATCAGGCAAACCCGTTAACATTTATTAATCCAAAAAAACATCAATTTGGAAAGAAAGTTATCGATTTAGCATGCTGAATTAATTATGGATGGAAAGTCTTGATCATAGATGGAAAGTGTTGGATTAATTGGGTTTTGGCCCATTTAATTTAGCAATTAATCAAATGAAATTCCTAGGCACACATGGAAAAACTATTTAGTACCATATGGAGAATTGAATGGGAGTTACACCACTTTAAAAGGTGGAATGTGGTAACCCCTTGTGAAGTTGGAGAGCCCACGCTGCCGCGCTCGCCGCTTCGCCGCCCGCCGAGCCGAGCCGAGCCGCGTGCGTGCGCGCGTGCGTGTGCGTGTGCGTGTGCAGGCGCAGCGTGTGGGCGCGCTTTTCTTTATCTATTCGAAAATCGAAACGCACCGACCGCAAAGAAATAGCATTAACGAATGGTCGCCGAGAACGGTGCGATTCGAGTGGGTTATGACCGCAGCTATTTTCGAGTAATGACCGCAGATTATTTCGCCCTTCGTTTTTGTCGTTACAGCGCCTCTTCGCTTTTGCGCCACGGCGCCTCTTCATTTCTTCTCCATACGAAGGATATAAAAGATCGCCTGCTTTTGTTGTCGCTATTCAGAATCTCCGGTCCGAACCTGCGCGCGAAGGCTCGGGCGAGTAGGCCTCAAACTCCGTCGTCTCGAGTACCTACACGGGTAGACGGGCGATCAAGTTTTTGGGAGCGCATTGCGCGACTACTCATTCTGTGACTTCGTCTTCATCCCGGTGGTGAACCGCCGCGATCGCATCGCGAACATCTTCCCGCATCACACCTCGCCCCGCATCAAGCCTCGATCGACTACATCGAATAGGCCATCATGTCGATCGATGGTAACGGCGCATCCGGTGTCACCGACATCGCCCCGCCCGAGGGTATAACCCGAACTCTCCTCCGATGTATTCATTTCGCATACCGTGAATATGTTAATAGGTGTTGTTGTTAGCTTGTTCATTAGCGAATATGAATACATGATTGTTGAATCACTCATGCTCTTG
Organism: Bonia amplexicaulis; assembly: GCA_036346245.1. Classification (NCBI taxonomy): domain Eukaryota; kingdom Viridiplantae; phylum Streptophyta; class Magnoliopsida; order Poales; family Poaceae; genus Bonia; species Bonia amplexicaulis. The sequence goes on along the minus strand of CM070743.1, from coordinate 7,311,910 downwards.
TATGTCATGTTATATATACTTAATTTCTGGATTAAAATATGCCGAAAATTGACTATATTTCCAACAATCCAAAAACTTGATAGGTCTTTTTCGGTAGTTGGCTTTGCGTCGTCACTTAAGCCGCACCTCCGCTTGATGGTTCTAATTTTAAGAGATGGCGTGCGCGCGATCCCGTGGTTTACCGCCATGGAATGTTTTCATGTTGCACAAGGCAAGCCCGCCGAGCCTCTATCTGCCGAGGACGAACGCAAGTTCAATTTAGCGGATAACTTGTTTCGAGGTGCACTTGTCAACATCTTGGCGAGATAACATTGTGGATGTGTACATGCATTTGCCTACGGGCAAAGAGATGTGGGATGCACTTGAGGCCAAGTTCGGAGTTTCCGGCGTTGGCGGAGTCGTATGTCATGGAGCGTTCTATGACTACAAGATGGTCGATGATCGCTCGTAGTAGAACAAGCTCATGAGATTCGTGTACCGCAAAGGAGCTTGAAAATAATAAGTGCGAGTTACGGACAAGTTTGTGGTGGCGGTATTATCGCCAAGTTACCACCTTCTTGGTCATATTTTGCTACCTCTCTAAAACACAAGAGGCGGAGTTCGTGTTACCGATCTCATTGGTACTCTTGGTGTTGAAGAGAAGGCGAGGGCAAAAGATACTCGTGGCAAGAAAGTTGTCACGAGGGAGGTTCTAGTGCCAATTTGGTGCGTAAGAAGAACCCTCGTGCTATCCACAATAAGAAGAAAAATAAGCCTTTTGTCAAGCCCAAGGCCGCCATCGAATTTAAGAAGAAAGGCAAAGGAAAGGGCACTCGCTTTGTGTGCGGTGATCCCGCCATTGGGCTAAGGATTGTCCAGACCGCAAGGATAAGCGTAAGAAGTCGCCAACATGGTTATTAGTGATCTTTGGAGGAACATCGGGTATGGTAATTATTTACCTACAGCTTCTTTCGGTTTGTCAATCACCGAGTGGTGGGTTGACACCGGTGCTAATATTCATGTGTGCCGATATTTCCTTGTTTTCATCTTATCAGGCATGTCGAGGTTGCTCCTTGTTGATTAGGAACAGATTGCATGCAGCTGTTCATGGTGTTGGTACGGTCAATCAAGTTTACTTGGGAAAGACCGCAAATCAAGAACGCAAGATGTCCCTCAATAAAGAAGAATTGTCACGGATCTCTACTGTAGAGATGGTTTTAAGCTTACATTCGAGTCCAATAAATATGTCGTGTCTAAGTATGGAACATTTGTTGGTAAAGGTTATGAAAGCGGAGGCTTGTTTCGCTTCTCTTTGATGGATTCCTATAATAAAATTGTGAACCATGTGTAACGATGATGATGAATCCAATGTTTGGCATTCACGACTTTGTCATGTTAACTTTGGGTGTATGACGCGCTTAGCTAATATGAGTTTAATCCCGAAATTCACTTTGGTCAAAGGTTCTAAGTGCCATGCGTGTGTTCAATCGAAACAACCTCGCAAGCCTCACAAGGCAAAGAAAAGAGGCGAGGAATTTGGCATCGTTAGAACTCATTCATTCCGATTTGTGCGAGATGAATGGCGTATTGACTAAAGGTGGAAAGAAATATTTCATGACGCTTATAGATGATTGCACTAGATTTTGCTATGTGTATTTATTGAAAACAAAAGATGAAGCATTTGACTACTTTAAGATCTATAAAGTCGAGGTAGAAAACCAACTTGAGAGGAAAATCAAGCTGTAAGGTCCGATCGTGGGGAGAGTATTTTCAAATGAGTTTACTTCATTTTGTGAGGAACATGGAATTATTCATGAGAGGACGCCCCTATTCTCCCGAATCAAACGGGTTGCCGAAAGAAAGAACCGCACTCTAACCGATTTGGTTAACGCCATGTTAGACATCGGGACTTTCTAAGGAATGGTGGGGTGAGGCTATATTGACCGCGTGTCATGTCCTGAATAGAGTTCCTACAAAGAACAAAGAAGTAACACCATTCGAGGAATGGGAAAAGAAGAAGTTGACTCTCTCATACTTACAAGACTGGGATGTTTGGCCAAAGTTAACGTGCCAATTGTCAAGAAGCGTAAACTTGGACCAAAACCGTAGATTGTATATTTCTTGGTTATGCTATGCACGCGTGGGTTATAGATTCTTAATTATAAAACTGAGTACCGACGTGCGTGTTGGTACAATCATAGAGTCCAGAGATGCTACATTTTTGAGAATGAATTTCCTATGAAATGTGATGTACCTAGCTCATCTAGTCAAGAACCTATAATTTCCTTGATTCTTTTGTGCCGATAGAACATGTTGAGCAAACGCCTATGGAAAATTCGAGGAGGATAATAATGAAGTTACTCGAAAGAGTAAGAGATGAGGATTGCAAAATCTTTTGGTGATGATTTCATTGTATACCTCATGGATGACACTCCAAGAACCATTGAAGAGGCATATTCTTCTCCGACGACTCATCGGAAGGAAGCAAGACGGAGTGAGATGGATTCTATTATGTCTAATGGAACTTGGGAGGTTGTTGATCGTCCTTATGGGTGTAAACTCAGAGGATGTAAATGGGTTTTCAAGAAAAGCTTAGGCCCGATGGTACAATTGAAAAGTACAAGGCAAGGCTTGTGGCCAAGGGTTATACTCGTAAAGAAGGCGAGGACTTCTTTGATACTTATTCACCGTTGTCCGATTGACCACAATTCGAGTACTACTTGCCTTGGTCGCTTCTTATGGTCTTCTCGCTCATCAAATGGATGTTAAGACAGCTTTCCTAAATGGAGAGCTAGAGGAGGAAATTTATATGGATCAGCCAGATGGGTTTGTGGTAGAAGGTCAAGAAGGAAAGGTGTGCAAGTTGTTAAAATCTTTGTATGGCCTAAAGCAAGCACCTAAGCAATGGCATGAGAAGTTCGACAGAACATTGACATCTGCGGCTTTGTTGTGAATGAAGCCGATGATGTGTGTACTATCGCTATGGTGGGGAGAAGGAGTGATCTTGTGCTTGTATGTTGATGACATATCGATTTTTGGGACCAACCTCAATGTGATTGAGGATGTCAAGGACTTTCGTCCAAAAGTTTTGAGATGAAAGATTTGGGAGTGGTCGATGTGATTCTTAACATTAAGCTACCGAGAGGAGGTGATGGTGGGGTTACACTTGTGCAATCCCACTATGTGGAGAAGGTCTTGAGTCGCTTTGGTTATAGTGACCGCAAGCTCGCTTCTACTCCTTATGATCCTAGTGTGTTATTGAGGAAAACCAAGAATAACAAGGGATCAATTGATATACTCCCGCATTATTGGCTCATTAATGTATTTAGCTAGTGCTACGAGGCCCGACATCTCGCTTGCTATGAGCAAGCTAAGCCGATTTGTTTCAAACCGGAGATGATCATTGGCGTTTCTTGAGAGAGTGATGCGCTATCTAAAGGCAACCATGAGTTATGGCATTCACTATGCCGGGTACCCAAAGGTACCGGAGGGCTACTGTGATTCAAATTGGATCTCGATGTCGATGAGATAAAAGCCACGAGTGGATATGTGTTCACACTTGGAGGTGGTCTTTGTTTCTTGAAGTCTTGCAAGCGCACCATCTTAACGAGGTCAACAATGGAAGCGTAACTCACAGCGTTAGATACCGCCATCGTTGAGGCCGAGTGGCTTCGTGAACTCCTTATGGATTTGCCGGTGGTTGAAAACCGATACCGCTATCCCGATGAACCGTGATAATCGATCGTAATTATCAAGGTGAACAGTTCTAAGGACAACATGAAGTCATCTAGGCATGTTAAGAGGCGGTTGAAGTCCGCCGAAAGTCGAAAAACTCCGGAGTGATAGCATCGACTATGTCCGACGACTAAGAATCGCGCACCAATTTACAAAGGGTTTATCACGTAATGTGATAGATAGTGCATCGAGTGAGATGGGTCGAGACCCACGTGAGTCATACCACGTGGTAACATGTTCTATGTGATCGGAGATCCCGTGAAGTAGAATGGTGAAACAAGTCGTTGGTTGATCGGGAGGAGAGACCTTTACAGGCTCATTTCTTCAATGATGCGCTTCTTTCCTATTCTCGTATGGCGTGATGGTTTTACCTTAATGTGATCCGAGTGGCTTATTTAAGGAGATGTCGCCCCACTGTGCCATCTTAGAAGGAACACACCTATATGAGTTCGATCGCTGGTCACGCCTATGAGATTTGGGTGATCTCTAGATACTCATGAATAGGCTTGGAGTATGACTTATACGCCCAACCGGAGGGATGCTTTAGGCGACCTAGTACTAGTAAAGGAATCGGAAAAGCTTGTTCACACAAAACCTCAATTCAAGGCATAGTCCATTGTTCGGTTGTGGATGAGTGTAACTCCTTTCCTAGGTGGATGTTCAACTTAACATCTCCATCGAAACACCGGTATATCAAACAACAAGCAGAATCGAGAGCAGCTCCGTGTGCCTTGAAATTTGGTGGGATTGTTGGATTAATTGGGTTTTGGCCCATTTAATTTAGCAATTAATTAAATGAAATTCCTAGGCACACATGGAAAACTATTTAGTACCATATGGAGAATTGAATGGGAGTTACACCACTTTAAAAGGTGGAATGTGGTAACCCTTGTGAAGTTGGAGAGAGCCAATACGCCGCCGCCGCCGCTTCGCCTCGCCGCCACGCCACGCCGAGCCGCCGCCGCGTGCGCGCGCGGCGCGCGCGCGGTGCGTGTGCGTGTGTGTGAGCGCGCGCAGCAGCGTGTCGTGCGGCGCGCTTTTCTTTATCTATTCGAAAATCGAAACGCACCGACCGCAAAGAAATAGCATTAACGAATGACCGCTAGTAACAGTGCGATTACGAGTGGGTTATGACCGCAGATTATTTTCGAGTAATGGCCGCAGCTATTCGCCCTTCGCTTTTGTTACAGGCAGCCTCTTCGCTTTTGCGCCACGGCGCCTCTTCATTTCTTCTCCATACGAAGGATATAAAAGATCGCCTGCTTTTGTTGTCGCTATTCGTAATCTCCGGTCCAGAACCTTGCGCGCAGAAGGCTCTGGGCGAGTAGGCCTCCGAAACTCCGTTCGTCTGAGTACCTGCACGGGTAGACGGGCGATCAAGTTTTTGGGGAGCGCATTGGCGCGACTACTCATTCTGTGACTTCGTCTTCATCCTGGTGGTGAACTGCTCGCGATACTGCACTGCGAACATCTTCCTGCATCACACCTCGTCCTGCATCAAGCCTCGATCGACTACATCGAATAGGCCATCATGTCGACTGATGGTAACGGCGCATCCGGTGTCACCGACATCGCCCCGCCCGAGGGTATAACCCGAACTCTCCTCCGATGTATTCATTTCGCATACTGTGAATATGTTAATAGGTGTTGCTGTTAGCTTGTACATTAGCGAATATGAATACATGATTGTTGAATCACTCATGCTCTTGTATGTCATGTTATATATACTTAATTTCTGGATTAAAATATGCCGAAAATTGACTATATTTCCAACAGAAAGTCTCAATTATGGAGTCTAGACACCATGGTACCCCTGTTATTCATATTGTATATATACAATTTTGTAATTCTACATCTTAGCAGATATAAATTTCTGAAACTAGTATTTCAATGGGTGAAACTTTTGTCTGCGCCTAGCTCACGAGGGCTCATCAGCCGGTTTGAGCCTTTCTTCGAGCCGAGCTGAGCCGGCTGTGAAAATAATCTTAGGCGAGCTTGGCTCGAGCCCGTTCACACGTGAGTCCCAGGGGCCCGTGGGATCACATGTTCCTGTTTACACGCGTCCAGGTTGCTGAAAGGTCAAAAGATAGCTCGGCCTGCAACCGCAAGGAATCTCTCACATGCAAGGACGTTTTTCTTCTTCTGAATTTTGGTTTCTTTGAAAGATAAACAGAGCGATAACCAGCTTTTGAGTTTAAAATCATATATATTGTCTGCATCAGCGTCTTCATCGTCTGCTACCAGCTAGAGAAGCATAAATAAAAACTATCAATCACGACCAAAAACTATAAACTATAGATCAAAAGAGCAAGACGTGGCTTCCTCTCGAGTCTCAATACCGTTGCATCAATGTCTCTATTGTTTACTATGAATTTAAAAAATATAGATAAAAACTATCAATGCGCAACCAAAAACTATAAAGCAGAGGTCAAAAGAGCAGGCCGTGGCTTCCTCTCGAGTCTCAACTGACTCTCGTCGTATATGCGTTACAACGGGCATGTTTGGTGACCCGCATGTTTGGTTGGTCCGCACCCGATTCGCCCTGTTTGGCTCTAGTCATCTGGTACTTGACCTTGCAAACCATGATAGGTTGTAAAATCTGAGGTCACTCATCCTGTTCATGTTATATTCTGAGGCCAAATTTTCTAGTTCAAATGTTCACCCTGCTAACGTGCTTATGCAAAATCTGAGAAAAAAACTTAATACCGTTCGTGGTACTATTTGTTGATCTTCTACTTTGCTCGTCAGAAAAGTCCAGAGTCCAAACTGTTGTTTCCTGAACTGTGGGGTTTGGCCAATGATTAAAGGATGATACCACAGGAATGTGTTTACAAAGATTTTTTTTTCTTGTTGTACATGACTATTTTTGTTGCTGGATAGTCCTTGGTACAAATGACGTGAGAGCAAACAATCTGAGGCCAATTTTTCTGATCCAATTTGTTGTTTGGAGCTTTCTGAGTCAAATGTTACTGATCCTTTGTTAGTAATGCAAATTTGCTCAAAACAGGTGCTCACTTGTCAAATTTTACATTTTGGTGCAAATGATGTGCAATACAAATAGTCTGAGGCCAATCTTTCTGATCCAATTTTCTGTCATTACTTGTAGGCAAATAGTTGTTGACAACAAGAAGATAGGCAAGTGATAGTTCCATCTTTGCACTTTTGCTTCTGGGAACTGTTGTAGTGTCCATTTTCGTTTGCCTTTGCAATGCTTCTTCAATGATTGGTGCGAATGATGTGAAAAAAAAAACTCTGATCCTGTTCATTTCTTGCTTCTGTCAAAGGACAATGATGGTAGGCAACTAGTTCCTGACCTTGTTCATTTCTTGCGAATACTGCTGTTGCACCCTCTCATGTTTTACTTTCTGAATATTGCCAAAGTTGGTAACAGCCTAGGACTAAAACAACCAATTCTCCTGTTTCATTTCTGCTACAAAGCACATCAAACGAAAGAGAATACCCATGCATCTTTAGACGTCTACTGATGCTCGTGTAGGGGAATTAAAGCCAGTTTTGGCACTGTTCTGCACCGTATTTATAAAAATAGTATTATGCGAGACGTATTGAGAAAAATATCATTTTTCGCCGTCGACGGACCGCGCTGTCGCCCAACCACCTGGCGGTAGGTAATTAGGCCGGCCTAATTACCTGTCTAATTTTTTTCCGTTTAGTGTTTGTTTAATTTTTCAAATATATCAAATGAGCTCAAACAATTACGAAAATTTATGTACAACCTTCGGACACAACGTTCCTCATAGTGTAATTTTTGGGAAATTTTATCCATGACGAATATTGCTCAAAAATTCATAAATTTTGATATTTTATGAGTTTTTACATATAGCAAACGAGCTCTAAAAATTACAAAAATTTATGTGAAGTGTCCCATATTGTATTATTTATTATAATTTTTTTTTATAATTTTATGCTCTCCAAATTAACCACGTTTGTTCGATTAACTTAACTAAAAATTTAATAAAAAATTCCCATAATTAAGTTAATCCACACAAACATGTCTAATTTGTACCGTATAAAATTTCTAAAAAATTACATAATAACTATTACTACATCGGGAAGCGAGGCTTCACATAAAATTTTGAAATTTTTATAGCACGTTTGCTATATGTAAAAACTCATAAAAATATTGAAATTGTATGAATTTGTGAGCAACATTTGCAATGGATAAAATTCCCCAAATATTACACTGCGAGGAACGTTATGTCAGAATGTTGTACATAAATTTTCGTAATTGTTTGAGCTCATGTGATATATTTAAAAATTCAAACAAACACTAAATAGAAAACACATGTAATTAGATAGGTAATTAGGCCGGGTAATTAGCCGGCCTACTTATCAGCTTTTCTATTTAGTGTTTATTTAAAATTTTAAATATATCAAATAAGTTTAAAAAATTACAAAAATTTATGTACAGCATCACAACACAACGTTTCTCGCAGTACAATTTTTGAGGAATTTTATCCATAGCGAATGTTGCTAAAAAATTCATACAATTTTGCTTTTTTACAAGTTTTCACATATAACTAATGAGCTCCAAAAATTATGAAATTTTATGTGAAGCCTTCTGATATAGTAATAGTTATTATAAAATTTTTTGGGAATTTTATGCAGAATGAATTAGACACGTTTGTTTGGATTAATTTAACCATGGGAATTTGTTTCGTTAAATTCATGGTTAAGTTAATCCGAACAAACGTGGCTAATTTGGAAAGCATAAAATTACAAAAAAAAATTACATAATAACTATTACTATATTGGAACACTTCATATAAAATTTTGTAATTTTTAGAGCTCGTTTGCTATATGTAAAGACTCATAAAAATATCAAAATTGTATGAATTTTTAGCAACATTCGTCCTGTATAAGATTCCCCAAAAATTATACTACGAAGAACGTTGTGTCGGAAGGCTATACATAAATTTTTGTAATTTTTTGAGCTCATTTGGTGTAGTAGCTGTTGAATAGTAGTGTATTATGTAAGAAAGACAGTGCAACAAAAGACACTACAACATTCGGACCGTCATATGACTTACGAAACTGTGATATAATAAAATATATAGTACATTACAATATGTGAAAGAGAAAAGTAATGACTGATAAAAGCGGCTTATAGAAACTGAGGCGTTCGTATTAACTTCTGCTTCTAGAAACAGAAGCTAATATGAACAGACCCTTGGTATCGTAGAGACACCAACTTGGTACTGGTGGTGATGGTCTGGTGGATAAGATTGGTGGGTGGCTAGCTAGTAGCCGGGACGGGAGGGTCACTCAATGGGCTGGGCGCCTAGGGCTAGGCCGGTTACTGTGCTGGGCATTTACCGGATATTATCCGAATAACCATTTATCGGTGCTATTCGGTCGAATAAAATCCCTCCTACTTTCGCTACTAAATCTGATTCTAACTATCCCATACTGATACCGAATCTATCCGGATACCGAACTCTCTTCCTGAATGTGGTACCAACCAGATTCGGTATCAGGTCGATCGGGAATTACCCGACCCATTTGCACACCCTAACAAATACAAATGCGATTGGGCTCCATCTGCTTGGTTCCCGCCCGTCGATCAATTGTCATACACGACAATTTTATAAAAGTGCAATCTTTGTCTAAAGCTCCGTTCTTTTCAGATTATGGCTTATAACCTTTTGCGAACAAACAAATAGAACGACTTCTCCACCGCCATTTCGAAGTGGCTTATCGAAATAGTTTTTTCGAATCGCCTTATCAGTATTCAATTCGTTTACACAAGCGCTCGTATTAGGATCAAAAATCATCAGTCGCAGCCATAAGCTAGTCGTAGCCAAAAAGAACCACATTTTCTGTCCACCTGATCGATGATGTCAACAGATAGATAGGAGTGGACTGTTTGTACGACTACTATACATGCTTCGCTAGGCTTTTCAGGTTGGTATAGCTAATGGTATCTCCATTGCAGAATCCTACTACTACAGTAGTACTACAATGCTGTACATGAGTATGGAAGTGGTACTTACAATTTACAGACACAGAAACCACCTTAATTTTTGCAGGTTAACCTCCGGGGAAGAGAGAGAGAGAGAGAGAGAGAGAGAGAGAGACCTTGTCAAGTATCATGCTCACAACGTGGAACGATTTGGACTTGTGGTGATTGCAAATAGTAGTGCGACCAGTATTGAAAATCCTACTGTGTCTGGGACTTCTAGCAATAGGTTGCTTGATGCAGGGGCTAGGAAATAGGGATAGCCGAAACTTGGTTTCAGGGCTTTTTTTGGCACTCACAAGCCACATGATTTGATCAAACATGTTTGACAGGGGGTGCCTTTTTAAATGAAAAACACCCACCTTATCCTTAATGTTTCTGCTGGATAATTAAAGCTAACCCAATCCATTCCGGTCCAAGCATTAACCATGCCAATGCATTACAGGGAACGATCTTCTAGAACTTAAAACTCTGGTTTGTCAAACAAGCCAGCATCACAAGAAACGATGCAGTGGGGGACAGAACAGCACCTCAACTAGAATGAGCATCATATGATTGAGCAAGCAAAATCCACGGTACTCGATGTTAATCTTCCTCCAAGTTGATGGCATCCTTGAACTTTCCGTACAGTATCTTCTTCAGTTCAGTCATCTGGGCGAGGATGGATTCCTTCTCCTCCTCCAGCCTCTCCAACTTCTTAGCGGCATCCTCTTTCATCTGCTCCAGCCTAGTCTCCACATCATCCCTTGGCATGTGGGCAAACACTTCTCCAATTTGGAACCGCACCACATCTTCATCAGACAAGATGAGTTCGTTCCCAGCATCATCGAGGTTTTCATTTGCTTCCTGGAACATAGAGTAAACGAGCAAAATGGCATTAGGGTTGTGGTCTTCAAGGCAAAGTTTTGGGTTCAAATGTATATCAGAAAGGTGCCAACTGTACATAAATACTGGCAGCGAAATTTTGAAACCATGTGGTAAAGTAAGATTATATTTTGGCAATCTTCTGCTGCTTATATACACGTGTAAACCACTTCATGTGAAATAGATACAGGAACACTGACATGTTGTGATCATCACTGCAAAAATCAAAGATCACCTTAAGATGAAGGTAAAGCACACGCCTTAACATGAATTCATATAAACTGGAGGGTACATCAAATGCTTTATCTGCGTACATGATACATCGGTCGACATGTGGAGGGATTCACATAGAATACTAAACACCAGAATGACCTACCCACTGCAAGTTCTTAGCCTAGCACTAATGGCAACATTTTTTATTGCATCTTTTAAGGTAACTGGTTCAGAAAGACCCAAGGCATTGATCCACATGGTAATTTCTTGCCACTCTGCAGCCCTCTTTATCTAGAAAGTGTTAACACAACAACAGAAGATCAAAATAAGATATGTCAAGCCATGGCGTCTCTGGACAATTCAAAAAAATAATGAATAAGCAACTTCAATAGCGCAGTTGGTCAACTCCTCTGCCTAGTGACAAAGTTTCAGCCAAATTAGACGATGTCTCAATACCTGTTGGGCCATGGTTTAAAACTGTGTGAAGCTTGACAAATGTAATCTCAAGTTCTACACACCAACCAATCCCATTGACCCAACCATTCCGATTTTAGAACAATTCTACAAAAAATGATTGATTTTAGAATAATCTGATATATCTATCAATTTTATCTTCCTCATTTACTCTACTGCACCTTTTTTGTTTCTTTTGTCAAATTTATAAAGATTCACCGGTGTTACTAGGACTCGGACATGGGTGTCAGAGTCCGATTCGGATTCGAGTATCCAATTCGGCAAACTTTTGAAATAAGATTCTGGGATTCGCCTAATACAAATATATTTTTTCATAAAAATGATAGGAAATAAAAAACAATAGGTAAGATTATGTGAATGCAATCAAGATTCAAGACGATATGCAACGGAGCAATCTAGACGACAGTACACAAATACCAAGCTCACACGCTTATTCTCTCTCATCATTCACTATTCGGCCGATGGACTTAGCCATGCCTTTCTCACTCTCTCTATTCCTATCTCTCTCCTAAATTTTCTATTCAGCCGAATGGCTTTCCATTTCTCTCTCTCCATTCCTTCTCTCTTCCTCGTTCTTTTCCCCTTTTTCCTTCTCTGTTGCTCGATCTCTCTCTCTCTCTCTGTCTTTCGGCTCCCAATCCCGGCCTCCTCGGGCACCGCCTCCTGCCTCCAACTCCCGGCCCCCTCTGCCAACTGCATCGGCTAGCTTGCCTCCGACCTCCCTCTACTGCGCATCCGGCCTCCTGGCGCCGGCCGATGGTCCCCAGCCCGCCTCCAGCCTCCCATCTGGCTTCCCCTACTCGGCCACAAGGTAATGGAGTTCTTCCACCCCGTGCACATGGCAGCGGCGGTGCCTCCCTCCCACCTTGTTGACGCCATCGCCGAGAGGGGCTTCTCTGCCGCCATGCCCTCCTCCACCCCGCGCCCCACTATCCTCCCCTTCCCCATCGGAGGTATGTTTTTCTTTGGACACGGGTAGAGGTGTCGGAGACGCATCCCGCCGTGTCAAACGTGAGTTGACGCGCGGATGCGTGTCTAACGCGCCAAAAAAGTTTTGGACACGCGAGTCCCAATAACACTGAGATTCACTCTTCAGAGATCATAGGGATTCTGAATGACATGCAGAAAAACAGGAGCTTAGTAGCACATTCCAGTACTTTTCTCTATGTTTTGTTCAACAAGTTTCACTAGAATGTGCTCTGTGGGAATGGTCCGGTGTGATACCAGAATTCTTATGCAGATGTTTCCATCATGATTACAGCCCTCCTATAGATGAATAAAATCTAAGCTCCTGCTTGATCCTCGAAAAAAGAAAAACAGTGGACCTTCTTCGGCCATCCTCCAAGTCAACCTATCATCATTTCCATGGGGTGAATGTTTAAACTTTTAAAAATCTAAATCTGAAAACACTTCCGTACTTCATGTTTACTTGAAATATCAGTGATTCAGTGGCATGGTGGAGGCAAAATGTATTACAGCAACTGAGGCATGTAACGAACTTATATTGCTAAAGAGATGTATCTACGAGCTCGAAATGAAGAAAGTGTATTTGTTGTTCTGCCACATCTCAAAACTAGTGTGTGTGCATTGACATGCTTATATGAGATGGAAGCACAATAGTTAGGCTCGAAATCCACAATGTAGCCATATTGCAATGAAGGAAAAACTCTTAGAAAGATATATGCAGAAAGAACAATTCCTTGGAGGATATTGCGGATGCAGAGACACAAACAAAGCAGAAATTAATCCATTTCTTTAGAACAGGACAGCATGATGCAAAGATGCAATCTACAGCTTAACCAAAAACAACATAAAAATGAATCATCTTTGCGAGCTCACAAGTCCCTAGGTTACTAAGAGATACTCCCTCTTCCATCCTTGCAAATAAAGGCATCAAGAGAAGCATAGCCCTATCGCTTCTCGCTCTAATCTTCTCGAAGGCTTACTGGCTTAGGCTAAAACTAACGCTTCGTTTTTTATCTCGCTGGGAACAAATCTAGCGACGCGCACCAAGAGCACACGGTTCAAGAAACATAGGAAATCCTTAAAGGAGAATCTAGAGAGGCGACCTTGGCGAGCCTGATCTCGTCGTCGAGCTCGTGGAGGCGGTTGTTGAGGCGGCCGAAGCGGTTGATGTTCTGCTGGTCCTCCCACGTCACCTGCGCCTCCGTGCCGTCCCCCTGCATCGACCCGAGCCAAGAATCCCCACCCAGATCAGACGCGCGCGCGCGCAAAGAAAAAAGAACAGATCAAGCTGCAGAACGAACCCCTGGCCATGGAGGGATCGGGGGATGGGGCCAGGGTTTGCTCTGCCTTACCTGCTGCATCTCCGATTCCCTTCGAGTTGCGGCGGCCCAAGATGAGAAGCTCACGCGTGGCCTTCCGATTTGGGGGCTCTTGGTTGGGCAACAGGGGGAGAGGCAGGAGGTGGAGGGGTTTTGATTAGAGGGAAGAGAACGATGAAGAAATATAGATTTGCTCCTAAGGATGGTGTTTCTATATTTTTTAATAATAATTTAAATAATTTTTAAAATATGATAAATAATAGATAAATATTACTTATCATCTTATATATTTTAATATTAATGTTACTCTTGTTAGAGAAAAAAGTATAAAAACACTTCTTACTTCTAAATCATAGCATAGGGAGTACAGCACGGAAGCCTTTGGATAATTCTCATCCATCCGTCGAAAAAAAGTACAGAAACACTTCTTACTTCTGACTTATTTTTTACTATTCATAATTTCATCGTTTTCTGAACTTTTAGCTTATTCGCTATAATAAATATGATACAACGTATTTGTGACTATTATGTCACATTGTTTCGCTATATTAGATATGCTGACCCAGGTTGCATTGTGATGTGAATTCAGCTAGCGCAGACATCCCAACATTAGAAAATACAGAATTACTAATTGAATAATTTTTGTTTGAAAAAACGGTTGAATTTCTTACCTTTGGAAGTTTGGATTCGCACTAAGATTTCATGCTCTGATGATCAACGGCTCCAACGGGTTTCGTCTAAGAATTAGCGAGTGACGACGAGGATTAAGGTGATCCAGTGGCGATCATTTTGACTTATTTTTGGTGTCTTATGGCTGAAAAGCATTATAGCTGGCTGAAAAAATGCTGTAGCTGACAGAGGCTTATTTAACATAATTAAATTTAAAAAAATTAAAAAATATAAAAAATATATTAGCCCATCATAAACAACACAAACGAATACGGCAAAAAAAGAACCGGCAAAAAAACTCAAAAAAAACCAAAAATTCAGAAAAAGATGAAATTATAAATAGTGAAAAATAAGCCAGAAGCCACCCCAATTAGGTTTTTAGGTGGTGAGAGATGAGGAGTGGGGCTCGGGGCAGTGGAAACGGCTAGCGTTTGTACTTTCAAGAGAGAGAGGGTATATAAATATAAGGAGGGAAGCAAGATTGAGTCCAATGGTTCAAACTTCAATCAATTTTTAAAGAATCCTATCAACTTTTTTCTTTGGCGTGATCTACTTACTTTTTATTATTGAAAAAGATTGTATAATTATAATGTTATCAAAGTACTTTTACAACAAATCTACCTACCTCATTTTCTTACGGTCAAGCTTAACACTTCGGAAGAATGAAAGATACGGATAGTCAAAACTTGGAAAGTTCGATCGGAACGCATATACTTAGCCCTTATTGAAATGGAAGTAAAAGAGAAGGAAAATTCTGTTACGAACACAGGATTCCAACATAAATTCAGTTATAAAATACAGGATTAGTTAGCTGACTTGCAGTTTTTGCTTACATTACCACCTTGCAATCTTTGTAAATTAACTGGTTGGCAATTGCCTTGCCCGCGGCTCCTTGTAAGCTCCCTTCGCAAAAAAAAACTCGGTTGCTATGCAACATTAACGAAGCTCTCAGCTTTGTTTTAATAAAAGACTGTAGACTATTACTGGATGGGATATGTAGATACTGTAAATGTGAACTATCCACACGACCACAAATACAAGGTGTAAGCCAGGTCAGTCTGACCGCTGAATTAAAATCGAAAGTGAACTGATGACTGAGCCCAAACCCGAGGCAATAAGCCTGTAAGATCTTTTTGTAGGGTTCAGCAGATGAATGCGGTCGGACACATTCTTATTTAGCACTTACAAAAGTTCCCCAGCAAATTCAGATAATAGAATTCCAGTCTAAAAAAAACCTTCAGATAATAGAGTTGGCGACACTAAAAAAGCAAACAAATCTTAATGTGGTCAGTTCTGACTTCTAGCAGCAACTAGTTTACCTTTCAAGATACCATAACGCTACAAGAACGATAACGCATAAAACCGAACATTACAACAGATCATATGAGACCGTTTCAATAGGGCGAGTTTAAAGAATTACAATTTGGTGTTACAACAATGCATGATACAGCCGAAAGACAATTTGCAATCCAATCGTCATCTCTTACAAGCAAAGGCTAAAAGTGTTCACACTCTTTATACCCAACCTAAACATCAATGATGCCTACCAGTATCAATCACAACCACCTTTTATCTATTTCTCTTCATGATGTATAATAAATAAGAAAAAGACAATCTAATTGAATCGAACAACATCTACGAATATCAATGAATATGACGCCAAGGGCTGGCTGCCGAGTGAGCCAACCACACTGTGAGGCTATATCAGGGAGACTTTTCTTGGATGACCTCTTCCAGGGGCCCAGCAAATGGCTGGCTGTGGCAGAAAAAGGGACCCGCCTTAGGTCAAAAACGGGTTGAATTTTGTGGGGTGCATTCACGACGCGATGGCCTTTGGACGTCCGTAAGTTAGCACCATTACAAACTCTTTCGCCGAGGAGCCTATCATGGTCTGTGTTGTCTGGGTTGATCGTCCCCTTAGCCACAACTCTACTAAATTGTACAGAGGTTGTGTAGGATTCACCGGCTGCCCGTAACAATTTATTTCCACCTGTAAACATGAAGATTATGTACTATTCAGACAAGTGAACAAGTTCAGTTGACTTTACAGTGGCCCTTCACAAACAATTAGAGCAACATTTCCTGGTACAAAATCAATTTAAAAGATAATAATGCGGTGCTTAAGGTATTTACTATTATCAGAGAAAAATATAACAAGTAGTGAGACTATACACAGTGTCAAAGGTACCAATGCAGGAGCTGAATGTATTTACTATTATCAGAGAACAAATGTAACAAGCAGTGAGACTATACACAGTGTCAAATGTAACAGTGCAGGAGCTGAAGCCTGAAGGTATTGACTATTATCATACAACAAATATAGCAAGCAGAGAGACTATACGCAATGTCATGTGTGATGTGCATCTGAGACAGTGAAAAAATAATGGAAAACCGACAGTTTCAAGTGTTCTCCTCATCGTTCAGGATATTCCTTCAAAGCATCTAGACCACAAACTGGAAGTTTATCAACTCACTGCCCATCATCAGTATAACATGGATTTTGATTAGTATAATTTAATGCTCAAATTGCAAAAGGTGGCCCATAAAGGAAGACAGACAGCAGAAATGAAGCAAGTTAACCACATCCAGATGAGCATGAAGTTAACCACATCCAGATGAGCATGAAGTTCTCCAATGATGCTGCTACTTTAAATCTCAGTCATGCACATATATGGCGTAACAGAAGAAAAAATCCAAGTGCAGACAAACAGTTGCCTGAATAATACATCAGACAGATGAGGCAGGTAGGGTTCTTACCTCAGACTCACTTGGAAGACTGAGCTTCTGCATGAGATACTTTTGGATAGACGAAGCAGGTACATTTACATCCCTATTGTAAAACAGTTAGCGTGTTAACCACAATCGGAACTGTTACAGGATATCAAGTTGCAAATAACACAAATACATGGACGTTATGCAACTAAATCTGCATCATGCAACAATATTATAGCAGGGACATCGAATTTACAAACAAGTCACAGTGATGCTAGTTTTTGAAGTGATCATTTGATTCCACTGACAAGCAATCAGCATAGGGGTGGGAAGAAAGCTCAAAGCTCGTGTGCCGGTTCGACTCGTTTAGAGCTCGGCTCAACTCGGCTCAGCTCGTGGCATAAACAAACTGAGCCGAGCCCATGCTTCAGCTCGGTCACTTAACGAGCCGTCCGAGCCGACTTGCGAGCCGCTCGGTAGCTCGTTCGGCTAGGCTGAAGCAAGGCCATAGGCCCAGCGGCAGCCCAAGCATTAGCGGCCCAGCAAGCTAACCCTAACCCCTAAATCCCCAATGCCGCCGCACCACACACTCCATGCCTCCACGGTAGCGGCCCTCGCGGGCATAGCCATCCGCCTCACACTCCATGGTCGTGGGCACCCTCTCGCCGTCCACCTCCACCTCCCCCCGCTGTCCGCCGCCGCCTCCCCTACCCCTCGCCATCCACCTTCGCCTCCCCTCGCCGTCCGCCTCCCCTTCCCCTCGGCGTCTGCCTCCGCCTTCCCTACCACTCGCCGTCTACCTTCGCCTCCCATCGCCATCCCCTTGATGTCGAGCCAGCAGAAGGCCGAGTAGCAGCAGATGCGGGTCGGCGGTGAGAAGAAGCCTTTCGTGCAGGCCGCCGCAAGCTTCGGCCGGAGGGTGCCCAAATCCAACTGGAATCCCATCCAGAATAGATAAAGGTACACTATTGTTTGTGTTACTACTTGTTGATCAGTGTGTGATCCAAACTAGCTTGGTTCAGAAACAAAACTACATCCTCCCTCGCCATCCCCCTCGACGTCTTGCTCGTCCTCGCATGGAGCGGTAGGCGCAGCCAAGCATGGAATCCAAGAAACCCGGCAGCCTCGGTAAATCCTCTAGTTCAAGTGCAATTTCATTATTTAGATTGCAATTTAATGATTTAGATTATGCATGACGTATCTTTGTCAGTATGAATCAGGCTATCCGGTTCAGGTACGAAGAACAGTCCTCTACATCTCGAGGTAATCAGGCCTCTGTATCTTTGTCAGTATGAATCAAGCTATCTGATTCTGCATGATTGCAATTTCATGATTTAGATGGACTAATGGTGGTTGCATAATTGCATTGCATATTTTATATGTAACGAGCCTAACAAGCCAAGCTCGATCTTTTAACCGAGCCGAGCCGAGCCTCCATTTCAACTCATTTAGCTTAATGAGACGAGTTGGGCTACTTTGTCTAACGAGCTTATGCGAGCCGAGCTGAGCTGAGCCGGCTCAATATCCACCCCTAAATCAGCATATCTATGCGTGAAGGTCAAGTAATCAACGCATGGTAGAAATAAGATTACCCTGATATTTTGGAACTTCAAGTCCACCTATGAACGAATTTTGGACGTTTGTAGCACTGTATACCCTAAAAATTCCAAATATAGCCCCATATACATAAAAATTCCATTTCTGACCCCCTTTACGACCGCGGGACTTTCCGGGCGGCGACACGTGTGTAGTCGTGCGGTCCCGGACCGCTCTGAGTCGTGCGGTCGGAGACCGCATGTCTCCACTGTGCCCTGCTCTGTAGCGTGTGATGCCATGCGGTGTTCGAGCGCGCGAATGAGTGGATTCCCTGTCCAATCCATCCGCCAAAAGAGAGCCTCGCCTGCTCTTTTTGCATGCCGCTCGCACACGCGTCTGCAGCAGGTGATATGGCCCCCCTATTTTTTGCTGCAAGTTGAATGAGTGTGGGCAATAAAACGTCTTGGGGTGAGCTCGGTGAGCAGATGCTTGCGCTGAAGACGGAGGCTCGTTTGCAGTTGGAGCGAATACAGAGGGAGAGAGGGAGTGAAGGAAGTAAACAGTCGAAACACAGAATTTTGAGTTGATTTTATTTAGAATCAGCAGATTTTGCAAATACGAAGGTTGTAGATCGGCTCGTGAGCTTCAAGAAGAGGTAATTTTTCTGCCCGTGCAACTATATTTCTGTGAATGTCATTAGCCCGTAATTAGCCAAACCGTCTTTCGTTAATGTTGTTATACGACAATCTTTCATACGGTGTGCATTTGTAGCTAAACATCCGTATATGACGCATACTTTATTTTTTGTGTATTGCAGTGTAGATAATGTCATACTTTATTTTTTGTGAAGTTATGTATTGTAATACAATTTGTTTTTTGTAAATATATGTACTTACATTTGTGTAGGCGTTGAAAAAGTAAATATTTATGGTAGAGCATATGTAGGTGATAGCAAGAGTAGTAAGATTAGAGACAAGAATGTTAGAATTAGTAGGCTTAGTAAACTTAAAATGAGAACATGAAATTACAAAGATTATTTTTTTTAATTTATGTACGATTTCGTAAGTGAAAACCCGCATTAAGTGAAATATAGAAAAGGAAGAAAATTAAGTAATTAGAATTTTGCATTAATCGGAACAAAAATGCAATTGGAATTGGTTAGTGGAAGCCGGCATTACGTAAAGTTTTACGAAAGAAATGAAGAGAAATTAGTAATTGTATTTTTTTGCATTAATTCAAACAAGCATAATACAGAACACTAGTGAAAATAAAAGAAAGTTGTAATGTAATTTTCATACGAATTCGAAAGTAAGATCTATAAATAAAAACAATGGAAATAAAAATAAAATGAATATGTAATTTGACGTATGTTACAATTTGGAAGTAAAATAGTTAGAAATAAATTGTAGATTTACAAATACAAAATAATTACTAATCGATTTTGTAGGTGGTAGGAAGAGGTATGAAATACCGCACTGTTAATCTTACACTGGGTAGCGGAGGTTTGATGATACGATTGTTGCATGTTGTGTACTAAGATGGTTGATTATGCACTTATATTAGGTACGCCATGGTGATATTCAAAGACTTGTTCGTATTCTATGGGAGTGGCCTCGCACGCGACGGACCGTACGGGGCCGACCTGTCAAATTGTGACCAAACCGTGATCCAGGCACCTGGTCTGAACGCCATGAGCTTGTCTGAGCTACGGAGGTGTGTCTGTTCGGCGTTCGATCGGTACACCGCAAGGAAGAAGTTACGGATCGAGGCAGTGTATGCCTCAGTGGTGGGTGCTGCAGGGGAGACCATGTCGCAACTTCTCAAGGTGACCAGTGACACCTCGTGGGCCAACTACATGGAGGTCGTGTGCAACCCTACCGCTGCAATATATGCCAGGCCAATGGTGTATGTTGACTTCGTGGAGAGGACAGAATCATCTGGCATGGCTGGTTCTGATTCCGCTGGTGGAAATGTAGTGCCTGGGTTCTTCTCCGGCGGTCATGAAGACACTGGTGCGGGAGAACATGTGGAGACTTTCCACGCCAATGAAGGTGTGGAGAGGTGGTGGGCCGCCCGTGTTGATTGTTATGAGTACCTTGCGGACCAGGTGGAAGAAGTGGACAGCGAGGAGGACGAGGATGTGGAAACATGCAGTTCTGGAGAGGACGAAGATGGTGATGCTACAATTGAAGAGGTGGTAGGTGGTGTTGTGACCACCGATGTTGCGTATGTATCGTCCAGACTGGACGACAACACAGCGGCATCCCTAGTTCTGCCATACGCGGAGGCAGGTTGGGGGTTCGCGTGAGGCCACACTTATTTTAGGGCAGTGCTTCTGTAACAAGAGTGCTGCCTAGCAGACTATTGCTAGATACACCATCAACATTAGTCGGACGTATCGGGCGCACAGATCAAACCCGGACACGTACATTGTGAAGTGTGTCGACGGGTCCTGTGCTGGCAAAGTCCGTGCGCAGCGGTTCAAGGGAGTTGGCACGGACTTCCGGATAACGGGGCTGAAGGATCACAATTGTGAGCTTGCGGGGCCAGTACATAGGCACCGCAACATGACATCATCATATGTTGCGGAGCTGGTAAGCCACCTCGTTGTGGCAGATGTCATGCCTATTAAGGTGAGGAGCCCCCGGCCGGCAAAGCGTTGCCACCACCTTGCCCGGCGCATGTATGGCATCCGCCTCAGCACCAAGGCGTCGCTGAGGTGACGATTAGGCGGAGTATGGCGGCGGGAAGGCTCAAGGCGATGCCATACGCATGGAGGTGACGCCGCGTTCAAATAAAGAAGGTAAACCCGAGCGAAACCAAATCGGCTAAACCAGAGAAAGAAGAGATCACGAGAAACTGAGAAAGAAACCCTAGGCGGCGAACGGGCAAAGTACCTGGAGGCTGGAACCTTGGCGGCTGCTGGCGGCGCCTCCATCTGGCCGCTGCGGTCTCTACGGGCCCATCTCACCGCTTCCGGTCTCTCGGACGCCGCATCTCGCAGATCCGTCTCGGCGGCGCCTCCTCCCGTCGCCCGACAAGGTACTCCTCCTCCTCCCTCTCCAATCGCCCAGAAGCCGCCGACGCCGAGACACGGATCCGTCGCGTCGTCCGGCCGCGCGCCGAGACGTGGATCTGGTGCCGAAAGATGAGAGAGAGGTCACCATTGTCCGCCTGGGTCGTCCACACCACCGCTTGGGAGGGAGGGGAGAGGAGGGAAGGTCGCCGACGCCGCTGCTTGGTTGGGAGGGAAGGGATGAGAGGCTCGCCGACGCTTCTAGGGACGTCGCCGCCGCCGCTGCATACGCTCAGAGAGAGGGGGAACGAGCGAGGACTGGAGGCGGAGCGACCGAGCGAGTGCGGTGCGGCGTGTGCGGAGCTGAGTCAAGCGATGAAGCGATGATTTTTATCTCGCGTTGCGCTTGCTTCGCTCGCCGCCACGCATCGCCGCTCGTTGTCGCGTCGATCGCTTTTTCGTCATCGCCGCGCCGCCGCCGCCGCATTGCTTTCGCCGTTGATCTTTGTCTTGCCGCACGCTTGCTAGCTCTATTGCAATGCTCACTGCTAAGTTAACTACTTAACTATCATCTAATACTTTTTTTATTCTATATAATGCAGAAACAGAAAAAATGAAAAATACAAATGCAAGTACAAGTATTGCATCCTCTGAGGCCGTGTATGATCCAAAGGCTGATCCAAAACGAAAGGCGAAGTCTAATGATCCGGGATGGAAATATGGCTATTGGCCAGAAATTGGCAACCGAGATAAGGTGATGTGTATCCTTTGTAACACCCCAAATACAGAAGGAATTAAAAGGCTGAAGGAGCATCTTGCGGGTGGCTATTCAGATGTAGTTATGTGTCCCAATCCTACCACAGAAATTAGAAAAGAGATGGGAGATTATTTGAAAAAAAAACAAGAGTAGACCAACTTCCTTGATGATGATGATGAAGGGGGAGGTCAAGATATGGAGGTGGCAACACATGGCATCGAGTCCTAAGACTCCACTGTGAAGCCCAGTTCAGGGATAGCCGCTAAAAGAAGGCATGCTGCCTTTTCATTCAAGGTTGCTGCATCAAACAAATCTAAGGCAGAGGAGACCAAGTCAGTTGCTGCTATGCTTCGAAGAACACTTGAAGATGTTGTAGATCAAAGACGTTCTAGGTCTTTTCAAGGAGCCATGGAGGCCAACACAAGGACCAAGGATGACAGGGCATTAGGTGAATAAGCAATGGGCCTTATGGTTCTATGAGTGTGGCATACCTTTTAATGCCGCAAACTCAAGGTAGTTTGAGATTGCTTGTGAGGCCAGTGTGCAATATGGTTCTAGGTATAAGCCTCCTAGTTTCCATGAGTTGAGAAAGCCATTGCTTCAGGATTGCGTCAAGGACATAAGTGCCTTGAGGGAGCACGACCGGGCGTGGAAGCAATATGGTTGCACACTTATGTCGGATGGATGGTCCGATAGGAGGAGGGGGCCACTTGATCAACTTTCTTGTCAACAGCCCAAAGGGGACTTACTTCTAGGAGTTTGTTTGATGCATCAAGTGAACAACATGATGCAACTATGCTGGCTAATTTGCTAGAGGAGAGAATTGAGGCCATTCGAAAAGACAAGGTTGTTCAAGTTGTCACCGATAATGGTGCTAACTACAAGGCAGCGGGCAAACTTCTAATGGACAGGATTCCTACACTGTTTTGGAGTCCTTGTGCTGCACATTGCTTAGATCTTATGTTGGAAGACATTGAGAAGTTAAAGGAATTTAAGAAGCCTATTGCACGTGCCAAACGTGTTACCACATTTATTTATAGACATAGGAGGCTTCTTAGTGCAATGAGGAAAAAGACAAGCGGGATGGATCTTGTGAGACCCACAGCCACTCAGTTTGCCACAGCTTTCCTTACTTTGAAGAGCATGCACAAGCACAAGGATGCTTTGAAGTGTCTATTTGTGAGTGAGGCATGGACTAGCATCAAATTGTAAAAGACGGAGGTCGGCATGCATATGACAGACATTATGCTCTCTAAGGAGTTCTGGAATTCAATTGAAGACTGCCTTAGAGCTTCAACCCCACTTTTTATCGTGCTTAGGGTGGTTGATGGTGATAAGAGGCCCGCAATGCCAGAGGTTACAGCATTAATGGCTCATGCAAAGGAGAAGATCAAGCTTAGCTTCGCTACCCAAAACAAGCAATGTTTGCTCAAGAAGATCATGAACATTATTGAGGGACGTTGGGTGAAACAAATGGATCATCCATTGTATGGGGCTGCACTCTTTTTGAACACAGGGAAATTCTTTACCATCCAAAAGAGTGGAGATGATAAATATGTTGGGGAGCTAAGGGTGCTTCAATGATGCGCTTGCAAGAATGGTCCAAGATGAGAATATTCGAAACAAGATTGATAAACAAGCCATGAATTATGAAGACCAACGAGGAGATGTCTTTTCAAACAAAATGGCAATCCAAAACTTAGACAAGGAGCCCTAGTAAGTGTTGTTAAATTATGCAAGCTTAGTTCAATCCTAATTCCTGATATATGCATGTATTTGCCATTCTAGTTGATTGGTGGCGTTCATATGGTGGCCGAGCCATTGAACTACAAAGGTTTGCTAAGCGTATTGTTAGTCTTTATGCTTTATCATCCGGTTGTGAGCGAAATTAGAGTACTTTTGAATTTGTGAGTTAATTTATAGCTTACATGTGCTTATTAAATATTAATTTCAGCAAGTTATTTATTTATCAACCCAGCGGAGCATGCCACAAGGTCACACCCCCCCTAACAACGCCCCCCGTAGGAGCATGTCCATACTAAACGTACCAAGCGAATGTTCGCCGCAACACCCGCCGGAGGGCGAGACGCCGCCTCTCTGTTAGTGCAGAGACCCATGCAAATTCTTCAAGTCTAAGCAGCGGCTCAGCTTAGGCATGTGTTACTGGGGTTGTGCGAACTACTCCTCTGACTACCCTGACCGCCGTTTCAACACAATCAGCTATCGGCAGCCGGTAAGGACCAGTTACAACATGTTCCCCCTACTATTTCTCAATCAGATCACGCATTAACAACCTCTCTCATCTACCCGCAGTACCCCAAACCGCTATGTGGCTACCGCAGGTGGATCGACCTAGAGATCCACCCACATGACTAGTGGATTCTTGACTACGAGGAGTAGAATGACAAAAGGGCATGCGGGATCCGTGAGGAGCGCCGCAACGACGAGCAAACCGAGCGTATACGTCGGGAGACAAAAGCTCATCTCGAGGCATACACGCGCAGGGAGCGCAAGGCTCGCGATAGGGAGAGCGAGAAAAAAAGGGAAATGGCGGCCAAAGGCCAAAGAGGCATCTAAGGATTTCAACGCCGAGCTTGCAAGGAAGGGAAAATAGCCATTCCCCATTACTCCCCTCAATGTCTAATTTATTTCCATGCAAAGAATGTGCATATATATCGTACGACTACTTTACTTTGTTACATCATGCATGGTTCTGTTTCTTATGCACGTAACCAAATCATGTGCGCCGTGTCATTCCCATGTTTATTATGAAGACTATTTTAATTACTAACATAAAATCTCATCATCTTTTTGCATTCATTTTTTCATGTGTTCAATATCGATTTCCTTCCTTTCATCCAATTGTTTCTATCTCAGGTGTCCTCATAATTTTTTTTCATGGAATTTCTTCCACTAAAACAACATAAGATGATCGCAAAATGTTATTGTGAGTCGAACATATTTTTTACCATTACCAATGTACGAAAATCACAATAGATCAATCATTACTTCACACTATAACTTACCTCCGTAAGTACGAGTTGTTCATACCTCAATGACTCGTACAAATTTCTTCTACAAATTTTTCGCACTGCAACAACATACGACTATCGCAATATACTACTGTCAATATAAAATATTTCATATCGTTGAGAATCTACGAAAGTCACAAACGAACCAGCCTACTCTTTATCTGCTAAACCACGGTTATTTCTAGAATCAATGGCCAAGCATCAGTGCAAGATTCACTGATCTCAGCCCCTTTTCACAAGAATTTACACAACCAAGTGACTTTTAGCTCCAATCAGTTCTAGCAAGCAAAATGCCCCCCACTTTCCTTGAAAGTACACTGTGAAGGTAATCAATGCTATGCATTTTATTTTGTTTTGTCAGCTTGCACCTATTCATCATAAAAATTATGCCACTATGCAAGTATCCCTGCTCTTTTTGACTTTTTGTTCCTTCCTAATGAACAGTCTTAATTTTCTTTCTTGTGCTTGTTTATCATAAACCTATCTACTAACAGCTCAGTGTAATAAATTAGAACAAGAACTTATGTCAAGTTCAGATCTAGAAAAATTTATTAAACTAGACTATTTTTGAGTCTCAAGCAAACGCTGAGTAAACTATGAGCTCACTTTATTCGCAAATATTGGGAAGGTATCTGTGGTAAAGGTGGGTCTCCTTTCCTGAAAATAATCAGAGCACAAGAAGAAGATAAGATAAAAGCCTATGCTATTGCTTTTTCAGAATTTTAAGACAAAATGATACTACATGGATTGATGATGCTTACTGTTCAAATGAGGCAACCAACGAAAACCATATGGAGCTAAACTTCTTTTCATTCTGCATAGTTGCAGCATCAGGCTTTCCATCAGCTGGAGCTCTAAGTTCTCTCCTTTTCCGTACAGTCCCTTGAACAACTTTCCTTTTTGGCATCACTGGTGGCACAGGAACATCCCTCTTGTCATCCTCAATTTTGGACTTCTGCAGATGCTCCCTAGCCTTTGTTTTGTTAGCATATGTACTACTGGGAGAATCACTGAGTTGCTCTCCCTTAACAACTGGATTCTGTGCACTTGACCTAAAAGACTTTGTCCTGTTTGCAGCTTCTACCAAACAATTTAAAGGTCTCCAGAGCTCAGCCTTATCTGCCAACCCCTCACTATCATCCTTGGTGTCTTTATTGGATGAATGGCTCGATGCCTCCGCATTTGATGATATCTGCAGACAAAAAGATCAGGTTACTGCTGTTATGTGCCTTCCTCTGGCTATTTTAGTTTTGGGAATTTAGTATGCACATTCCACAGCTAACTCCAATGTAAATAGCATGAAGATGCAGGGCAGCACGAGATATGAATACCCAATTACCCATATGGTGTGATTTGTTTACCTGTTTTCTTGTTTGTGGCACTTTTCCCAAATTAGCAGGCAAGCTTGAATTATGAGCATGCTTGTCACCATTATCATTTTCCTTTTTCACAGGATCCTCAATAATAGGACCAATTCCACACAAGGCAGCAGCTTTCCTGGCAACTGCTCTTGTCCGCCGTCCAGTCAATCCTGTTGGTGTTACTCTAGGTGTATTGACCACCAGCGAAGAGATAGATCTCTCTTTCCTTTTAGTGGGAAGTGAAATAGGAGTTGTAACTTCTTCAGCCTTAATCTTCTTTCTTTTGAATGGAAAAATTTTTGATCTCACATCTTGTAGGCTGTGATCAGCTCTGAAGATTACAAAATATAGAAAAATAAGTATAAGAAAGACATAAGGTAACAGTACAATGACGTAAGATTCTTCAACATGTGGGAAGCTACAAATTCCTGTCCATCGAACTTATTCAAAAAGTTACGTAGTCCTTCAGAATGCAACATTTCTACAATTATTTCCAGTGTGCTACTACCTTCTGTTTTGTCTCGAACTTTTATTGTATATTACAAATATATGAATCAAACAGCCAAGTTCTACATGTACTACATCCAACAGTAAGGTCAAAACTGAAAGTAGCAACACACATTTATTTTGACCTTAAGATCTACAGCAATAAGCAAAGTGGATAAAATGTAAGTACATAGTAATGAGGATAAGTGTACCTAAGCTTCTCAACTGGAGTGCAGCCAAGATCAATTTTACATACTGGGCAGGATTCTACCTCCTCATCATTAAACTTCTCATATATACACCTTCTGCAAACTGCATCAGAATGCAAACATTAGTGCTCTGAAATTATGAGCACTCAAAGATAATTTTAGTAGCAAATGAAGTCATGGCACTAGAAACGTTTTCCCACTACTATTACTGTGTTGTACACTGAGCTCTTCAGTTAGTGATATGGTCAGAAACCCACTTGTAAAACATATCACGGCAAAAACACTTGAAAAAACAACACGGTTATCCCAGAAAAGAACAAGGAACAAAAATGCTACAGAAGAAACTCAGAAAATAACAAAGGGACCTCAGATGGTATAGGTAACAGATTCCATGCTGACTTGGTATCCAAATAATTTCTGGGATAGGGTCAGTCATTTCTACTTTGCCCCAGAATTAGCGGATACCATTGCATAGTGACAAAATTATACAGAGACTCCAGAATCGAAGAAAAGTAGAAGCATTTAAGTCCCAAAATCTCAGGGGAACTAGCCAATACAGTCAGCTCACACGACTCATGCTCCCAATGAAGCTGAATAATTCAGTATTGGAGGTCCAAGCAGCAGCATACGTGTTTCCAAATTGAGAACCCAAAAATTACATGTGCAATTGTCTTGAATCTCAATCTATATAAATAAAAACAACCGGTGATATTCAAGACACCTCATCGTTCTGAGGCAAGAAAATCCCACAATAATACTAAAAAAGAAAAAATTTCTAGAAATTCTCACATTAATCGGAAGAAAAAAAGAAAGATCCCACCACTCATTTTGGCAAGACCAGATTATAACGGTGCAGATTAATCATATATAGATACTAGAGTTATTTAACAAATATAATTGTATTTCAATTATAGGAAGCAGAGTACACAATATATAGCTGCGCAGTTGCGTGGCTAAATCTGGTAGTTAGAGGCTAACGTTTGCTAGGGGTCCACGTCAAAAAGATCAAAGTAAGGGCAGCCTGACATTTCTCTGTCCCGAAAACAAATAATAGCTCATCCAAGTCTTAAACTCGAATGAAGCACCAAGTCAAGCAGGAGCACCCTGAACTTTATGCAAGACTAGTAGTAAATCTCAGCTACTTAACTAAGTTCAGCGAAACAAATTTCGCAGCGATCCACGTACATGTTTAATATTCACATAACATCCACGCATATATAACCCGACATTTGCACGTCGCGTACAGATGAACAAAGCTAGAACCCACGTAACGTTAAACTTTAGAGCAAGCGTTGAATTCGGCAGGGAGAATTCCATTAGCCTGAGTCGACATGAGCTCGAAGCCAAGCACGGCAAGGCTACCCACGACCTCACAAAATTAAACGAAATCGATCCCAGCCTGCGAGGAGTCAACGCGCACCAAATCCTCGTAGAACGCTCGGACGCGCCACCGTCCCCACGTCCCGGAGGCCACAGGAGCAAGCAGGACGCCGAATCCCACGTCCCAGAGCCCCACTGACCGTCGAATCAGGCGCAGCCGACGTCGGAGAACCGAATCCTAGTAGCAGCAGCTAAGGGCCAGAGCTGTACGGTGGCAGCAGGGGGAGCAGAAAAGGAATAACTCACATGTGTGGAGGCACTCGGAGACGGTGGTAGCGTCGCGGAGGAGGCGGTTGCAGAGCGGGCACGTCATGCACCGCGCGAGCAGCTCCCGCTTCACCATCGCCACCCCCCTTGCCGAGCCGGCGGCGCCCCTCCTCCCTCGCTTCCTGCCCCTGCCCCTCCTCTGCCCATCCTCCCTCTCATCCTCATCCTCCTCCTCCGCAACAGCCGCGACCTTGGCCTCCTCCTCCTTCACTTCCGCATCCGCGTTGGCCCCCTCCTCTGTCGGCGCGGCCTCGGCCTCCGCCTCCGGTGGGGGAGGAGGGTTGTCCTCGGGCGATGTGGGGAGGGGCTGCATGGCGCGGGGGCTAGCGGCGCATAGGGTCGTTCGTCGTTGCGAGGTGGGGGAGGAGGAGGAGGAGAGGAGAGATCGAGGGGGAGGTGGAGAATGGAAATGCGCTGCCGCTGCGTGGTGAGAGCGACCAAGGCAAGGAAAAGAAAAGTGGGCAAGCCTCGCGTCGCTCGCTCGTTCGTTGGGCCTGGTTCCTCGTAAGAGTCGTGGGCGTGCCAGGCCGACGTGTCCGACCTGGGAGGTTGCCTTGTTTATTATTCTCGCATCTAATCTGCTGCTTGCCTATTCTGCCCCTGTTTCTTATGGGGTGAGACTAAGGTCTGCCCTAAATTTTTAGTTTATAAATTATGACTATGATTAATAGTTTTTAGTTTTAATATAAATATTTATACAAACAAAGTGAATATCGATAAGTTATTTTGAAAACACTATTTTAATGAGTTTGTTTCAAAAAAAAGATGTTCCATTTTATTGTTTGGAAAAAAGTTATAAGTTATAAACTGGAAAAAAATCTTAATTCCTATGCCCATGTACGGAAAACTCGAACACTTTATGCTTAAACATTGTGCTCCCCCTACAGTGTTATGTTGCTAGAGCATCCACAATATGCTCCAAACGCAAACCATAAGTTCTACGTGATATGCTTGTGGTCTAGTGTTGTTCGTTCAGTTTTTTTAGTTTGTATGGTTCGATAAATATGGTTTGCTCGATAAATATGATTTTGTTAGTTCAGGAAATACGATATTTTATAGAATATGGTTTAGTATCGGTAAATACTATCTTAATTCAGTACGATATCGGTAAATATGAATTTTACCAAAGTTTACGCGAATTGGTAAATATCAAGTACTCAAGTCGACGACGAGATGACCACCATGAATCCATGATGAGTGGATGACTAGTCGGTGCCTCACTTTAGAGTTTAGAGTGGAAAAACGATAAAACATAATGCCTTGTGCCATTTGGAAAATAAATAGATGCTATTGCTAAGATAGTAAGATATCAGACTCCACAAGACATAAGTTGGGAAGCGCATGGTAGATAACATGATAACATATTAACATCATCCATCCATTGCAACAGAGACTGAAAACTGAAAAGCGAAAAGGCAGCATTCGTCGTTCGACAGGCTGACTGGCTGAGGAGTACAAAGCGATGAAGGCATGAAGCTGTCTTGGCCATAGTTACTTAGTTACTAGTTAGGACTCATTGTACAAGATATGACAAATATGATGGCGTCTGATGGATAAGGTTTAAGATACAACATATGGTGGTGGCGTTGCATAGTTTACCATTTCACATTTTGACTGCATGCATTACTGGTACTTAGTAAAAAGGAGTACAGAACAAACACTGCTAGCGAAAATAAGGCGCTTACATACAACTTATAAATGGGCTAAATAGAGTAATTCAAATTGCACTTGAGTAGATCCAAAAACAACTAGACTAGAATATATGGACAGTTGGGCACAAATTGGCAATATATGCAAGAAGAACAGCAGGTAATCAGTACAGATATGAGATGCTCAAAGTGAAAATGAACAACTGTCAGTACAAATAACATAAAAACAAACAAAAAACAAGAATAAAAAAAAAATGAAAACTCGTAGTCTGCTTCAACTTCATCGGAGTGAATGCAACATAATCATCATCATTAGTCGGAACGTCACCACCTCCACTAGAACAAGAATGATTGTCCGCTAAATCAAAATCTTCTTTAGCCATTTTAAAACTACACAAAGAACAAGAAAGCATGAATGTGAGAAACATATCAGAGCAGCATACTAGCATTGTAAAGATGCTTATTCAAAGCAAGATAAATTCTAATCACTGAATACATTATAGAAGTTGCACTACATGTACTACAAAATTGCACATAAATTATAACTACAATATTAATGCATGTGGCCTGCAATTTTTCCAACCTAACACATTATTAAAAAAAATTGCATATCTCCACCTATCTAGGTGTATTGGAGAGCATTAATTTCACACAAATGGAGAAATAAAAGAACATGTATATTAGCGTAGATGAAAATAAACTATATGTAACCGCATATCAACTAATAGTGCAAAGACATACATGTATGACATCCAATTTTTCTGCATTAATTAGACAGCTACAAAAGAACACAACTAACAAATTTTAAGCTCACTATTTCTACACTAGCTAACATTAAACATAGGTAAAAGCCTAACAACACAAATTTAGAATTGGATGATGCCTATTTTTGTCTTCTTGACTACAAGGAGCATTTTCCATCTATTTTCAGTTATAACTATAGGCATGGAAACCTAGAGAGCAATCCTATTAGAACAAAGTTCCAAATAAATTGAACCACTGTACAAAACCTTCAGTTACCTTCAACCAAAAGGAGAACAAGTGGCACCAGATGAGAATAAAACAATGCAACAGCACCTTGCAGTTTAACTTGAACAATCTGGAAACAAAAATTGATATATATCTCATGACTTGTGGGGTTGGATAAACAGATCAGCTTATCTCTCAGATATAATAAAGTGTTATGACAAAATCTGTACACACAAACAGTTATCTTGTGATAGAATCAAAGCCTCACAAAACTTCCAGTCTTACTACTATGAAATTAAGAGTTGTACACTGCAAAAAAAAATATATATATAAATGACCTGCAATTTTTTTGCTAAGCAAATATCTTGCGCATGACTACATCAATAGCAGATAAAAACAATCTGTACAAGCAGCAGCAAGAGTGATGATCAAATTCAAAATTTGATCCACATGAGGAAAACACAAACATGGACTATTTTGTTATAGAAAATGAGGTCACTCAACATACATACTTTATCAATTAGAACACTAAACAAAACCTTCAGTTACCTTCAGACACCAGACGAGAATAAAGGAATGCAGAAGCACCTTGGAGTTTGACTCGAACAATCTGGGAACAAAAATAGATATAAATCTCTGGACTTGTGGAGTTGGAGCCCCAAAGGTTAGGTTGATATTTGAACAAAATAAAAGGAGGATGGCAACAGGTTAAAACATTGTTTGATTTTTGGTCAGAACATTGTTTCTGTAGCTTAAAACGGTTCCAATTTACTGAACCTACAGTTCAAAAAATAGGTTGAATTGATGATTGGTGTAGGATGATCTACTATGTACCATCGAGAAATAGCAGCAGCATCGCAGCATCAAAGCTATCCTAGATAAAGGCACTTTCTACAAAACAAGCAGTTGGTGGCAAAAATGATAACAATGACAATTTGCTACTAAGAGATAACATAGCATCAGAAAAAAAGAATGCAATGCACTAACTGAAAGGCAGATTCCTCCCTTAATTCCCTTCCCATCAAACATTTCCAACTCCAAGAACGCCCCCAAGAAAATTCTTAGCAAATGCCCAAGTCTTTAAGAAAATTCACTCCCAACATTAGCCAATACCTAGAATGAACTCCCTAAGGCCAACACGTTCGCAAAAATGTGATTTGACTCATTATTCGACACAGGTCCAAATAGAAGCAAAGTTCTACTGAAACTCTGTAATAATGTTAGGTAGTCAGCACCCATTTTCTACTGAAACTCACCAGTTCTCAACAGGTTCTTTTTGCTCGCAATTCTAAACCAAGTTATGGAATAATGTAATTGCAAGAATAGTTGGAGACCTAGCCATGATTGTCTTAATTATGGTTAGCAATTTATGGCTTCTTTCCCAACAACTTTCTACCGAGACACCCCTCTATCCCTCACATGAATGTATCACCATATGATATGAGGGATTCCTTTGAACAAATTCATTTGCCATAAACTCTATACAAAGTAGCAATCCATAGTATAGTATGGCCATTAAATGCACCCAAAATAGGGGATTAATTCGTGCAGAAAGCTCCAGACTACATATTTGTCTAGCATGTTTAGCATATAAACAGATTGGACACAATAGAAGCAAAGTACAAAAGCAGCATTCAATGCAGGGCAGTCCAAGCAGCAGTAAGGACAAAGCAAAGGCAGAGCAGAAATCACAAGAAGCAAATATCTAGCAGTTCAACATCTGACGCCGGTAGAATACATAGAGAGCTCCAGGTGTTGTTCCAAAAAGAAGCAGTGTTCTACTACGATTCCACACCCAACACTGGAAGATTATACAACTCCAGATGTTGTTGCAGTGTTGTGCCATGTTCCAAACATACAGAACTTAGGACATTCCTTCAAATTGCAAACACTACACAGATGACTATTTACAAACCACACATTCCTTCAAATTGCAAACAACACCAAGATCTTATTTTTAGTTAGCAATATATGCAAGGGTGAGCACATTGAAGTGATTATCTCTAGCTGGAATCTAATTGTTAGCGTAATGCTCAAGAACCCTACACGGTAGCATCTGAATTCTCCAAACCGAAACCCGTCTCTCTACTTGCATCTGTACAGCGGGTAAGTGGTCGGAGGTCACTATTTCTTTCGAGAAGAGTGGACATACAGCTACTGCATACAACGAAAGCATATATACGATGGTCAATTCTCACCGAAAACAAATGATCAGCGAAAGCACGGGCCCCTGTGCGGTTTGCATGCATACGCAATCGCATGGGACGGCGAATTCTCGGTCTCGCACGCTCGAGAGGACGCAGTAGGAGGAGGAGAAGAAAGGTCGCTCTTGGGTAAGTCTTGTGATCCCTGTATGTGTGCATGCACGTCGTGCGTACGTAGTGCTTGCTTGACGCATTACCATTACGAGTGACGGACGCGTGTGCAATAAAGCATGCCGTACGTCGCTGCCAACAACCCGCACCACCCAAGCACGAGAGATAATTAAGACTTACGAGGAACACCGATCATGCACTGCAGTACGTACGGTATGGTTCGGCTAATTACTAGTGCTAACTAACCATTATGAGTCCATAGCTAATTTTGGGCATGGCTAATTGCACGCGCCATTGCCTGCGCCGACCTAATCGCATACTGGCCTCTGCTTTAATTGGAGCAGGGTGTAGGAGGTACACACGTCTGCGACGGCAAGTACCCTTCGTTTTTCTTTGCAGACGGCGACGGCAAGTATCTGATTCTGACGTTCTGTTTCCATGCGTTCGAGTGCTCGGAACCTATTCCTTTTTTTTCTCGGCCATGGCCTATTAATTTGGCCTAACTTTCGGCCTGCTAAGGCCCACGGCTAGTTGCTCCCCGTTCTAAGGCGGCTCAGTTCAGGGACTAGTAGTATTTGGTTTGAAGCCACGGATACCAAATTTTGGGTAAATTTTACCAAATTTGGTTAATTGCCGAATTTTAGTGTCTCTTTTTGTTGGCTCTCATGTTGATTTTCTTGCCAGAACTTGGCCAATTCATGAGCAACAAATTTTTTATCATCGACCAAACAAAAAACACCCTTTTGTGTGAATGGTACGGACAACACGTTTTGTCATTGAGAAGAAAAGAGCACGGGAATCCAAGGCCACTACGAGTGCAAACAGAGCAGATAATTTCTATTTGATCAACTGACTGAAGGCTTTTAGAATAAATATAGAAGGGTGAAAGGGCTATCCAACACTATCCATGTCCGACTCTCACTTCGAGAAAAAAAGTAGAATAGAATACGGTATGGGCGATATCCATCCGTATTCGTATTGATTGCACCCTACTGTCCAGTGTTATGTGTAAGGATGTACACATAATAGATAATTTTTATCCAACCGATCGAAGTCTTTTGGAGCAGATATAGAAGAGATAATGGATATCTAGCATTATCCGTGTACGATTCTAAGAAAAAAATGTAAAATAAGATGCGAAACGAGTGTTATCCGTCATTTCTGCTTCAATTACACCTCTAAATGCCACTCTTGTAACAAGTTTCTATGAGATGTGATCGATTCTATCTCTCCTGCCCCTAGTAGGTGGGTGAACCGAGTTTGGTAGGGTGTGTTTTTTCGGCTGCGACTGATGGCATTTGGTCCAATATGAGTGTTTATGCGAACGAACTGGATGCCAATAAGCTACTTTAAAAAGACTGTCCTAGTATGAGTGTTTATGCAAACGAACCATGGCGGTGGGAGAGATGGAGGAAGCCATGGCTAGCTATGCTAGGATCGATCGCCTTGCCCCCCAAATTAATTACGATTTTGCTATTTTCACAGTTGACTGAAACTTGTTGTGGCTATAGTAGTGGCTCCGTGGGAGGAGAGGAGGGGACGCATTGTATTAGATCTAGCGGTCTAAAGTTAGCTAGGGTTTAGGGTAAAAAATGCATGTGAATGTAATATAGACGGATCTCTTTTTTTTATTCTAAAGCTTTTGCATTATGTTAACTTCTATATTCGCTAATTTTATCCTCTCAAAAGTACCCCAAAACAGCAGTAATACAAGCAGTTACTGACTTACTGTAGTAATATTTTAATTTAGGGGAATTTCCAAATGAGTTACTACTTCATCCATTAATCCATTATATTTCCTTGAGGTTTGTGCTGACCAAGCCTTGTATGGTCCACCAGAATTGTAGCCGTATAACCTTAACCTAGCATGTAGGTAGTCAGAATGGAACTTCGGTAATTAGCCAGAAAAAGGGTTGCCGTACACACCGGTGTTGTGTTATACGGGGCTGATCTTATTGGGTATGACTGGATAGATTTTGGCTAAAAATAAATAATAGTGATAAAAAAAGTGATTTTTAGAAGGAAATTGTGAGTAGTGGGAGAAGTGAGAGAGGGATACGTATACGAGACAAGAGTTATAAGAGTGACGTGCGTGATGTGCTTATGATCCGCTGTTTTATCTCCAAAATGAGACGGGAGAGAGGAGTGAAGAAACTTCTTTAAGAAATAAGTATTTATATTATCTTTTAGCTTCTCTAAACAGAAACCAATACAACTCTGTCTGTATCTTATGGTTGACAACTAAAACACTACAATTATAGTGCTGCAACAACTATATATGGGGTGTTTTTATCTTGTCTTGGATTAAATGTTTTACGATTAGCAATTCCAAAAAAAGTTGCCCAAGATTCCAACGGCAAACTGATCTTTTTAACTTAGTAGTTACCTGAAAACACTGGACATGAAAATTGTTTGAAGCTCATGTCATGTATGTTCATATTCAGGGTGCATTTCTTCCAATCCAATCTCCAAGCCCGATCCAGGCCAAACACCCAGCTTGCAATTGAAGGCCGTCTACTCGTGCCCCAAAAATGGCGCCGATCCCTCCCCGATCTCCCGCCCTCCCTCCCACTCTTTCTCCCTCCGCCCCTACCCTAACCGCGTCGGTGTCTCCCAAACCCTAACCCCGCCCCCATGGCCTCGCTGCCCAAGCCGCCCCGCCGCCGCGCCCCAAGACGCGGGGCAGCTACAACTGCGGCCGATGCGGCCTCCCCAAGAAGGGCCACGTCTGCATCGTCCCCGCCCCCGCAGGCGGGGGGCCTGCACCACCCGTCGCCCTCTTCCTCCTCTGGAACCGCCAGTGGCGGCGGCGGCGGAGGGGAGAACAAGCTCCGCCGCGCCCTCTCCTTCCACGAGGCGGCGACGCCATCCTCGCCGGAGAAGAAGGCCAGGGTGGTGGACGAGGAGGAGGCGGCCGTCGGGGACGGGGTGTTGGACGACGAAGAGAGGCTGGAGGTGGGCGGGAGGGCCGTGCCGAGGGAGGTCATGGCGGAGGTGCTGCGGCGGCTGGGGCCCAGGGGCGTCATGGCCGCGGCGGCGGTCAGCCGCGGGTGGCGCGACTGCGCGGGCCAGGTGTGGCGGGCAGCGGCGGAACTCCACCTCCGCGCCGCCGGCGTCAGCCTAGTCGGCGAGCTGCTCCCGCGGTGCACCGCGCTCTCGCGCCTCTCGCTCCGCATGGAAAGGTGAGGGACCGGGCGAACCCACACGAATCTAATCTGAAACGATTCAATTTTGACGCGATCTGGTCACGCCGCCGTGAGATCGATGGCTGGATCTTTCACAGGCGGCTGCTCCAGGCAGGGGTGTTATGCATAAGTTCTGGTTTAGGGTGCGGTAATTTTGGTTTAGGCTACAACACAAATCACTGGTATAACAAAAACGTGAGATTTGTGAATGACTTTCCAAGTAGAATGGATGTCTGATCTGATACTGGTTCGGGGAGATTTATGCCTTGATCCTTGATAAGCACGACAATAGGGCATCAATTTACGGGAATTTGTGTTTGGGTTTAGGAATTTAGTCAAAGGTGAGGGCATCATGAAACCATCGGTAAAATGCTGCCTGTTTGTAGCCTTTTAGCTTTGGATGTGAAAAGCTTGTGTGTTTCTATGAGGAGAGCAGATCTTGGTTCCGGGAGATTGAATTTGAGCAGTGCTTGGCTGAGTTGGTGTGATAAGATGAAATTCACCTAGTGTAGGAAAACCTTGTAAGAAATGGGTGTGGAGATGTCTGTCTGTTTTGGATAATCATTTGGTGATGCTTGGTTGGATCATTATGGGTTAGAAAGCACATATCTAATGGGTTGTTAGTGTACGATGATGTGTGTAACCAATGACTGAATAAAATGTGCCACTTTTGAACATTAGAAACGGTGTTGTTTATCCCTTGCTGTTAGCCTTTGACTTTAAACATACAACCCAAAACTAATGTTAAAAGCACTAGAATTTTGTTCCACAAGTACCTACTCAAATCAGTAGTATGGTATGCTTGCTGGATTTGTCTGTGTAGAAGTAACATACATCTATTTGCAATGCCAAACAAAAAGGGCTTCTTTTCAGCTTTTCTTTGTCGTGATTGATGAAACTTATGTTTCAAGAGAATTTATGCTTATTCTGACTGATGCTGTACTTTTGAGACCCGTTATTCTATACATACATCATACATGATCAATTGGATGACCACAAGTCAGTGACCATCGATGATTATCCATAATTTTCTGGTATAAGATCATAGATGTCATCATTTGATTTTAGAATTCCATGTGCGAAATATTGAGGACAGCCTTGTTGCTGATAAGATCGCTGGTGTGGTGTCTTATGTCTCTTCAAGTGTATCATAGTTGTGTTCCATCTCACTTGTCTTATAGTAATTTTTTCATCTGTTTACTTGTAAAAATCTTTTTTCTGTTGGATACATAAGTGGCTACGAACAAATATGTCCATTCTTATTTGAGTTAGCGTATTTTTTCTGTGTTAAATGTTTTCACATCCTATTGCTTTCAAACAAGCTAGCAAATGCAGACTCACATCCTATTGCTTTCAAACAAGCTAGCAAATGCAGACTTAGTCTCACACTTTTGGTACTTAGTCTGCCCTTTTATTTTGTACATCAATATAGACGTTAGGTGAAAGTGGAACTTATCTACAATTAAATTATCTTATGCACTTAAGTTGATGCAAAAGAGGATAAATAAAATCCTTACATTGTTTTGGTTGTGGTCATGGTGATGGTTAAACTAGCATTAGGCCCTGTTCCAAACAGCTTTTGACTTTTAGCTTTTATAAGCCGGCTTTTGAACGAAGTGTCTTCTCAAGGTGGTTTCTATAAGCTATTTGTAAGAGTTACTGTAGGAGCCGCTTTAAACGGAGTGGTTTCTCAACGCGAGTGTCCCTTACTCCCTCAAATCTCTCTCGCAATCAACCAAAAGCCACAATACTTTTGAACAGGGCCTTAGTCCTCTGATGTATGTTTCTCTGTCCTATTTGTTTTTGGTGAAGCTTATCTACAATGAAGTTATCATTTGCACTCAAGTTGTTGAGAAAGAGGATAAGTAAAAACCCTACATTGTTTTGGATCTGGTCACGGTGATAGTTTATCTAGCTTTAGTCCTCCAGTGTATGTTTCTTATGCCGAGAAAAGATATTCTACTTATAATAGGTATCTTGTTTTTTATGTTTGATGCAGTGATGTTAATGCCACTATGCTGGCATGTCTTGCATTTTCCTGTTCAAGTTTAGAAACTCTTGAGATCACCATGGCAGACATGGCAGTCAACAGGATGACTGGGTATGTTGAAAACTTCTAACATTACTTGATGCGTTACGAGATGCGCTTTTTCCTTATATATTGTGTTTTGATATTTTGGTTCTTGAGTTTACATTATTGTATATTGAATGGGCTTGCTTCGTTATAATTTGAATGACTAGTATTAAAGATGTCTTACCTTGTTTACAAGTGCTAGCTTCTTACCCAAAAATTGCCTTGTAAGAGCAAGTTTCCTAAACAATTAGATACTGTCAAGCAGAGATTTTACTTTTATCTGATACATAAGGATTTGTAGTTGTTTTCAATTTTGCTTATGCAATGCAATGTAGTTGATTTTTTTAATCTTTGCTGATAGTTCTAGTCACCCCCTTAGTTATTTTATCATGTTATGTTATACTTACATAAACCAGTGTATTTCCGGTTTTCTTGCCATAATAGTCATATTGAATATTTATTGATTTTGAAAAAGTAATATTGTGCAAATTGCAAGAATGTTAGCACATTTTTCACTTTCAGCTCCTATATTAACTGAAGATGTTTCTTTTCTAAACAGAGAGGAGCTAAATCGATTTGTTTCGGAGAAGCGTTCTCTCTCAGTTCTCAAAATTGGTGGTTGCTCTAATGTTGGTTTTCTTAATCTAAGCTCTTCAAGCCTTTCGATTCTTTGGCTGTCAGACCTTTGTTCCATTTCAAAATCGGTAATATTGTGTTCTAGTACTATTTACAGTAATATCAGCCAAGGTTATTAAGGCGGTAAGGCGAAGTAAGGCGACCCACCCCCCTCACACCTTTTAAGCGATAAGGCGTGAGGCGAGGCGACGCCTTACACACATCATAAGGCGGAGAAAACGGAGTTTAGGAGGGTTGAATCAGAAGAAATTTAAAGATTCATAGGACTTATAAGGATCTAATTGTAATTTCGTAAGAGTTCAGAGGTCTGAATCAGAAGAAATTTAAAGATTCAAAGGACTTATAAGGATCTAATTGTAATTTCGTAAACATCTGATGACTAAATTGTAAAAATACCATATCTCATTTAACCCTAACCCTACTATCGCTACCATCACTCGGTCATTCCGGTAGCCGCCTCATCACTCGGTCACTCCAGTAGCCGCCTCCTCCTCCTCCTCATTCCAGCGACGCCGCCTCCTCCTCCTCACTCCCAGCCGCCGCCGCCACCCTCCTCCCTCACTCCCAGCCGCCGCCTCCCTCCCTCCTCCCTCATTCCCAGCCGCCGCCACCCTACTCCCTCACTCCCAGCCGCCGCCTCCCTGGAGGCGGAGGCGGCTCGACGGCGCCGGGGAGGTAGGGGGAGCCGAGGAGGAGGAGGCCGGGCATACCTGGAGATGGAGGCCGCCGGCGCGCCGCTTCGAGGACGGTGGCGCGACGGAGATGGACCGATGGAGGCGGCGGCGCGGCGCTAGGGTTCCGCTTATGCGACGGTAAACGCTGTGTTCCCACCGCCCTCATCCCGATTCCTCTCTTTATCCTTGCCTTTTTCGGGTCTTGGGGCGTCCGCCTTCGCCGTCGCCTCGCATTTCTTCGCCTCACCGACGCTTAATCGACGCCTTCGGGCTTGAGGCGGACGCCTTACGCCATGCAGGCAAGGCGAGGCCGACGCCTTGCCGTCCTTCACCGCCTTACCGCCTAAGCGTCGCTTAGGGCGACGCCTTAATATCCATGATATCAGCTTTATTTTCTGCATGAATTCATTGGGCTTCAAATTTCTTTCAGTTCATAAACTGTCCTAATATGAGCGAGCTCTCGCTGTGTTTCACACAGCAAAGTAATGATTGTACTGATCTGGTTACTTTGATGGATGGCCTGGGTCGTACATGCCCTAACTTAAGAAATATGCACATATCATCAATTCAATTATCCAATGAAGCTGTGTTTGCTCTAGAGAGAGCCAACCTCAGGTATATTTCTATCCCACCATGTTTTCAATGTAATCTTGTCGGATCTTTCATCACAATTTTAGTTCCATAGTATTTCAACATTTTGATCTCAATCTCGTTGTTGCTTCATCAGGGGCTTGTGCATGCTATCCTTGATTCTAGGTTCAAAAATAACAGATGCAGCTGTTGCGTCTATTGTTCGATCTTGTGAAAGCTTGAATTTGCTTGATTTAAGTGGGTAAGCTCTATTTTCTCTCTTTGGAAATAAAATTAAATTATGGGGGGATCATAAAGCTGCTGATTTATTTTCCACTAGGAGTTACTTCAAATTAGCTGATATAATTACTTGTTTTGATTATACTCCAGATCTAGCATCAGTGATAATGGTGTTGGGATGATCTGCAAGGCATTCCCTCATACTCTATCAAGGCTGCTCCTTGCTCTTTGCCCACATGTTACCACATGTAAGCCTCGTATTTCTTCTCATGGTTTATTATTTCTGCTCCACTCTAAATGAATTCAGCAGTCACCATTTATGTGTCCCAATGTAAAAGAAAACCATTTTATGTGATTTTCTAGGTGGGATCCAGTTCGCAACAGCACAATTGCCACTTCTTCAGCTCATGGACTGTGGAATGAGCTTACGTGCTAATTTGCAGAATGAAAAGCAGGGGGCATTTTTTGGTGAAATTATTGGAGGCATTAGATTCTGTCCAAAATTACCCACCTCGAAAAAGCAACCTATGTACCAAAAGCTAATTATAAAGCATGGTAATTTGAAGAAGCTCAGTCTATGGGGCTGTTCAGCAATAGATGTAAGCCTTATAATTTTGCCAGCATTGATTCATTCAAGTGCTTATTCATATGGTCTTATTACTAATTTCACATATGGCAGGCTTTGTATGTAAATTGTCCACAGCTGAATGATCTCAATCTCAACTCTTGTACAAATCTACATCCAGGTATTGTGCCCTTTTTCTTCAGCTTGTCAAGTTGGTACGTAGTTATTACCATTATCAACAATTTAAAATACTTGCCACAGAACGGTTGCTTCTTCAATGCCCAAATTTGAAGAATGTGCATGCATCTGGATGCCATGATATGTTGATTGGTGCAATCAGAAACCAGGTACTAATTTGTTAACCCATTTCTCACTCCCTAGTGAATTTTCCTTTCAGCTAGAGCTTCCTTATACAACTTGTCAGTTATGTGTGCACTAGCCAGAAGATTCAAGGTTACTGGATGTGCACGTTTGAGGTGCTAAGCAACAAACCATTCACTATTAGCAATCAGAAAGTGGAAAATATGTTATCGCAGGCTTAGCTACATATTATCCCAGAATGTTCCTCACCAGTGCATTTGGCTTATCCAACAAATGTAGGTGTGTGCAGGATTAGGCTGAGCAAAACAAACCAAACTGACCTAAATTGTTTGTAACTCCCTGTTCGGTTTGCAATTTAGTAGGAAAAATTAGTGTCTTGTTTCCAATTTGGTGCGAA
Organism: Bonia amplexicaulis; assembly: GCA_036346245.1. Taxonomy (NCBI): domain Eukaryota; kingdom Viridiplantae; phylum Streptophyta; class Magnoliopsida; order Poales; family Poaceae; genus Bonia; species Bonia amplexicaulis. The sequence continues at coordinate 7,269,363 of CM070743.1, read as the reverse complement.
AAATAATTTAATTTGGCTTTTGTTTTTTGGCTCGTTTTTACCCTTCCAAAACTGATAAACTGAAAGAACCTAATGAAGCAATGTGTATCAACTGGAGTCTAGCAAGGAGTAAGCAGCAGTGAAGCTGAAGGTGTATCAGGCTGTAGGCAATCTTTAGCTTAGAAATCATACTATTGGAATTGGTGCATGCACATTATAACGGCTTGTGCCCTGTGTAGTGTACAACACTGCAACTGATGTTGTAACCTAAGAGTTTGTAACAAACCCTTTCTCTTAATGCAGTGGAAGCAGTCCTCCTGCACTCCCTAAAAAAAGTACATAGCACTTGTTTTTTAAAAATGCATATAGCAGACCTCCCTCCCTTTTATAAAGGACATAGCCGACTTCAGTGACTTGTTCCCAGGGCCTCCAACTTCGTAACAGGCCCAAATAATCCACTACATGAAGATGAGTAATAGAGCACCACCTGTATACCCAAACCCTAGACACTCATCAGTCTCCTAACGGCTTTTGAGTTATTGCTCCTATCGGCTTGGCGCTTGATCTACTGTGCGTGGTGTCATCTTCCTTGTGTGACCTTTTGTCATAATCCCAGGCATTACTGGCATCCAATCTGACTGAGTTAACACGAGGCATCTCGGGGCGAGCTGCACTTATGATGGCATGAGCGTGACTCCACACCATCCATGTGAGGCCATGACTGATGGTGTGTCAGACTATCATATACTTTGTTGAATTGTTAAAATTCAAAATGGCATCTTTGGTTGCTTTTGCCATTAATTGCTCGTTGCAGAGTTAGAGTTGAGCAGTCGCAGCTGGAGAAACTTTTTGTGGTAGACTGTGAAATGAAACCCATAGTATTATGCTGCTGCTAGACAGCACTACTTTTTGAGATAGCATAATGGTATTGGCAGTTGCCAATTGCTTTTTTCCAGCTTGAAATGTGTTACCGCCTATTTACACAAACATGAACCAGATTATAAATTGTTTTGAAATTTCAGAACCAAAAGAAAGAACCAAAAATAACTATATCGAGTAACTAATAATCCCAACGCACACTCCTAAACAAAGTGGGTGGGACTCTTATTTATTGCAACCACCAAATTAACCGGTACGGTTGGCCAACTTGTTTTACTAACTTGCATTTGAGCTATCTCTTATTTTAAAAAAAGTGGTAGAGCATTACCCCTGTGTTTCGTTTTCCAATGTATTGCCAAAATTTTTGCCAGGTTCTGAATGAGTTCGCTGCAGCTGAACCACATCTTCCATGCAAGCGGCTAGCAGATGGTTCAAAACGGGTTCAGCTCCCACAGTTCCCACAACAGGTAAACCTCATCCTACAGAGCTGTGCTATCTCCTAATCGTTATATCAAGGCATCTGCTAACTCTTGTATTTCTTTCAGCCATCGGAGGACAAAAAATGGATTGGATTAAGGCGGACTCAGTGCACCGTGCATCTTGATTAATAATAACATAACCAGAGCTAGGGAACTGAGCATTGTACACACCCTAATTTGTGAAATTATACACTGGTGAATATTATTAATTTGTTGTGTGCCGACAAACCCATAATATCTGTAATGCGCTTGTTGTATAAGCTGCTACCTGGAAGTGGAACTTGTATAAATTGCTTCTTGGTTTCCTGCAGTTTATTCCGCCTGGCCTGTGAGACTTTGTAGAACAAGAACATGTAGCCATGACCCTGTATTCTCTTCGGGACAATAAATATCCTGAATCCTTTGGACTGTTCTACTTGGCATGTTTCACTGCATTGCTTAGTACAGCTGCATTGTCCTGCTACTGTTGTTTATATATGCAATGCAGTTGCTGTGGTATATGGCCAGCAGTTGATATATTAGATGTCATCTATAATGTAGCGTTTTCTTGTTATTACTCCCTCCATTTGATAATATTATTCTATTTTCTTGGGGATTGTTATTCCACAGTAAGATTCAGTAGTTGGAATATCTTATTTAATAGGGGTTGCATGGTCCAATCTTGTGAACCATTTCTTAGATGTTGTCTCAGTTCCCATTTGGTGGTAGGCCATACATTTCGAAACGAAGGGGGTGGTATTTCAAGATGAACTGTTGTCCAATTGGTTAAACAAAAAATCATTTCGATATCTATAGTGTGTGCTCTGTTTATTGAGCAAACAATTCAGATTTATTTTTCTTTCTCCTGACATCGATAGAGCCAAGGGTTGAAGGTGTGGGGGATGGTAAACCATCAAGATTGTCACGCCCTCTCTCTTTTGGACCATTGTGAATCCACGTGTTAGATGGTTCGTACCAGGTATGTTCCCTTCTGCTTCATATATGCATTTTTAAACATTTAAACATACGCTTTTCTGCTCTCTACTTGCATACTGAAATTGTTATGGTAGCTGTTTTTTTTTTTGTCCGAGAGGAAGAAAACCAAAAAGGTTAGCATCCACAATCTGGCTGTCATGCTACTTGATAGACTTGTTTAACTGAAGAAAAATAATGCAAGATTCTTCAAGCCTTGATTCTTTTCTTGCTCTGGTTCCTTGATCCTTTTCTTGCTCTGGTTGGAGCATTTGAAATCACTGGATTGCTTGGAGCCTGTCATCATTACAAGGGGACACAAGATCCCCAAAATGAAATATATGTTTTGCATAATTTAACGTAGTTTTAACATACAATGCAACCACCTTTTGGATACAATATTCACATATGGAGTGGCATGGAAGGAGCAAACCCCAAAATTCCTGAAAATAATGGCACAACTTTCCAACACTTTTGTTTTTGCCAACCTTTCACCCTTTTAATTGCTTATGGAGCAATGTACTGCACCTTGGCATAGAATACAAACATGCAGCAATGTATGATGCATCATACTACTGAAACTTATATAAAAATTTGATCCCCTATCTCTAATTCTCTATGCACATGGCATGTCTCCTCTAGTTGGCTTAGAAATATAAAACATGGAGGTGTGTGTGTGTATGCATCACAACACTGGCAGTGTTTCTTGGGTGCACATCACAAAAGAATGCATCTCATCATTGAACCCGGACGGACACCAGTCAACAGCTTGATAATTAAGGTGGTGTTCAGTTCGGCTTATTTTTGGTGGCTTATGGCTGAAAACACCTGTGGTGGTGAAAAAAACATCAGAATGATGAGGCTTATTCAACATAATTAAATTTAAAAAAATTGAAAAATATAAAAAATTTGTTAGCCCATCACAGACAACGCAAACGAATACGAGAAAAAAAAGAACCGGCAAAAAAGCTCAAAAAAAAGCCAAAAATTCAGAAAAAGACGAAATTATGAATAGTGCAAAAATAAGCCAGAAGCCAGAAGCTCAAGCCGAAACGAGCGGGGCCTAAACAACAGGAGGTGCTTCAATGCTTTTCTCAATAGTAATTTGCACAACTTTTAAGGCATCATAAATGGTGGATATATATTACTTAACTCTTCATTTGTTTTAAAATTAGTGCTACTCTTGTTAGAGAGAAAAGCATAGAAGCACATCCCTCCAGTGGAACAGGTAGCACTACTAGCACTTTACTGGAGCATAGTAAATTAATAGTATTATGATACATTGAGGAGCAAGCAAAGTCATTCCTTTCAGTTAATACTGGATGTGATGCAATGCTTTCCTCAAATCAGCTTCTGTTCTTGCATTTCTCCATCGCCCTTGGTGCTGAAACTAACAGGCCGGCCAAACAAACAACAGCATGCATGAAGTAGTTCGCACCAATTATGAAGCACGTAATTAGAACTTGCAGATACATTTATCTGAGTGTTCGTGAGGTACTGACCAAAGTCAATGGCTTCTGATCCTTTCATTATCCGGAGGCGCTTGCACGACTCGACGAACATCCTGCCAATCCCCAAAACAGTAGAGAATTAAGAGAGCTTAAGGTTGTATATCTGACGAACTTCTCAGATACGTTTATCCTGTCATCATCTCGCTAATCGATTATTATCCGTCCTGTTTGAGAGAGCTTCAGGTTATGTATCTGACGACGCTTACTCCCACGTGACGTCGCCGACGAGCATCCAGTCGCCGTCCTTGTCCTCGCACGTACCGATGGTGAAGGAGCTCAACATCTTCTCGAGTGCCTTGGACAGCTCCTGGTAGCTCTTGTACATGCTGAGGTCCACCTTGCGCAGGTAGGGCGCGCCGTCCGTGCTCACCTTCACGAACGCTGCGCCGGCGCCGTCGTCCTTTCTCGGCGTGCACGGCGAGGATGTTCTTCCGGAACGAACGGACGGGCGGCCACCTGTGCCCTGATCTTTTTTTTAAAAAAAAATTGAATTGTTCAGACCACATGCGTTACATATGTTCTTTGATCTTGCAAGTCCGAATGTTTGCGACGCAGGAATTTCGGGCCCCATATGAGAAGCGGGATTTCCTACAATCTCTGTGTGAATTGAACTCTTGTGTTCTAAATGGACCCGCATATTCCCAAAAAAAATGTTTCAAACGGGCCTTAGAGGAGCAACTGTACAAACACTTTTCATTTAGCCGTTTCAATGGAGCATCATTGGTTTCAAATTAGACGGCAGGACGAACACGAGCGGTATCAACTGTTCCTCCTCTGTGTATGGATCTGAATCCAATCTACGTCATAATAAGCTTAAGATCCGGGTGATGATGGCTGTGGACATGCAGAGACATTTTGCAGGGGAAAAAAAGATGCCTTTTTATCATGTCGGCACGCACTAGCTGCGGTCTCCCGGTGCACGGTTCTTTCTTTTTTTACTTCGGCTTATGATTTTTGATCGTGATTTATGATTTTTGAGCTATTTATGAGAGAGATTATCGGGTAACAAAACTCATGTGCAGTTTTGACTAATATAAATGAGATCGCTATAATATGTATTACGATCAATATATAGATCCTATTTTAAAAAGATATTTTATTTAAAAGTTAGTTATTGTAAAAAAAAGCTAAAAAGAATATATACGTACATACTGCTCTCTCACCTGTCGTTCTTGTACTCTTCACTGTATCTCACTGTACCAGCGTATCCAGATTGGATCCAAATGTTCCCCAAAAAATGCAGATCCATTTTTTCCTTACACATGCATGCACGCCACTCAAACCTGTGTGCTTTGCACTCTTGCCCTGAGAACCTGTTTGAATTGCGAAAAGTTTTTCCAGATTCATCCGAAAATTGAACTGCTTTATTTGATCTAAAGCTAAGAGTTTGTCAGGCTCATCAGTCATGGTCTAATGACTTTTCCTGCTAGAAGTTAGCATGCATGCCTGGTGTCTGTTTATACTCCACTCGCTAAAAACTTCTGTCAGATAGAGTGGTTTTTTTAGGTTAACCCAAACATATCGGTCGATCCTAATAAACTTTAAATTAAGCTCTCTTTCTTCTTTTAGAAGATGGGAGGTTTTTAATTAAAAGGCTAAGCACTCCCAAACATGGCCGTAGTTAGGCGGTAACCAACAGAAGAGAAGAACAGCACATAGACACATGCATGCATGTATGTAATTAAAAAGAATTAAAAAAGCGAAGGCGTGCAAATTAAGGACGAGGGGATGCGTGCATGGACGACGACTCCTGCTCCAATGCAGCCGGAAAATTGTCAGAAAAATTGTAAATATAGAGGATACATTCTATATCCGTTGTATTATTACTCTGTATATATTCTACACGTACGATTCAGCTTTCCACCATTAGTGTCTTGCATTTTTTACTCCGGTGTGTTGCAAAAGGCTATAAAATTACAATAATCTTATTGTGCGAAATCTAACTGTTTCATATATTAACGGTGAAAGTTTGAAAAGATTGAGCGACATACGTAGAAAAAGACTCATAAAGACTGGTAGAGATACGAACAGACAAAGTTTAGAACGTCTGGCTGTACAGTTTCCTTTTGTTTTGCTTGCCTAGATTGTAGTTCTCGCAATGGAATTCATCGACGGTGACGACCAAGCTAGCTAGGGCTCCTAATTAAGCCCGCCGGCTACCGTCTGCGGACGATCATGTGGACGTGTTGCTGGGCCCCTGACGATCGTAGTGCGTGCGTGGGGGGCATAGCACTAGCTTGTTGTGCCACGTACGGATGAAACGGCTGTAGGCTCGCCATTTTTTGCTGCAGGAAACGCAAAAGCAAATGAATGGCCTGGGCGGCTGGCCGGCTAGCTAGCAAAAACGGCTCTATGTCTAGAGCATTTCCCACATGGATGCAACTGCATATTCGATCATGTCGGCCTTCTGGTCGGTTCCTGCAGGGTCACCTGCTGCATCATATCGATCTCAGCAGGGCCTGTTAATTTCGATCTCATCCAAACTACCGCCTATTAGGGCATCCATAATGTATATAACCTAAGAGATCTTAAGGTGGGTCTCATCTAAACCTTAAGGTCAATGCTGTAATGTATATAACCCACTAGGCCTTAAGATGGTCCCACTAGTCCCACTATTGGACTAGTCTTTTAGGAAAAGAATGTTCAATACCACTTATAAGATTGTTGCTTGAGGGGCTTGCTTGCGAGCAGCCTATGGGCTTGAGTGCGCAGGGTGCGCAGCCCATTTAAGACCTAAGGACCAGAGAGCGAATCTGGTTGGACCTGGCGGGGTGTCAGGGTCCAGATGTAACAAGTGGTATCAGAGCTCAGGCGCCTAACATCTCTTAGGAGTGTGGTGTGCATAATCCATGTATGGGGGAGATTGTTAGGAATAGTCCCTAACATTTCTTAAGAGTGCGGCATCTAACATCTCTAAATTTGTGTTCTCAAATTTATGCTGACCGGTTCCTTTCAATAATTTCACATTCAAATAAGTCCTATCTAGTCAAGTTCAAAACAGGTTGTGTCCAATTGGACTTTGGATAGCGCAGATTCAATCCCACCTCTATGTGCACTTGATTGGACTATGGCACACACGCGGTGCCTAATCAATTCCTAATAATAATTTTTTTCTCCAAAATGAGTTAAATAATAATATTTTATTAAAAATTAAATATAATTTTTTATTTTAAACAATTAAAAAGTAAAAATATTTTTAATCCAAAAAAGATTTCCCGCCCCGGATGGGCCACCTTGGTTCATGAAAAATGCCGCTTACACTTTCGTACTTAGGCCAGAAGATTCAACCCAAAACTACTACAAGTTTAAATGATTATAAGTCCCTTATTAATTATATACCGGCCAAACAAATCTAAACTTACGTGAGACTAATATTAACACTACTACGCTTAAGTCACACGGCCGCCACTGATTGGCCGGGGTTTTAGACCTCTATGTCAAACTCCGTCGTATCTATTGAGTTCGTTTATCTCACTAATCTGCAGTGCTTGTGTACACATCTTCATCGATCGCATATATATATATATATATATATATATATATATATATATATATATATATATATATATATATATATATATGTACATATATACATATATATTTATGTGTGTGTGCGCATATATGTGTGTGTATATATATATATGTATGTATGTATGTATGTATGTACGTATGCCTGCCTAGATACGTCCAGAGCAGAGTGCCTTGAATCATTGCCTCCTCCATTTCTTTTTCTTTCTCCTGCAAACTTGTGCTATGTGTTGCACCGTTTGAACCTCGTCGACTCTTCTTTCCGGCGTGCACCATGTAGAAGGAGAGCAGTATCTCCGAGCCATTGCTGCCATGAAGACCTGTACGGGGGAGCAATAAGGTTTCCGAGTAGTGCATATCTGTGCGACTGCTCACTTTGCTACTTCATCTATGTTCTGGATTGCATCGAACCTGTACTACTATCTATTCTTCATCAAGCCCAACAGTAAGTCATTCACGCGATCAATCGACTTTGTTATAATATTTCTATTCTTCATCAAGCCCAACAGTAAGTCATTCACGCGATCGATCGACTTTGTTATAATATTTTCCTTCTGTATTTTCTGAAGTACAACGAGTAGTCTGATATTAGTTTCGTTTGTTGCATCACTAATGTTTTACTGTATTTATCTCCTAGTAAAATTTGAAATTAAAATATTATCTATATTTTTAACATAGCCTGATATATCCAAACTATGATTAATTAGACTAGATTAGTAACAATCAATGTTAACTTTCTTCCAGGAGAAAACACACACATTGCAAATAAATTGAGAGAACACAGGAGAATTTTTGGATTTATCTATTCTCTTACTTGCTCCCCCTTTTCTTTTTTTGCTTCTCTTCTTCTTTTACTTCTGTTCTTACAAAACTGGCTACAAGCCTCCTCAATAGGCTAATAATCTTTTACTAGTATACGTATTTGGACTTCAAGTTAGATACAACTTTAACTTGAGTTACACATGAAAACAAACTCTACTATGTCTTAAACTCTAAATCAAGATTATTTTAAGCATATAGTTGTCAGGCAAATGGTTTAGTAAATGCTTGTGACGCGGGAGGTTATTGCAACACATGGCATCTTTCCCATAGACAAACTGAACAGGCACCCGTGCACTGATTGTGGGAACCCCGATCGATGTAACTATCTAGCTAGTACATGGAACAAAACAAGTCTAACTGCACCGCATTGCATCAGCATCAACGCTGTGCAACGCTCTAGTCGGTACATAACGACAACGTGCAGCAGACCGTCTAGAATCCAACGAATTTTCTGTGGGCGACATCAACAGTGCATGCACCCACTGCTTGAACACTGAACAACAATATTCGCATTATTGTTGAGTTAGGATAAATCATTTAGCCTCGCTACAAGAGGCATTAGCTTCGAGCTTTTTCCAACTTCTAAAAGCTATAAGCTAAAAGGCCACTTAGAATATGTTGGTTTTTTAATTTTTGTTTTTTTTTTGGATTTTGTTTTTTTAGTTTTTTCTTTGCATTGTCCGTAGAGATATAATGATGTTTTTATGTTTTTATTTATTTCTTTTTAATTGAATGACTTAGAAAAAATTAACAACTGTTATAGTGCAATTTTAGCCAATAGCCAGAAGTTACAGCTATAAGCCGGATGGAGTGGCCCCTATAGTCTTTTAGATTTTAAAAATGTGTGATATAAAAAGTTTTTCATGAATTTTACTAAGATTAGAACTCCTACTCATATTTCAATTAGGATTCCTACTTTAAATTGAAGAAGGGTTAGAAGGGACTATATAAACCATAGGGGGTAACAATGAAGATGAACCAAGCAACAAAATAATTAAGCCTACTCATCTAAAGCAAAGAGCGCACAAGAGGATTAAATGCTACGATATTCTTTAACACTAGATTCTTGTATAGGGTAAGGATTCAAAAGCTCTAAAAGATTCGAAAGGGTTGTGAGTGAACGATAATCCCGTTTACTCTTTTGAGATTGTGTTTAAAGAATTTACGGTCGGTTTCATCAAATCTTTTCTCTCCCGTCGTGGTTGCTTCAACGTTTTTATTTTTTTGTTCTCTATACGAGATTTATTTTCTTCATTTTTGATATCGTGCATGATTTACCATATTTTATAAACTTTGATTTGATTTGAGAGCTGCTGTGTATAAAAAGGAGTAACAATTAGCCTAATATTTTAGCTTGTGTCTGCAGGAGGTTGCAGGAACAGATGGTATCTCACAATAGTCAAATGCTACTGCAAAGCCTTGCATTGATGCAACCAATCAAGCATGCATGTATGGACTATAGCAACGTGACACGGAATCAAACTTGTTTCTTGCGCGTTGGGTGAACTAGTTTATCAGATCAAGGCAGCCAGATTAGTTACCACCAAGAAACGATCGAATAGCTTAGATTGGATTTGATTGATGCTGACAATAGGAAGATATCATGGGAGAACACACACATTATTAACTGAAAAAACAAGTCGTTCTCATCATGCAGTACTATGTGTCGACATCTGCAGAGGAGCATCTCGAGTTCTCAACATAAAGAAAGAGAAGAAGTTAGATTAGTTAGGTACTAGGCCAAGACCTGTATCTTGTGTTTTTGTTTAGGGTCTTGTCCACTAATTCTCTCAGTCACCCGAGACATTTGTTACCTTTTGTTTAGCATATGTCCATGATAAGAGATTCAGATGTATATATTTTATCTACACAGTACTGAATGAAGTTGCATTCAAAAGAGATTAAATTGTTGGGTAGGAAGCCAATTGAATGTTTCTTGGGAGATGCTAGTTAGCATGGAAGACAAGTAAATGCTTTGCTGTTGAGTGTTGATTGACATAGGTTACTTGATGTTCTGGCAGCTCTACGCTATATATGCAAATTGCTAGAAGTAGCGTTGGATTCATGCATGGTTTGGTTGGTGTCCTACAAAGTACAAACCAATAATTTCGAGTTATATATAGCTTTTTGATGAACAATTAATTAATGAAATCGATCGTCATGGCGCAACGACACCATATACGTACCCATGATCAAATTAACTTCGCTGCTGAAACTTGCACATCCTTCTCAGTATGTGTGTACCTTTCATCGATAATCTACGACTTTAACAAGGTGTCAAGTAGTTCTAGTGCTTGTTAAGGTAAAGGTACGCAACTGAAAGTAGCACATAGACCTAAAGCACATGAGGCTTAAAGTAACTGAAAGTAGCTGGTTATGGATTATTACCCCAAAACTCCGCAGAGCACTCAATGAACGTAATTTTTAAACCAAAGCTTGAGAAATTAATGGAAAAACTCTTGCGTGTTTCTGAAAGCACTCACTTAATTTATCTTTCCAGAATGCTTGTATTAAGTAAGTGAGACTTCCAAAAGGTAACCTGCTCCAACTCCCCATGACACCTTATGAGCTAGCTAAATCTTTAGCCAGGGGGACCATTTGGTTCTCATCAATAAACTAATTAAGGAACACATTTTGTTTAGGAAATTAGCATTGCGCAACAATACCGCGGACCTGTTCTTTTTTACTTCGGCTTATGGCTTTTGGACTGTTTGTGTTAGAGAGAGTGTGTGGAATAATAGAAACTCGTGTGAGGTTTTAGGCGGTATAAATGAAATCGCTAATCAACCTGTAAATCTCGTTTTAAAAAGATATTTCATTTGAAAACTAGTTACTATAGAAACACCAAAAATCATCTTTTAGAAATTGAAAAGAGGAGATACTGCTTTGTGTGAAGATTTTGAAACAAACAACTCCCACTAGGCTTTGTTGGGCCCTTACCCAACCAAAAGAAGCAAGAACAATAAAAGGGATTTGCCGAAGAACAGTATCTCATTTAGTAAGGGGACGCAGGAGAAGGTAGGTTCAGTGGGGGGAGAGAGGGAAAAGTGTAGCATAGGAGAGAGGGAGAGGTCAGACAATTTTGTGCCGTACTACGTCATAATCAGATGCTAGAAAAGTGAAATATTCATAGTTATTTATGCTAATCTTATACGTCAACTTATTTATCTACGCTTGCTTAGTTGCGAAAATTAGGTTGCTTGACTTAACCGCTCCAACTAGATCATCATTATATTGCAACTAACAGCATATTTTGCCTACTTAGCGAGATGTATGTTGACATAAACGGCGCAGTTATGTGAATTCCGTATCTGCTAAACTTACGGTCTGAGGATAGATCTATGTGACACAATGATATTGAGAGCTATAGACCTCGATCATCACCCCAAGTGCAATTTACTGATCGAGAATGAAAAGAAGAGAAAGAGGAGTGCATGAGAAATCAATGGACAATGCCCACATATTCCGCGATACATTGCTCCATATGATCTATAGGGCCGAAAGGAAACAGCTCAGAATGCGCAAGAGATGCCCCCCAATACCTCTAATCATAGCACCTAGTAATCATTTCACACTTGTCTTCTTTTCCTCTATGATCACTAGCTCCTCCATTACATCGTTCGTCCATAGATATATCCGGGTTATCGGATCCGCACCGGGTTTCGCCTGGATCAGTCGTATATAACTCCTGAACGTAACCTAACCTAACCTGACTTTAAGACATACTCAACTATCTAGTCGGACGGGACCGTCGAATACAACCCGCAACCGTTGCGATCGACAACCCGTTAACATGCCATGTGCCCCACTGAAGAATATCTACCGGAGACCCGGACAGCTATACACGCATGCATCCATCCATCCGTCCCAATTAATCAAAGCCAACAATGTTTAGTTAGATTGTATATGTTGATGCATGGAAGCAGGAGCGTATGTGTAAACATACACTGGGTTAGGTATATAGTATGGCACAGCTACGCTAGGTCAGTCCAGCCGATGGCGGGACCGCCCACAAGGCCTGCCGATGATTCCGACGGCCCCGGCACTACTATAAAAAAATTTATATTAGATATCTTATCATAGACGATTAACTAAAACAGTCAATGTTAAATACAATCACAGACGATTTAAATTTAGAGACCATCTGTATTGCTGCCAGCGCTAAAAATTGTCTGTGAAGAGATAATATCACAGACGGTTCATGGTGAGAACTATCTGTGAAGTATCACAGACGGTTCTTACTAATAACCATCTATGATATTGCGAAATATCACAGACGATTTTTTATTTAAACCGTCTGTGATATGTTTCCCGCCTCACAATCCCCTAAAATTTCATAATCTATCACATAAGTCCGAGTAAGATTCCATTCTGAGACACATTTAGTAAAACGGCATAACTTTTGCATACGGTATCCGTTTTCAACGTTCTTATACTCGTTGGAAAGCTAACGACGATCCTGATCCAAAAAAATAACTTGCTTGCACCAGTCACTCTCTAAGAGCCCCAAAATCGGCCATCTTTAGCCTCAAATTTGCGTCGCAAGTTTTTGGTTTCTATTTTTGCCAATTTTCGATCTTTTGTTCGGAATTTGGGTTCGCTCAACTACAAAGTTGTAGATCTCCTCGAAACCTTTCAAACGAGCATATATAATCCATATAGAACTTTGCTATTTTATCTTTTGAGATTATTTGTTTACATTGCACCGCTATATACATATATTGTCTTCGATAAGTATGTATCACAGACGATTTGTGGTTTAAATCGTCTGTGATAATTACGTATCATAGACGGTTTGAACCATAAATCATCTGTGATAATTATATATCCCTGATCGCTGGGCCCATCGATTCTCCCCAATTCAATCCCAGCCAATAGGAACCCACTAATCCCTACCCCACGGATTGTAGTACCCATTCCGCCAAAAATTTCTCACTCCCGCCTCTCTCTCCCCTATACTTGCTCACCCATGGCCTTGCTTCTCCTCACCCTCCTCCTCTTCACGTCTCGTAGTGCCACAACTACCGCCTTCCGAAAGTGCAGTGGATCAACGAGCTCGTTGTCTCGCTCTCACCGCCACCGCCACTGCCACTTTTCATCGAGGTCTCACGAGATTGTGGTGAATCAGCGTTCAAAATTTTGACGAAATCTCTCCACACCGTCCTCCTCCTCTACCCCGACCCTGGTGGCCCTTATGAAGTAGACGACACGCAATTCTATTTACCAACCGTCTGTGATGAAAAATTATCACAGACTGTTCTATATACCATCCGTCTGTGATACTCACCCGTCACAGACGGTTGGTAGTTAGAATCGTCTGTAATATGTGAGTATCACAGACGGTTTTTGGTTCGGGCCATCTGTGATAGTGTTCTTCACAGACGGTTATAGTTACAAACCATTTGTGTTGTATTTATCACAGACGAACCATAAACCATCTGTGATAACCTTCAATTATTACTGACACATAAATTCAGACAGTTCAGAAAACCGTTTATGATGACAGTTCTGAACCGTCTGTGATGATCCTTTTTGTAGTAGTGCTGTAGCACCAAAAAAAATAAAAATAAAACTATCCCTAATATCTCTCTCCTATATCTAATATATATTAACTCTCTCTCTCCGATCGAATGGATCTCTCCCTCAACTCTCTCTCTCTCCTAGGCAGTGGTGGCGCCATTGGCGTCGGTGGCGCGCAGCGGTGGATCGTGAGGCGCGGAGGTCGGCGGCACAGCGGTGCGGCCGGCCAAGCGGCGCGGGCGGCACAAGGGAGACGGTGGTCGGATGACGGTGCGACTAGGCGCGGGCGGCACGAGCGGCGGCAGCAGCCAGCGCGGCAATGACACGGTGGTCGATGGCGGCTGGCAACGCGACGGTGCCGCCCAACGGCGCGCGGCGGCGTTGGCGGCTGGTCGGCGCGAGCAAAGCGCGGATGGTGGCACCTCGGTGGCTAACGGCAACAACTCTGTCAGCGGCGTCGGCGGGTGCGGCGATGATGGTGATGGTGGGCGGCGGCACGGGAACTCGAGGGCGGCAATCGTGGATGCGGCGTGATCGCATAGCCATGAGGCGCCGACGGCCAGGACACGGGTGGCGGTGGCGACGACCGGAGGTGGCCAGGAGCGGCGGCCTGCGGCCAGCCGACGGCGGCGGCAGTGGCCGGGTGGCCGGCTTCCATGGTGGGTTCCAGTTGCTGGGAGCACGACTAAATTACGATTCACACGCTGTTCTGTGGGCTGCGTAGTGGGCGGAGTTTCACACAACCGAACAACGAGTTGTGCAGCCAAATAGCGTTTCACGTGGTGTTTTTCGGGGTCGTGCAGCGGGCCGTGGTTCGTTTGGCTGACCGGTGAATCGCACGACCGAACGGCAATTCGCGCGGTGAATCTTTGCGAACACAATCTTTGCCGACCAAACCATCTCCTGCAGCCTTTCCACAAATTTTATCTTCGCACTCATCTGATTCACCTCGGTTTGATCTTGTAGGTTCGCACGCAACCTTAAGGGAACGCTTGGGCAGTTGCACACCTCGGATCCCTCGTGCAGCGGGTCCGCCAAACGTGCTCAAGGCAAGTACCTCGCGGCCGCGACCTTTCCATTTCGCAAATCACATGTTTCCAGATTACTTGTCACCTTGTCATTAAGTATGATTATCATGTCACTCATGCTTGCTTGACTAATATCATATCGCTGAAATCATATCATTAAGGTCACCTGGCTAATATCATATCGCTTAGCTACTATCACATCACTACAATTACCTGGCTAATATCATATCGCTTGGCTAATATCATATCGCTAAAATCACATCATTAAGGTTACATGGACAATATTATATCGCTAAAGTACCTGGCTACTAGCATATCACTAAAACTTATCTAGTCAATTCATATCACTAATGTTGTCTGGTTATTATCATATCGTTCATGTTTGCCTGGTTATAGACTTTAAATATTGTATTCATACCATGATGTTCTAGATTATTTTATTTCAAATGATTTTATGTTTATTAGGATGCTTAGTTAAAATGTTCTAGAATTCATGCTTTTAATTAGTGTTTTATAATTTATGCTTAAATAGTTAATGGGGGGTAACATATGAACATATTTAATTTAGGTTTAAAATTATTAGCACTCTTTTTACATTAGGGCTGCTATGTTTTAGTTTTTGATACCATGATCCATTAACTGCTTGATGTTGTATGTGGGCCATGACGGATTTATATGTACATGATACATGTTAATCTAATTAATAATCATTTAACACATAATAAAGCTTGGATGAATGACAACCCTTGCGTGAGCTATGTTATAGTATTCCTTTTAGATTAATTCCTAGATCTCTACGACCTTGTATTTATTCCATACCGCCTCATACTGGGAATTAAGCTTTTTCGTTTCCAGTCTCAACTCATATCGAGAATTATGTTTCTCCATTTTCAATCTTAGTAAATCCTTTTACTTCTCCTAATATTATCTTAGCTTTCTCTTAGTTCTCTTAAATTCACACCATATAACATGTTAATAATATAACGGTTACCTGGCCTGGGATTATCCACATATAGGGGAGATTTTCACCCACCTGGTAACGTACGGGGGTCGTACACTCTCGTTACTTAGGATATTACGCCCCGTCTGTGGTTATACAGTCAAGGATAACGTTGTGCCTGACTATTCTCGTATAATCGGGTATATGTGGAGTAATCGACAGCGTCATTGCCATAACTTGCTAAATAATATTTACCTTTAATGCCATTGTTCCTGTGATCTCTATCTCCAATCCGTATCAGTGTTTTTGATAACCTAGTTTTATTGCACTTAACATGTGTCAATTGCTTGTTTTGCTTGTCCTTTACATATCTTGTTTGCAGTACCTGTCTTTTACTCACCGTGTTGCGACTGTTGTTAGGCACTTGCTGGGATTTCTAAATCTCACGCTTACTCTTTTCATTCTCAGGTAAAAGGCCGGCCAGTGGAGTGATAACATCATGCATGGGTGGGAGTACTCGAGTTTTTAGCAGCGTAGCTTGTCACTATTTGTTGTTTTATTTACTCTTTATTTGGTTAGAAATGGACTGGTCATATGTTTCAAACATTTATTTCAGCTTCCGTTGATTCTCTAAATAAAATACATTTAATGTTTTAAATTTTCTCGTGATTTCTTTTATTGCTTTTTATTATTTTTCATTTTGATGATGATGTTTCATAGTAGTATGTCACATATATGTGGGGTGCTAAAATGCGGTGTGCTGTTGCCCATCGACCGAGGGATCCTGGACGGTCGTGCGCCGCTGGCCGGGCCCGCGTGTCGCCGGCCGACCCGGCAGGCCTACCTTAGCGTGTGTTGCGTGCGTCTACGTGCATCTCCATCCATGTGCCCATGCGTTGTCTTCTCTCCTATAAAACATGCACGCCAAGCCTCCCCCTAGGCCCACGCCAACACATCGATCTTCTCTGAGATCAACTCGAGCACAAGACCTCTTAGAGATAATAGCTGAGAGATCGCCGGAGATATACGTACTTGCACGCTGGGAAATGGAAGCCGCCGTGGGCTACGTGAGTGCCGTCGACGCCGACAACCTCAAGGCGACCGAGCTGAGGCTGGGCCTGCCGGGCACCGTCGACGACGACCAGCCTCAGAAGACGCCGGCGCCGTCTCCACCGTCGACGCCGAGGGGCAAGAAACGCGCCCTCGACGTTGCAGAGGGCACCACCGAGGAGGCCAACAAGTGCGACGACGTCGAGGCCGCACCGCCAGCAGCCAAGTGAGAACTCCTCGTCCTCAACCTTTCAGATCATATGATCTTCTTCTTCAAAAATATATGATTACTCTTGGATTCTTACATGCTTGTTACTTCTTGCAGGGCACAAGTGGTAGGGTGGCCGCCGGTGAGGTCGTACAGGAGGAGCTGCTTCCAAGCAGCGAGCAAGAGCAAGGTGAACAAAGAGGAGGCCGCCGGCAACAACACAGCAGCAGCGAGCACCAACACCAACGGCTCCTTGGTAAAAGTGAGCATGGATGGAGCCCCATACCTGAGGAAGATAGACCTGAGGATGTACAAGGGCTACAGGGAGCTCAGGGAGGCCCTGGAGACCATGTTCGTCTGTTTCTCAGGGGTAGACGGACCCAACAGCGGCGCAAACCCGTCGGAGTTTGCGATAACCTACGAGGACAAGGATGGCGACTTGATGCTCGTTGGAGATGTGCCCTTCGAGTAAGTGTTTCAGTTCTTCATCTTTTGAGGTGTGAATTGAAGATCTTGTTTATGTGCAGTGACTTATGTTCAATCTTAATTTGCTCTTGTGTATTTGCAGTATGTTCACCAGCACCTGCAAGAAGTTGAGGATCATGAAGAGATCTGAAGCAACAGGCCTAGGATCACCAAGGCAAATGAAGATTTGAGAACAAGGGGTGTCATGAGCTTTTTTCCACCTTTTATTTTATGTTTTATTCTTTTTGTTCTTCTGGGTTTCCACAAGCCAAAGGAGATGAGCTTGGGGCATCGAAGTGCACACATATGGGTGTGTGGCTTTGTTCGGTCTTTAAACTAGGTTTTTAGCAGCACAAAGGAGATGTGGAGATTTAACTCTCCCCATGTGTTTGTACAAACAGAACAGTTATATTAATTGTCATGCATGTTGATTTGGCAGCACAAAGGTACTTATAATCATGCATGTTGCTAGAGGGAAGAATAACTGGCTCTCTCTTTCCCTTGATTTCCCTCCTGGCTATGCTTTTGTATTCAGTTGTTAAATCACCGTATTATCGACTGTCTACTCTTGATTGTTTGTGAGGACGTCAGTTGTTTCTCCCATTAATCTTTAGGCTGATCATACAAAAGAAAAGTCAAAACAAAGGTGCAACGCAAAAACTTACTTAAAATGCAACACATGCAGTTAATTTCTGTTTTGTTTCGTCAGAACACTTTTAATTAAGAACTATGTATATGTGCGGTTTCAGGGGGGAGAGAGAGAGAGAGAGAGAGAGAGAGAGAGAGAGATTTGCACTTCGCAGCATAGAGGAAGGGCAACTTGTTGCATCTGATTCTCTAGCCCATGTTCCAGATCAAATTGACTTCAAGCGAAAGCACGAAGCAAAATACAACTTTACCATGTGCTACGTGTGGTAAATAATGCGGGATGAGCATATTATCAATTTTAATTTCAGTTAAATAAAGTATAAAATCAAAACTTTTTCAGCAGAATATAAATGACATAAATTGCATATAATCATATAATTTCATCATGCCATTTATAGACATGTATATATTCAATATATATAACCACAATACTGCTGAAAATAACATGTCTCGCAGTTCTATAAATAGGGAAGCAATTAAATCTAATATATGACAAAATAATTGCTTTAAAATTCTCTCAGGACAGAGTTACTCAAGATTATTGATCTTGACCTTCGCATGCTAATGTAGAAACTTTTCTCTATCAATCTGATAACTAGAAATCAGAATTTGAGCTCTAAAATATGACCCAGGCGCCAACCGACGAAGCCGAAGCGCCCGACGGCACGCCGCGACGCGTGCACGCACGAGGAGGAGACGTAGTCTCCTCCTCCCTTATCTCTTCGCTGGGCTCACTGACAGGTGGGCCCGGTCTGCATTTATTTTTTCTTTTTCAATTGGGAAATTACCAAAATGTCCTTGCAAAACCAACAATCTCCACCAATTTATCAATTGATAAAAGAAGCTCAACGCCTTGTTTAATATACAGTTGTTCGACAATGGGTACCTTACGGGTTTGAACCCAAAGCCTAGCGATAAGGACTACAACTCTGCACAGACAAAGGAGGACTTCGCCTTGATCCAATGCCTTGGTGTGAGAATTTTTGCCCAAGTCACATCCTGTACTGGGCGGCTTGCCCTTTCCCTCTCTGGTTGTGCGTTACGGTCAAGTCCCCATATCTAGCTCATGAGTGTTCAAGAAAGTATACCTTTATCTTTCTTTGATTGCGACCTCACAATCACATTCACGTAGGTGAACTCTTCAAGGAATCCTGTAGGATGATTCCTTAATTCCTATAGACCTCGAGTTCATTAAGAGCTAATGCTCAACTTTTCATACAGAAAGAGCACTGCAGTTAATAGGACCCGTTAGGTGCGCTCTCTAATCTCACACAGTTTGTTGTCATAGAGTCTAGTTCATGGGATCTCTGATCTTCTAAGATAGGTTACCACCAATGTGAGCCTTTATACGGGTATAAGCTTCATTCCCTATGATGCTGCAATGATGGCCTTCCGTGCCAATCCTTTAGTGATAGGATCTTCCAAGTTACTTTTAGACTGGATGTATTATACAGAAATGACACCTGTCTCTCTGGCATGCCTTATTGACTTAAGTCGCCTCTTATGTGTTTTGGGGACTTCATATTGTCATTCCTACTCTTCGCCTTAACCAGAACGGTTTGGTTATCGCAGTAGGTCAATATGGCTAGAATAGGCTTTTCCAGCACAGACATGTCAGAAAGGAGTTATCTAATCCATTCTGTCTCTACAGCCGCTAAATCAAGTGATACTAACTCAGCCTCCATGGTGGACCGTGTAAGGATAGTCTGTTTTAAAGACTTCCATGAAACGGCCCTACCCACTAGAGTGAATACATAGCCACTCGTAGCCTTCATGTCATCCGAGTCACTGATCCAGTTAGAATCACTGAATCCTTCCAAGACTGTCGGATGACCAGAATAATGTATTCCCAAATCAGAGGTCCCCTTCAAGTATCTGAGTATTCTTTCTAGTGCTATCCAATGATCATCTCTTGGATTGACGTATAACGACTCAATATGCTTACAACATATAAGATGTCTGGCCTCGTTGCACTAGTTAGGTACATCTGGGATCATATTATTTATGAATATTTAATCTGATCCTTCCTATGCCCAATGTTCTTATGTAGCTTTGCATTTGGATCAGAGGATGTGGCCAAGAGGAGCAAGACGAGATCAGAAGAGAGATACCGCACGGAGGAAGAAATGGAGCCTTACGAAGTAGAGACGGGGGTTTGTGGCGTGGTGACGCGAGCAGTCAGCTCCGAGGAACCCGGGCCAGCCCGCGCCTCCGCCTCTCCGGTCGCCGTCTCCCCCACACGCCATCGAAATCGCCCGCACGGCACCGATCCGGGCGGCCAAGCGCCGCACGCAGCGCATGAGGAGGAGACTGCGTCTCCTCCCCCTTATCTCTTCGCTGGGCTCACTGACAGGTGGGCCTCGCCTGCATTTATTTTTCTTTTTCAATTAGAAAATTACCGAAATACCCTTGCAAAACCAACACTAAGAAGATTAAAATTTGATCATGGTCTCATGGCCGATCACTGGATCCCATACCAATCTGACCTAGCTAGCTCGGTCAAATGAGAGAAAAAGAAAAGAGATACAATTCAGCAAGATCGGTCAAGAAACAGAGCCCATGCAGAGCGCCGAAGACCGGCCTGCAACACATGCATTGGTCGATCCATGGGCAGACAGCATACTTGTGGTGCACATGAGAGCCACATCGAAGCATCCATTTGGCCCCAGAAATTAATCAAGTCTTTATCCACCTCTCAATACACAAATCGATAAACCTCTTCTGCCTCTCAATACACAAAAATATATAAAAGAAATTTGGGGCCTTCCAGACTCCTCTTGCCTTCTGGGATGGTGTGGTGGTTTGGTTGCTGGGGTACATGATGCCTGGAGAAACGGTAGGTCCATGTGCCAGAGATAAAGAAAATGTCAAAAGTCCCTGTCTACACAGATTTTATTCTGTGCGATTTCAGGTCAGGTACAACTAGACTACTAGAGGGGTATCAACAATCAAGTGTATCAAGTAATCAACGTATATCGCGGTGGTTCGGTGTATGCCTGGGCAGTGAGATATACATGCTGCAAGACTTGGATATAGACTTGCCAATACAAGGCCCTGTAATCTGCTGTATCTGGATATCTGCTTCCATGTAGCAAATCTACCACCTCTTTGCGTCAGAGACATCCATACGATACAGTAAAAGCACAAATGCCCAAACTTTAGTTCTTCAAAATTATGGTCACAGCAGATGTGATAGTACTGTTGCTTCATCTGAGATTCGGAGTTAAGGAGCATGTCGCTTATCAGATGAACTCAACTGATGCAACGCACCAACGGATATACACCATTACTCGGACAGTAGGCCTATCAAATTCATTACATCTGCATCTGTCATTGCTACTGACTAGGACAGATGAATGAGCGCCTCAGATAAGCTTCCAGATCCTAGCTATGTACAGCAAAATTGAGACACAGCGGCACGGATGAATTAGCTCAATAACGCACTTCTATTATGATAGATAGTGGAGCTGGCTAATTGGGGATTGCGAAATGTCCTCCTTCAAAGAGAGACTTCAGTGTCGGTGCCAGATGCCATGAAGTCATCAGCATACATAAAGGAGACTGGCTTTCTCTCAGTGTCTTGCAGAGAACCCATTCTCGAGTCCAAAATTGCCAGTTGAGAGATAACCCAAATGGGGTTGTACCTCCCATCAACCCACAATGCTTCACCAGTGTGCTTGTGCTTAAAGTCCGGATACCTTGGGTTCTTCTGTTGATATGTATAAACCCAATCAGTCATCAATGTATGGATTAGGGGGGCATTAAGGTCATTAATCTTATGTATTTAACATATCAAATAAATCTCCAGCATATATATCTTCAAAAAGAAATGTATGATAGCCAAAATATTGATGCAATCAAATAATTACATGAATAAGAAATGCAACCAACTGCTATGATAAAGCTAGTGGGGGCTGGAAAAGAAAAGTAGCATGAAATTTCACAACCTAACAGTGTGGGTGAACCTAACACGAAGATCATTTTGCAAGGTATTATGAGGCAAAGTAAAAGAAAGCAGCTTCTATTGAGGATTCTAGTTATAAATTGGACCAAACTAGTCACTGTCCCATGCATTGCAATATTTCATAACATGGAGGGGGAAAAGTATTACACATGGACACATGTCTAGTGCAAACCAATAGTTAGGTGCAATCATGCAAACCATTTCAATTTGGCCATCAATTCAACACGAGAAAAAAGCTCAGAAAATAGCACTCGATTTAGTCTGCCTCCACAAAAAATTTCAAGTTCAAATTCAACATATATTACAAGAAATAAAAAAGAGAAACACCTGGCAGACTAATAAATTATGAGCTATTAATAGTAAACCCTATCTCCACAGCAAAGCTTATCCTTTTCTGTTTCCTCCTAACACCATTTCAGTTTTTCTTCTCTCTTTTTTTTTTCTCGGCCCAAGCCAAAGTAGTTTGCATGATTACATCAAGCTATTAATTTGCACTAGATATGTCCCACTATACATAATACGTAGATACTCCCTTCTGATGCAACAAGTAGAAAATTCAGTTTATACACCAAAACACCAAACCCATGTAGATGACAAGAAGGTTCTTAGTAAACCATACATATCATGACGACAAATCACATTATACTTGCATTTGTTACTGATCTTTTATGAATTCAAGACGAGTGGTTTTTCACAATTCTGCATGAGCATATAACACATAAACAACTAAGATTCAATTACATAACTCAAGCAGCAATATGGCCACAGGGCTTACATCGACTAAGTTGCAACTTCTAGATTTTATTATTACCCTTCTGGTCCAATCAGAAAATTCTGAGCAGTCTTTGTGCATGCTCACATACACATGTGTAGGTTACACAGATTAACACACAGACACAAGGGTATATCTGGTGCAGAAGACATCTCTGGAGTGCAACATGCAGCCTGCTTAGGACACACTTGTCAAAATTTGGAAGCTATCTGTTTTTTCAGTAGGAAGAGCAAAATTTAAGCCCTAACTCTTGAGAAAAATAGAAAAAAAAGAAATAGTTCTCATTTTGTTTTATGTTTCCTAACTATATTTGAACCCATCATCGTTTCTGCTTTCAATGTTCAGCCACACTCCATTAAACATTTATCCCTTTCTAATATTTTAGCTTTTTTAATGGTTTTAGACTTTGAACAGTGTTCTCTAAGTTTTGCACTCTTGTTTTATTTGTCATTGAATATACCCTCCTAAAAAGGGTAGCTGGTTTGCATACGAAGACAAAACTGTTACACAGAAAATAATAAATGATAATGCATTTGAAATTTTGAATGACCCAAAAGGAACGGAAGAAAGAAGACACGTAACCTTATTTGTCCTGTTATCCCACCAGTCAAGCGGATTAGCAAAGAAGGCTTGCCACAACTCTTCAGTTGAACGAGAGGAACTGGCGTGATCCCTATTTTTATCCTCAGTTGAACCAGAGGTAGAATCAACATAATCTCCACGTTTTCCACCTTTCATTCAACAAACAAGAGTCAATCTTTATTTATTATATATATAATTAATATTCTGCGTGCAGATGTAGAATGCGCGCCGGAAAGTTACTACCGTGTGTGAGTGAAGTTATTGTCAAACACATGTAGAGTTACTGTCAGTTGTAACTAGGGTTCAGAAAGAGTTACTGTCAGTTGTAACTAGGGTTCGAGAAGTGGCGGTTACCGGCGAATCGGATTTCCGGTGGTACGGAAATAAAAACCTACGGGTTTTTCAAGTGCATTTATATTTGTGAGTCTTTTGTGATTGCATAATGTATCTCCTAGGTTGGTTTAGACCTTTTTTGTACTAGATCACCTATTGTATAAGCTAAATATGCTTCAAAACATCCCAAATTCAATTTTTTCTTGCGTTTCCCGGTTTTTTAATGGTTTTTCCGGTTTTTTAGCGGTTTCTCCGGTTTTTTTGGGCGGTAACCGGTCCGGTTACCGGTTTCAAATTCAAATTTTAAAACTTGAAATTTGACCGGTTTTCCGGGTTTTCAGTTCTGGGTGGGAGCCGTGATTGCCCTCACGGATTTAGGCGATCTGGGTTTTGGAACCTTGGTTGTAACACTACACAACTCGCAATAACTCTACATATATTTGATAATAACTTCACTCAAGATGACAAGAATCTTTCCGTGTACAGCGTCTTGCTACCGGTATGTAATAGCACACTGATATATATATATACATATATACATACATATATATATACACATATATACATATATATACATATATACATATATATATACACATATATACATATATATATATACATACATATATATACACGTACGTATACGTATCAACGTACACATACGTACGTAGATATATATACATATATGTATATAGATATATAGATATATATGTAAGAAAAATACATTTTACTCCCGGGTGTAATTACACTCGCCTCTAATATACCACCTAAACAAAATTAAAATACTCTTTTATCACTTTTGGTATACTCGTATACTAATTATAAGATACTCCAATGTGAACCACACAAAAAAATTGCAAGCGATTTCATAGTTTTTAGCGTATTTTATAAATACCTTTATATATGCACATAAAAAGTATATAAAAAATGTACATACCACCTCTGGAAAATTGTTCGCATCATCTAGATAGTCTTAAATATTTGTATACTACAGATACACACCCTCCTTTACGTGAGATACCCCTACGTTATGAGATATGACATAGGGTGTAATTATGTTCTTACATAAATAAACAACTACATAGCACCAAGTTTTGTGTATCATTGGCTTAATGTCTCTTATGTCCATAGTACCACACACACAGAGAAGAAGTTTGGCCTTAAATGCAGAGTATAACATTTATTTAACCTGAAGAAATTCAGGGTGCGACAATCAAATGTGTTTGCAAGAGCACTCAAAGACCGAAAGGAGTCACATAACTGCAAAAAGTTCACTGCTATTTCATGTCCCATTCCAAACAACTTTTGGCTTCTAGCTTCTAGAAGCCGTTTTGAACATGTTCACTTCTTAATGCGGCTTTTCCCCCCATTTTTTCATTTGCATTGTCCGTGGAGATATAACGTTTTTTTTATTTTTTCTTCATTTTCCTTTAATTGAATGTCTTAATTAAAAGATAACAGCCGCTACAGTGCCATTTCAGCTAAATGCCATAGCTGAATTGAACGGGGCCTCCATTCCTTGAAAGGGAAAAGAGAATTATCTCATGTTGCATTGTAATACTAAAAAAAAGAAGTCTTGGGGCGGCTGGCCAGGCCCAAGGCCTAGCCGGCCCGGCCCGGCCCAAGCCACCCACATAAGAGAGAGCTAGGAGGGGAGGAGGCAAAAGCCGATTTGCTTTCCCCGTGCTGCCACCGCCTCCACTCACGCTTCCGCCGCTGGTTGCCCGGTAGCCGCCGCCACTCGCCACGCCTCGTCTTCCCTTCCCGTCCCCGCCGCGCCCTAAGCAACCACGCGCCACCGCTGCCCACGCGCGTGTCCCTTGTCGAGGCTGCCGTCACCCATCACCTCCACCCAGCTGCTACCCTCCGCGTCTAGCCACCAAGGCCGTCGCTCCATGCCATCCCTTATGCTGCCACCGCCGATGCCCATTGACTAGCGTCGTCGTCCCCTTGCGCTCTGCCCTCAACCGCCTCCCCGCCGTGTCGGCCCCGGCTCCTCGGGTTGAGCTGCACCGAGGCTGGTTGCTGCTGCGCCACACCGGGAGAAGGTGGAGGGGCAAGCCTCAGGTAGAAAGGAAGAAGAGGAGGCCGGCCGACTGAGTGAAGAAAAGGAGCTGGCCGAAGGAGAAAGAAGAAAGAAAAGAAGAGGAGAAAGAAAAAGAAGAAAAGAGGAGAGGGAGGTAGGTTAGCAGTAGCAGCACGATTGGCTAGTAGTAATGCGTGTGTGTGCTCTGGCCGAGCGCATTTGGGCCATGAATGATTAGTGTGGATTAATTAATTAGCAGATGCATGATTACTGTAATGGGTCATTGAGTGTGGATGGTTAGTACGGATTAATTAGTGTAGACTTATTAATGAAGGTTTTTGCTAAAGCCAATAGGAGGCTGGAACGCCAATTTTGGCACAACGGAATTGGAAATTAGGCGTCCGGGTCAGTCACTGCCTGGAATGGGACAACGGGAAAGTACCTGATGAACGTGTTGTTTGTGTCAGGTTTTGCGCGTAATATCGATGCCGTCAATTTTAAGTGCATGTATTGCTACGATGTTTTGAGTTTGGTTGGATGCCTGTTCAGGTGGGAACTCGGGAACGGTGCCATCCGTACGTCGCTCCGCTCCGCTTGGTTAACAGGCAAGTGCACGATAGAACGATAGACTGTAAATGTTATGAAATATGCAATATTTAATGTTATGATGATGTTTATATGATGATGGCAATGTTGATGAAACGGGTTGAGCAATGAGGCTACCCTACAAATGATGACAATGATGGAACATGTTAATGATAATGGACATATGCATTTGTATCATATGCACTCATATGATGAGAAAAAATCCATTGTGGGTGGATATGTAAGGCCTACCTCAGTAGGCCTCCACGGGAGTGGAGAGATCCTCATGCCGACAAGGACGGACCCATGATAGGGTGAACATCGATGGGTGTTCACCCAGGCTATACCGGTATAAGCAATGCGATGAACAAATGAGCATGTATAGTAGTGTTGCATTGCACTAATGAAAAGACGGTGATGAGAATGAGAATAATGACATGGTTATGTTAACGATTATGTTGAAACATGTGGAAAATGACTTGGCTAGTTTATGGTTTATGTGTGTAGCAATGTGTATCGTTTCTATTATGTACTTGCTGAGTCTTTGGACTCACGCTTGTTTTGTTGACTTTTTTTAGGTGATCCTGATTGACGGCATGCATGGAATGGGAGTAGACCTTTTTTGCACCGCACTTGTTAAATAACAGCTTAGTCACCTACTAAACATTATGTTTAAACCCGTGTTAAGTTGCTTTTGTTAATTACTGATTATGTTAATGGTTTGCTTGGGACGTGGTGAGTCCCCTTTTGTTTGAAGTGGAGAATGAGTTTCTCCTGTCATTACTAATTTCGTATGACATGTCTTATGTCGCTCGCATTTTGATTTAGTATGGTTGTGATCTCATGGTGGAGAGCCTCTATGGGCGTGGAGCCCAAAGTTTTGTTTATGTTATGTTTATCTGCAATATGAAATCAGTGTCTTATTTCAATTATTCTATACATATGTTGATTGCTCCTTGTTGGTAGTCGTATAAACAAGGAAGGTGCTGCCAAAATTTTTATTAGCATCGCCCAATTGAGTTGGTAAGTGCGTAGTGGTAGCATCCTGGGCTCTAATGAGGGTGAGGGTGTTACATGCATATTGTGTAACTATAAGACAGGATGAATTTGTCCAAACAAGCTAGATCTAACGGCCTTTTCGAAAATCTTTTAGAAGTGAGTTTTTGTCTTGCAAAAGATGCCCAAGAGACAGGACAATGCATTTAAGCTTTGTAAATTAAAGTTTTTGAAAAACATGTATCCTAATGGATAATTTCTTAAATGTATGGACTTCTCACAATTGATATCATTCTTTAAAGTGCGCTGCGGACCCCTAAACTTGCATGGTTCTATCACTTGGGTCCCTGAGTTTGAGAACTGCAAATTTAGGTCCCTAAACTTGTACTAGTAAGTTGTACGTGCTTTGCACGTGAGATATTTGGTAGGAGTATAACGCAAGATCAATAGACCACATTATTATTGAAAAGGCGCAAAACTTGAGACATTTTACATATGCATATAACAAGCTGTCAAGCTGTTCATACCAAGGTTGTTACGGCGTCGCCAAGGCGACGACTAGGCGGCCTAGTCGTCCAGAGCCCGATGCCAAGGTATATCACCCAACTTACCGAGGTAGGAGCTCGACGCCGAGGTCTCACACTGAACAGCCCAGCGCGCCGCATGACCGAGTCCGTCATTTCCTCCATCCGCCACCGCCGGCCGGATCTGGCCGCACCGCCTCTTCCCAAGCCGCGTCGGTGGGATCTGAGCATGACCTCCTCCATCCTCTTCCCGAAGCCGCGCCTCACCCCAACAGCATCGGTCGTCTCCGGATCTGGCCGATCTGGTGGCTCTTGGCATGGAGGAGGCGGAGGCGCCAGGCGGGGAAGGAGGCGGGGAGAGGAGGCGACGGAGGAGGCGGGCGGAGGAGGCGGGGAGGGAGGGCGGGCGGGGAGGAGGCGGTGGGAGGAGGAGGAGGCGGAGGCGGCGGGCGGGAGGGAGGAGAGAAGTCGCGAGAGAGGAGTCGCGAGAGCGAGAGAGAGGAGTCGATGAGAGCAAGAGAGAGGAGTTGGTCGGGCGCTACCGATTAAGAAATGTCTTTTTGCGATTAAGTCCTCAGAATTTCTAAAAAATACGAACAGATCCCTCTTTTAATGGATTTCTTCTAATTTAGACCTCCTGAGACATGATTATTTAAATAATTTGTGCTATTATGTTGCATGGTTATTTAATTTTTAGTTATATAAGGTATTATTTGTCGTCTAACTACTATCGTCCAACTGTCGCCATGGCGGGCGCCTAGTCAACTAGGCGTCCAGGCGCCTCGGCCTTGTCGCGACTTGCCGGAGCGCCGTGACAACCTTGGTTCATACAAATTCTAGCTACAGTACTCAAAACACAAATTCTAGATATCGTGAGTGCTCCAAGGCCAGATACAACATAGGATTCTAAAAAAAGGCCAGGTAAAGCATATATATAAATATCATAAGTAAGCGCATTGCATATAGACAGTGGCTCTATCAAGATAACTAGTATTGAAGTTTTTTTTAAGAAATAACAAGGATGGCTAATGATGCCAATTTTCTATATAGAAAAATCATTAGACTTTGTAAAGGTATTGCCATAACCTGAAAGCCAAAGAAATATCACAAAGTAATTGACTATTGTTAAAAAAAGTTGGGGGCAACATGAATTGAAGCATGGAAGCCTAGGATGTGATTGGGTACATGGAGCAAAGACGTGTCTAGAATAGAGAAGTGCTCAGCCAATACTGAGGTGGATCACGGGACATGGGAGTTGTCAGAGGAGGACATAAGTTCCTGCAATTTGCACCGTTGGATCTGTAGATGTGGGGTTGATGGGCGGTAGAGATTAGTGTAAGCTTGCAAATCAATGGTTGAGATTGTTAGTGGAATGTTTGGGTGAACATTATGGACACAACAATCATAATTCAACATTGGTAAACTACACAGCGGCATAGATAAGTGAGTCAGGACAGGTCCAAATATATGACTTATTTTAGCAATTAGTGATGGCAGAGTAAATTTTGACTACACTCTTGCTAAGTACTTCCTCCGTCCAAGTTTATAGGGTGTATTTTTTGAATTGTCTCGTTCACAAATATAAGATATATTTCATATTCCAATACAAAATTAGTGTGATGTTCCCTATATAGCCCTAATAAATATCCAGCTTTACTTTACGTTCTCAACATGTATGCATTGAATATAGTGCTCAGAGATAATAATTAGAGGTAACCTAGTCATTTTCAATATCTCCTTGGTTTATGTGTCAAGAGGAAATACACCCTATAAACTTGGACGGAGGGAATAAGATTACTGGAAAGCTCGTAAACATGTCCAAAGACATAAAAACTTCATTGAAATCCAAAAACATCAATTTTTATTGACTTCGCATGATGGTCACAAAATCAACAGAGTGAGACTAAATGTGCCTATCAGAAGTTAAAGTGAAAAGTGTAATTAACTACTGTAAAACTGTCCATCAAAAGTGAAATTCGTGGCCAGACAAACAGATAACCATCCGATAGAAATATGAACAGACAAGAACAGAAAACAGTAGTTTTACGATACAGACGGAAGATGTCACAGCCTGATTGAGATCCATACCTTGGGTATCCTGGCTTGGCTCTGGATCATATAGCTGCACTGGTTGGAAAGACTCAATGAAATTCAACTGTTGAACTACAACCTGCAAAATACATAATACCCTTCATAATCACGAGAGAAAAGGGTTGACGACAACAGCATGAAAATGAATCATGGTAATCCAAAGAAAAAATATTAGTGGAGATGGTACCTTGTAATAAACCTGCCGCTTCTCAGGCCCCTCGTCAACAGTATCTGATACAAGCCGTCCAGAAACATATATCCGATCACCCTTTTTCACATGCTCCGAGGCCACAACAGCCAGGTCGTCCCAAAATGCTAGAGTTACCCTACAACCACCATCCCCAATAAACACTAAGCAAACAATTAATATTAAGAATGTAATGGTCAGTAATCTCAACCAACATTCAACATCCCCGATTCTGAAAAGACAATATAAACAATACTTACATAGCAAGAAAGAGGTACAGCTCCAACTTATGCTTAGGCATGGCTATTTATTTTGGTTTTTGGGTTAGCAAACTGAATAGTCAAAGGAAACATGATTATTTCTTCATGGAAAGCTCAATTTCACACTTAATTGGTCAATACATCAAGATGTTCACAACTCAGTTTTTCATCACCATATTTCATCAAGAATAGGTTACTAAATCTTGTCAAGTGATATACAATTCTTATAGCTAGCTGATAAAATCCAAGGAAAATCATACTTAAACATTTGCTGCAACAAATAAAGTCACCTTTTAAACAGCAGAAATGCTAGAAAACGCTATACCATTCGAACGGTATATCATCCTCTTCGTCTTGCTCGCTCACTCTCTCCCTCATGCGACGGCCAACAGGGGCGGTGGCGCCGCCGACGGGTTCACCGCGCCCCCGGTTGTAGAGAGAGGCTGGGGAGGTGGTGGCCCGGCGGTGGGCGGTGGTGGAGGGCGTTGGGCAGCATCAGAGGGAGGCACGGCGGCGGCAGAGGGAGACACGGAGAGGCGGTGGCGCACTGAATATTAGGTTGGGTGAGGTGGGGGCGGCGGGGAGGGGACGTCGCTGCCGGCCGCCAGTGGGGAGGGGCAGGGGAGGCGGAGGAGGGAGCGGAGCTGCGGCTGGCGCTGGAGACAAAGGCGAGGCGTGGAGAAGAGAAAGGGACGGGAGAGAAGCAGCGGGGGAGGGGAGGGGGAGCGGCGGAGCTGGTGGTGCTATCACGTTGCAACGGGATAGCGTGGGCTAGCAGCTTCCTTTAAACCGAGGCATCACACTACCCCATTAGATGTTTGTAACCTCACACTCTGTTGAACCGCCCGCAAACAAAACTTTAAACATTCCCTCCGACCATGGCTAAATAATCACCTTGCATTAATCCAATAATTACACACACTGTGTGTGTGTGTGTGTGGGGGGGGTAGTAAATTGCCCCCTACATATTGCCGAACACCTTGCGGCATCTACCCAACAGGGGAGCACGCTACCGGCATCCAACCGAGGAGGGAAAAAGTGACACAGAAATGGAATTACGAGTTAGCATAGCTCAGTCAGGGCTGAAATTACCATGTTGTCTCGGTGGCTGACTTCCAGACGGCGATGCGCCCCCGCGCGACGGCGACGCCGCTGGGTAGCTGCCGCAGCTCCACGTCGGTGCCCACCGTCCCGATAAGCCGCACCGAGTTGCACAGATCCCTGCTCCACGGGATCTCATCTGGCCGCGGCGTCGTCGGAGTCGCCGCAGCGGCAGAGCAGCGGAGGCGGACGCTCCGCGTTAGAAGCGGCGGGAGGTGGAGGATGGAGGACCGGAGTAGCCGGCGGCGGACGGGGCGTGGGTTCGGGTTAGGGTATAGGGTTTTGAGCGGGGAGGCGACGGCGAGGAGAGCCATGGCGATATTTTCGGATTTCGCCTTCCTCTCTCAGTTTCTTACTCTCGAGTGGGGGATTTCAACTTTTTGCCAATTAACTCTATCATTTATATATAGGTTCATCTGAGTCATTAAAAATAGATCAGAATGGTAAATCTGTTACCACTCTACTCATAAGAGTGACAAATGATTAAATTTTCCCTCGAGTGGAGTGGAAGTGGGGCCTCGCGAGTTTTTTTATATATTTTTTCGGGAAAAAGGCGCAGCTAAGATTCGCTCTCTGCTAGTGGGCCCGACGACGTGAGGCTGTGGTGACTGCCAAATGGGTCCCACCTGGTAGTGTCTGGACTAGAATCAGCCTGTCCGGTTTATATCATCCTCCCTCGAAATCCAACCGTCCTCAAGGCCGCCATCATTAATCCAAGCATTGCATCAGCCATGGTTTTCTCTGAACTTTTTTACAGTATCAAAGATTCAAAATCAAGCGGTAGGGTCATGCCAACAAATTGATATACAGAATCAGCCCCATAAATTAACAATATGGTATTTCAAGCATGTTTTTTTCCCGGGTACAAATAATATCGCTGCATGGCCTGCAAGAACATCAAAAACAGGGAGCAATGTGCCGCTACTTGAAGAAACACAGCATACAAAATCCGTCTAACTCGCGATTCTCAACCGATCCTCATGTGCTCTCCTTGCTACTGGGCGCCTCGAGCTCCTTCTCTTCGCCGTCGCCAACCGGCGTCGGGGTCGCAGGTGGAGATTGGTCACCGCCATCTTCGGGCTCTTTCTTCAGCTCCGTTTCAAACTCCTTGGCTGCCTGAGAGTGAATTTGCACAGGCCGGTCAGGAAACAAGTTGTGAACTGGAAATAGCATGCTGTGCTTTATAAAAAGTGCACTAATAATGCGGCTTGATAGAACATAGCACGCTAGGGTGCACACTTAGCCAACCGTTCCAAATCCTTAGAGCATGCAAAGGAGCTTAAACCATCCATGGCAAATGGTAGTGTGGCACCTACAAGCCCTTAGACAAGAAATGCATGAAGCAAATTTTCTTTTCGGTAACAAATTATCAAACTACTAGTAGTATTGTGGTCTGTGGAATTGGGGATATGACAGTTCTCGCCATTAGTGCATTCTATTCCTTTTTTCTAATTTTGCATGTGGTGAAGTCCACCAAATCCTTTCCCTAATGATGGGCCTACATGTCTGCTAAGCATTAGTAATGTTCTTCACCAGAATATCAACAAGTGTAGTGCATCAAAGAGGTCCCAATGTAGCTATAAATTGGACAGACATACTCTGTCATCTTAACAATGTTTATTTTCTGACATGTACAGACAATCAAGGGGGAGTATACAAACACATGCTTCTGACGTTCGACCCATGACTAGATAATTTCACCATAATTCATATCACAACCTACCAGTCTACCACTAAAAGGGGGAAGCCCTGTTTCCTCAAAATCAAGTTTGTGCAGTGAAGAAATACTCTCTACCTAATTAATTTATATTTAGCACGGCTTCTTATTTCCCTCCAGTACTTGTCCCCTATTCCCATTCTCACTGCCGTGTGAAAAGCATACTGGACGACATAGACCTTTGATCCCACAGTTACACTGGCCCATGCATCAGTGAGCGTGGGACAAGATACTCGAGGGAATGGGACACACACTCATTCAGACTAGACAGTGCAATTTGGACAGCGTACCAAGATCATCTACTTAGACATATAGCCATATTTATCCACAAAAAGAATTCTTTGATTTAATAACAGCAAATGGCCAGACAAGCTCTGAGCTTGCCTATTGACACAATGAGCAACAGACTGATCAAGCTTAAAGCCTCAAATGTTCACTAATCTCGCCTATCACAACCAAGAAGCTTTTCCCATCAACCCTTATTCTCACTGATGCACACCAAACAAAAAAAAAATGCTTGAGCCATTTTATGTGTCAATGAATGTGGGAAATAGGAACCCATAAGGTAACGGGAAACCCACAGTCATCTACACTTGGTTAAGTAAAACACACTTCGTTCTTATTTACTTGTCGTTTAAGAATGTGTGCAGTCAACCTTTTAAAACTTTGGCCACAAATATGCACGAAAGTATGTAGATTTGTCACATGAAAATTGTACTGGTAGATTTGTCATTGAAAGTACTACCATATCATTATAGTTTCAACAATTTTTTTCAAATGTATAGCTAAAAAAGTAATGGTCAAACGGTTGTATTGGGGACCATGTTGATGTCCAAAACGACAAGTAAAAAAGAATGAAGCGAGTATAGCAATGTGGATAACAACAACAAATACTCACTTATGCGCAATGAAGCAAAATAGATGATCAGGTAACAGCAAAGGTACAATACCAAAATCATCTGCTTCATCTAATAGGCACCAAGCATGCCCACATAGTGTTAAAGCTGAAATGTTCGGCAATTCTTATCTGGATTAGGAAGCTAGAAATCAAGTACTGGTCGTTATGCCTCTGTTTAACTGTTTGTTGAATTTCCATGAATCGAGTACTGGTTGTTTACATTGGCTTGGGTATGAATGGACAAACCTCTGTTTGAAGCGTCTACTAACATATCCCTTTGGGGAAGGATCATTGCCAAAATTTTGGCATTCCAACTTCCAAGTGGTTACATGGTCATGCGTCAAAGGAGATTGCACCTGAGTTGTTCAAGCAAGTCCGAAGAAGAAATAATTCAGTGTATCATGAGCTACACAATGGGAATTGGTGGAAGGCTATGCGCATTGCGCAACATGTCTACTTCAGAACAGGTATATGAATTTGCTGATCTTTGGATGCAGATTAGTCATGTGCAATTGGCGGCCAGGTATCTTGGACTCCATAGTGTGGTAGTGGACTAGCGGAGATTACACGGAAAAATCAGCATACGAGATACAGTGTCAATGCTCCTTACCTATGGATAATGCTTCCATGATTTGGAAAGCACGAGCCGAGAACAAGGGCAGGTTTTTCTCATGGAAGAAGGTACAGGAAAAAATTCTAACAGCGGATAAATTGACAATTAGGGGATGGCCCAATAGCATACTTTGTCCCTTGTACGCACAGGAGCAGGAGTCAGCCAATCATCTTGTGCTTCATTGTATTTTTGCAAAGCAGGTTTGGGGCTAAGTTTTCCATTGGATTGAATTGCAACCACCATCGGTTAATGATCCAATGAAGCTCTCAGATTGGTGGCATGACGCAAGAAGGGTGCCTAAAGAGTTCAAAAGAGATTTTGATGGCATACTAATGTATTCATGTTGGAACATTTGGAAGGAAAGAAATCGTAGAATTTTTTAACAGGTTTTCTTAACAGCTCAAGAGGTTTTCAGACACATACAAGAGGATGTTGAGATAAGGAAAAGGGTGGTCGGTTAGTTTTGAGTTTTTTTAGCTCTTGTTGCTCTTTTAGGCCTGTCTTAAGTGGGCTGATGTTGATCCTCCTTGCTTCCTGTTTGTAGTTTTGTGTTTTTGGCTGGCCTTGTGTGTTTTTGGTTGATTCAGTTGTTAGGGCGTTTCTTGGCCTAGTTGTACTCTGAACTTTGTATTTTTGCTTTCCCTCTTTAGTGCATCGGTAGAGCTCCTGGCTGTTCTTTTTTTAAAAAATATATCCATGGGCTTAAAAAGAATATGAATTTCATTATTTTTATGCTAGGTATAAAAGTTGTTACAACAAGAAATGCCAAATTTCATCAGCAACAAAAGTAACTATATTTCATAGTGTCTAACATTCATGATAGATTGCACAACTGCAAATGACAAGAACAGACTACCCTTGGAGTTCCATCCTAAACAACTGCATCACAACGAGACAACTTAAACACAACTAAAGGACCACGTGAGAGGGTCCAGGGTACTGTTGTGATGAACCATTGCAAATTTTGTGGAGTGGTAAAATGGTTTTGCAAAGATTGCATTTGATTTGAGCTGTTTTCTGGAAATGTCAGGAAAACCGTAAGTACCTCAGGTGTTTACGCGGTAATACCGCAGAACGGTAGTTCCGGTCAGAGCAGTGGAATGCTTTTTCCAGAGAGGTCCAGTTCGGGTTTGCAAGGTGCGGAAGTACCGCTTTGGGGGTGGTAGTACCGGCGTTGTAAGTACGGTACTACTGATCTTCGTAGAAAAATAGGGTTTTGGGATTTGAGTCATGGATTGAGTTGAGATGACCTGGGTCATTGGATTAAGGTTGCATGATGCATGTTTTGGCTAATGTAGGTCAAGTTGTGAAGAACATGTGTCTAGAAACGTTTTCTTTGTCTTTGGATGTGCAGGGTCACTTGGAGTCAACTGTGATCAACGGCGATGATCGGGGCTAGGCTCATGGAGGAGTTGAGACTCAGAACGATCGAGAATGTCGGGTGAGACGGTGAGCTCAAACATGGCACGAGAAATACGGGAAATGTTGAAGGCGAGTTCGAACGGTGAGATGGCGCCATGTGGTTTGCATAGGCCAAGTGAGCCGTGGTTCGGTGGAACCGAGACAGGAGAGACTTGGCGACGCGTGGCAAGTTAATGGTGCACCCACACGTGGCAAGCATGGCGGTTGCTTGCAGTGGTTAGTGATGACCAGGTCAAGGAAGGGTATTTTGGTAGTTTGACCAAAATACCGGAAACCATCTTGGATCAAAACCGCGGCGCATGGGCAATGCGTTGGAGAGCGGTTTAGATCAAGGTAGAGCCAGTTGGATCAAGGCTAAAGATTTAGCAGATACACACTTTGTGTCTTGAAAAACGTGCATAAGTGAACTTGTGAGAGTAAAACCTGTGTGTGTGGAGTTATCGGGTTTCCCGCATTGTAATAGTGGATAGGATCTATTAAGAGGTGTAGGTGGTTGGTTGCCCACCTATAAAAGGGGGTTGGGATGGAGACATGTGGTTAACCATCCAACCTATCTCTTGTGCTCTCTTCTCTAGGTTTAGGGTTAGCGTTTGAGAGTGAGTAACTTGGGTACTCTTTGCCCTCCAAGGTGGAGTGACTATAAAACCTACCTTCTCAAATAAACAATAAATCAATCTTTGTGCAAATATTGAGTCTCTTATTTTTTATTGATGTGCTTGAATTTTGGTTGGTTTTGATCTCTCTTCTTTTTTCTTGTGATCTTACTGTACCAAGGACGTGTAAGTGATGGAGATAATTCTTGAGAATACATCTCCACCCATCTAGGCACTTTGATAGCAAGATTCACGAGAAAACCCGGTTTTACTTGACTTTGGCCTCTTTAGTCCATCTTTTGATCCGAGCGTTTTTTGTTTGGTTTCTGCGGTGAACTAACTTACTGTGACGTGTGGGAATACATCTAAACCCTTCCTGGTCATCTTCATCCCACGAGCAAGTTGTATTCACCGATTTTAATTTTAGGTCGGTTTTGGTGTAACCTTCCAATAAACTGAAAAAAGGTCTCAACTTTGGCCATAATTTTCATGATCGTTTGTTGGAATAGGTTCACAATACCCTAGAGAAGATCCCTGCAAAATTTCATATCATTTGGATCTACGGATCAAAAGTTCCATCGATTCTTGGTTTTGAATTTGGGCTGAAATTACTGTTCACCAAGGAAAGGAAGTACCGCAGTGCAAATAAAGGTACTTCCGAAAATTGAAAGTACCGTAGTGCAAACAAAGGTGCTTCCGATTTTGCTAATTCTTCTCCAAAAATGTTACCAGCTTCTCTTGCTTGTCTTGTGGTGGTTTCTCATCTTAATTTTTATAGCTTTGTAGTTATTAGAGTGAAAGAATGTTGAATATTTGGGAGAAAATTAGAAGGCACCATTCACCCCCTATTGCCATATTCGGTCTTTCAACAACAAACTTATCTTAGTACAACCCCCATTCCCAAATCCCTTCTAATTTCCATCAATGTTAAAAAAAGGACTAAATAATTTCCCATCCTTACACCCATCTATTGCCGTGAAGCAAATGCCACCTTTTAGGTTGCTATAAGAAACAACGTTATTCTAACTGGAAGAAAATGTAAGCAACTAATGACACATAAACAACTTTATCAATCCAAGGTTAGTCTCAAAATCAACAAAAATGTACCCAAAAATCTCTGTATTTGCATGATTCTTACATCTAAGTAGATGACAACAAAAAAAGGCACTATGAAAAGACCTAACTTCAGGACGTCTTCAGGTGACACAGGGTACTAAATTCAACATTTTCTAAACACAGGAATTGTCTCAACATCATCAAAATTGTATGCAAAATTGGTACGGGAACTAGCATAACAGTCCTTGTTAGTTGGTGAGACCACAAGTCCCGACAGAAGAAGTCTTAAACCTTTACCACCGCAAGCAACATCAGGCACTAAGTTCCACAACTCCTAATTGATCGCTAAGCACTGCCATCCTTGCGAATTGCAAGATTTATGATAACGACGCCGAGATTTAGGCTTCAATCTGTACCTGCTGGAAGCTCTTGACGGTCTTGCCGATGTTGCGGCCGATCTCTGGCAGCTGCTTGGGCCCGAACACCAGCGCCGCGACGCCGGCGATGACGACGAGCTCCGGTACTCCAAGCCCGAACAGGCACTTGCACCCGAGCGCGCCGCCCCCCGCGCCCGCGCGTCTCGGCCGCGCGGCCACTGCCGCGGACGCCGCCGCCGCCAGCCCGCCGCCCGCCACGAAGGAGGACGCCCTCGATGAGAGCCCGGCGGCGGCGAGGTGCGCCCCGTTGGCCGTCGCTCTCGCCGCGGTGGCCGGTGGCCGCGCTAGGGAGGAGGAGTAGGTCGCGACTGGAGCAATCCCCATGGCTGCTGCTGCTGCTTGGTGGAGCGCAGTGGGAGGAAATGGTAGTCGCGGATATTTTCGATGGGATAGGCGTTTCATGGTTAAGACATGTTTCTCTCGTGTTATCTGCAAAGGATTAGTGGGCCGGCCCATGAACACGCTAATCTCATAATGAAATACGAAGTGGCTCGGTCCATCTAAATATGCCAAGACTTGACCAATCCATAATGGGCTTTTGGAATAATCTGGGCTTCTGTCCATCTTTGCATGGCATCGTTGTTGCATATATGTTGTGTATATAACGGTAAGCATGCGCATACGCTATAGTAACTAGTAACGAGCATCACTGATTCACTGTGTTTATCACTAATTTGGTCCAACGTCGAGAGAGTTGAATTTGAATTTTGCAAAGGTTTTTGGTGTATTCAGATTTTTAGAATTGTTGTCTGTTGAGGGTGGTCCGACCGGCCATGGTTGACGATTGGACTGCCGATGTGGCGTGACTAGAATCTAGTTAGAGAATGCCTTTTTTCTAAATAGCGTGTTTCGAAATTGGGCATGTGCAGTCCGATCAACCGTTGTTGGCGGTTAGACCAGAATCATGTTGGGCGATGTGACCGGTATTGAAGATACGATCACACTAGTTGGACGGTCAAACTATTTCAGACATCTGTCCAGCCGTTGATTCCATGCTCGTGGCGCTTGTTGAAGCCCACATAGAACCTTATAAAGCCTATACACCTTGTGCTCTTCGTATTTCACCTCATATCATTCTGGTTGTGCAACGTAAACTTCCTCTTGTAGTTCTCTATTCAAGAAAGCTGTCTTGACATCCATATGGTGCACTTGCCACTTGCTTTGGGCAGCTAGAGCAAGTAGAAGTCTCACGATTTCGATTCTTGCTATTGGAGCAAAAACTTCTTCAAAATCGATTCCTTGCTTTTGTACATACCATTTTGCAATAAGTCTAGTTTTGTACTTTACAATCTTCCCTTCAGAGTCCCTTTTCACCTTATAAATCCACTTTAAACCAATGGGCTTGTGCAAATGAGCCTTGCATCCAAATACTCTTAGATGATCCAGTCTTAATTTTCTTCCTGTCCACATCTCATGAGGTGTAGTATCAGTAAGTGCTTTGGTGGCTACTCAATTCAGAATATATATAGCATGCCGCACTGCTCCCCTCATAATCTTCCAGACATATTCATGCTCTTTAGCAAACTCCTTGCCATGGGCACTATCATCCTATTTCGATGTTCGACAATACCATTTTGTTGAGGCGTATAGGGTGCTATCACGTGCCGTTGGATGCCTTTACTTTTGCAGAAATCTTTGAATGCATTTGAAAGAAACTCTCCTCCACGATCTATTCTCAGAACCTTCAGACTACACTTGGCCTCATTTTCAATGAGTGCCGTGAACTTCTTAAATTCCTCAAATGCATTGCTCTTATCTTTCAGCATATACCCACGTCATCCGGCTGCAGTCATCAATGACTAGAAAGAAGTACTTATTTTCGGCTACCATTGATAGAGTGATTGGTCTGCAAAGGTCAGCATTGACAAGTTCAAGTCGCTACTGAGCTCGATACGTTACTATACTGGGAAACGGAAGACTGGTTTGCTTTGCAATTAGGCATCCCTCACAAACCTGGGTGGGATTGTTGATTTTGGGTAGTCCAGACACCATTTCCTTGTCCCCCATTAGCTTGATGGATTGGAAATTGATGTGACCCAATCTTGTGTGCCATAGCCATGCTTGATCGTCCATCTTTGCAAGTAGACACACTGGCTCACAAGTTTCTAACGTGACCTTGTAAAGACGATTTGGGGTGCGCTTGAATTTCATCAAGAGCATGTTACATCGATCATATAACCACAGAAAGGCATTGAAGATAACCACCTTGCTCCCTGACTTCGTTAGCTGACTAATACTCAAGATATTGTCGTAGAGATTTCGTATATAGTATACCTCTGTCAATAGTCTTTGTTCGCCTCCCTTGAATTGGAATAGAACTGAACCTTTTCCTTTGATTTTGATGGTGGAGTCATCACCAAATTTGACATTGCCTTGAACTGGACTCATCTAGTTCATGAAACTTTCCCTTGTCACCAGTCATGTAGTTGCTTGCCCCGTTATCGAAGTACCCCTTAGATTCACTGTCTGCCCTTAGCTTTGGCAAGACATTTTCTTCATACAGTAAGATCATCCTTTGTGACTATTCAATCGTTGCTAGTAACAAAACCGACTCCTTCCTGTGCATCTGTGAGATGCACCTCCTCACCCTGGTTCTCGCCTTTGCATTCCGATGCATAATGGTCATATTGCTCATAGTTGAAGCATTTGATGTCTCTTGTCGCAGTCTGTCCAGGACCCACGACCAGCTCCACCTTCCTAGTTATAGCGGCATGTCCAGGACCCACGACCAGCACCACCTTCCTGGTGTGTCATGGTAATGTCACCCCGGCCAACCCTGCCGACTACGGCCTCGCCAATTGCCACTTCCATGCCTATAGTAATCTCCTCCAAAACTCATTCTTTCTCCCTTTGTAGTGGACGCTGACTCTTTGGAATTGATTTTCTATCGTGCCTTCCATTCATTATGAGTGAGTAGCAGTTGGTCGTCAGTGTGTTATTGGTCCGCCAGTTGAGTCGTTCTTCATATGCTTTTAGCCGACCAAT
The DNA here is from genome assembly GCA_036346245.1 of Bonia amplexicaulis. Lineage (NCBI taxonomy): Eukaryota > Viridiplantae > Streptophyta > Magnoliopsida > Poales > Poaceae > Bonia > Bonia amplexicaulis. The sequence goes on along the minus strand of CM070743.1, from coordinate 7,228,213 downwards.
TGCCTCCTCAAATGGCATTGCATCAAGTTCCGAGTATTGCTCAATTGATGCTATCAATTGTAGGAACATTTCGGGCACTGAGTCAAGAAGTTTCTTGACAAGTGCGACGTCCTCCAAGATGGCGCCGAGGGCGCTGTACTTGGCTGCCATAGCACTTAATTTTTCGGCGAACTCATCAATCGTCTCTCCTTCCTTCATGCGAATTGAGTTGAACTCGCTCTTCAATGTTTGCAGCCGGGCCTTCACACGATCATCGTATAGACATCGAGTCTTCAGACCATCCCATACATCCTTTGCCGATTTCTTTTTTCACGATCTGCAGAAGGATGTCTTCTGGGACGACTTGGAAGATGAACGCTCGTGCCGTTTTGTTCTTCTTCTCGTATATGGCCACTCCGACCGTAGGTTCTACTGCCTCCCAGATGCCTTATGCATCCATAATCGCCTCCATCTTTGTAACAACCCTAAAATTTCAATTTTTAGAATTTATTTTGAATTTTTCTGAATTTTATTTGAATTTACAAAAACTTACCCAATTTGGAAGTTTTCGGTGGAAATACGCTTTCCTTTTCCGTCCTTTCCGCTTCCGACAGCAGCTGGCGCCGCTCGCGCGCGTGGGAGTCGCTCCCCTCCTTCCCGAAGCTGCCGTCCGCGCGTCGCCATCTCCTCCGCGGGTTTGGGCGCCACTTCCTCCCCTGGGCGACGTCACCGCCTGTGCGCCGGCCCCACCCGTCGGTCTCCACTTCCCCTCTGCCTTTTCCTCGCGCTTGTGCAGCCGAGCGGCGCTCTGTCCTCGCCCGCGCCACCGCTCGATCGCCTCGCGAGTTCCTCTCACGCCCGGTCAGCGGGGTCGTGGGTGGGGTGAGTGGCGATGCCACATCCCCTCTCCACTCCCACATCGCTCCGGTGCACGCCTCATCGGCGACGTGGAGCAAGCGCAGCCAAAGCGCCTCGGGCAGCCGACTACCTCGGGGCATAAAACCCGTTTCTTTACTTCCCGATCTTCCTAGCCATCTCACGAAGCTCCCCACCCAGTCAATCGCGCTCCCATCGCTTGGAACGCCGGCAATCGTCTCCCCTGTGCCGGTGAGCCCTAAATTCGAATCCGGTGATTTTGCCGATTAAAATTCAATTCCTTTCTCTGGCATACTCCCTACCACATACTGAACACGCCGGTGAGCTCGCCTGAGAGCGAGCTTTCCTCTAGTGCTCTGGCCACGGGGGCCGCGGTCGGCAGCAAGGACCTCATTGTGGCCGACCCATTTGGGTTTCTCCTAGCGCATAGACACTTCCATTAGCTCCCTAATGTCCGGTAGATGGTGAAAACCCAGTTTATTTAGCCGAAACTTCACCGGAGTTCTACATTGCCACCGTGGACTCCCTCTCTCTCTGCACCGCCAACTTGTTCTAGCTATCCCATGATTTTAAAGTCCATAATTGGAAACCCAAGCTCCCTAGTGTCTCTGTGTTGGCCATTTTCCCTGGTGCCCTAGCCTCATGGGTTCACTGCGGCGGGTGATCTCTGCTCCCGTAGGAAAAGAGTCGGCGGGAGGAAGAAGAAGACCCCAGAGCGGCGTGGTCGTGTCTCGGCGTCGATGTTCTTTAATCCTACCGTTCGATTTCATTTAAAGCTGCGGCCGTTAGATCGGCGTCTCCTCCCATCCAAAGCGCTCTCGTTCGTGGAATCGCCGCCGCCTCGGACGCGTGTCGCTCATCGGGCGGGCGTGCGTCTTGGGGATGCGAGGCCCGCCACGGGCGTGCGTGGGCCGACCCACTCGGCCGGGCGTTGCCGCCGCCTTGTCAGGCGCTTAATTTGGGCCGCCTGTTCCTCTAGGCCGAGCAGATTCATCGTTCACAATGATTTAAAAATTCAGAAAATACTTTAAAAATTGTAGAAAAATCTAGAAAATTCTAAAAATCATAAAAATACACCATTGTGTCCAGAAAAATCCCTAGAATTTAGAAATGACCTTTATTTCTTTAATTGTGAATTTTAGAATTTTATAAATTTAAATATATGACTTTAGGCATAGTAAAGTATATTTGCTCTTTGCTTAAAAATCTAAATACCACTTATTCTTTGAAAATTGAACTTTAATAGTATTTAAACTTCTTTAAAAAGATGTTGTACATTGACATGTATTTTTATCATGTTATTTCTTTGATTTAGATAAATCAAGGTTTGACTTGTGTTGTTATTTTATGTGTGTTTGCGCTAGCTCCAGAGTTCGTAGAGGTTGCGATTGCGGATCGAGCCGGTTGCTCGATTATCTGAGATTGTCGAGATCCCGGATCAGCAAGGCAAGTCATAAGTTTTTGATCATATTGAATCCCATGAAATTATAGTATTTAATAAATATTTGCATTATGGTTAGTTGTAAAATGTTAATTGCTTAAACTAAAATGTTTAGAATGGCATGATACTTAGTTATTCCTACCACTGATAAATGCCCTGCCTTACTTGATGGCCATATTCACCTTGACAACCTTAGTAAATATTGAATTACAGTATTAAGAAATATAGATCATATCACATGACATTTTGTACTACTAAGTGACTTTGGCTGCTAGCCAGTAGAGTTGGAAAATATACATCAAAGTAGGAGTCAGAATGTGGGGTCATCACGAAGTGATCCAAGCCTGACTACGCTTTGGTAGAACCCGAGATAGGAGTCAGAATGTGGGGTCATCACGACGTGATCCTAGCCCACGACTCTATCATTGGGAGAACTAGGGAGGGTCAGAATGTGGGGTCATCACTCTGTGATCTAAGCCCACGACCAAACCCTAGGATTGGACTTAGGGTAGAGAGGCTGGTGGGACTCCGGTTATCCGGACTGGGCCTACCGCTCTACCCTGGGATGGAGGCTGTTTGGTTTGGCGGTGGCTGGGGCTGTTGAGCTCAGCGGAAGTTTGTGGTTGGAGCCTCGGTGAAAATATAAGGACAAGAACCTTGTGCCAAAGAAAGAACATAGTGATCGCTCAGACCACAGGAGTTGATTCGTCAACACTGGTTTAGTAGCTGCTCAATTCAATTGAACCTCTACAGGCTGAGGTGTTTTGATGACGTGGGAGTTAGGTATGCTGCGGGTACCTAACAATGGTAGTGTCGACTTAAAACGGCAGGGGAGGTTCAGGTTGAACATGTGGCCGTGATTGAGCGAAGCTACCAGGTAGAGTCTATATAAAGAAGCGGCGGTGAAGGCGACGACGGCTTTCTTAACTCTATCCGGGGAGTTAAGGGATCGTGTGGGTAAAGTTGAGCAACTCTGCAGAGTGAAATAATGGTATTCGAATCTGCCGTGCTTAGGTTAATGAAGTGTGTTAATTGGGTGATTCCAAATATGAGGCATAAGTAGATCTTTGAGGTTAAGATGGTTAATGATGAACGTTTTGAGAATTGGTAACCCTTGATCTTAAGGAGCAAATGTTTTACTTTTGATTGTTTGCAAATAAACTGCATCCACAAGTGTAATAAACCCCTATATACCCATCCTTGAATATCCTTGCATATAGTAAGAAAGGATTACCCTTGTGGCTTCTTTGAGTGCGGTGGTACTCATGACTTGCTAAACAATTTAATGAAGGTCAATGGATTCAAGAGGAACTGCAGAAGAAGGAGCCTGGAAGAGCCAATCATGTCGATGATGATTGGTGTTAGGTCTTAGCCTCGCTCAGGCCGCCTGGGTGTATTTTGTATTAATATGTGGTTTTGTGGGTCTGCGTGCCCGTTGCTACACTAATCTTACTTTTATATTGTAATAAAGTGAAGTCTTTATTGTATGTATGATCTGTTGTGATAATCGCTTTATTCTGAACTTTATAACTGTTCATTCCTGTACGGTTATGGAGTTCCGTACCATCTCCAGAAATGGGGATGTTATAAAGTGGTATCAGAGCGGGCATGCTTGACTGTAGGACGAGACCTAAGGATAAGCTTAAGGGCTATTTTGTGGCAAAACTTAAGTTAAAAAGGTAAAAAGAATTTACATAAAATATAAGAAATACTGTCGTCTTTTCTTAAATGCTACTGTATCGCTTTAAATTGTATTAAGCTTAAGTTTTTGCTCTTTGCAAATATTTGTGTCAAATTGTGTCTAACAGTAAGTTTTTCTTTGTTAAACAGATGGTCCATATTATCCATTCGAGCCACGGCGGTGGTCGGATGGCGCGCCTACTACGGGAGATGCGGCGGTTCCTAGGAGCGGCGACTTGGCACCATACATGTTCCACGCCGTGACTCATCAGTTAGCTGATGGGAGTCGCGAGTGGAGGGCCAGTGTAGGCCTGACTCCTTTGCCTGTCCGTCCAGACAGGGAGAGGAGGTTCGTGGGCCGGAGAGCTTTGGAGTGGGGCCTTGATTCGGGGCGGCGAGAGATGCCGTGTTACACTTGAGGCGTTACTACGACGCCGAGTTCTCTGAGACTCGTTACGACCTGGTGCCCCAGAGAGTCCGCCAGGGCGGAGGGTACGTCACGCCAGAGTCGTGTCCAGGGGACGATGTACGCCTGGGGGTTGCTTCCCGGTATATAGTCCAGCAGGAGGTGAGGTACCATAGGGCCATCAGGGAGTCACAGGAGCTGCGTCAGCAGCTCTACCAGGCCAGGGGCGAGCTCCGAGCCATACAGCAGGAGATCCACCGTAGAGATATGGTGGAGGCAGGAGAGCTGTCCGCCTGTGGTGAGTCTCCGGACGTTCCAGAGGATGACGTACAGGTCGTACCAGAGATCCCTGTTGCTGTGGATCCTGTGGTACTGGTTCCAGAGGTGCTGGTGCCAGAGGGTCCTTCTACTTCACGACGCCGACGCCGCCCTATCACTGGAGAGTTAGCGGGTCCTTCGTCTCCTCGACTGCGACGACGCCTCACCACTGTGGAGTATCGTCAGCTGTTTCGTCCTGCTCCTCCTTCAGCACCACCAGCAGATGGTGATGATAGGGGGAAGGCTCCAGCTGAGGATACAGAGGATGAGGAGGATCCTGACGAGAGAGTTAGGTACACTGCCAGTAGGCCACCATCTAGCGGTTGGTGAGGGCAGTGTAGGGAGTAGTCTGAGCCCTGACAGCTAGAGTAGAGACTTACTTTTGGACAGTGTAAATAGGCTAGTTAGTGTTAGTGCAGTACTTTTGGCTGTATAGTGGTTTAGTAGTGCGAGCGCTCAGTAGTGTATTTTCTGTTTGTAAATTATGTAGTGTATGGCTACTTTGTTTGCAGCTTGTATGTTAATATAAGCTTTGCTTTGCTGTGCCTAAAATATTTTACCTGCTTAATTTAAATTCCTGCTTAAAATTTCCCCATAGTTGGGTAAAAGATCAAAAATTTTCTTGTCTGTTAGAAATTGTGTAAAAAGAAAACCGCTGTAAAAGGTAACTTCAACTTTTCCCAAATGCAGAAGTACAATGGCAGGAATGGAACCTAATCCTGGTAATCAACCAGCGGGGCCTGAAGAAGCTCCAAACAATCAAAACGCAATTGCAAATATTCTGGCCATGATAGAACAAAACCGTCATCAGGCAGAAATGAATCAAACAAAAATGTTAGAACAGCAGTCAAAAATGTTGGAACAAATGATGATGCGAACCGGTACTCCAGGTGGTCCCCTAGGAGTGACAGCAACAGGAACACCAATAACGTCTAGATGGAATGATTTCCAAAAGACTAGACCTCCGGTGTTCTCCACTTCTTCGGATCCCTTAGCAGCTGAAGATTGGTTAAGGGATATAGAAAGAAAGTTGAATACAGTACAATGTGATAATAAAGAAAAGGTTTTGTATGCTACTCATCAACTCCAAGGGCAAGCGGCCACTTGGTGGATAAATTATCAGACTATGCATGCAGAACAAGAGATAACCTGGAAAGACTTTGAAGAGACTTTTCGACAAGTTCATGTTCCTTCTGGAGTCATGCAAGCTAAGCGCCGCGAATTTCTGGCACTTAGGCAAGGGGGAAAGACAGTAATGGAATACTTGCATCAATTCAATCAGTTATCAAGATATGCTCCTGAAGATGTGAAGAATGAAGAAAAGAAGATGGAAAAATTCAGAGAAGGATTGCAGAAGTCCATGAAATTTCATATATCAGCTACAAGGTTTAAGGATCTATCTGATATGATTGATTGCCTGGTTACTTCTGAAGAGGCTAGAGGTGAAATGGAGGAGTCCAAAAAGAGAAAGGCCATGCAGCGGCCAACTGCTCCGTCACCCAACCTACAAAGACAGAAAACCTTTATACCTAATCAGAATAGACAATCATCGATCGCGGTGATGCTTGTACCCAAGAAAGCAGTTCAATACTTCCGGCGGGGTAATAGGGGCGATTCTGAGCGATTAAATGCTTTATCTGTGGAGGAAATCATTATCAGACTAGCTGTCCGCAGAAGAAGAATTGCTATCATTGTGGTCAAGCAGGACATTATAGGGATCAATGCCCAAAAAGAAATTTGCCTGCAGAAGTAGCAAAAATTCAAGCTGGAAATCAATCACAAGATGCCAAGACTACAGTTATCCAGACCAGATCTTCATTGCCAACCGGAACTACTGTTATGTTACCTGCTGGTTCTTCAAATAATCATGCCGGGAAAGGCAAAGGAGTAGCAAATCAGATATTCCAAGGGAGGATTAATTATGTATCAGCCGAGGATGCAGCTGGAGCAAATGATGTTATTGTAGGTATGTTTCCGGTCAATTCAAAGCCTGCATTAATTTTATTTGACTCTGGTGCTACGCATTCCTTTATGTCTATGGATTTTGCTTCAAGAAATCAAATGCCAATGGTTGCTTTGCAACATTATTATGCCATCCAAACACCTGGAAATAAAATGGAATCCCGTTTTGGATGTAGTGATGTCACTATAGAAATCCATGGATTAGAATTTAAAGCCAACTTGTTATTGTTGGACATGGAGAAATTGGAAGTTATTTTGGGGATGAATTGGCTTACTAAAAATAAAGCCATGGTAGACTGTGAAGCAAAAATTGTAACCTTGATCAACTCTGAAAACCAGAAAAGAATAGTACATACTGATCATAGTTTGATTCATAAGGTAAAAAGGGATGTACACAGTGCAATCACAAGTGAAGCAATACAAGTACCAGTGGTACAAGAATACTTAGATGTATTTCCTGAAGAATTACCAGGTAGACCTCCGATAGGCAAGTAGAATTGGCAATAGAGTTGGTACTGCACACAACTGTTACCAAACACCGATGAGAATGTCGACAAGTGAGTGAAGGAGTTAAAGAAACAAGCGGATGACTTGCAAGAAAAAGAATTCATTCGTCCCAGTGTATCACCATGGTCAGCACCAGTTTTGTTTGTCAAGAAAAAAGATGGAAGCTTGAGAATGTGTGTTGACTATAGAGGATTAAATGCAGTTACCATCAAGAATAAGTATCCACTGCCAAGAATTGATGATCTGTTTGATCAGCTCAAGGGAGCAAAGGTGTTTTCAAAAATCGATCTGCGATCGGGTTATCATCAATTAAAATCCGAAAGCAAGATCGAGAAAAGCGCATTCACCACGAGGTATGGGTATGCGAGTTCTGATGGTACCTTTTGGCCTAACCAACGCACCAGCCTATTTCATGAGTCTTATGAACCTGGTGTATATGGAACAGTTGGATCATTTTGTGATAGTTTTCATAGATGACATATTGATCTATTCCAAAAGTGAAGAAGAACATAAAGAACATTTGCATATCGCCTTGACCAAACTAAGAGAACATCAGTTATATGCAAAGTTCAGTAAATGCGACTTCTGGATGAAGGAAGTTGCATTTTTAGGACACCGGATTAACGAAGAAGGAGTCAAAGTGGACCCTGAGAAGATCAAGTCTGTGATGGAATGGAAGCGACCAAAAGCATCACGAAGTGAGAAGTTTTCTGGGATTGGCAGGCTATTATCGCCGATTCATAGAAGGGTTCTCTAAAATTGCCCGTCCACTTACTCAGTTACTCAAGAAAGACAGACCTTTTGAATGGACGGAAAAATGTGAAGAAGGTTTTCAGATGTTGAAGACGAAGTTAACAACCACACCAGTTTTGATATTACCAGATCTAGAGAAAGACTTTCAGATTTACTGTGATGCATCAAAACATGGGATGGGAGGTGTCCTAATGCAAGATGGAAAAGTCGTAGCTTATGCTTCGAGACAACTGCGACCACATGAAGAAAACTATCCCACACATGACTTGGAGTTAGCAGCAGTAGTTCATGCTTTGAAGATATGGAGGCACTATTTATTGGGGAATCACTGTGAAATATTTTCAGACCATCAAAGTCTGAAATATATTTTCACTCAACCAGATTTGAATCTGAGACAACGAAGATGGATAGAACTAATCAAAGATTTTGATATTGACCTTCAGTATCATCCGGGCAAAGCAAATATAGTAGCATATGCATTAAGCAGAAGACCATATTCTGGCATGATCAGTGATGTTGACCAACCGATACAGGTTGGTAGCGACAATGCGTGTTGAACCTAACGAGATTTGACGAGGTATGTTAGCGGCACTTGAAATTCAGCTAACATTGACAGACCAAATCAAGGCTGCACAAGATGAAGACGAAGCAACACAACAGCTTAAAAAGAATAGTCAAGAAAAAGGTTCGACAGAATTCATTGAAGATAAACAAGGGGTTTTAACCTTTAAAGGTCGTTATTGTATACCTGACAACAAGGAATTAAAAGAATTGATTACGAGAGAAGGTCATGTCAGCATTTCTCTATACATCCCGGAAGCACCAAGATGTATAATGAAATGAAAAGAAATTACAGTGGAACAATATGAAGAAAGAGATAGTGAATATGTAATCAAATGTGATGTATGCCGACAAGTGAAGATAGACCATCAAAAGCCTTACAGTGCATTACATCCATTGCCGATGCGAATGGAAATGGGATAATATTGGAATGGATTTCATCAACGGTTTACCCAAGACAAAGGAAGGATATGATGCTATTTGGGTCATTGTTGATCAATTAACAAAAGTAGCTCATTTCATTCCTATCAAGCAAACTTATGGAAAGGATAAATTGGCAGAGATTTATCTGACAAGAATAGTGATATATCATGGAATTCCCAAGAGAATTATTTCAGATAGAGGTGCTCAATTTACCTCGGTATTCTGGGAAAAATTGCATGAAGCAATGGGTACTGACTTAGCTTTCAGTACAGCTTACCACCCACAGACTGGAGGACAGACTGAGAGAGTGAATCAAATACTTGAAGATATGTTAAGAGCCTGTGCTATAACTTATGGCGCAGCCTGGAATACATGCTTGCCATTTGCGCAATTTTCGTATAACAATAGTTATCAGACCAGTATACAAATGTCACCATTTGAAGCACTATATGGCAAAGCATGCAGAACTCCTTTAAAGCGGATCGAGGCCGAGCATGATACCTCGGGCCTCAAATTGTTCAAGATGCTGAAGCCCATGTCAAGATCATCAGAGAATACCTGAAGATTGCCAAAGACCGTCAGAAGAGTTATGCTGATACTCGAAGAAAAGATTTGAATTTTGAAGTAGGAGATTTTGTTTATCTCAAAGTCACGCCTTTTAAGATTGTCAAAAGATTTCAGGTCAAGGGAAAATTAGCACCCAGATATGTGGGTCCGTTCCAAATTACAAAGAGGATTGGTGAAGTAGCATATGAAGTGCAGTTACCATCCAATTTGGCCAGAGTACACAACGTGTTTCATGTGTCACAACTTAGAAAGTGCTTAAGGCAACCCACAGAAGCAGTACCCATGGAAGGGATTGAACTTCAAGAAGATCTGACATATTCAGAAGAACCTCTGCAAATACTTGAGACAACTGAACGCCAACTCAGAAACAAGAATGTCAAATTATGCCGAGTTCAGTGGAAAAACCATACCGCTGCAGAAACTACATGGGAAAAGGAATCGGACTTACAGCGAGAATTTCCAAACCTATTTACTGAATCCAGCCAAATCTCGGGGGTCGAGATTTGTTTAAGGGGGGTAGGTTGTAACAACCCTGAAATTTCAATTTTTAGAATTTATTTTGAATTTTTCTGAATTTTATTTGAATTTACAAAAACTTACCCAATTTGGAAGTTTTCGGTGGAAATACGCTTTCCTTTTCCGTCCTTTCCGCTTCGACAAGGTGGCGCCGCTGCTGCGGAGTCACTCCTCCTTCGAAGTGCCGTCCGCGCGTCGCCATCTCCTCCGCGGGTTTGGGCGCCACTTCCTCCACAGGCGGCGTCACCTTTGTCGGCGCCCACCCATCGGTCTCCACTTCCCCTCGCCTTTTCCTCGCGCGGCCGCAAGGCGTCGCTCTGTCCTCGCCCCGCCACCGCTCGATCGCCTCGCGAGTTCCTCTCACGCCCGGTCAGCGGGGGTCGTGGGTGGGGCGAGTGGCGATGCCACATCCCTCTCCACTCCCACATCGCTCCGGTGCCTTCCCTCATCGGCGGCGTGGAGCAAGCGCGACCGGCGCCCTCGGGGCAGCCGACTACCTCGGGGCATAAAACCTTTTCTTTACTTCCCGATCTTCCTAGCCATCTCACGAAGCTCCCACCCGGATCAATCGCGCTCCCATCGCTTGGGCAGCGCAATCGTCTCCCCTGTGCCGGTGAGCCCTAAATTCGAATCCGGTGATTTTGCCGATTAAAATTCAATTCCTTTATCTGGCATACTCCCTACCACATACTGAACACGCCGGTGAGCTCGCCTGAGAGCGAGCTTTCCTCTAGTGCTCTGGCCACGGGGCCGCCAGGTCGAAGAAGGACCTCATTGTGGCCGACCCATTTGGGTTTCTCCTAGGCGCATAGACACTTCCATTAGCTCCCTAATGTCCAGTAGATGGTGAAAACCCAGTTTATTTAGCCGAAACTTCACCGGAGTTCTACATTGCCACCGTGGACTCCCTCTCTTCTCTGCACCGCCAACTTGTTCTAGCTATCCCGCATGATTTTAAAGTCCATAATTGGAAACCCAAGCTCCCCTAGTGTCTCTCTGTGTTGGCCATTTTCCCCCTGGTGCCCTAGCCTCGCCGGTTCACTGCGGCGGGGTGATCTCTGCTCCCGGCCGGAAAAGAGTCGGCGGGAGGAAGAAGAAGACCTCGAGAGCGACGTGGTCGTGTCTCGGGCGTCGATGTTCTTTTAATCCGGTCGTTCGATTTCATTTAAACTGCGGCCGTTAGATCGGCGTCTCCTCCCATCCGAGCGCTCTCGTTCGTGGAATCGCTGCCGCTCGCCTCGGACGCGTGTCGCTCATCGGGCGGGCGTGCGTGCGGGGATGCGAGGCCACCACGCGGCGCGTGGGCATGACCCACTCGGCCGGGCCGTTGCCGCCCTTGTCTTGGCTTAATTGGGCCAGACTGTTCCTCTAGGCCGAGCCCGTTACTGTTCACAGCGATTTAAAAATTCAGAAAATACTTTAAAAATTGTAGAAAAATCTAGAAAATTCTAAAAATCATAAAAATACACCATTGTGTCCAGAAAAATCCCTAGAATTTAGAAATGACCTTTATTTCTTTAATTGTGAATTTTAGAATTTTATAAATTTAAATATATGACTTTAGGCATAGTAAAGTATATTTGCTCTTTGCTTAAAAATCTAAATACCACTTATTCTTTGAAAATTGAACTTTAATAGTATTTAAACTTCTTTAAAAAGATGTTGTACATTGACATGTATTTTTATCATGTTATTTCTTTGATTTAGATAAATCAAGGTTTGACTTGTGTTGTTATTTTATGTGTGTTTGCGCTAGCTCCCGAGTTCGTAGAGGTTGCAGTTGCGGATCCAGAGCCGGTTGCTCAGTTATACGAGATTGTCGAGATCCCGGATCAGCAAGGCAAGTCATAAGTTTTTGATCATATTGAATCCCATGAAATTACAGTATTTAATAAATATTTGCATTATGGTTAGTTGTAAAATGTTAATTGCTTAAACTAAAATGTTTAGAATGGCATGATACTTAGTTATTCCTACCACTGATAAATGCCCTGCCTTACTTGATGGCCATATTCACCTTGACAACCTTAGTAAATATTGAATTACAGTATTAAGAAATATAGATCATATCACATGACATTTTGTACTACTAAGTGACTTTGGCTGCTAGCCAGTAGAGTTGGAAAATATACATCAAAGTAGGAGTCAGAATGTGGGATCATCACGAAGTGATCCAAGCCCACGGCTCTGCTTTGGTAGAACCCGAGATAGGAGTCAGAATGTGGGGTCATCACGACGTGATCCTAGCCCACGACTCTATCATTGGGAGAACTAGGGCGGTCGAATGTGGGGTCATCACTCGTGATCTAAGCCCACGACCAAACCCTAGGATTGGACTTAGGGTAGAGAGGCTGGTGGGACTCCGGTTATCCGGACTGGGCCTACCGCTCTACCACAGGATGGAGGCTGTTTGGTTTGGCGGTGGTCAACATTGAGCTCGGAAGTTTGTGGTTGGAGCCTCGGTGAAAATATAAGGACAAGAACCTTGTGCCAAAGAAAGAACATAGTGATCGCTCAGACCACAGGAGTTGATTCGTCAACACTGGTTTAGTAGCTGCTCAATTCAATTGAACCTCTACATGCTGAGGTGTTTTGATGACGTGGGAGTTAGGTATGTTGCGGTACCTAACAATGGTAGTGTCGACTTAAAGCGGCGGGGAGGTTCGGAGTTGAACATGTGGCGTGATTGGCGAAGCTACCGTAGAGTCTATATAAAGAAGCGAGCAGTGAAACGACCTGGCTTTCTTAACTCTATCCGGGGAGTTAAGGGATCGTGTGGGTAAAGTTGAGCAACTCTGCAGAGTGAAATAATGGTATTCGAATACGCCGTGCTTCCGGTTAATGAAGCTGTGTTAATTGGGTGATTCCAAATATGAGGCATAAGTAGATCTTTGAGGTTAAGATGGTTAATGATGAACGTTTTGAGAATTGGTAACCCTTGATCTTAAGGAGCAAATGTTTTACTTTTGATTGTTTGCAAATAAACTGCATCCACAAGTGTAATAAACCCCTATATACCCATCCTTGAATATCCTTGCATATAGTAAGAAAGGATTACCCTTGTGGCTTGCTGGGTACGGTGGTACTCATGACTTGCTAAACAATTTAACAGAAGGTCAATGGATTCAAGAGGAACCTGCAGAAGAAGGAGCCCTGGAAGAGCCAATCATGTCTGATGATGATTGGTGTTAGGTCTTAGCCTCGCTCAGGCCGCCTGGGTGTATTTTGTATTAATATGTGGTTTGTGGGTCTGCGTGCCCGTTGCTACACTAATCTTACTTTTATATTGTAATAAAGTGAAGTCTTTATTGTATGTATGATCTGTTGTGATAATCGCTTTATTCCGAACTTTATAACTGTTCATTCATGTACGGTTATGGAGTTCCGTACCATCTCCAGAAATGGGGATGTTATAATCTTGATGGTCCTCCTTCGTTGGTGTGCTTTTTCTATTAGATTGAAATTAAGCGCAACCACCTCTGAAATATGATGGCGGCAGGAAAATGACATTTGAGTATGAAAAAGGGGAGAGAAAAAACCAGACCTTTCATCAACTCTTTTACGTGCCCACGATATTACACACTTCATCACTCATCCATCTTAGCAGAAACTTGCACACAAAATACTTTCACCATAGTTGATAATATTTCAAACGACTCTAGCATCATTGTTAAGCAATTTCATACGATATAATTCTCTTTTCGATCTGCCTGATTTTCCTTTCCTCAATCTTTGATCGAACGAATGAATTCTTGTTCCATCTGCCTGTGTGATATGCCAAGATATGATGTTCGTACGTACGTTAGTTGATTCGTGTTACAGGCTTCCAGTGCAGTCGCAGGACGGCAAGTCACTTCATCCACGCATGCATGCCGTGCTCTCTCTCTCTCTCTCGATCGATCGATCGATCCCCAAATTAATTGTATCAACAACTCGATAGCTAGTTAACATACGCTTCCCTAATTAATGTCTGTTCAGCGTCTCGAAGCTTTCAAGAAGGCTAGTGCTCCTCACAGCGACGACGACGACGATCGACGAGGAGGAAGAAGCTGCAGGAGAGATGGGGAAGCTGCTGGGTGACGAAAAGAAGCCTGCTAGTGCTGCGCAACTCCCAAGTCCCTATTGAAGGTGAGCGGGAACGCAGGATCAATAGCATGAGACACGAGGGCTCAGGGTGGCACTACCAAATTTGTCGAGCTTGCTTCTGCAAGAACGTTTAATTTCGTCTCCCTTGTATCTGTGAAGTACTATTTTTATGTTTGTTCGATACAGTACACTCCCTTAATTTGAATTTTTTTTTTTGTCTCTAGCATAGCGCAGAAAATGTATGATGTATATATCTGGCTCAATTTAGTAGGACCTAGGTTCGTACCTAAATCTCCCGCTTTGATGAGTTAAGTTGGCATTACTGTAGTGCGTTACGTGGCCTATTTGCAATTCGCCTGAGACAATGTTGCACTTATCGCTGAGCCCGAGCTTGAGCACCATTCCATGGAGCGCGGCGCCATCATCAGCTAATCCTCATCGTACGATGGAGGCACTTCTGTTTATATCTGAAGGGTGCCGGACGGTAAACAGTCAACCAAAAACCCGGGATTACAACGCACACAGCTGCTAACCAACAGAGTACAGACTGAAGAATAGAACGTTGGCAAGCTAGTAACAAGCAAGAAACAAGCAAAATCTTCTGTACAAACAGAATATATACTCTTAACAAGACACACTGCGTGTGGAGGAGGGTGAAACGCGGGTGGGCAGCGAGGAAGGCGAAGGGAGGGGAGGAGACGGGTGGGGGAGGAAGCGCACGTGTGCAACGGCGCCATTGCCATCCTCTGTTCCTTGGGAGGAGTTGCTCTGCTTGGGTTTTCGGCTGTGGTTTTGGTGCCTGTGATGTGTGCCATGGTTTTCTTCTGGATAAGGTCACTTCGCTTGTGGCCTACAGGGAGACAGAATCTAGTGCTTACCATCACTGTGCTGGGCTGGGCTGGATTGAGCTCGGCCGAGCGGGTTGGGCTTTGTAGGCCAGTCTAGTAGGATCGGGAAAAAAACAACAAGATAATTCATGTTTCAATCGCCACAGAAAATAGCAAATGCTCTTTTACACCCATGTCTTGTAAAATAATAAGCCAGTGGTCATTGTTCAACAATGATTTTCACATGAATCAACATGACAACTAACTGAAAATGAATAGAACTAGCCTCAGGCAAATCAGATATAATGATCCCATATTTCAACAACAGAAATACGGCTAAATAAACTGCAATGTACAGGAATTCAATACAAAGAACTAGTTGAAGAACAAAGCTGTAGTCACCTATCAATGTTGGTTTTGTATTCCACGTACAGTTCTCTTCTCAATTCTCATACCACTCCTTCAACAGAGCTTGTTAACAGCCTCAATCCAGGAAAATAACCCCCTCCTCCCCTTAAATGAATACCCTTCATGCTGGGGTGACAAAAAAACAATGTACACTTCACAGCAACCATTGCCTCTTGTTCTTTGGTGTTTTCTCTGAGTTTCTTGCTAAGGATCACAAAAACCAGCATTTGCATCTACGCAGATCTTGCGGACCTTCAAACCACCTATCCCAAGACTGGTAAGCAGGGCCAGTAGTTCTGCAGTAACAGAAAAAAAAGGCGTAAGACTATGAGGTAGAGATATTTGGATAAAAACGACAGAAGGATGTTTCTGTGGTTACACTGGAAGTAGAGGGTCTGCTTTGTTTTCAATTGTTACAAGAAATCTGGTAAAAGTTAATAATGCAGTCAGTCTCCATTCTCCAACAATAAACCACAATACAGATGCTTTTTAAGCAGTAACACCACAGCGCACTAAACTAATAATGGAATTCAAGTTTTCTTCTGACACGTACTCTTGCAATGCTGCTGATACCTTATCTGTTTTCTCAAGCTCTTCAAGTTCATCCTGCATGCAGTCACATTGAAAACATTACTGATTTGGGAGGGGAAGGAAGACCAGAATTTAAGGGAGTATCAATTATTTGCCCAGCAATGCTATACACACAACTTTTTTATAGTACATGTTTACAACACTTGGTTGGATGGTGTAGATCATGGGTAGGATTGGGTGTTGAGAGTCATCAAAGGTTGAGATCATTTTGTAGTATGCATGTACTACAAAATCTGTAGTGTGTGAAGTATTTTCCTTATTTGCCACTCGTTGTGTCGCGGACATGTGGGTCCTGAGGCCACATGTCAGTGAGACAATGGGGTGGCAAATCCTGAATTTTCACAATTTTCAAAAGGAAAAAGGACATACTTGTCGGTTGTATGATTCTAGATTTTAAGGGAAAAAAATGAGCCTCTGACAGATCTACAGATAATGATGTCCAGAACAGAAGGTGAAGAAATCTATTCTGTCTATAGCAACCCTATCGAGAAATTTAATATGATTTCATTTGGCAACTTGTTCTTTATTCTGCTACGCAAGTAGCTTTATTTGTTTGCATCTCTGCAATGTGCAGCTAATGGATAAGCTGGACAGTTAGAAATAGGGGTGAAAATGGATTGGATAGTGCTCAAACCATATTCGTATTCATATTTTTTTCTCGGATTCGAATACGAATCGGAGAAACGTCGAATACGAATATGGACCGAACAAATGTCGGATACGAATTTGGATCGGATTAGACTCACAATCGGATCGGATTCGACTATTTTTTGGATTCCAATAATTATTCGTGGCCTCTCCTATTTAAAACATGACACCGAATTGTTTTAACATTTGAAATTGATAAATAGTTGACTCTTAACATATAACTGTGCATTAAATGTTGACAGCAACAAATAAATGATTCATTTCACGTATTTGTATAATACAGCTTCTGAGGACACCTTCATATCCCATGTCGCAATGAAGTTTAGCAAATTGACACCGGTTTTATAGTAATATTATGCCCCTTTTTTTCTAGTTTATCACGTAATCACTGATCATTGTATCATTTTGCCACTAATCTTAACTAATTCTAGATATATTGCAGATAAATCGGTTATAAACATATTAAATTTGGCTAAAAAGAGCATGCAAAAAGCTTTATTGGGCGATGTGCCAAAATGAAAAACATGAAATACCAAATTAGAGTCCACCATGACGATGGGCTCATCGAGATGATCGAAATGCATATATAATATGCCCAATTTGAAGGTCAAATGCAAAAAAATACGTATTAGCTAGATGCTGCTATTATATCTGCGTAATTCGGATATTATCCGGATATCAAACTCCAAATCCGGATTTTATTCGGATATCCGGCTCCGAAACGGCGTCAGGTCATACCGGATTCGCACCCGACATCCGGAACTTCGCCAGTTCAACATTCGAATTCGAATATTAAGTATCCGGATTCGGTAGCCGGATAATCCGACCGAATCCGGATCCGTTTTCAGCCCTAGATAGAAATAAATTTGTCACAAGTGAAGCATCATCTTTTATTTGTACACAAAGATGGCAAAAGTCGGGCCATGTGTTCCATGCTTCCACTGTAATCCACTCTTATTCACGATGCAATGACAGCAACCTAAAACAACAAATTGTGTATTGGTTTAATAGAAATGACAAATTATCATGATTTAGCAATAAAAAAGGTAGTTCTACATGATTAACACTCTTGGGATCCTAACAAGTGAATCTGATAGTATTATTAATTGTAGTTACTAGGTGATAAACTCTCATGAGACCTTGCTAGTTTTACTGACTATGTACATGAGTAACTCCGTTAGGTAGGGTAAACTAAACACTACAGAAGTACAAAGGTCAATATGCCATGTGACAGATCTGATGTTGTTGATAGAAAAAAAACTGCCTCCAGTGGGAGCAGGAATGAGACCATGCAACCGGCAAACACTCATCTTTTTTTCTCGAACACGCAGGAGAACTGCGCATCAATGTATTAAGAAGAAGAAGAACAAAGGAGTCTAAGAAGACTCTTACAACCCTCACCCAAGGGTGAGGCTAGATACAAAAGGACAAAAGAACTAAGGAAAAGCCCACAACCCAAAAAACACAACCACAACACCTAAGGCTAAATGGCACAAAGGCCTTTGGCCCCCGCCAAACACCACAACTTGGCCTCATTCTGAGCAAGCTTTTCAGGAATATCAAAAGTTGCAGGATTACATACAGACAATTCAAGTCCAGGAAAGCACAAAAGATTCATGGCATTATATTTGGGGAAATAGCAAATACTCCTCTACTAAATTCTATAACCTTCCCTACAGAAGTTTCCAACCCCCAGCCCCTTTTATTTGGATTTGGAACTCCAAGTGCTGCAACAAACTCAGAGTTTTCACTTGGCTCCTCCTAATGGATAGGCTAAATACTAGAAATATCCTCAAAAGGAAAAATCACAAGCTGGAAGGCAACAACTATAACTGTGTTCTCTGTGTTGGCAATGATGAAGAGACGCCTTTCATCTCTTTTTCAGTTGCCCTTTCGGTCAAAGGTGTTGGCGACATTTGGGCATTCATTGGAATTTGGTGCAGGTTTCTTCCAAATGATGATTCAAACGAAACAGACAATTCCGAACCCTTCTTCATGGAAATCTTCGCCATCGCCTCTTGGCAAATTTGGAAGCAAAGAAATAACTTCATTTTAATAGAGAAAGACCTTCTTTCAACTCTTGGAAGGCTCTCTTTCTTGAAGAGGCTAAGCTTGTGCTCATAGATTTCGGTTGAGGCCAAACGAGATGCTTTTCTTCATTGTGTAGAGCTTCTTGTTTAGTTTTGTCTTAGTTTGTTTTTCTTCCTTTTAGCCTCTCTAGTCCTGCTCTTGCTGTTTGGCCTCTTGTCAAACTTGCTTGTTTTATCCTTTTGCTTTAATAAAATTTCTTCAGTGGGGGCCTCCCCTGCTGTATTTATTGCTCAAAAAAAAAACAACTTGGCCTCATCTCTAATGTCTTGCAAAACAATGCTGACATTGGACGAGAAACCTTCAAAAATACACCTATTCCTATGCTTCCAAACCCGCCAAGCCACCAACACTACCAAAGTGTTAAAGCCCTTGCGTTGCTGCTTAGGGACGTGATGCAAAGCTTTACGCCACCACAAGGTGAAGACCAACCTTGTCCTCAAAATCTAGATTATCCAAAAGGATAGATCACATGATGATATTCATCTGTCCTCTTAAGAACTTTACTGAATAAGAATTTTGAGTGATGCAAGGAATCCATCATTAATTCTAACTTGAGATTGATGATACTTAACGTATGAAGTTTAGATAGTTTGATAACGAAACTGCTTGCAAGCTATAGACAGAATTGATTAAACGTTAGCTAATAAGTAATAACTCACAGAACATACAATATATGTTTATCAGTTGATAGAGCAAGGGTATCTTCAAACTGTCAAGGTATCCTATATAGTATATAGTTATCATGTTTTGAAAGGGGTGGCAATGTTACAATGTTCCTTGCGTGTTACAACTTGCAAGTTACGTGAAAAACATCAGTAGAACTGTCAAAGAACAAAAGGTAACTATTTCAAGGGAAATTAGCCAATTTGGTTTGTTGTAAGAACTGCCAAAGAACGTTGTCAGTGGGATAACTGATGTCAAAGTTTACATTGGTACTTTCAGATAGCACTAGTTAAGCAGTTTTCCAGTTATATGACTGTACATGGTTGAATCAACATACCAACTTGCCACCTAAACTTACGACCATCCAGAATGTCATGCTAAGGCATTAACTGAGCAGGCTTTATTATAGTAATAATTTGACTTCTTATTTAGTTAATCCTAATTGTTATAAAGATATAATACTTCAGAGAATTATTCTGTTTCAGTAAACACTTTGATCCAACACTGATTTCTCCCTCCAATTACTATCAAAAGATTGGATCACACAAATTAGAAAACATGGTTTCCCATGTGTACAGGTCCCCCAGGAAGGGGCATCAGCGCAATCAGTAGTACTGTCTGTGCCCAATCATTTGATGCAGCAGAATTTTGCCCTTTTTTCAAGCATAGAAACTGCAGAAACCCATAAACTAAAAATAGTCGGACAGAAAAGAGCTATGTTTTTTTGTCCCCATCAGATAAAGGCCCACAAAAGGGTACGGGAATTGAATCTTTGCCGCAAGAAAATGTGCAGCAAAGAAAAACACACCGAACATGCACATGCGCTTGACCACTCCACCCCCATCCCCCCACCCCATGGGAAACAAGAAAGTTGCGATGCAAAGAGGGACGAACACGCAAGAAAGAACCTGGGAGGAAAGAACCTGGGAGGATAGCCATGACAATGGTTTCTTGATAAATGATAAGGGATGCACCTTGGGAATTATCAGACATGTTGCAGCTAGTTTATATGCTTGGAACGTTGTGCTAAAACGCTACAAGTTTTCACCAATTTGGAGGGGAAATGCTGCTGCCTGCCACAGCATTTCGGAAAGAGAATTACCCTATTGTTCTCCATTACGCCGGTTCACACCACGAATCCTCTAAAAGAAGTCCTAAAAGGCCTAAAGAAATCTCTTTTTTTTGTTTTGTTCTTTCCGAGGACAAAGAAACAAAGAAATTCGGGAAGAAGATAACCAAAAAAAGGAGGAGGAGCTAGGCAGACCTCGAGGAAGCGCGCTTCTTGCTCGAGCTTCTTGAGCTCGGCCTGGATCCGGTGCCGGCCCCGCGTGTCCCCTCCTCCGCCGCGGCCAACCTGCATCGCCGTCCGACGAGTGGCGCCCGAAAGGGAGGGGGCCTCGCGTCCGCGCTCTACGACGACGGCGGAGAGGAGAGGATGAGTGCGATCCGGTGACCGGTGGGGCGGACGAACGCACGAACGAACAGATGCGCAGCAAAGAGCAAACGAAGAGAAGGACGAACTGTCACGAAGTGCGGATGGCGAAAAGTTTTTTTTGGGTTGGTGCGGGAGCACTCATGACTTTGGTTTGTGTGTTTTTTTTGGGTTGGTGCGGGAGCACTCATGACTTTGGTTTGTGTGTTTTTTTGGGTGGGTGACCAGTAATGGACTGGTAACGATGGGTGACGAACTGTTCATACGTATGCCATTATTGTAATGTTTTTCTCAATTTTGATCTTCTAGTATTCGTTTTTATCGAAATAGAGCTCTTCTTGGCTCGGAAGACGCGATATGTGACACATATCACCTGCCGTGCTATCATAGCTCGGCAGAAGGCCAGGCACGCAACTGGACAAGCTAGGGTGGTAGGTGGCGGGCTCAGGCAGCTGCTGAGCTATGGCTACTTGGCAGTAGCCTGCCTGTAACACTCTTAATTTCGAAAATCTAGTAAAATGCCAATAAAAATCCTAGAAAAATAGGATATATCCCTCGCCTATTTATACCCATTAACCCTGTAATCTTAATCATGTTTTCCACGAATCCCTTACTTAAGGTACAGAGTCTATCTTTCTCTCACCCGAAAGCCCATCTCGGGCCCTTCAGGCGCCGCCGCCGCCGCACGCCAGGCGCGCCCTTGCGTCATTGGACGCAAGTACGCCGCCGCGCGCCCAGATGAGGTGGGTTGCCGGTGCCGTGACCTCACGCCGTCGCTGCGAGTCCGTTCCCGACGACTGTGGTTGCATGCGTGACTAGGGCAGCTGCATGCAGGGAGTCGGCCGGCTGAATGGACATCATATGTTCTTGCTCCTAATCTATCCATTCCCTTATCTCTAATCACATTGCCCTGCGTGTAGGTTCGCACTTGGGATAGAAGGGAACTCTTTAACACCGTCGCATTTTCCGATCCGTCGTGCAGTCGATCTATCGAACTCTTGGTGGGCAAGTGTCTTACAGCTTGTACCCCAATATCTATCTCTTGGTGATAAATTTGTTGCCCTTGCATGGCCATGTGCTAATTAGTTGCATTAACTTGTAATGCATGTGAATGAGGGTGTCTTACAGTGGCATGTTAGGCATAGAGACTTAAGAGTATTGATGATGGTCATTTAACAACTAATTGCTACTAGTTTAACAATGCTATTATGGGAATTAATAGTACCCGAATTACTGGATATCTAGCACACAATTCCTGTAAAGTTTCATGATGGGCATAGATGGTTAACTTGGGGTTTAACTGAATGTTTAATTCCGGAGAATTATGATGGGATCGTTGGATATTCTGTCATTAATTACACCAAGGTTGTTTATTTCTAACCGTAGCACTTAGAGTGCTTATATCACTACTATTACAAATGCTCATTTCGACCTCCCTATTACATATCAGATTTTCCCCCCTAACCTCCGAATCCCCGACCTTAACCTTGTATCATGACGACCTATATTGCTAATCATTTTTCGGTCTCTCTCTTTACATAATACGATTTCACAATTGAGTATCATATATAGGGGTAATAACAATACCCGAAAGATAGGGATTTAGTAACTTACCAACCAACCAGACATTGAGGGCAAGACATACCATACAAATCACGGCTTCGGCTGAACAATGTACGGGTTGACCGTATAGTCTCGTTGTTGGAAAAACTAACACCTCGTTGTAGTAATAAAGTTGAGCTGTGTTCCTAACTATTCTCTTATAACCTGGTATATAAATTATTGAAATTGGTGTCGTAAATATATTCTCCTATTGACGATGATGGTAAGGTGAGAAACCCAGGATTCTTCACCCCGTGTGCGCCGGTGTCTTCGGATAACACAGCGACAGCGAGGGAGCGAGGCGGTGGCTGAAAGGCAAGGCCTGTTGCAGTAGCTCTCCCTGCAACATGCATGAGAATGGGAAGTGGGAAAGGGATCGATCGCACACATGCATGTTCCCCTTTCTTTCTCCTCTCGTCCCCTCCTTCACCCACTACTATGGCTTCTAGCTTCATCAACGCCTTCTTCAAATAATACGCTTCTATTGTTCGTCATCGCCCATCTTCTCTTTCATGGCCCAACCATATCGGGATATGTTGAAAGACTAAGTTCATAGTTGAACGAGTGAAACTGGCACGAAATCTAATGAAGTCGTAGAAGTTGTTAAGAATATACGAGGGTGGCAATCATTAGGTCATCTCCAATGATGGCACCTGAGTCATCGTTATCCCAAAAAATCTTAGTCTGGGGGAGAGAATATGTGTGATATCTCTTATGACAGAAATAAACTGGATATACAAACCATCGCAATGGTCAATGAATGTGAGGGGGAAGTTATGGTGAAAATGATACAGATAGTTAGGAAAATGATTTTTAAAAAATATTGAAGCTATTGTCTCTAGAGTCCTCTAAGTGAGGTGAAGTTTTAGAGACAACTCTAATAGATGCCAATTGACCTATATCATGTATTATCGTTGTCATTACCCTATTGTTTTTTACGGTTTTCATTATTTTGTCGTTACCGAAAAAGTCGAGCTCAATGTAAAAAAACTCCGGTATATATGTTCACATGGATGGAGTGGAGGAAATAGCACTGAGAAGGTTATGGGTGAGTTATTTTGGGCTGTAGCTTATGACTTTTGAATTATGACTGTTCACAACAGAGTACAGAGAGAGATGCATGCGTGTGATTTTAGTTGATATAGATGAATTCGGTATAGTGTCTACTACAATCGACTTGTAGATCCTATCTTAAAAAGATACATCGTTTAAAAACTAGTTATTGTGATATAAACCAAAAGCTATAAATAATGAGCACAAAAGAACCCTTCTATCTTTAGTTGTTCCTAGGCTCGAGGGGCCGCCTCCCTCGCCAATTCACCACGACCATTGCATCATTATCCATTTCTAGCATCGAAGTGGACGAGCGTCCGCAAAGTAATGATTTGACTCGTTATCTACAAACTAAATGCAGATTTGAGTATCATCTAATACAACCTACAAAACATTATGCATCTTTATCTTTTAGGGTAAAATGATTTGTCTTGACACACGTCTTTATCTCTCAAAAATTTAACAATGATTGCTAAGCATATCATCATCCAAGCAACTAGTCCTATATTTCAGCAAAGCTTTGGTAAGTATGCCTTTATCAACTCATAAGTTGTGCATCATGATTTCTGCCTCATCTGAGAAGACCTGAATTTGAGAATATTTTTTTATATAAAGTTCTCATAGCACCAACTAATCATAGAGCTCTCAACTCAATCCTAAAAATTGGTATTAAAGCTTTTGTTAGTACTTAGTACATAGGTCACAAATTGTAGATTGAAAAATGTGTTCGTATCATATAGATAATGTGATTTTCTACTCCGGGTGTAATTACACCCTATGTCGTATCTCACAACGTAGGGAGTATCTCGTGTAACGGAGGGTGTGTACATGTAGTATATGAGTATTTAAGACTATTTTGGTGGTATGAACAATTTTTCAGAGGTGGTATGTATATTTTTTTAACATACTTCTTTTTATGTACGTATATGATGGTATTTACAAAATACGCTAAAAATTATGAACTCCTTTGTAATTTTTTCATGTGATTCGTATTAGAATATCTTATAATTAGTATACGAGTATACCTAAAGTGATAAAGGAGTATCTCAAGTTTGTTTAGGTGGTATATTAGAGATGAGTGTAATTACACAGGAGTAAAGATATTTTCATATATATATATATATATATATATATATATATATATATATATATATATGTGTGTGTGTGTGTGTGTGTGTGTGTGTGTGTGTGTGTGTGTGTGTGTGTATGTATGTATGTGTGTGTATATGTGTGTATGTATGTATGTATATTTGTGTGTGTGTATAGCAGTGCCCATGCCTCGCATTAGCACATATGATTGGTTGCCAATCAAAAGAATGTTTTGTTTGTAATTTATTTACCTCAGGAATGCACACAATGATCGAGCAAATTTCACAGTATGTGTTGTGTATGAGGTGCATGTTAGCTGTTTATTGGGGGAGTGGCCCGTTTAGTCCATCATTTATGGGCTTAAACGTATGCGTAAACAAATGATAGATTCAATTAGTGCATAGCAAAAAAAAAGTAATGTATATCTTTAATATTAAACCCCTCAAGGAAGACATTTGTGTGAAGATCATTTTCATAGCTATAAATATGATCCATATGACATCATAGAAGTGCAGAGAGAATTCAGTAGAGAAATTATAAGGCCATCAAACATAGGCACATGTAAACACAGCGCTGCTAAAATTATTCGAGGGACAGCCTTGGCGGCATCCGACCATAAACAAAGCCTTCATGATTCGATAGGAGCCGCGGAGGATACGATAATACACAAGAAGGTGGCTCTTCTTTTTGTCTTGTGTTTGTAGCATCGTCGACCGATCTACTTAATTTGTTCCGTAATTTTTTTTATTTTTTGTGCGTTTTGTACGCCATGTACGGCCACCAGGAGATAATTAGTGCAAGGGAATATGTCTAATGGGAAGGTGCATGGCTTAACCATTGACCTTGTGATTTGCACTCGCCTGTCCCTGATCCAATACCGTAGCAGGCGGGCCCAAAAGCTTGTTGGGCTGAGCCAAATTATTCTGTTCATGCTACATATTGGAATACGGGGCCTAATTTACGTTGGGTCCCTATGGGCTGGGCTTTCTGGATAGGATTCTGTGGGTTAGATGGATCCACAATGCTTTGATCTGGGATCGGTGTCCTTGTGTATACCTTTTCTATTGTGAATCTCGAGGCAGATCGGTGGCTCTTTTATGGCTTTTGAGCCATAAGCTTAATGCACGTTGGTTCTTGTTGCGTGGTTGTTTCCCGGCTCGAAACAGAGCTCCCAAGCACGGCAAAAGCCTTGCTCGATCGCCTCTACTCAAAGAAAGTGGTGTACACCTGGGATCAATATTGAAATGCTGTCGTAGGACATCTCAACGGCGACCAGCGTACGGAGATGGAATTTCCAAACTGCACGAAAAGTGGTCGCCGTTGAGCCGTCCCGGCCGGCCATCATACGGTCTCTCTCTCTCTCTCTCTCTCTCTCTCGAGCACAGCACAATGATGCTCAAGTACCGAGCCCATTAATCCATGCAGCCATCATGACAAGATGAAAGGAAGAATGTAACAATAGTACACACTGTTTTCTCGCTGCTTTAATTCACATCAGTGATATTCAGTTGTTGTATCGTACTGTATAGATTTGGACTTGCAAAGATGCTCAAGAAATTCGTGTACGAGGGGCAGCTGGAAGAAGCAGACACTTTAGCTTGGCATAGCCCATATACAGGGTTGTCAACGACCAGTGGCTCGATCGAATAGCCGATAGGTGCTACCTTGGATCGGATCGGTCATGCTTGGTAACTCACATGTGATTTGCAGGTGTATATCAATGTATTATTGCTTGATAGACTCCAATGAGTTTGAGCATGATTCGAATAGGATCAATAATAATGTAGTGGTATACTGTGGTAAATACGTGCACAATCAAGTCTAATGGAGTCGAGCTAACTGTAGCTTGGCTTGATTTAGCCCTGCTTATTTAGACTTAGACTTCTAGGTTTCAGCTTATTTTTTACTATTTCTAAATTTCGTTTTTTTTCGGCTTATTTTGAGTTTTTTTGCCGATTCTTTTTTCCCTGTATTCGCTTGCATTGTACATGATGAGCTAGCCCATTTTTCCATTTTAATTCTTTTTTAAAATTAAATTATACCAAATAAACCACCATCAGTTACAATGTAATTCCAGCTAGATACAGTGAAAATTCCGCCATAGACCCTCAAAATTCAGCACCTTGAGCTTAAGTCACTCCAGCTGGAGCAGCTCGTCGAACTCGACCTATTTTTGACAGCCCAAACTTGGCATTGGTCACTGCATCAGCAAAAGGGACAAGATTCTCGTTCCGGCAACCAAGGTTTCAAGTAGTGTTCGTGATCATTGAGCTGTTCTTTTTTCTTGTCAAAGACAGGAGATGCGTGTCCTTTTGCATTGGATCAATTCATCCATCCAGGTTCCATACACTTGGCATTGCATCGGACACGGCAAGTCCCGGTAGCTTGCAAAGCTGGGAAAAAAAGAGATATCTTTAGCTCATCAATCTCGAGAATGGAAAAGAACATCACATTGTTCCATTGTCACATCCTCACATGTCCCTGATAATTAAGCTGCTGTGAGCAGCTTCATGCACTGAGTTTATACTCAGTAAAATGGGTTTGTTGTGATGAATTACTTGATAAACAGCTGGGATGCAGATTCTAGATCAGAATGTTCCAAGTTTTTTATTTTTCAATGAGCAAAGAACTCCCTTCATACTGCATCACTTTTTTTTTTGCTCTAAAAAAACTACATCACATGTTTTCGTCCAAAAAAAAGAACTGCATTGGATGTTGATTGTTCAAGAAGGAAATCGTTTGAAAATGAAACACCTACAAATGACAAATAATGAATATTTTGCAAGTACTTTTATGGCTCGATGTGGTCCTCTGAACCAAACTGCCCAACATTAAGGATTAAGGTGGTCCTGAATCACTTGCAATTGCAATTTGCATGCTGCATCCTCCTATAGTTGAAGGGAGTGTGATCCTAACTCCAGAGAAAACAGACAAAACAATGGAGTACAATCTTCACCAACAAATCGTCTGCATCCAGAGCAGAGAAGGGTCCCATGGAATTCATGAGGCAACAGTTTTACTGGGCCCTGATCTCAGCTAGGCAAGCGGGGCAGATGATGTTGAAGGAACAGAAACAGCTTTTTCTTTCAGTCAAAGATTCTAAACCGCAACAGTACCACTGTGACTCTTTTTCAGAACTGGAGTGGTTAAGGACCAATCAAAGAGTACCAACTAAGATGACCTGCCTCAGCTCTTCTATCCTGTACAAGCAGTTAGCTAGATCAATGAAAACCAAACTCATACAGCATAAGCTCCCATTTGAAAGAGAGACAAAGTTAGATTAATGCTTTACCAGACAGTAAAGATGCATACACAAAACATTCAGGAATGGAATAAACAGATGCTTTACTAAATACTAACAGAACAAAGCACTCACCTTTTTCCAGTCACTGCTCCAGATAGATGTCTGTACAGCCACACCCCAAACGAGAGAAAAGAAGCAAAACTTACAGGAGACAGAGAACAAAAGGATAAGAAACCAGAAAGGAAAGAGCACAGAGAGCACGCCCCTTGGGCTCACCACTCCCCTTTTTTCTTCTGAGTACGAGGGACGGAACCCCATGCATTGCGTTCCCCACATGCACACAAACACACCGCCTTTAATTTAATTCCTGCCCCAACAACAACAGGGGCCCTAGCTACATGATTCCTGTGGGACAGGCCCCATTGCCCGTGCTGTTCTGCTGCCTTCATCTCACATCTACAGCCTAGCGAACAGATGCATGGCTCGGGCGTCGGCAGGTTTAATTCACACGGAGCGCTTCTGCTCACCGGCAATGCTGAGGAGGCGCGCCACACCATTCGTCCACATTTCGTACTCCCTCTGGCTGGTGCACTCGAACTCGATTACCCGGTGCTCGGCCGTCCTAAGGCCGAAGTAACGGCGGTGCTCGCCGTCCTCCAGCAGGTGCCGGCCTGGCCACGCCGCAACGTCCTTGCACACATCTATCACCACACCTGCACAGTAGACATGGATCGGTTCAAATCTGAATGCCATGGACAAACAATGGGATCTTTTCGCTGCCATGCTTGTTTGCCGCTTACTTTTTTTCTTCTTGGTGATTGTCCCTGCAACATGCCGGCTCTTCATTTTGAGCATGACCTGCAAACATGCCATCATAACTAAGCAAAAGTTCACAATTACCTCAACAGTTTACTACAATTCAAGAGCACAAGCATTTACCAGGCCCATTCGGTTGATGTACACCGATACAATCTTCCAGTGCAGTGCACCTGTAGGTAAAATGGTCATGAAACATCACATCAGTAAATGTACATGGCTTTTTAACACATCATGAATCAGAAAGAACACCAAACAGCACCTTTCCGTGTGCGCTTGAGGAGCGCAGTGCCACGAGCAAGTAGTTCTTGGCTGCACAGGCCCAAGAAGTTGTTCTCCTCCTCGAGCGAAAGGTCATCACTAACACTACTACCATTGCTCTCCAACTTATGATGCTGATTGTGCACACTGTGCTTGTGATGGTGCCCTCCTCCCATTGTGCCCTTCTCTACTGGGATCACCGCCGCTATGTTCCACACCTCCTTCAAAGCCCTTGCTTTCAATGTGGCTGCACCTCTCAATGCTGCAATCAACAAACCATTACATCGTTATCTAGCTCAGGATTAAATAATAGTTATTACATTTGACGGAAATGGCAAACCTGTAGCAGCAGCAGCTGTGACGGTGACAATGTCTCCAGGGGTCCTGACGTTCACTGCAGAGCCAACAACTGCCTCCAAATGCTCACGCTCAGCTCCCATGGACTCCGCAGCCTCTGCACATTGTGCAGCCACAAGTGTTGCGGCAGATGCCACAGCCATGTTGGTGCGGGCTACACGATCATCCTTGCCAGATCCTGATGCTGCAGCAGTCGCAGCAGCCACAGCTGCAACCGCCGCGGCCACGGCTGCAACTGAAACAGCGGCATGGACCTGTGCATTGTGTGCTCGCGTCTCCTCTTTCTTCTTCTCCTTCCTGTCCTTGAGCCACCGACCAACTGTCTTATTGCCGCCTCGGTATGCCTGTGGCTTCGGCGTGCTCACTGCTCTGCAGTACTGCATATTTTCGAAATAGCCCGCGATTAGCACAGATCACTCGGTCCAGCCAGAAGGATATCACTACGATTTTCCAATATTTGGTTCATAGTCCCATGAACAATATTGTAGAAGAAACAAAAGAGATTCTGCAAAAATTCCATTTCAATTCACGCATAAAATTGGTAGGAAAATGTGTTGCGAGTTATAAATTCATCACATAAAAGGTGATGCATGAATTGCAACTAGGCCCAGACCTTGATGTGACAGAACGAATCAAAATTTCTCTGGTGGGTCCTGAACTCATAGTACTGATAATTATTGAAGACAGTGCATTTCATTGGCCAGTACAAACCATTGCGTTTGCACAATGTTAATCTAGGTCGAAATGTTGAGCTAAGCGCGTCATATACTAGTGCATACACCAGTAAACAATGTGTAATCACAGAAGACAATCGACACAATCATGAAGCAATGGAGAGAACCTAAGAAGAAGCTTTTCCAAGAGGACAATATTAGTCCTAGATCAGATAAAAGAATGCATCATTACATTAAATTAGAAAGCTGAAGGGATAACACTTGATTAGGGACCAAAAAGGCACAACTAGCCTCATCATGCAGAAAAGGGAGCAACCTAAAGGCAAGGACTGCATGCCTGCAAGCCTGCTACTTTTTACCCAGAGAGAGAAATGGGTACATGGAGAGTGACATGGGCAGACTGGACATGTTACAGTGTTTGCTTGCACAAGAAGGAGACCAGAGGCCAGAGACAAGCACTGGGATGGTAGCGGGAATCAAAGCTTCTTTACCCCATCGTATCACAACTCTCCTGCTCGGGAGAGCTACA
The DNA here is from genome assembly GCA_036346245.1 of Bonia amplexicaulis. Lineage (NCBI taxonomy): Eukaryota > Viridiplantae > Streptophyta > Magnoliopsida > Poales > Poaceae > Bonia > Bonia amplexicaulis. The sequence goes on along the minus strand of CM070743.1, from coordinate 7,197,853 downwards.
TGACAGCAGGTCACACCATACAGAATTAGGATAAATAGTTAACACTGCAAGGGAGAGGTTAGGGGGCTGTACAACTGTGATTCGCTTAGCTTGAATGACCAGAGTGCCCCTGTGTATGGCTTGCCTATCCTAATCAAATCTTTGACCCTGACCTCTCATAAGACTCGTCTCTCTTGGGGTTGGGAGCATGTGGAACAGCAGCAGTGTGGGGGCATTCTTGGGCCCTTCTTTTCCCTTACAAACCAAAACTAGAGGAGCCATGGAACAGTTGAAGCTATGAAGACCATTTTCACATTGCTTTATACTATGAGCTAAATAAATTATTTAATGAATACTTTAAGAAAGAATCTTTTCAAATTCCAAATTAAGAATTTGTCAGGTGACATGGTCCAATTTATAGGCTAGTCTGTCTGTATGAAAGATTTCTTTGTCTCTAGATATCAAAACACATTATTCTAGCACCACACTGTTGGTTTCCAAACTTGCCCAGTGAACATTGTGAAGGTAGCATGCTGAAATAACATAAAAGGAAAAGAAAACAAGCAATTATTGTTGTGAGAAGTGACACTTTAACAACTACTGCAGTGAAAAAGAGAACAAGGTACAAGAAAGATGAAAACAAGGCATGAAGAACAATAGCAAGGAAGAAAAAGGGAAGGAGTCACTTTTATTGACAGATTGGCAACAGGATCCTATATCTAGGAAAAGAGGATTCTTTCCTCAAACCAACAAGAGGTCAAGCAGATTTCTCTAGCATGCCTCTCAAACCTACAAATTTATAGACATGCCATCACACTGTTCAATTATCCAATGATATGCATGTGAATAACACAGAAGTATATTACAGACAATCAGTGTGAATTTGTAAAAGTGGTGTTCAAATGGCTGAAAATACGAGTGTTCATGGGCATAGAAAATGAGCAAATCACGAAAACAGGTAAACAATATTCTTGTGGAGTTTCATCCAAGAGAAAGGTCTACAGATTCTGCATGTGAATGGATACAGACTTCAATCTGCAATACAGGATTTGTCCGCGGGGGAGGTGGAAAAGGACATGGCTATGACAAACAATTACACAATGGGCACCGAGATCACGAACTCTCGAGAGAGAAAGCAAAAGGGATTGGGCAAAACAAAAGATGTGAGGGGAAAAAGAGAAGGGTTAGAGGTCAGGTGTTTTATTGGAAGAAGTGAAAGGCATCCCTATGGGGAGTTCTTTGTCTAGCTTTGTTTTTTGTTCTCTTATCTCTCTCTAGAAAATTTTGTGCACAGGGAAGGCTGCAAGGCTGGTCTCTTTGTCCCAGGAAGTCCCACAGCCTCCAATAGCTGTTCTCTTGGAGAAATGACGCTTGTGACCTCGGCTGTTTTTTTACCACAACGAAGTTCGTTCTATGACAATTGACACCGTCTATTGCTCTACAGACCAAGTAAACTGCCATCCCGAAAAGGATAATAACCCAAATCTGCGACGTCTATCATATTAATATTTAGAAATTTTTGTGATATTCAGTTGGTAAAATTTGTGATATCACTGCTTCAGCACATACATCTGCGCAGAAGTACTTACTTCAACACATAGATTTGTACTTACCGCATAGTGCATACCTTGATTAGCACTTATGAGTAAGCACAGGCTTGTCATGTAAAAAAAATACAAATTAAAAGCACAAGCATAGCTACAATTCTTATGGAAAAAATAGGTAAACAGAACATATTTTCCCTGAAAATACAGTATAGCGTAGCAAGGACAATTTAACTAGTAAAAAGTTACACAAAAGCTTCATTTTTTATTTTCTTTTTGGTTTTTTGAAGGTGTGGAGCACACCAAAGATGATTTCCCACAAAACGAGCACACGACTACAATTTCTTTTTGGTTTTTTGAAGTTGTAAAGCATCTCACACAGCAAACAGTGCATCCACTAGTCAGGCAGTAAAAGCAGTGCCTTGGTTCTTGTATCTTTTCCCTGATTATTAACATCATCTAGTGACTTTGTACTAACAATTAGTGAACCGCAAGCCTGCAGGTTAGGCATTAAAAATAGCAGAGCTGCCGGTACTCCTTCACAGGCGCAAGCGGTAAAAACAAGCACTGGTAAAAAGGTGACAAGAAGTGACCTTTGAGTCATCAATCTCCGGCGAGACCGGCGGGCTGTCGGAGAGGGAGCCACCGCCGTTGAGGGGGCCGCTGCTATGCGAGAGCCGGCCGGAGGTGAGCGGCGCCACTTCCTGATGCCAGTTGCAACACAATCAGTATGTTTCAGACATCAAGTTTAGCTTCTACAGATCAACTAGAACAACACACAAGATAGGTTTTTTTTTTAACTTCTGCTAATTGAGAAAGAGCAGTAGAAAAAGCATCTCTTTCCCTGCCAAACGCAGAACAAAATGAAATTTAGTTCTCGGAAGAGCCGAGGAATTGGTGATAAATGGTTTCCTGATCATTAAACTGGGACTAAGCTGCGTAATTAAACACAAAAGGTGAGGATTACACTTGTTCTATTGCCCTTATTAGGAGAAAAATCTCTGGTTTGGCTGTTTCTTCTTGTCCCAACATGGGTCAGGGGGGGAACAGAGGAAAAGAAACCCATGCGAAAAGAAATATTAAAGTTGGAATTCGATCAGAGAATGAAACCGGCTGGACGGGGTAAAAGATCCATTAACTCCCATAAAAAAAGGCTGGATTTTGTACAGCTTTGTACTGGAGCGTACGCTAGGAAGGCTCACAGTTTACAGGAGAAAGAAAGAAACCACAAACACATCAGAGAAACGTACAGAGTAGAGTCGGAAATATCAACAAATTCGCAGTAGAATGCAGCTCGAGAGAAAAAAAATGAAGGAGTCGAAATCATCAATAAAAAAACGACCAAAGCACACGCCTTTTTGTTGAACAAAAAAATAATAAGAGAGTGCAGATGTTGCCATAAACAGGAATCTCCGGTTACGAATTGAAAAGGAGTAATTTTTCTTTTGAATGGATCGTATCGTGATTTTTAACCGAACCGTTTCTTTTCTTTAAAAAAAGAACAAAAAAACAGAGGAAGAAACGAGGGGCTCACCGATTGCGCGAGGATCCGCTCCATGATGAGCTGCGAGGTGGCCGCGGAGGCGAAGGAGAAGGAGCTCCCTCCTGCGGCGGAGGAGGAAGCGAAACCAGCGCCGCCCACTCCGTCTTCGAGCTCGCAGGCGGCGTCCTCGGCGATGGGGCCGACGAGGGCGGACGGCGGAGGGCCCCCCCGCGCGCGGGGGACGTCGACGGCGGAGGCGCTCCAAGAGCGGGAGAGGAACTCGAGCGGCGGCTCCGGCGGCCGGAGCTCGCGGGCCCGGGGGTCGCCCATGCAGGCGCCGCGGCGGTGGGCCAGGGGGAGCGGTGGAGTGCGAGGGAGCGAGTCGGGTGCTTGGCGTGCGTTACTAGTGGGAGTGGGAGTGGGAGAAGGGCGGACGGGGGAGGTGGAGCTGTGCAGGTGCTGCTTTTATACGATGCCAACCGCGTCTCTCGCTCACTTGTTCCTTGTGCGTGCGTGCCTTCCGTTCCGTGCACGAGACCAGGCTTACCATAGTTAGCAGTGTACAATTGTATAGTAATTGATATAAAATCGATTATTTATATTATTTATAGATAAAACTAGAGATAACTTTTATAATAAATTATCTGTATAGTTGTCTATAATAATTTTGTATAATTAATACGTTGTCTATATAATTGTTACACAATGATATAGGTATTAGAAATATGTCTATAAGACCGCCTCTTAAATACTTTATATCATCTTTCTCTTTTCTCCGTATCACCTAAAATTCTAGGTGGCATAGACTTACAGATAGTTAATGTATATCATTGCACATGCCTTTAGAGAAGATAAATATGTAGTAATCCTACATGGTATTTCCTGCACAATTCTAAGTTTATTAAGCTTGTTAAGTAAGTAGACATGGACGATAAACTCCTACTTCGGCAGGAACCAAGGTAGAATCGTGTAAATTTTTTTACCAAAACACAAGGGTGAGGTTTGAGCTCGATATAAGCATGTATAGTATAGTTCTATGCTTATGTATTTGCCTTAGCGGGTGTGCTAATACGGTGCCTAAGATCTTTCTACATTAATAGGATGAAATTCTCGCGTTTCAAGTAAAACTTAGAAACTTAGGTTTACTGTAAGTACATCGTAGGGAAGTAAACTTGAGTCTGAGCAGTTGCAAATAGGAAACGAACTTCTATGAATCCACTGGCTAGTTCTTGAGCATCTTGATCATGATTGTTAGCCCGTCCATCATTTGGGGTTGATCGATCAGATTGACATTTGATGATATGAAGCAGGGTAGTATTAGCATGACTTTTGTTACAAAGTCAACCAAAAAAAGGTATAGCAACAAGTTTCGTGAGGTATCACCAAGTTTTAAGAAAAAAAACTTGAAAAGGTTTCATGTTGTAGTGAATTATGTGTATATCTAGAGTTTCTCGAAGATTCGAAACAAAAGTTTTAACAAGTTTTAAATTTTGGAACCAAGTTCCAACAAATTTCACCGAGTTTGAACGAGTTTCGACAAGTTTCAACCAGAAAGTTTCAAAAAATTTCAATAGATTTCAACAAATTTCAACCAAATGTTTCAAAAAGTTTCAGCAAATTTCTTCAAAACTCAAATAAGAGCAAAATCCAGACGTGCTCACTTGCGGCCGTAACGTAGGAAGTCGCCCTATCGCTCTCCCTATCGTGGTGGCAAAATCCTACCACTGAGCTCGCCCTATCGCTCCGCAGCCTCCGAGATGCCGCACTTGCTCACCTTCCCGCTTGCCCTTAAGCTCGCCCGTGGCTCCACGCTTACCGGGCTACTGTGGCTGCTCGCCTCTGGTCGCGGTTCGCGCTTACCGGGCTAGTTGAGATTTGACTTTGCTTCCAGCAAATCAGTGACGAGGTCAGCTGCTAGTGCTGATGAATTTTGAGGAAAGACGTTAGGAATTAAGGGGATATACCATGCGCTAGTTTGCTGCCGCACGATATACCATGCGCTAGTATTTCTCTCTTTGAATTTAGTGATTTATTTGTGTGCGTGGTGGGCCGTGGACAAACGGAGGGAGACGGAGAAAGTAATTAATTAGTGGCGGGTGCGGTGAGAACGCCCGCTGCAACAAAACCATGCGCCTACGGCGAGGCGACGCATGCGAATACGTGTGTATGTACCTGGTGGCCCTGTCAGTCTGTCTCTGTCCCCGTTGGTAGATGGATGGATCGCCATGCCCGGCGGCCGGCATGCATGCATGCATGGCGGATGCCCTGCCCTGGACCGTGCGTGGCCCCACGTACAGGAAGCATGAACTTTTAGCACTCCGCTGGGGGGCCGAGCCAGCCGGGCGATGGATCGTTCGAGCCTAGCTAGCTCTTCGTTTCGATTCGATCCCCCGCAGCAGGAGGCGGTTCGCTCCTCGACGCCATTGCAGCCCGATCGGTGCAACAAGCTAGCCAACCTCTGGCGTGGTGTGTCCGGCACCCTGGCCAGGCCTGTGCGTGTGTGTGTGACCTCACGAGATCTGCCTCAACAGTGCCCAGCAAGGGCGGCACAGCACGCAGCCAGATGAGCCGAGCGAGCTTAGCTCGGAGAAGACAAAGCAAGAGTTGCGCCCGTTCGATCTGGTCGGTGCATGTACAGGCACGCCGCATGGCGCCCGGCCAGCAGCTCATCCATCTATGTGTATTCGATCACGGCCGAGCCGTTGCGTGACACTCGAAATGCTGCCTTGTTCTCTTCTTATTTGGCCATCGCCATCCTCACACCCCAAAACGCGCGCCTCAACCTGCAATCTCACGCTGGCGACAAGAGTCCCCCCAATGCTCGGTGCCATCGTGTCGTACGTGCAAATTGCTGCCTCTCCGACAACTTGCTTCCTTGGCGCCACCTTGGTCACACCAGCCCCAATTGTTGCTCCGATACCATGGCTTAATTTGAAAGTAGACGTCCTGTGCTATTATTAGGACCTTGACTCAAACCACTACTTGAGGTTGTGTTCTACCAACTTGCATTGTTCTTTTTTTTTTCGAAACTCAACTTGCATTGTTCAACAGCCACAAAGCTATATATAACTCCATGATTAGTGTTCGAGCGGCAGAGGCGGAATCCATGCGACTGACAAAGCCAAATCAACCAACGTCCATGATATAGTACTATCGACACAGGAAGCAATCTAAGTACATGTTCATATTTGTCCATATTGATTTCTATCTCTTACTTCTACTTAGAAAAATCAAAAGCTGATATAAACACCAGACTTTTCGAAACGGCGTCTCCACTTTTCTCACTATCGTCTTGCTTCAGATATAAGACAGAGTCACAGATGCATCATGCACCCCACTCCTCTCGCACCTGTCACACACACGCATCTCTCCTTCACTTTTTTCACCGTTCGCCCCCTCTTTTTAAAAATCATTTCTCTCAACCACACTATTCATTTTTAACCAAAAATCGTAATAAAAAACTATCCACAAAAAAATAATACGAATACCCTCTCTAAATAAGGAGGCAAATAAAGTAACAAACACATGCACATGCATGCACGTAGCTACGAGTATATTAGTATGAGATGCACGCGCTAATCGTACAAGTATGACTAGTATGTATATATGCTCGAGGCTAGACCTGGCCAAACGGGCCGAGTTAATCGTGCCAGCCCGAGGCACGGTACTGTTGGCCAAGCTAAGATACAGCACATCATGAATAGTAAATAATCTGTGCCAGTCCGACCCAACCAGGCATGCCATACTTAGGTCGGTACCTCAGCACGGCACGAATAGTAACTCTCTTGTGGTAGTACAGAAAAGTTATTTATGGTTGACACTAAAATTACTTGTATTAGGGTTATTACACTCTTCTAAGCACGTACAGGTGACTTAACAGTAAAATTACTTACAATTGATAGTACAATTAATTGTGATCGACGGTAAAAATACTTTCGACTCTGTTAGAAATAATCTTGACTTAGAATTCAAGACGTAGTAGAGTTCGTCTCCGTGTATAACTCAATTTGAAGTTGTGTCCAACTTGAAGTCCGAATACGTATGCTAGTAGAAGAGTATTAGCCTATATACTGAGGAGGGTTGTAACCAGTTTTGTAAGAAGAAGAAAACAGAAGTAAGAAAAAAGGGGAGCGAGTAAGAGAATAGAGAAATTAAGAAATTCTCATGTGTTCTCTCAGTTTATTTGCGATGTGTGCGCTTTCTCCTGGAAGAAAGTTAACAGGTGATATCAGAGACTACACGAGAAGCGAGTCGCTGAAAAATCGTCTCGACGATTCCGTTTTGTGCTCGTCTCGCGCAGCGCTCCCGAGGCATCTGCTACGCGCGTCATCATGTTTCAGCAGCTCGTCCGTGTGGCACATCCGTCGGTCAAGCAACAGAACACGTTTCTGCAGCAATGAAGAAAACGTTTCTTGCTGAAGAGCTTAGCGATGATGAATCAACATCACTCTGATGATGAGTTGAGTCAGGGACGTTGAGAAGATGTGTCGCCGTCCAAACTCAAGTAAGGTGGAAAGAAGTTGGAACGTTGAGGAGATGTGTCACCGTTCTGTGTGAAATATGAGTTTGTAAGGCGTAGTTGATTCCAACTGCTCAATGTTTTAGAATCTTTGCATCTGGATGGACCCGTACCGATTGAGTTGATTTCCTACATATAGCTTGCATGTAGAACGCTTCATATGGAGGCGTGGCTGGTAGTTCAAAATGCATTGAGACTAAAACTAGAGTATGTTGAGTCAAGATTAAGGGAGAGATTGTTAGAAATAATCTTGACTTAGAGTTCAATATGTAGTAGAGTTCATCTCCATGTGTAACTCAAGTTGAAGTTTGTGTCCAACTTGAAGTCCGAATACGTATGCTAGTAGAAGAGTATTAGCCTATATATTGAGAAGACTTGTAACCAGTTTTGTAAGAAGAAGAAGAACATAAATAAGAAAAAAGGTAGCAAGTAAGAAAATAGAGAAATTCAAAAATTCTCCTGTGTTATCTCAGTTTATTTGCGATGTGTGTGTTTTCTCCTAGAAAAAAGTTAACAGACTCAGCAACTAGCAGTAAAATCAACGAGCCACCGATGGCCTGTTTGGCTAATTGTGCCTAGGCTTGCCCAGCATGGCATGGAGAGGGATTGGGTCATGCCATGCCTAGGTCTGTGAACAAACACATGGGCCAACACGGTACGACACAATAAGGCTCCATTTCAAACAGCTTCTGGCTTTTAGAAGCTGGCTTTTAAACAGTGGCTTCTCAAGGTAGTTTTCATAAGCTATTTATAGGAGTCACTGTAGGTGTCATTTTGAATGGAGTGGCTTCTCAACGTGAGTATCACTAACTCTCTTAATATTTTTTACAATCAGCTAAAAAACACAACTAAAAGTTAAAAACCATAGCACTTTTAAACAGGATCTAACTTATTAGCCATACTCTATCTAATCGGGACAGGCTCTATCTAGACTCGTGTTGTGTCATGCCGATGGCGCATTTGGCCAGGTCTGCTCGAGGCAGTAATGTAGAGGATCCGTTATGATTCCGCTCGATCTGTTTGCCTTGGGAATTAACCAACTTACAGCAGTAGCTACCTGGCGAACAACGACGTACATACGAGCGTATTGATCATGAATTCGGACTATTGTGGATCGACGAATGCAACAACAAATTAAGCTACACTGGTAGCTACTCTATGGGCAAGCAGTGTAGGTTCATTCAAAGCATCGGATAAGAGTTTCTCTCTCTCTTTCACCACACTCAACGCTCTTTCGCAAGTAGTTTGTCAGTTTTTAATATATTTATATAAACATTTATGTTAAAACTAAAATTATAAATCATATCTAAAAATCATAAAGCCTCACTAGAAAAGAACATACCATCTCACGGTAGACACAGATAGCGCCGCTAGCTGCCACGTAGCAGAAAAGAACGTATCGTGGCTGGCAGCTAGCGAGAGAGAGAGAGAGAGAGTTGCAAAGTTATTGCTACTCCACGGTCACCGAGGAGTGACAAAGCTAGCTAGGTACACTGATAGGTACACTGAGCCAATCGTGTCATTGGGTCCCTTGCTCTCTCGCTCAATCGTCAACGTTGCCATATGTGTACATTCTTAGCTTGGGCACTTGGTACGTGGCTGTACTGACATGTAATCCGTTTGGACGCAATGCGAGCTCCGGACTTGAGGTTGTTTTTTCTGATTTCCGCAGAAATTAAACTGTTTTTTTATAATATCTACGTCATGGTACCTTGAATTCAAGGTTTACGGGGAGCAGCTAGCTTGATTTTGATAGTACAATTCTGCGGTCAACCGTGCATGAATCGTACGCATGCACGGCTAGCTAGCTGCGCAGGATCGACGACACAATTCTGCGGAGGATGGAATCGTAGATCTTTCGAATCGTGAAAGAAAAAAGCTAAGTTCCTAAAAAAGATTTAAAAAAAGAACGAAAATGATCTTTATTGCTATAAACTGGTTATAAGATACTCTCGTTAAGATATTATAATGGACAGGAGCGGATCTAGAATTTTATCATGACCCGAGCTAGGGAGGGCCAGAGGCAACTATCTATTACCTGAGCTAGAAGGAAATATTGCGCAGTTGGTTTACTTAGATTTAGTTAGGCTTTGCACTGATAAATATCGCACGCCCCGAGAGCTAGAGCCTAGGCTGTCGGCGTGGGGATCTGCCCCTGATAAAGGGGGTGCTATCTTCCCTAGAATGCCACTTCTTGCATCTGTAATCTATTATCCGGTAGAAAGATCTTACTTGATTCTCTCTCTTCTTGTTCATGTTGGTCAATGTTCATGTCTTCTCTCATTAAATCTTAAATAGTATCGAAGGGGTGTCAGTTATTCATGTGAGCAGACACCTTGTTGATTCGTCCCGTCCGGTCGAGCGAACCATTGCTATCAGCGAGAGTATCCTGATAATATCTATTCTTTAGTTACTGTCAATGGGAGAGAATCATGGGAACAATTGCAAGACAGTTACCATCAGAGATGTAAGGCTGAGTCATTGTGCCGTTGGGCGAAGGATAAAGCATATACTTTATCCTCCGCACGGGAGGAATTGCCTGGAGGGGGCCTATGTACCGGTTTGTGAGATCTTCGAGTGACAACTGGTCAGGTAAATATATAGGTATTTGGGCAACAGTCTTTGAAAGTTTATGATCATATTGGGACCTATGTACCAGTTCGTGAGATCTTCAAGTGACAACTAATCGGATGACTATACAGTGACCGTCTCACCAAAGGAACTTGGGCAACAGTCTTTGGAAGTTTACAATCATGATGATATCGAGGCATTAATTGTGTATTAAAATCATATTTAATTGATTAATTAATCCTCATCAAATTCAGTAATTGATCTCGATTGTATACGGTTGTTAATATATCTACATTTAGCTAGTCCACACTTGCCATCGATCTACGTACGTGACATGGTAACATGCATGGCATTGCCGAAGAGTAGTCGGCGAAACTATATATTTTTTCAAACGGCCTGTTAAATATGGCTTCTGAAATTGATTTTTAGCTTTTGCTACAGTACATAACTTTTAAACTGAGTATTATTTTTAAGATAAGGTCTACAAGTTAATTATAGTACACGTTAAAAGCCCAATATCTGTACCATCCAAAATCGCAAACGAGTATCTCTCTCCGAAATCTCTGTCATAAATAGCTAAGATTTAAAACTTTTAGCTAAAAACCATAAGTCACAGTTATATCAAACATGTCCGGTAGAAACTCCGTGTGTGTGTGTATATATATATATATATATATATATAGAAGACATCGATGGACTAACTAGGTAATCTACTACGTACGTGCGTGTGTACATGCATGGATGCGTACGTCGTCGTTATGCATCCAGGATTGACTGATTATACTATACAAATCTACGATTACGGGTTGTATACAGTAGTGCGTTGCACAGTATGAGTACTATACGATCGAGCGATATGTGGATTATATATATCTGTAAACCTAGCGATAGCAAGCTATAGACGCCAGTACCCCTCGCAAAAAAAAAAAAACCCTTGCTGGTACGCCAACTAAGGTTACTCGTTCATCGAACCGAACTATGCATCCTTCCTAGCATGAAAGGCAGGGCATGCAGAATTGCAGATAAAAATAACTGTTTAGCCAGTGAAAATGCCTACTTAATATGTTTATACTTGAAAATACGTTTGTGTTTGTTATACAACTCTATTATCTATGATTAAAATTTTAATCATGCGCTGAGATGACCGTGCATGCGTCAATAGAGCAAGCTACTATATGTGCATGTGACAGTATTGCCTATATCTATGCGCTCGAAGTATCTAGTTTGCTGGTGAGAAAGAAAAGGACAGACATTAGTAACTTCATGCCGGCATTGAAAATAGTGGAGTAACTGCCATGTGGGCATGGTCATGGTGATGGTGTGATCTCAGAGCGTTGGACTATATATGAGGTATGGTTAATTATGGTCAGGCTGGTCCGTAGATATGCATGTCTCAGACAGAACTAAGCAGCTAGATATTATATATATATATATATATATATATATATATATATATATATATATATATAGGAAAATTACAAGCTGCACCTTGGTGCCTAGGCTCCCTTCCGATCTATCGTCCATCCTTTCTCGAAGATTGTGATTCATCTGGTGCCTAATGAAACGGGTAAAACAATGACAACCCGTTGAAGCAAAGCCAACCGTCATCTTGAATGGGTCATTAATTAGTGGCCAATTAATCCCGAATGAATTAAGGAGTAGCTGTTTGGAAGCAATCCTGATTAACTACCATATACACGTACATGCATACAGAGTGATTTTAGGAGCCATGGTTTGGAAACTAAACTGATAGCTAACAGCCGCACGTACATGCGATCAGTGATGCTTTTTTATTGTTGTAAACTCTGTCAATTACATTTGTAGGTCAAGAAGCAAGAACAAATTGGTGAATTGTGAGTGATTCATTTTCTCAGGTTGATCAATGAAGTAAAGACAGATCGCAGAGTTCATTCTATTCACTTCATTTGCTTTTACATCAGGTTTGTTGTTGCATCCAGGTTTTTAATTTGATAGTTATCGCTTCGTTTTTTCTGCATGTGATTGGCGAGATTCTTAACGCTGAATTTTTTTATGCCATGCAGTCATTATGCCGAGGCTACCAAGGGCATCTCTTCCTCCCCGTGCACAGCCATCTCGCCGAGCTGCTCCTGAAGTTTTTCCTTTGGATGATTCCGACGGAGATGATTTCGTGAATCCCCCCCGCAGCAGAGTTCTAGATGGCAAGTTCACACCTCCAACATCGCGGTGCATCCCATTGGCAGTCTGGTCAGTTTCTAACATGCTCAGTGAAGCGAAGAAGGAAATCAAAAAACAATGCCGGAATTCTAAGGAAAAAGAAACTACAAATGATTGAATTACCGAATCATCTCTTCCATGACTTCATCAGTAGAACGGTTGACACTAATGGACTTGTCTACGACAGTATTATTCCAATTGTCGCCCAACTCAATACTCGAATCCCTATAATCATGTACTTGAGAATTGTCAGACCATGATGAAATCAAAAAAACAAAAGAAGCTAGAATTCTCAGGACAAAGAAACTACAAATGATTGAATTACTGAATCATTTCTTCCATGGCTTCTTCAGAAGATCGGTTGACACTCATGTTTGGAGCTTGCCCTTGGTTACTACGGATGAACAAATGAACAGCCGCAGTCGATACATTTCTATTGACAATTTAAGATACCGACGTCTGTTAATAAAGATACGTGTTGATAGCCTTCCAAAACTCCAAAACTGATACAATTGACAAAGGTGGAAGTGGGATGATCTGGAACATGCATCAAAGTGCTTAATATTAAGTTTAGTTTTCGGAGACGATGTTTCCAAACATTTTGATATCCTTCCAAACCTGATACCTATCCAAGTTGGATTTTGATGGACTGAACTTTGTGCACAACAAGCTGCCTAGAATCTCAGTTTATACGGAAGACGATGTTTTAAGTTGCTATTTTCTATACATTTATGAAGAATCTTGGATCCAATGCTAAAGAAATGATCGTAATACATCCAATTATTGATTACAATTTGAACCAAGGAAAACCAAATACATCAACTACAAGAGTCAATCACGTATATAACCCCCAAGCTAAGAATATAAATGATGTCCCTGTCCCTCAATCCATGTACCTGAACAAGTCAATGCATGCTACGATGGGTGAAACTCCAAGATACATTGTCCCACAGAGCATGGATACGGTCCATCTTTTGATTTGGGTATTGATTCTCCCACCAAATCGGGGTTACTATATCTCGTCCATTAACGCCGCATCGATTTCGCTTTCTGCTTTCACATGTTACTATATCGCAATGCTTATTGGGTATACCCGTTAGCAAGTATATACTATCATCTGGCGTTATCTAAATCAATCTAACGTCTAAGAAATTAGGTGCCTAGGCACCGTGGTGCAACAAACAGTCATCCTATATATATATATATATATATATATATATATATATATATATATATATATATATATATATATATATATATATATATATATATATATATATATATATATATATATATATATATATATATATATATATATATATATATATATATAGGGACCAGATGTCCAGATCAGGTCGAAGAAGAAAAATGCATGCATGGGACCAAGGTAACTAACTAACACATGAACTTTCCTGAGCTGAGATGACCGTGCATGCGTCTGCTGTAAAGAATATTGACCGAGATCCGGCTGTTACTCCTACTTACTAACACATGAATAAATATGTTTATATATATATATATATATTACTACCACGTTAAAATGTCCAAGTACTGGCCGAGAAATGCATGCGTATGCGACATACGTACGGCCAGAAGCCATGAATGGTGTGGGGAAGGCGAAGGAGACAGAAGAATCTCGTGCCCATAATGAGCTTAATCCAGTAATACACTTGTACTGGTAACAGGCGTACGTACTCCACGTGAGCGTGCGTGGGCCGTGAAATTTCCATGCATAAATCCATCCTAGTTTGCGGTCTTTTAATTGCTCCACAGGAAGAATGTTCCGGTCGGCAGGGGGGCACAGCTGCACGACGTGACTGATACCTGTGTTTCCCTCAAACTTGTTTTCTTCCCCCTCTCCGTTTTTTTGGGCACATGCAGAGGATGGAAAGAACGCCGTACTGGTGCAGATTTCAACAAAGGACTTCAGTCTAGGTTGTTTTGATAGCTCGTTGATACCGATATATTAATACTATGATACGTTATTTTTCTCAAAACATCGATACAATATTACACGTATATATAATAATAATACAAAAATATAAAAATTAATAATTTGTTACGAGAAATTAGACAATATAAGACAAGTATAATAGTATAAATTAAATAATAAATTATAGAGATTAATGCCATTGCTTACCTTACTAATCCTACCTTTCTATTCTTTTTCATCAGCAAGAACCCTTATTTCCCGTTGCTCGCTCTCTCCCCGCCGCCGTGCACGAGATATGGAGAGGTGCAAGTTGAATTCATTTGCAAACATAAATATATAATTTTAGCCTAGTTAACATATATATACATAATATATCTATTATATACCTGGTATTTTGTACACACTACAGGTCCGTCCCTGCCTGCAGCTGCTGCTGTTTGAGTTAGTTAATCGACGAAGATGGCGCCGCGCCGACATGTCAATCTTGGTGTTAACTGGGGAGAGCTGTTGCGGCATGTGAGCGCATTCAATGCGCGCGCCATCGATCTCTGTCGATCTCTCAATCCAAAGAAAAACTAGCTAATCCGCCATGTGCATTTTCCGTCTCTTCTCCTCCTGATCATCAGTACTAATGTCTCCTCCTGCGCTTCTGTTGGCATGGCAGTCTGACTCATGGACTGACTCGTCGGTGGGATCGATGAGCCAGACAACGCCAAGCAGGCATTATACTGTACTTTTTTCTCCTCTCCCACTGTGCACACCTCTCGAGTCGAGAGGCGGTGTAGACGTCCACCAATCGAGAGCGAAGGTCGCAGCAGCATGGCAGCATGACGCCGCCGTCCACCGGGAGGGCACAATGATTCGCCCCAATTCCGTCACTTGACATGTGAATCCCTTCATCGGCACCATCATGGGCGCAGCCAGAGCTAGCATTCGATCATCCAATGCTTCAAGAGAGAGTGGCCGGGATATGCCAGAGTTTAGCTCTCGTGTCACCGTCACTGCTAGAATAATCTTACTGTTACGTGTATTAGTTTGAGTTTGAGATAAATTAAAGTCGTGATAAACTTAAAGTCTAAATACGCGTACATTAGCCAGATAATACTAGCCTATATAATCTTGTAACCAAAGAATAAAAGAACAGAAAAGCTCTGTCTTATCAGTTGCAACAGAGAACCGAAGTTATAGTGTACACGTTCTTGCTCTCTTCACCGTGAATTCGTATGCCTAAGTTTTTTTCTGATGCTAGGCCAACAGTCACTCCGGATGGGCAGCAGGTATATAAGTAGGATCGAGTACATGTTTGTTTGGTGCGTACGTTGGTAGTTATGGCGAATAGGCTGCATAGATGCGCCATGCCGGTCCGTTTCTATCTTTTGGAGATGCCCATAGAAGCTTTGGGCACTGCTACTCGGGAAGTAAATAGTCCTGCTTCCAGCGGGCTGTGTCGGAATGTCTTGTTTGCAAGGGCTTAATCTCCTCTCTATATCGTATCTTATTTTGCTTTATTTATAGTGTGTATAATTGCAGATCACGAGTTAGAAGAGCAGTGAATGATTTTTTAAAATATTTTCTCTGATATTAGCAACATAATGCAGCAAAAAACTTAAACCTACAAGCTGTACCAAATCCAAGAGCTAAAGAACATAAAGTCACCCGAGACGAATTGTCTCGCCGGTCTGGCCATTGACTAAGAGCGGTCGGACCACTCGGGTCACATCGGTTTGACCGCTCGTTGAACAAAAACTGAAATTAGCACGACACACGAACAAGAAAAATGCTAACTATTAAACCCATGATGCAAACAGGATAAAACTTGATACAAATCCTCTCTAGAATGTTATAAATCTATTCTAATTATAGATCATGAAGATCAGTGACAAAGTTCTGACATTTATCTAAAACAAGGAATATTACACTAAAACTAGACAAAAGGGAGAAACCAACGACCATCTCAACTATGACTAATACAACATAAACCATCTCAACCCACTCAACTTAGCACTTGACTGGTCAAACCGCTAACCAACGGCCAGTTAGACCACCTAGTCAACCCTGATCAAACCCGTTAACAGGGGACTGATCTGACCGCAGCACTCATACTGGTCAAACTGGCTAACATCATCCGGTCGGACCACCGCCCACGGAAGCTCCTCGCAACTTGATGAGCACCTATCTGGAATAAATGTATCGTCAACTAGAAATCGGTTACACCAAATTTTCGGTTGGACCGCTACCCACGGTCAGTCACACCGGATCGTTGGTCAGATCGCTCCCATCCTGACAATAAAAATCAGAGAGCAAATGGTACAAAATCAAACTTAAACTTCGATAATAAAGCAAGACAAAAGTTAAATACTCATCACAAACATAAAATGACCTCCACATGATCTCGCAATAATCAAGGTTACGTGCACCTCCTGTTGACTGTTGTCAATGTTAGCCAGCTGTGGATTTTTTTTAGGATGGGAAAATGGTTGGTGTTGCTTCGGAGATACACCTTATATCTACTCCCCATGTCCCATTTGATATGCTCTTTCCACTAGGTAGAAGGTGGAACGTGCACGTACGGTCCCTCCTAGCTCTTTTGCTCGTCAAAAGCTAGCAATAGCATTACACAGAGACGAGCTGAAGCGGCGAGAAGACGTACTGCAACAAGATGGATAGACAACAGATTCGATCGAGAGGGCGCGCCGGGGGGGCCTCACACACAGGGAGGAGGCAACTGTTGAGATGATGAGGTGCCACCTCTCAAATCATGGCGTCCAACCTCGGCTCAGTTGCTCCTCCTCCTTATCGCCATCAAGCCGGCCAGCACTTGCTCGACCGCTCCATTATGCGTCAGTGGAACTTAGCCGTGGATGGACATTTATGTCTGGATACTGTATGGGTGACAAGAACCGAATATTCTTTTTTTCTTGGGAAAAAAAGAAGTTTTTTAGTTAGACGCGTCTCTTTAATTTGTTCGTAAATTAGTTCTGAGGACACTAATTAATATATACGTAGTCAAGTCGTCATGGGAGGAGCTTCCCGATGATACTATTTCGATGATGGCAGTACTGCTGCTAAAAAATAAAACGTCCATTTTCTTCGTGCCGGCGTGCATCTAACAATCTGATGATTGGGTAAACATGTAGATCCTCGGAGTCAATGTAGCCGGTCTTATTCTCGATCCTGTGCGTGCGATACAGGCGACTACCTGGCCAGAAGCAAATCGATTGGCGTCTTGGCTGAAGCTCCAAACGCTGGCTCTGGTATACGTGCGTCAGTGCGTGTCACTTTGCAGATGGGCGAGTATATTAGAAAATCTACAGCAGAATCAATGAGATAGCTTTCGTCCGTCCGATCCGACGAATCCAAGGACCGCAACCATCACCTAATTCAGTTTGTCACCCAAGTCACTTAAGCCACCACCACTCCCTCAGATCCACGAGTCACTTCTCAATTATATCACGGCCTGGGAGTTCCGGTTACCTCTGCCTCTGCCTAAGAGGTAGCTAGCCGCGTCTCCATCTAGCTAGGTGGGCCCGCGCGGCACGCGTGCCTACATATCTGGGCATGAGAACTACCACTCCGCCCCCACACGTGTGACCAGTCCTCCCTCCTCCGTGCGTACGTTCCTGTGCACTACGCTACCTTGCATGCACCAGAAACCGCCTCCGTCATCTAACACTGCTCTGTTTGACTGTGGCGGTTGGTTTTTATTTGTTTTTTTGATATAATAGTAGATAATAGAGACGTTAACATAAATGATACATATAATTTTAGATTCGAAAAGCTGTCTAAAAAATCTGCTTAATACTTTAAGAATCTATTTCACTTATTTAGACTTTCCGAGGAAAAGAACGGTGTCTATCATATATATATATATATATATATATATATATATATATATATATATATATATATATATATATATATATATATATATATATATATACCCAAATCAATTCAAAGACAGCCGTGAGATTAGCTAGCCCGATGAGTGACGTATATAATCCACCCAGCTGCTGTCGGTCGATCGATCGAACGATCTTACGAACGGACATACGTAGGGTTTCTCACCTCTCTTTTTGGTGGTTGGAGATGCAATGTAGATGGCGCTTACATCCACCTGCACTGAATTTCCTCGAGGCGTTGCTTTCTCTCCTTTTGTGTGCATATTCAGATGATATGATGTTAGAAAACGCCGTGCCCACCTACCTCTCGTACGTAACTTGCATGATTAGACGAACACGGCCTGATTTGCATCGGTTAATCACAGTACTGGAATTGAATCAGACCGCGCGCATGCATGCACAGCACGGTTGCTCATCGATCAGCTGTCACATAAAACATCAATGCATAACCAAACCAACATAGTACTACCATTAGCTAGTGGTAGACGCGAAGCCGGCGATTAATCATGGCACACGGCCAATTTATTAGCATGTATATATCGCCGCTAGCTAGCCTCATCAGAGATCGACGATGCCCGTTAGTTGTACCAGTGGAAGATCGATGACTCAGCTCTGTATATGTTTGAACACGCATCGATCAATACGTTGGATGCATGCATGCTCGCAAAAAAATGTCTTCCTACCTTATTTTGTCCTTCATTGGGTTTCGCTTTCAGCACTAGTAGTAAGTAGAGTAGTACAGTCAGGGGGCAAAGCCACACCTCAGATAGGTTAGACTTCAGTCTGAGGTGTGAAAAAATATCTAGTGTATAGCTCAGTTAATTTCAGTCCAGACTGAGTAGCATTTTTATGGTTTAGCCTAGATAGTCTATATCATTCTACCACTGAGTCCGAAATATAATCAAATCTTGATTTCGCCACTGAGTGCAGTAGTAACGAGTACGGAGAAGAATAATCGGGAGTGCACAGACTCCAGGGCGATATCCACGGGAGATCCAGAAGGACTAACGGCACAATTAGGCGATCGGAGGGAGGGGCCGGTCGGCAGTTGAGCCCACCGCGGCGTGGACGTCACCGGCACGGCGCCCAAGAAAAGCTAACGAGTAATCCCAATTCTGCTGCCTGCAACGGCAGAGGAGATTCAGTGAAGGGGTTGATCAAAGCGGCCGGGGAGGGCGAGAGAGAAGGCTCGCTGTCGCCTCGCGTTGCCAATTCGGCGTCATTGCGTTTCCTGCAGCCATGTGGCCCGAGTGAACTGACCTCATGATCGACCTGTGGTGGACGTCAGAGATGCATCGTCAGATGGATGGGGCCATGGGTGCTCCTGCATGCTCGATCGATCGATTCATTCTTCTTTCGGCTTTTGCATGTATACAGAATATATATGTGTGCGCTGTAAATCTGCATGTGAATTGTGCTCGCTCGCGGTAAAAATGGATGGACAGACCGACCTAGCTAGGTTTTTCGAGTCCAATTAGTTGTTCTCCTATGTCGGTAATCGGTGTGGTTTGGCAAAATCAGCATCGCTACGTACGTACAAACATGCCTTATAGTAAACTGCTTTACACTGTACTTACGGACGCAGCAGGACGGAGAGAACTAGGCTGCTTTATAGTAAACTACATGTATTGATTAATGATTATGTTTCACGGATCATAGATATGAGCTATCAAAGCAATAATGTGGACACATGTTAGATAATATGATGTTGGATTAACCCATCATGAGATACTGCGAGAATTGTTATATTCTTAAGTGTCGTCACTTTGTCTCATACATAGTGTATGTAGGATCCTTAGACCTGATGTCGTCATTGTTTTCTACATGTGTAATAGTTTGCTTAGGGACTATCAAACACTACTCCGTAACTAGGTGGTAATAAATGTAGTTTTTGGGTTTGCTATGAAACATGCGAAGGAATCTGAGCGATCAAGATGGAATTTGCCCCTCCTATCTAACAAGAGAGATATTGCTGGCCCTTCGATGTGGTTGGATTAAGAAAGTGCATGGCCATGCCAAATGTGGTTGATGAATTAATCACATATAAGTAATCCACTACAGATTCGAGTGAAGGATCGAACTATCATAGAATGACACGTTTCTCGCCTTAAGTTTGATCTGATATCATGAGGTAAAGGGATCGATACATAAGCACTATATATGTTCGTCCGATATGATTTTTATATGTGTTTGGGCGTCGTTATGTTCTGCTAGGGACCGCTACTGACTTATAGTCTGGAAAAAAGTTTTTGGCCTATGGCCAAATACACATGAACCTACAGGGTCACACACTTAATGGGCTGGAACGATAAGGGGTCAGATGGTAGTTTCCGAGTGGGATTCGATCTCTACTCGTATCAGATATGATTCCGATTGGAGGCTATATAAGGAGAGGTGTGGGGGCTGAGAGAAGTATCCCGAAAACACACCCGTCGAAACCCTAGCCGTCACCTCTCGTATCCCCTGTTGTGCACGCTGGTGCTAGCACATCGACTCACGGTGCTTCATCCCTGGATATGTGGACTTGGTGAGGCGCGCTGCGTGATCGCGACCGATCGGACGATCATGAGGAGGAGACGTTTGGACGGGGGACGTTCGACTACTGCCGCTACACCGGCACGCTCTTCGTTGAATCGACTGCTTCAACCGTACCTCTACTACACTGTGCGTCTAGTGGTAATGATCCATGATCTCTTACTCGCATGGCTTCCTAGTTTACGCCATAGAAAAATTATAATCTGCACTAGTGTAGCCCACCTATATCCCAACATCACAAACTTGACAACTGCTCATATTGGCTTTTGCTGATGATTTTTAGTTCCAGCTGATGAATAGTAGTAGTTGATAGAAGCAACTGATGAATAGAAGTGTATTATGTAAGAAAGACGGTGCAATGAAAGACACCACAACATTTGGATCGCTATGCAACTTATGAAATTATGATATAATAAAATACAAAGTACGTTACAATATGTGAAGCGAAAAGTAGTAGTTGATAGAAGTGACTTATAGAAGCTGAGGCGTTCATATTTGCTTCTGCTTCTGAAAGTAGAAGCTAATATGAACATGCCCTATATAATTATCTCCTCGCTAGCTCTCGTACCTAGTCTCGTGAAGCAATAACTACTATTCTATTTTCTACATAGTACACACAATAGAATTGGAGAAAAAAATACAAATGATAGACCATTTTGTATCTTCCCGACGACATAGGTCCACACCATCCGATCCAAACATCCAATGGTTGTGGTATTATCTTCAACCTCCCGCTGGTCTCTCACTCTCATAGATCTGGTGCTCTCTTCTCTCTCTCTCTCTCGCTCACAACGACAGAGGGCCACCACCGCTGCGGGGTTCATTGTGCCCCTGGATATAGAGGGAGGTCGGGGAGACGGCGGTCCGATGGTGGGTGGCAACGGAGGATGGTAGGCGACGATGAAGAGAGGCACGACAAGGTGGGTATTGAATATTAGGTTGGACAGAGTGAGGTAGGGGGAGACGATGACACGGCGAAGCGACGAGGTCACCGTCAGCCGTTGGTGGTGGAGGAGAGGGTGAGGGAGGGGTGCGGAGTTGTTGTCAGCATCGGAGAAGAGAGGAGGAGGGGAAGAGGAGCGGCAAAAGTCTATGGGTGCTCTCGATGATATAGTGTGGTGTAGATGTTGCCTTAGAATTGCCGTCTAAATTAATATTGTAACATGACTACACGGCGCTAAAGTGGACCGGGCCGTGCTGTTCTAGAACTACGTTTTTTTCTTACATTTCAATTTCCATTTCCCCATCCTTTTGCTTCCATGATGGAGCGTGTCTGGATATGAAACTTCAATTGCACTGTTTCCTCTTGTTTTCTTTGCATTCTTTTGTTCCTTCTAGCTATGGGCCATCAGCCCATCACGGCCTAGGTGCATGCCAGAAACTTTCCGCTTCCGCGAAATGTCTCGTTGCTTCATCTCTTGTTCCAACGTCAGCGTGTAGATTCCATAATAGCGATAAGCAAAACGTGTCGAATTCCATTCGCTTTTCCAATAATATTTAATCTTCACTGATACGTTTGAATTCCATCAAAAATAGTACTATCAAGTTCAAAATTTCACCATCGTTTCCCCAAGGGCCACCACTTCCATGCGTGCTCCGTTCAAATCTCTGCATCCTCTAAGCTTATATACATGGGTGAATCTGCAGATATCAGTCACCCGGCGTCCTCCTCCTCTGCACCGGTCTTCCATACTAGATCCAACGGCCTTCCCGGCGGCTAAGCAGGCTGTGGAGAGCACTCATCAGGTGGCAATGACAGCGATATTTGTTGTGATTTTTTTACTTCTTCTTGCAGCTTGTTGAAACGAGAGACACAGCCTAGCCATCTCAAGTCAAAAGACAAAAGATCTAACTGAATTAAACACCTCTTTGCTACTATTTTACAACCAAAAGCTCCTGCCGAAAGGCTGAAGCTCCAACCGTTTTAAACGGCCCATAGCGAGCCTTTCTTTGCAGGTACGTGTCCCTGACAAAATAATCCACCTACCTTTTTCCTCCTCTGCTGCTCGTTCAAGCAAGTTCTTGGGATGACCAACCCTGCAAGGTATCCTCCATGTGATCTCTCTTCTGTAAATGGGTCATTCTTTTGGAATATGATTTATAGTTTATGATTTAAACTTTTGAATTATGACGGTTCGCGAGATAGAATATGGAGATAGACACTCACCTGCGATTTTAGCTGATATAGTTGAAGTTAGCACAATATCTACTACAATCGACTTATAAACTCTATTTTAAAAAGATATTTCGTTTGAAAACTAGTTACTATAAACCAAAAGCCAAAAAGAAATGGGGCTACAGTAAACAAACATGAAGGCCAGAGAAAAGGGAGAGAGAAGGCCAAGTAATCTTAGCACACTGCTATTGGAAATGATATGTGCAACACCTTAATTCCCAAGGTAAGCATCAAGCATCCATCACATGTAGGGTAAACTAATTGCTCAACCGGTTAGAAAGGATATATCACAACAAATATCTTCGATCGATATTACCATTTTTTTCTATTGGTTTTTAAGTCTCATAGCATTTTCTTGTCAATGGAGGAAGAATTTTTTTTAAAAAAAAATTATTCATCACTATCTGAGTCATGGAGTGCAAGAACTCAAACCAATGGGCTGTGGTCTAAAGGAGAATATTTGCAGGGATTAATTAAACCTGTAATGGGCTAATGGCTTACCAGCTCATTCCAGAGGCACATTATAACATACTTAATTCTGCAAAATTACTAACCTAGTGAATAATTAACATAAGCCAATTGGCGATGCTGCGTGATGAATGAGATCCAGACAGCACGTGCTTCCCAACCCATCCTGCCTTTTTTATTATTATTTTGCCTAAATATTTTGGTCTACAGTGTGCGCAGCCAGTTTGACGAATATATAGTATTGTTTGCGAAGTCAGATACGGATCCCGATGACTTCTACCTTACTGAAGGTCAACTTAAAAATTGATACTCCCTCCAGCTCAATATGTATTGTTTTGAGATATATACAATCAAATTTTTAAAATTTTGACCAAAAATATCTTTCAAAATATTTAGATTGAGTATATGAAATCATATGTATATAGAGTTGTCTCGAAAAATATTTTTATAATATCATAATTTTATTGGGTGTCATAATTATATTATAATACAAATTAGTGATCAAAGTTGCGTTTTGGATATCGTATCATTATTCAGAATGATATGTATCTGTGACTCTTCGAGGGAGTACAAGTTTACGGTATAGCTCAACTAAGACCGCCTGCTATTTCTGCCATTCTCGAGAGGCCATAATCAGCTTTTGTCTTGCTTAGCATCCATTTCATGCTCTACTCACACAACAAATTAGCAAGTTTCAAACCATGCATACCGGGGAGAACATTCAACCAGAAGGAAAGAACACTGAATTTCCAGTTTGGATAAATGAGCCAAACCTGTTCAAAATTAAACCCCACACTGCCCAGTTCAGTGCGAGCTCTCATGTATTTCCCCTGTCGCGGCAAAACAACGTTCAAATCCCTGTGTTTGAACTGAATCAAAGCCCAAATTAAATGCCAAAATTCAATGAGGGATGCTGCCTCCAGTCCTGGCCCCCTCTTCTACAGGTTACCTGAATGTCGAGTCGTCGGACGGCTCTGATACAACGGAAGGTACAGTGCTGTTCGCCTCTGCCATTCTTTTTTAAATGCTGAGGATCCCTGTCCCTGTTTGACACCTCTATCAAAGGTGGTACAACGACTGTAGAACCATCAGCAGTTTTATCAAGCTGCCTGTGTCAGTAGTAGTAGTAGTGAGTTTTTTTTAGGTCAGTAGTAGTAGAGAGTTGTGAAGGCAAGGTGCAGTTAACAGGCTCATCATAATTGACATCGGATCATGTGCTAGAAAGCTTTGCTTAGGGGCGTTAAAAAGGCAGATTTGACGCAGCTGGGTTGTGCCATGTGTGACCGCCAGTTGCTCTGCTTCTGATTAAAATACACAGTTTGGAATAAGAAATTGGGGTGCTGCATTAGTAAGCTGTTATCGTGGAGATTAATTAGTCACCACATGCAGCTCTGACCAGCACCCAAATCCTCCTATGAACTAACTACAGTCAAACCTATCCATCATCAGATCATCCATATCATGAAGTTCAGTAAACCAGAGAATGGGCTTCAGTTCTTGTTCTAAAAAAGGGGAAGCGTGAGATTCGTTCAATAATAGCTGGAGAATAGTTGACATATATATTTATTCCTTTATGGATTAAGATTAAATGTAGGTAACCACAACTCCGTCCGTAAGCAAAAGCTGGGAGAAGTTTAATTCACCATTCCACTGCCAAAGCGCAAAAAGCAATGTCATAAAATCAATTACATTCTCATTTTGGGGGCAAATCTTAGCAAGAAGTAAAACTGAGGTAAAAGCTTAGTCGTTAAAGACGAGAAGATTTACAGCATTTGCTGTCATGTCAGATCAAGTTACCGTGCCGGTACCGCGTTATCATTTGTTCTAAAAAGGGGGAAAAACTTGAGCAATTATGCTAAAAGCTTTTAGCTTGTCTGAACATCTGAGCAAGCAAAAGTATCAGCCAGACCAAGTCCTTCGGAGCTGAGGCATCAGAGCCTCACATTCCAAACTCTTCCTGATAGCAGCAGCACTTCACTGGGAAGCGCGCTTCGCCAGCACGAACAGGGCCAGCTCGGCGAGAATTCCATTCCATTACGCGCCGAAATTAATACCCGTGGTCGTGGATATCGCGACGCACAGATTAAACACGCGCGACGTGGATGCGAAAACGAACAATAAACGCGCCATGCACGCACCTGGATACGAGTAGCAGTAGTTATTACAGGTGAGCAGAGCGCCAGACGAGCGCAGCTTCGCATTCGCACATGGTGGCGCTCGTAATATATTCCTCCACGCAGTCCCCTGCACGTCCGAGCTACACGGCAGATCGATCGTTCGCCAGCACGGCACCCGTAGTTAGTAGCTGGCCGATGCCGTGAGGCAAGCGGATCATCATCATCAGTTGCTTCTGCTGCAATGCTGCTGCTGCGAGATCGTGCAGTGCTAGTGGCCGAGTGACTGCTGCAGATGGGCAAGGCGGGTAGGTGGCTCAGAAGCTTCCTGCCGGGCAAGAAGGGAAAGGACAAGGACAAGGGCGGCGGGCAGACGCCGCCGCTCGTGCCGCCGGCGGAGCAGGGATTGGCGTTGCAGACGGTGACGCCGGCGTCGACGCCGGGGGCGAAGGAGAAGAGGAGGTGGAGCTTCCGGCGGCCTGCGGCGGCGGCGGCCGGGTCAGGGAAGGATGCGGGCCAGCTCGCGTTCTTGGAGCCCCGGGTGGATCCGGATCAGCACTCCGTCGCAGTGGCCATTGCTACTGCCGCCGCCGCCGAGGCCGCGGTGGCTGCCAAGCAGGCCGCCGCCGCCGTCATCCGGCTGACGGCGTCCGCGCCGGGGTCGAAGCGGACCGTCATCGGCATTGACGAGGCGGCGGCGATCAAGATTCAGTCCGTCTTCAGATCCTACCTGGTGAGTCGCGTCGATCCCGTTCTTGGTCTGCGTGAAGCGATCGAAGAATTGTATCTCAGACCTGTTTGTTTCTTGGGATCGATGCGCAGGCGAGGAAGGCCCTGTGCGCGCTCAGGGGGCTCGTGAAGCTGCAGGCACTGGTGCGCGGCCACCTCGTGCGGAGGCAGGCGAGCAATACCCTGCGCTGCATGCAGGCACTCGTCGCCGCCCAGAACCGGGCGCGCGCGGCTCGCCTTCGGCTCCTCGACGACGAGAAGCCCATCCGCACACCGAGGATGAAGCCGACCCGGCGCTCGCCGCACCACCCCCGATTCCGGCAGCAACAGGTACGCGACAGACTCTGTTGAAACTTGGATGCATCCGAGACCATCAAAGCCTGGAACTAAGTTTCATTAATGCGAAATGTAGGAGTTGGAGGAGAACGTCAAGATCGTGGAGGTGTACACCGGCGATGGCGAGGTGCACGGCACGCCGAGGACGTTCCGGCGCAGTAGCTGCTACGCCACGCCGCTCTGCCGCACGCCATCCAAGGTCGAGCTGTGCCAGAAGGTGTCGCCGACGCCGTCGGCGCTCACGGACGCGAGCGCGCGCACGTACAGCGGCCGGTACGACGACTTCTCCTTCGCCACCGCGCGGGCCAGCCCGTGCCACTACGCCTACGACGCGTCGTGCAATCAGCAGCAGCAGCAGAGCCACAGCGCGGACCTCCCACTCTTCTTCCCCAACTACATGACCAACACGGAGTCGTCGCGCGCCAAGGCGCGGTCGCAGAGCGCGCCTCGGCAGCGGTCGTCGGTTTCGTCCGCCCCCTCCGAGGAGTCGTGGGAGAGGCAAGCCAGCGGCCGGCGCAGGACGTCGCTGGAGGGGCCGACGCAGGCGGCCGCGCGTGCGGCGGTGGTGCCCAAGGGCGCCGTGCGCGTCCAGCGGTGCCCGTGGGGCGTCAGGCTGGACATGTCGAGCGCGTCACTCCACGACAGCGAGTGCGGGTCGACGAGCACCGTGATGACCGCCGCCACCACCACGTACTGCTGGTCGATTGCCGCGGACAATGCCGGCATCGCGTGATGACGCCACAGCTCACATGGTTTCTGATCGAATCAGGCAGAAGAAATGCTAGTGTCAGTAGGGAGACAACAAGTTGCTGCTAGTACCGGGGTACTGAAGATTCTGTGACTAGCTAGTTACCAGTAGAAGAAGCTGAGCATGAAGAGTGATCTTTCTAGGGTCTGACGACACTTGATTTGGTGTTTTTGCGTGCCAAGAAACAGGCATGAGCGTGTTTTTGCCCTTTGTTTCTGTTGTAATTGTAGTGTGCGATCGATCTTTCAACCATTCTGTCAAGTCCTGGTCTCTTTCTTAAGAAGTTATTATTTTTTTGTGTTTAAAAATATTTACAAATAAAACTGCAACTACAAGTACTAAATAAAACCCATACATACTTATCACTTGAAAATCCTAGCAAATAGTTATATAGCATCTCCCTATATGATTGGTTGAGTACAGTTGGTTGTACTCAGTCTTGCTTTATTTTCCACCCATACATGGATCAGGTGAAGAAATAATATTACAAATATTCGTGTTAAGGTTACGACCGCACTCAAGTGTTTCTGTGGAGTTTTTTTGGGTTCTTCTAATTGTAAATTTAGTTTTGGGCTTGACCGTCCTTATAATTGTTAAAGCTGACCGTTAAATCATACTTTAATCAAATTAACAATTTTAAATATTCATAAACAAGTATAATACTGTTATTATCTGTAAATGGACTACTAGACTGGTATGGAACGTACGATAGTCCTGTACCTAAAGATAGGTTCTTACACAATCGATTCCCTCCGAATTAGTACGAACGAAGGGCTGTTACCGGATGGATCGGAGGCGGAGATGGAATCGGATGTTGCAGACGCGAGTTTGAATCAATCGGCCGGTGGGTGTCCCTGTCCGATGCGGTCACATTATCTCGAGAGGCCGGCCTTGTTGTGTTTAGGGTGGGCCCAGTACGAGCGCCTGTGTCAACTGAGAGCAGCAAGCAAGCATCCCTCCTGCCACCCCGTGGGCCGTGGGTCAGGAGCCAGCTTCTCAAACCCGAGGATCAATGCAGCATTCTGATGAAATCAGCAAGGTCGGCCTGGGAACGGAAGCAGCAGCTCGATCGCGACGAGTTTGTTGCATGGTCCTGGTCGCGCATGGAACTAAGGCTGAACAAAGGATTGCAACCGCCCGGCTTGCTGGGCCGCAAGCCCAGGAGTCCAGGATTGGCGGGGGAAAAACAGAGTACTCACTCCTTTGCTGCTGAATATAGGTCATCTTATTTTTAGCTCTGGAAGTGATATACAACGTTCGTCTGTTTTTTTAGAAATTAGTCGAATTTTATCTTGTTCAATTTGTGTCAAGATTCGTGCTCGCGTCCACCACCATCTCCATCTCCAGCAAAGATTCGGGGAGGCTCCCCGTCATCTTGTTCTTCAACTGTCACTGGTGCCGGCGCCTTCAACGGAGGCACCGAGTTAGGGTTTACGTTCACCCATTAGGATTAGGGTTCACCGGTGACCATCGGGCTTAGAGAGATACCGGGGTGGTAACGGATCGACCGTAGCATCGCCGAACACCAATCGGGAGGGTGGTGGCGCGGAGGGGTGGGGGTGGGGGTGGTGGCGGTAGCTGGGAAGGAGAGAGGAGGGAGGAGGAGTTAGATCAGAGTTATATTTATATGTAATTTTAGGGCTCAAATCTAGACATTGGATCTCCATCTTATGGTCTAGAATCTAATTGATTTAAATAAAAACAGTCGATTTTTCTTTAAACAAACCTTTAAACTCAAACATAGGTCGTCTTACAATGTGTACAGCTGAATATCCTAGCTTTGTCCATCGATTTGTCAAATAGTACCGAGATTGGCTAGATGGATCTCGTATGAAAATATTCACCATGAAATACACTCTCATAGCATATCTATTATAAAGATTAGTGGCCAAAATGGCAAACATTGGCCTCATTCTTTTCAGCTTCTGATTTATGACTTATGCTAGCTTTCAAACGGAGTGTCTTTTCAAAACAAGGACACTATACCGAATTCAGCTATACCAACCAAAATCGCATGCGAATCTCTCTCTGTACTCTCTCACGCGAACAACTAAAAGATCCAGAATTCAAAATTTTAAACCATAAACTAACCTAGCAAAAAAACGACCCCATTCTAAACATTTACCAACTTCCAGAAGCCACAGATGCATAATAATGTGGCTCTCCAGCCTCCATCACACTTGGGTTTGGTTTGCACTGCACCCGCTCAAGCAGAGCTTCACACCTAGAGTTGACCGCCGCACCTGTGCAGGAAGGAAACAGGGGATAACAATCTGAAACAAAGAAAACAAGCAAGATTCTGAGAGATCGTGGAAGAACATTGGAGCTTTGACCACGTACAGTACAGAGCTGAGCAGCCCTTTGTCCAGTCCATCGATCGGTGCGTCGGCACACCTCCAGCCTAGAGCTGATCACTTCTGTAATCGCTCGCAAGGTACACTACACTCCGTTTCATCGGCGCACGTGGATATACATATCGATCCGCGCACAGTTTCTACATAGAACCGTATAAAATCATATGCGAGGTTGAATGGTAAAAACAGAACCATGAGTTCACACATGCACAGAGAAATGACAAGGGCAGAGGACGACAGCATTTTTCGTACACGGTCATGGCGTTGTCAACAGTTGAAGACAGCTGCAAGAGGCCAAAAGCACAGCACTGCCCATGATTCTAGCATCCCGAAACCCAAACAGTTTGTAGTTTTCTCCCCGGGTAGGCAGATGCCAGGACATGATCTAGGGAGAGGAGGGGCAGCACATGGACAGATTCGTCCTCTCTCAAGTTCCTGTCCTTGCCTCCTTCCTGAATCCTGATTCACATGGCCACCGCTGCCTACTAGGGATAAGGCAGCACAGTTTACTCTACCCATCAGGATATAGTGAAAACCTAACTTAGCTAGGCATATGCATGCAAGAACCCTAGGTCAGAACGATCAAAAAAACTTTTCTGCTCCTAATTCTTCCAAATTCCCAGTGACTTTAAATTGTAATCCTTTTTTTTACGAACAGGTTTCAAGATGTAATCTTGGTGCATGGATGCATAAGCAAGCAACTAAGATGTTGCTCAATGGAGATTGGCTCAATCCACTGAAACTCTCTCCGGCCCTGATCAAGAGAGGCCTGGCAGGCCAAATTACCTTTGAAGCACTAGATGGTTACAGGACTTAGGATTTCACTACTTCCTGGCTCAGACTTACAACTCCACTGCTACTTCCTAGTTAACACTGGGGGCCTAGGCAAAAGTAGCAAAGGTAAATCTTAAGCTGGGATAACACTGAGGTGGTGTTCACTCCCAGCAGCTAGACTGAATGCTAATACCTCTTAGCCTACCTGAGCTACATTGCACATTACAAAACTGAAAGTTCCGGTCATGTCTAAGCAAGGTGAGCAGGCTACAACCCTGTCTCCTTGAAGCTCTTGGTGAGCCAGATGGCCGTCTCCCTGGGGGACACTTTCTCAGGGCCAAACGGCTTCAGCAAGATCCCCAGCTCCTCGTACCTCTCCTGCTGCAGCAGCTGCGCGCTGAACTCGAGCAGGCCTTCCAGTGCCTCCGCACGCTGCTGGTACGACGACATGTCGAACCGCCGCTGCCTGGAGTCCGAGGAGCCGCGGCTGGAGGCAGCGGTGGCGTTGCGGCCTGAAGAGTCGCTCCCGTTGTCCCCGTCGGTGCGGAATATCTGGACCGTGCACTTGTCCTTGGTAATCGACCGGTCGATGAACTGCTGCGGTGTGGTGGAGTACGAGCCATGAGCAGAAGAGGGCTTGCGGATTGAGAACAATGGCTCCTCAGACGAAGCTAGTGGGAATTCGGCGATTCTGTCAATTCGAGGTGAATTCACAGACACATCAGGGGATTCCAACCGGTCCAGGATGCTGATGCTGCGCTTGGGTGTCTCAAAGGTTGGCAATGGGAGGGATACTCTGCGGGCTGGTCGAGCACTTCTGTTGACTGGTGTTCTTGGAAGCACCTGAAAGAAATCCCAAATAAAAATTTGATAATAAATGTGACACTATCTCCCTTAAAACATAACCAAGTAAATTAGTCATGGAAGCACACAGGGAGTGTAAAATAAAATGCTAAAACAGCACATATTCAAAAGGATGAGACATTAAATCTTGCAGTTTATTGAATCAATACTTCAATGGAATTTATTATAACCATCCACTTTCGAAAAAATTATTAGGCCAAGGTTCAATTGAAAGATGATCAACCAAATGGACGTTAAGATAAATTATATGCACTGAGCAAGTCGTGTAACAGCATCCAGAACATCCTGTAAGAAGGGTTTAAATGAAAGTGCTAGTTTTTTTTAGTACTGCAAATAGTGTAACATCATTTAGAATATGAGGAATGTGCCATACCTCACTCCGATTGGTTCTGTTGTAAGATGCTTTTGGAGGTTCTAGATGAGGAGTTGTTATTGTCTTGACCGGAGTACTCTTGGGAGTTTTCATGATTCTTGAGGTCCTTGTGGTAAAGGTTTTACTACTAACCTCCTCAGCTTGACTGTCATCAATAGACAACTCTTTGACACTCTGTGTAGTCGCGTAATCCTTGATACTGTGAATAGAGCTGATAGAATTCCTTTCAGGAGAAGGTTTGCTGAAGGTCACAATCCTCTCATTACCCAAAGAGTTCCTCCTGCCCTTGCTTCTGCACATGGACTCAGTGGGAAACGTCATTTTCTTAACCTTGTCACTAGGAGACTGATGGGCAGGAAGTATATTGCGAGCAGGAGAAGATTTCAAATGGACTTGCAGCACATAAGGTTGGAGATGTGGATGCTTGAGTAGTTCAGCTGCCTGCACAAAACAATGATGCAAAGATACTTATTGGAGGGAAAACATATTTAATTAGTAATTGATTCTACATAACCAAAACAATGATGCAAAGATACTTATTGGAGGGAAAACATATTTAATTAGTAATTGATTCTACATAACCAAAACAATGATGCAAAGATACTTATTGGAGGGAAAACATATTTAATTAGTAATTGATTCTACATAACGGGGTTATCGAGAAATTACACTTGGCCTGTGATCTGGACTTTTTCGTAGCATACTCTTAATAAGTCCCCTACTGCATGAGGGAATAAAGCTTTCAGAAACATGCTCCAGTCAAGTTACAGGCGAAATTAAGTGGACAACAAAAGTGTAACTCTCAGAAACTCACAATGCACCGGAATATCTTGTTGGCAATGGTGATACGATTGACTTGGTGATCTTACTGATAAGAGCTTGCATATCCTATAAAAAAAATGATGAAATCATAATTTGTCAAATCAATTGAAGGGTGCCCTGCCATTAGGTGAGATCAGCAGTCTAAATTTATCTTCCAAATTGAGTTGAGAGTAAAATGTGCACTTGAATGAGTCAAGTGACTAACACAAAACATCTGTGTAAGTAGTGACAATTGCTGGGGAAAAACTATTGAATTCAGTAAGCTAAGACAAAAAAAAAAGACCAACAGGAACTAAGTACAATCAGCAAAAGTAAAGCATATACGAAGTCATTTATTAGTTCAGCAATGAACTTGCACAAATTCATAATTGACTACATAAGAAGCTAATAAAAGTAAGCTCAGAACTTACAAAAGCTTTAAATGCCGGTCTGAGAGCAGTCATTTCATATATACAACATCCTGAAACAGATTGATTTAAGCATTACGATCCAAGGCATATATGTCTAAGTGAGTGCGTACGGTTTCTTACATTTGAATGATGCATTACCTAGTGACCAAATATCAGATTTGGTACCATAAGGTATATCAGCAAGAAGTTCTGGGCACATATAACTTGGTGTTCCTACCACCTTCATCAGGAGCATAAAAGTTGTTACTACCAATATAATGGAATGTGTACGAGAGAAATGAAATGTTTTGAGTACTAACAGAGGATGCCAGATCATCAGGGGTCAATATTTTTGCAAGCCCAAAGTCACCTGCATGTGTTTAGAATGGAAATTACAGTGCACCCAAAATTATCTAACTTGTTATGAAGCATGCACTTGTAAATGAAAAGTGACATACCAAGTCTTATACTTTGATCCCTAGTAAGAAAAATATTGGAGCACTGAAACGTTTCAGATAAAACAGCAACTTCAGCAAACATATTTCCATGTTGTAGATGTGCTATTCAAACATAGCAACATTACTGACCTTCACATCACGGTGAAGAATGTGATTTGCATGCAAATAGTCAAGGGCCATGAGAAGTTGCACGAGCCACTTGCAAAGCTTCTGCGAAACGAGAGAAGAGTTGATGGTGCATGCTTTGGTATCAAGGAACAAGCTAAAAATGTACAAATGAAAACAAAGCCATGAACTATTATACCTCCTCAGAGAAATGGTTATCCTTAGCACTTTTAATAGCTTCAGCCCTGGACAAAGAAAGGTCATGTTAGCAGTAAAACAAATCCCACTAAGTTTGACAATGGATTAGCAAACATCACATTTCACCTCAAGAGAGATACATACATGTCTCCTCCCTCACAGTACCCTATAACGATGCAAACATAGCAACCCTGAAATTGAAATATAAAATGAAAATGAAGTGAACTGTTTTTTATACTATCAGTTTGGGCCAAAATTCAAGCTAATAGATTGAGGGAATTATAATGCAAGTGTTTATTTCAAGACAGGTTGTTAAACATTTCAAGATTCTCAGATCATTCAGCATGATGCCGTATATAAAACGTGATGATCTACTTGTTACATTAGATCTTTTTCCTATTTACTCCCACTAACCTTCTCCACCCATGAATCCTTATACTCCACAATGAAAGGATTCCTCACTGTTGCGATGAGCTGCATCTGCATTGAGATTCCAGCTTACATAAGTATACAAACAACATCGTAATCATCGAACATAAGATGTCTTAGTTCAGATGAGTTGACATCTCTAGGGGAAAAGGCCATCATCATCAACAACAACAACAACAACACCACACTAGTTATTTGGGAAACCAAAACCTGGCAAAACTAATCATTGTGTACGAAGAGTTGACCTGCACAAGCCACTCTTGGTGAAGAAAAGACACTATGTGAAATCATAACTAGGCACAAAATGCTAAAAAAAAGTAGCATTACAAAGCAGAACTGCAGAGGTTGCTTACCTCCTGGTGGGCAGACCGGCGAGTGCGGTCTGTCTGCCTGGCAAGCCGGATCTTTTTCAACACATACCTGCACAGTTCACAGGCTCCAAATGATCAAAACGGATGAAAGATACTGCTACCAAAAAGCGAATTTATTTCATTTTTTTCTAAGAAATGGGAGCAATGTGGTGCTAATCTCACTTCTTCTTCTCCACCTTGTGCCTGACCAGCAGAGCAGAACCAAATGCTCCTTTGCCGATCTGCTCCAACACCTCGTATTGATCCATTGCTGTGGTGTTTGCAGTCTGCCTGAAGAGAAAAATTACAAGAAGTTAAAACAGAGTTAGCTCCCATTGTTCTAGCCGGACTAAACAGGAGGAAGACTAACCCAAGAACGAGGAAGCCTTAGACGGCAAAGATCAAACTTTTGTTCTAATGGATGATAAAATAGGAATTTAAAAAAGTTAATTTTAAGCATTCTACAGCTTCAGTGTTTTACTAATAGATATGGCCATCGACATGTCACTAGCATAAAAAAAGATTTACAGAGAATAAAACTTGAAACCCCTAATGCCGACACATTTTCTGCCAAAAAAAAAATGCCGACACATTTTCACCGTAGATGGTATGGTGCCAAAATTGCCGACAGCAGCAAACGAAGAGGAGGGGGGAGCTCACAAGAAAGAAAACAGTGCCATGTGATACGAATGCAGTGGGCTTTCCGACAAAATAGCCGACAATGCTGAAGCTTTCTCTCTTTTTTTCTCCAAAGAAGAAAAAATGGAGCTCTGAACCCCAAATGCGAAACCAAAAGAACACATTGAAATGCTAGAGATTGAATCCATTGAAAATATAAAGCTTCCTAGTGCTCCAAATCCAAAGCACGCAGCTCGAAGCCCAAAAAAATGTAACAAAAGAAGAAGAACTCCGAAAACTCATTACGACTCACATGTTCATCTGCAAGAACAGAGTAGAACTCCAATGTGAGCCCACAATACCAAGAGTATGCCAAAATCAACAAAGGAAAATCCGCAATAACCTCCAAGGAACTGTGTGCGCCGAATTGGAAACTCCGCGCACGACAAGCAAATGAAACTCCAGAAAAAGACAAGAAAAAACACAAAAGAAAATCCAAGCTTGGAAACTGCGAATGCCAACTCCAAGAACTCACGAAAACCACTCGAGAGCCTCCCCCGAGAGCAAAACCGCTCCCCTGAACCCAGCCAATTAATGCAAGCAACGGAGAAGGGAGGATACCAGATTATGAGAGGGGAGAAGAAAGGTTCGAGGGTGCTCACCTCACGCGCACTGATCTCGCGGCATTTGATCAGATAGAGGCGGAGAAAGAGGGGGAGTTGATAGCGAGCGCGAGAGAGAGAAAGGGGGAAAGGAATGGAGGGCAGCGGGGGAGCGAGTTCAAACTTGCCAAATGCTTTTGAACCCCGCAAAAATGTATATAACCAGAGAAGAGGAAAAGGTGGAAAAGGGGTTTGGAACTGTGGAGGAGAGAGAGAGGGGGAGAACAGGGGAAGCCCTAGAGAGAGAGAGAGAGAGACGGGAAGAGTGATGAGAGAGAGGGGTGTGGAGGAGGGGCCGGTGATGGTGAGGTCAAATCAGTGTGTGTGGATTATTGTGGGAACAAGAGAGGGGCTGTGTTGTGTAGGTACAGGAGCGAGCGAGCGCGAGCGAGAGTAGACTAGTATATTTTTCTAGTTAATAATGTTTTTCTCACCTGCCATTGGCTGGCTGGTATCATCTTTATTTTTCTGAAAATCATGCATTTCTTTCTTTAGTTCGTTTGTGGTTTATCAAACCGCGGTTTTCTTCGGTTGCGGCGACAGCGATATCAACCACGAAATTTTTTATAAATAATATATATTTTATTCAAAATAACAGAAATATACCCGCGCAAATATTTTTTTATAAAAATGGACTCCAGTTGTCGAACCGTTGGGCGACTAGAACCTATCGTCCAACGGCCGTACAACACGCAAGCAATCCGCTGGCTGTTGACGCATATGACTATTTCTATAAATACGTGCTGCAACATTGCATATATGTGCTAGAAACTCGCTAGAAGAATGACATTTTCTTGTACAATGCATAGTAATATTACATCTTTCCGTATCTTTATACATCCATGTGATCTCTGGGACTTTTTAGCGGATTGGCACTGTTAGCGACGGTATTTACAAAAGTAGCAGTGTGCGTATCGTATTTGCAGAAATGTCACTTTTGCTGTCCGGTGGGCGGACGACAACGCCGGCGAGGCGACGCGTGGGGGGCCACCAATGGCAGGCCCCTGCCACCCCGCCAGCAGACGGCAGGCAGCCTGCCGTCCGGTGAAGAGACGGCATGTGATTAAACCGGCTGATTAGCCAGCTTAATTATCTGCCCTAATTTTTTCGCTTAGTGTTTATTTCAATTTTAAATATATCGAATAAGCTCAAAAATTATAAAAAAATTATATATAACCTCCCGACATAACATACTTGACAGTATAGTTTTTGGGTAATTTCATCCGTTGTGAATATTGCTCAAAATTCATGCAATTTTGATATTTTCTGAGTTTTTATATATAGCAAACGAGCTCTAAAAATTACAAAATATTATGTGAAGCCTTCCAACACAGTCATAATTATTGTGTAAATTTCTAAGAATTTTATATGATCCAAATTTACCATGTTTATTCGGGTTAATTTAATCATGAATTTAATCGTGAAATATTCGTAAAATCATGATTAAATTAACCCTAATCAACGTGGTAAATTTAGACCACATAAAATTCCGAAAAAAATTACACAATAAATATGACTGTGTCAGGAGGCTTCGTATAAAGTTTCATATTTTTTGGAGCTCGTTTGCTATATATAAAAACTCGTACAAATATAAAAATTTTATGAACTTTTTAGCAACATTCACAATGTATAAAATTACGCAAAAATTATACTATCAAGTACGTTGTGTCGGGAGGCTATACATAAATTTTTGTAATTTTTTAGATCATTTTATATATTTAAAAATTTAAATAAACACTAAATAAAAAAATTAGAGCTGCTAAATGAGTCGGCTTAATCGCCTGTCGTCTCCTGGCTGGACGGCAGGCGCCTGTCGCCAGCGGCCCCATGCGTCACATCGTCGGCGCTGCCGCCTGTCCACCAGACGGTAAAAGTGATATTTCTATAAATATGATATATATACTGCTACTTTTATAAATACTACGACTAAACAGCGTTAAATCCGCTAAAAAATTCTGTGATCGGCTAAGGCTGAAGGGCATACGGCGTTGTAGAAAGAATCTGAAACAAAATACAACTAATGAGTACATGTACAGCAAGGCTGTTGGCTGTAGCCATTTGCTTGTCACCTTGTGAAGAGAGAGTGTGTGTGGATGCGGGAGAGAATCAGGGGCTAGTTGCCATTGCCCAGTGTTCTTCCTCTGTGCCGCTGCTGCTGCTGCTGCTGCGTCTCTTCCGCTCATCTCTCTCTCCTCTGCTTTTGGTTCCACCAATGCCTGATGCCGTGGCTGCTTCCTTTCTCTGACCCGGAATAGTTTCTCCATCCCTTCTTTCCACACACCAGCAGCTGATGCTGTTTCCTAAAGCTGCACCCTGTCATGTTTCTCTCTCTCCCCCGGCTAAAAACAACAGTTTTAGAGTTACTTCACCTGTTCATTTGTTGTCAAAGCATTAATTACTAAGTAGAAGTAGTATATAATTGCACAAAAGCATAGGTTAGAAACAAGCTAAGCACGTGTATGCTTATTTAGGAGAGAAGTAATGGGACATATGGGTCCATCCAAAGGCGTAATTCAATTCATGGACCCTAAATGTCAGTGACTGTTCCTAGCGGTTTCATAACACAAGGAAGCGTCTGTTCGTGTTAGCTTCTCATTAGCCCATATGAGTATCGGATTTTTCGAAATGCTTTCTCTGCCTCTTTTATTTTTTTTTGCTCTAAAGATAAGACAAATTATAGATGTATCATATATTTTACTCATCTTGTTCTTATCTCGCAATGCATATCTCTCACTTTTCTCATCGCTCGCTACCTCTTTCTAAAAAAATACTTCTTTCAACCACTACTATTTATTTTCAGTCACAAGCCATCAGCCGCAACCAAAATACATTAGCCATAACCAATAAGAATGGCCATGTTCGTTTTGGTTTTTGTGTCTTTTGGGTTCAGCTTCTCGAGAAGTCAAAACAAACGGGGCATCTTCTTCAAACTGTTTCTTTAAATAACTTTTTGAGTTTAAAATCATATATATCTCAATATCTTTATGGTTCGCTACTATTTTAAAAAACATTGACAAAAGATATGGTGCCTAACCCAAAATAATACGGCCGGGCCTCAAGCTCGCTCACCCGGCCATTCAGATTAATAGGTTGCACTTCGCACGGACAAACTTTGCTTCCACACTTCCCCTTGAGTTTTGCTTGTGCAAAACAACCAAAGCACTGTGCAGAGCAGAGAGACAAGCTGAGACTGTTGCCCGTTGGTTGAATGGTCCGTGCAATATGATTGTGATGAGTAGGTCAGGTCAGGCACGTCGGCCTACCACTTTGACAAACTGCCAGCCAAGATGTTGAAAACCTGAGGTTGGTGTGGGTTCAATTCTTCAGGGCAGCTGGCCATACATGATGCATGCATGGATCGCCGTACGTCTGCTTAAACAAACAAACATATGATGTACTGTGTGTCCTGCTGTCCAAGAGCTTTGAGGTCAACGTGCTGAGGGGAAATATTAACCTTCAACCGTACGTTGTTAGAAATCAGACTCTTTAATCCGTTTTACAAATTGAGTTCTTTTCTTAGCCTTTTAGGATATTACTTGAGAAAGTTGAAGCAGTTCCCTCGAGGAAAACATCCTGAGTGGAAAATATCCAAGTTGTAGCCACTGGTACATTGGCTTCACCATTGTAACATATCTGGTCTGTTCCACCGGCAGTAGAAGCGCATTTTGCAGTAGCAAAGCCATTCAAGATTTTCGAGTTTACAGTATTATTGATCTATGTAAGACCATATGGACAGCACTGCGTGAGTGATAAGTATTTAATATTATTTGTATTTTGTTTTTATTAATTAAATTTGATTTTTATGAATTTGCATTGTGGTCTATACTTTTTTGGTAGCACCGGTCAGACCAGTCCGAGATGGCGGTTTGACCGCTATGTGGTCGCGGTCGGGCCAACCAAAGGTGGCAGTCTGACCGGTGAAGTGTGACCAACTGTTACTGGTGGTCCAACTGGTGTCTAGGTTGCGGCCTGATCGGCCGTAGTGGCGGTTTGACTGGCATGTGTGTCGCTTAGGGGAAGTGAGTCCTCTATTGAGTGTATTGTTGTGGGGGATTCGGATCCCTCATCAGCCTTTCCTGTGGCGTGGTCTCTGAGATCATTGGATGGATCTCCAGGGACCAACTCACCGTTGAAAGCAAGCATGGTCTGCTCGTAGTCGTAGCAGACCTCCATGTCGATATCCGTGTAGTCGGCCAAGTCGAACCAATTCTCCTCGTTCTATTTGTCCGCCATGAGAACATTAGAAAGAAGAATAGAAACTTACCGACGAAGAAATTACCGGAGTCTTGGAAGCAGAATCCCTATGAACGGCGCCAATTGTTGGCGTTTTAATACCGATCTTACGTATGATTTATTTGAATTCAGGATTTTCTCAGAAGACTAAGCTATGATCTTGTGAAACAGGGACACCGGAATTTTTATCCAGGTTCGGGCCTTCTCTTAGGAGAATAATAACTCTACGTCCTGTGTGATTACTAATTAAAGGAAAATGATTACAAGAATCTAATGCGAAAAAGTTTGCACTATCTCTAATCTGGCTTCGCCTCCCTTCTTCCCCTAACGTTAATTTTTAAATAGCTGACAAGTCGATTGGGGATATAAAAACCACAGAATAGTCTACGATCATAAGGTTATCGAAGAACTGCTTACGACTATATGCTCGTAAAAAAGCTTACGACTTGATGGTCATAGAAGAGTTTACGACCATGAAGTAGTGGTAGAAGGACTTATGACTTTGTGATCGTAGAAGATCTTGCGACTACGGAGTAGTCGTAGAAGGACTTACGACTTCATGGTCGTAGAAGAGCTTGTGACCACAGAGTCGTTGTATAAGGACTTACGACTTCATAGTCGTAGAAGAGATTGCGACCATGGAGTAGCCGAAGGAGGACTTACGAATACTTTATGAATCTTCTCCCTTATCCATAAAAAGTATATCCGGTGAATATAATAACATAATAATTTAAGAATTATTCTATCCTCTTCAATATGCATTCTAACTGTTGCAACCTTTGTATTGACAGATAATGGCCTCTCCCTGTGATGGTGAACCATCACGCATTTGATGATCATTGCAAAAGGCACTCAGGATTCTTATGGGTATATATGTTTGGTTTATATGGCAGACAAGAGAGGATACAAATCGAAGGCTCCGAAAAATTATGTCCATCTCACAGGGGCATATATTTAAGCAGGTCACACATGGAGGGGACAGTTGAATGGAATCCAATGTATGAGCATTTGGGCATGTACTAGTACTAAGATAATCAACATCCCGATGAGGGACTAGCAGAAGTGTACGTTCTGTCCTGCTCTGTTCTGTTATGGATAAAGTTGCATGCCCTGGAAAGGAGTACGCCATGGTTAAGAACTCTTCAGATCTGATACTTTGCTGGGCAATATTAGCCTGAAACTACAATAGCAAATTATACAAGTTGATACAGTGGACTATGCCAGTCATTTTATATATATCTTTTGACATGATGCTTAAAGTTGAAGCTATCTTCCGGCTGAAATGTCGGAAATGTGTCCTCTGTCCTCTTGGCGCTCTTGCAGGTCGGTTTCGTCCGAGAAGTAAGGAGACAGTAGAAAGTCCTGTTTGCAATGCGGATTTCCCCCCCTCAAATTCCTATGGAAACCGAGCTGTTCCATGTGGAGCAAATTGCCGCTCTTGCAGGTCGGTTTCGTCCGAGAAGTAAGGAGACAGTAGAAAGTCCTGTTTGCAATGCGGATTTCCCCCTCTCAAATTCCTATGGAAACCGAGCTGTTCCATGTGGAGCAAATTGCCGCGTTCCAAGAAGGCCCCAGGATGCATACAAGGCTTACAAGATCGCTTTCGCGGGCAGCGCGTGCGTACGGAGTAAACATGGTCGGTGCACGTCGGTTGCCTGCCTTCAGTCCATCTGCGATCGATATGCACATGTGTCCCCTGAACTTCACCTGGTTATTTCTAGCTAGGGGTAGATAGGTTTCGCAGGTCTGAACTTGGACCAAGTGGCCTGAACACATGAAGCTTCCTGATTTAATTGTTCGTCCTTGCTGAAATGCTATGGGATTGGGTCTTTGACCGAGTTTGCCGAACAGATTTTCTGAAATTACTCGAGCATAAATTACAGCTGATGAACGGACCACAATAAATCAATAATTTCACACAAGCCGCTTCCCACTCAACCGCCGCAGTAAAGCCGCTTGTCTGGGTTCTGCTATGCTTACCTACCTTATAATAAGCAAGTAGTAGTAAGCAAACTCGTGTAATTGGTAGTGCTTCTACGGAGTCCAGTAGCTTCCACGTGCACTAGCTAGGAGTAGCAGTAATTTGTTGTGATTCAGCGAAAGATTTTGTGTAACCATGGAATAGTTAGTATTGGTCTGCTGCTTAAGGGTTTGTTCTGTAACGATGATATGTTTCATCAGCTCAACAAACAGAAGAAACCGTAGTCGTTGTGGTCGGCATTTCGAATCAGGAAACAAGATTTATCTTTCTGAATTTATTACTTTTCATATACTCTTTTTTGCTGAATTTTATCATGTTCATATTTGCTTTAAGGTTCGCACACGGCCAACGTCTCTGATACCAGTTCCGACTTCATATTTCTCAAAAATATGTGTGTTTTTGTCAAAACTATCAGGAACAACACATATTTGACAACCGATAGGCAGAGCCCCACATGTCAATTATACTAACCGGTGGACGCACTCAACGAGAATAAAGCAATACTAGAATTCTGTGAAATCAGGGGGCAAACCTACCGGGTCAGCCAGGGTTAGCATCCCTACCGCTGGCCGGCCCATGGGTCCCCCAACCGCCGTGCCCGCGGGAGCCAAAGCGGAGAAGGAGCACCTATACGTACATCGTCGCGAGCGCAGCTAGCACGCGGTTGAGAGGCTTTTTGAAGAGGAGGTGGCCGATGATGGGAAGAGACAACGGGCTTGGTGAGAGACAGCTATGGCGCTTCTTGCTCTTGAGCCTCCGCCTACATCAGCAGCGGGAGTACAGCATCAAGAACTTTAACCTAAATATATCGACGAAGCCCTCCATGAGCGGAGGATGATCGCATGGATCCACACGTCGCACCGCGGGGTGTCGTTGTGGCCAGCGGGGGTGGCAGAGGCGACGACCGCTGAGGCAGCACGATGTGGAAGGCGACAGAGCAGGGGCGGCTGACGCTCGTGCACGATGACCAGGGTAAGTTCTTTGAGCTGCAGGACCTACTCAAGGCGACGGCGGAGGTGCTAGGCTAGGTGCTGTAGGGTTTGCTCAAGGCAACTCAACATTCGGTAAACTGATAAGTAGATTTCATTAACCTCTTCTAAATTTTGATCCTGAATCTATCATTTTGTCAAATGCAAATACATTTTCCGATAGCTATGCCAAAATATGTGTGGTTCTACATAATTTACTCACTAAGGTAAGGATCATCGTCACAAAACCAATGCTGGGGCATGCATGATTTATGGGCTATGGAGTACGGATTTGGAGCCGCTTGGCTTAATTCGGCCGTACAGCATATGGTACAGAGCCGAAAAATACATTGGCTCACTAAATTGGAAGTTGACTTGAGATGTCAGTAAAGCCCCACCATTAATCCAAACACTAACTAATAGCGCCTTAACTAAAGCGGTGCATCTGCATCTGCGTGTATAGGCCGGTCCTCGCAAGTGGTTTACGAATTA
Organism: Bonia amplexicaulis; assembly: GCA_036346245.1. Taxonomy (NCBI): domain Eukaryota; kingdom Viridiplantae; phylum Streptophyta; class Magnoliopsida; order Poales; family Poaceae; genus Bonia; species Bonia amplexicaulis. Next base: position 7,154,553 of record CM070743.1, on the reverse strand, counting down.
CGTGCTACTGCTGTCCAGTGCACTGCACGCGTACTAAATGCATACGGCTCCGAGAAGCTCAGGTGTGCGATGCTACTGTGTAACGGTGAAGGTTAATCCCATAACCATGGACCTCGTTGTGTACACGGTTCTTTTTTTTCTGCTTAAGCCTTATCATTTTTTAATAAGTAAATGGAGCTATTTTTTTGTCTTCTTTTCAAAACAACTTATAGAACAGCCTTTTCGAAACAATTTATTAACTTTATCAGTATTCGATTCGTCCGCGCAAACGCTCACGTTAAGACCAAATACCATCGGCTGTAGTCGAAAAGAATCTTACAGATATAGATGTCTTAATAGTATGAGCTATCTTATCCACGACTGTATATTTTGACATAGAAATTACGTTTTATTAGCGGGTTTATTAATTATATTTTCATCCTTTTCTTCCCTTGTTTCTCACATGCTGGACGCTGGTACCAGCTAGCATTTGTAGGCTGTACATACGCGGGTTCCCTTGGCTCGAACGGCATCTGCCTGATGTCGTATTTGTGAGATATGATACGATGACAAGAGCTCGTACAGTACACAGTGCAAGCTACGTACTCTGCACACAAGTAGGAGCGCGATCGAACGGATCGGAGCGCTATCTTCTCCATTAACACCGCAGATCGAGCTCATCACTTCGCCGATACGAACGCACATCCATAGTACTACGGGTGGAGTAGTATCTATTTTTTAGGTGATGTCGATCGTCGCGTGAAGAAGCGTCAATTACCGGTCGATCCCGTCAGTATACTTGTCGCTGCGTCCGGCGGAGCATAATTGCAAACCTAATCTTTCAGGTTACCTTTTTTTTTTTTTGTAGCGATGAGCTTTTCTAGACAAACATACTCTGATATATATTAATGAAATGATGATTAGGTGCCTAAGCGTTCAACCAATACTTGAGCAGATGCAATGGCCAAATCAGCTCAACGCAGCGGCCCATACCCGCCCCCGACGCGCGTCTCAACTTGGAGGCGGCTCCGGCCCAACCTCCGATGAAGCAGCTGGCCTACTGCTCGTGCCCCTGCAGCCTGTAGCACACGCCGGACGAGCATAAGTTCGCGACTTCTTCTCGCTCGGCACGCTTTAGGCCTAACTGGCGTGATTTTTGGATATAGTTTTTGGTTGATTGTGAGGAAGATTGGTGGAGTAAAAAATACTCGTGTTAAGAAGTTGTTCTGTTTAAAACAGATTCTACAGTGACTCCTACAAACTCCGCTAAAATACCAGCTTCTAAAAGCCAAAAACTAAAAACTGTTTGGAGACCTATTGAAGTTACTTCCTCATTCCCTAGAGCCTATTTGATATGACTGTGCCTTATGATTTTTAGCTGAAAATTTTGAATTTTAGCCGTTTATGATAGAGATTACGGAGAGGGATATTCGCTTGCGATTTTGAATGGTACAGATGTTAGACTTTTAACATGTATTACAATTAATTTATAGATCCTATTTTAAAAAATACTTCGTTTAAAAGCTAGATACTATAGTAAAAACCAAAAGCCGATTTCAAAACCCATATCAAACATGCCTAAATCAATCGGTGCGTGCCCTAGAGACCCTTGCCGGCTTGCCCTAGACCTAGCTCATTCCTCAGTGTGCAGGCCACCGCTGTGTGCTCCCCAGAGGCGGGCCAGCAAGTGGCGACCTGTGACCACCAGCTTCGCCGCGCGCGTGGTGGCTCCACCGCTCCTAGGGCTTGAACTCTGGCTTAGCTCCACGCCTCGTCGCCTGCACCCTTCTCGTCGGCTCGTCCTACCTCATCGTCTCCTCTCCTCAGCGCATCACAGCACAGAAGATCCCAAATTCCTCTACTCTACTCTCTAATCCCTCTTGGCGTTTTTCTTTTAGTTTGCGTTGACAAGCGTAGATTTGTTATCTAGTGGTCGGATTTGGGAATTGAACCAGGATCATCGGCAATTGATTTTTAATTTTGATAGTAGTTCTCAGGATTGAGATAAAGAGAAACACAGAGTAGTTTGAGAGAGAGAGAGAGAGATGCAGAGCATGTGTGGTGCAGAGACATACGACTATGTATATAGGTACGTATTTGCTTGAGCTTGCCGTGATGCCGTCCAAAGAGTTACCAAATGGAATGTGTTGAGGTTTAGAAACGATTTTGTATCTGTTTCTAGACACAAGTCACTGGTTGTATTAGATTTAGATGTTACTGTACTCGTGTAACGTTGGGTTTGGGAGGCGTTGGGAGATCTGGCCTATCTTTCCTATCAGTGTAGCGACAAAAAAAACATCAAGTAATTCCTCCTGTTCCTAAGTTTGTCTACCCCAACTACATATTTCAGGTTTGGGTCTCTCGCTCGTCTGAAATTCCACAGCATTACATAATAATTTCTGTGCACACGTTTCTCGCTGCAAATGGTTGAAGGCCTTTATTTAGGGAATGATAGCCCTAAACTTGGTCATGAATCATTGCTGCCAAAGACAGCTGCTTACATTGTTCTTTAAATAAAACTAGACATATATCAGGGACACAGTGTGCAGTGTGCTTGATGGGATATGGGATTGTTTTGAGCAGTTAAATTAGCTTCATTTGTTTTGATTAGGAATCCTGAGCTGATTTAACCTACTTGCTTTGATTGGTCTTAACGTGATGCCGTCTTGGAAAGCTTGATTAATGTGTTCTCTTTTTCGTACATCTAAATATTTCCCTTCTTAATATATTCTCCCCTTTTTCTCTTTTTTGCAATTCTCCCTATACTTCCCCTTTTGGTATCTTACACTATATACTAATGCTATTATTCATAATTCTCCTCCTTTTGGCATTTATCATCAAAAAGCAAGGAAAAAAGAATTGAGCCAAGATGGAGCTTGATAGCAATGAATTCAACTTAAATTTTGGCAATAAAGAGTATGAAAATAAATACTTATGACCAAAAGGGAATTCGAGAAATTAAGGAAAATATATTTGAAATACATTCAAATAATCTTACTCTTGAAGGCTTCTTGAAGGCTTTTAGAGGTCTCCCCCTTTTGGCATTTAAAACATATTTCAATTGAAGTTTCATATTTTTAGATTTTGACATTCCAATTGGACTTCAAAGGCTAGCTGAAATGATGACTTACAAAAGTCTAATAAATCTGAGAAAATTTGTCAGTATATATTAACAATAGGGGATTAAGATTCATTATTATGCCTTCTTCAGATTATGAACACACTTAAAGATATAAAACTCATAAATATGCACAAAACCACTTGTAAAACTCTGAATTTTTTAGCATGAACATAAAAAACAAAAGAGAATGAAACACATTCATTCACAAGATTCATAAAATATTTTGGGCAAATAGGTAAAATAGGTTTTCCAATATTAATATTTTACCCTTTTTGTTTGAGTAAACCCAAAATACCAGATAGGTTTTTCACAAAGAAAAACTCCCCCCTACACAAAGATTATACTTGGCATTTATCTTGTACTTTGACATACAAAAGATTCTCCTCTTCATATTTTTCTCTTTTCACATCTCTTTTCTTTTGTTTAACTTTTCTCTCCTTATGTTATCTAGCACCAAGAATCAAAGATGCCACTTGTAAACCTTTTGTTCATAATAGGTGCTTATTAATTTTTTGTAGTTCTTTTGTCTTTTCCATGGAAAGCATATACCATTTTGACTTTTATACTGATGATGACATTATATACCACTTGTAATCATAAATGGTACCAATTGTAAAATAAATGATACCAAGTATAATTAATTCTAATTGTGAAAACTTGATACAACTTATGAGCTTGTACGATACCAAGTATGATTAAATCCAGTTGTAATGACTTTATACCGTTTGAGAGAATGCATATCATCAAGTGTGATTGATTCCTTTTGTAAAAAGTTGATGCCACTTGTATGATCAACTTGTATCCCATAAGGTCCATTTAATGTTCTTTTAAAGGATTGAAATCTACTTGTGAATACTAATTTTAAATTCATCTTGAATAAAATGAGGTATCACTTGTAGATCAATTATAAATCACTTGAAATAATGTTGAGAGATCTTTAATGATTTTCACTTGATGTTATTTGAAGGGGATATCACTTGTGGGAAGATTTCACTTGAAAGATTACTTATGAGAAGAGGGTATATCATTAGAGAAGATACCATTTTGAAGAGATAACTAGAAGAGATACCACTTATGAGGGTGGATATCATAAAAGAGATATTATGTGGAACATAAACTACTTTTTTTTCTTTATGAAACCATCACATCATACATGTACCACTTGATAAGCCCTTGGTTGCCGAGCGAGGAGCCGTGACAGGTGGCAAACTGGCTCCCGCGTGCGAACGATACGGTTCCCCGCGCATGGGAGGGCATAGCATAGCAGCCATACATCCTCCTCCGGCCTCGTGAATCGTACGATCCAATGACTGGTCAAAAATGATCCCTCGCGTCGCGTCCGCAAGCAAATCCAAGCCAAATCCGTAACTCCACCACGCGTATGGCCGGCGTAAGCAGAGGCGACCGCGGGGACTGCCGCGGCGGGCCGGACAGGTCGCCGCCCAGCCAGACGTCCCCGTCGGCCCGTACCACACGTCGCCGCTGCTCTTTTATTCCTCGTCTTTAATCGCCATGCAATCGGACTATTAACTTGCTCCGACAAACACAGGACCAAGAACCCAAATCGCAGGATCGATCGTCCCCCTTGCTGTGCGTGCTCGCCCTGAATCGCCGATTGTTTGCGCCTTGAATTATCTCTTCCGTTCCTAGTACTACGCTTGGAACCTGTCCAGGTACAGGGTTTGGGCGCTTTAATTGGCATATTATTTATTTTTATTTACTGGAGCAAGAGGCGGCGATGCCACTGTTCTTGACATGCCCGTTGAGATTAATGCTGTCGCGTGTCCTTATATGGTCCACGAGTCACCTTTCTTCTTTGTCTCCCGGGAATGTGCTAACGAATCCAATTTCTTAGGATCACCTGTGCTTCTACAGACTCAGTCAGTGGTCTTATACATTCGAAATGATTTTTAAAGAATAATCTTTGCTTTTTTGCCCAAATAAGTTTTACTAAATTTTTCTTTGATTTTCACCCCCGTATCCACCATACTACTTATGCTTCTTCTTCTTCTTCTTTTTTTACCGAAATGATGGCTTCTAGTTAGTTTCCCCTGTTCGCTAAGAGTTTTCATATAAGAAATTGGTGATAAACCAATCAAAGATTGACGCTGAATTCAACTTGTTTGGCCGTGGACATCCATAAGCCAATCAAATGATTGAGGATATAATTTATGTCAGATAACCATGGATATTCATCTCCATGCAAATTAAGCTCTGGGTGTTAGGTATTGTGGTCTCACAGTAACTGGTTTTCGCTGTGGTGTTCTGTTTTAGGTACTGAACGGTTGGGTGATGAGCTGTATGAAGTAACAGATCCAAGAGAAAGTTTCGATCTCATAGTTTTGTGCAGTGAATTTTGTAAATAGAGTGGAGCTGCTCATTTTTTTTTTAAGAAAAAACAATTCTTCTCTGTTGAAACTTTACATTGCCTTAACATTCATCAGAGATTGAAGAAAAAAAAGCTTTTGTGTATGCTTTGCCTTAACATTAATCAGAGATTGAAGAAAAAAAACTTTTGTGTATGCTAACTGCTACATTTATTTTGGTGTTATTTTAGTGTAAAGGTCTACTGGGTGTCGATGAGCTGTGAAAAGAATGAGTTCATCTTCTTCAGATGTTTTCTTGCTTCCTGTCTCCCATTCAAGGAAGACCCTGCTCTCATTATTGTAGCATCCTTAACTGCATTGGCATTGCATTGTGTAGATTTATGTACTGTATGGTTCATCCTGCAGAAACGTACTGAAGGGGGCTGTTCTAACTTTCAGTTCTTAACATATGCAGTAAGTAATATCGGTTATGATTTTAGTATTTCAGTATGAGTTTACAGTGTCGTGCATACTATTTGCAGCTGGAAGTTGAGATGATCAAATACTTACTTGACAATAAGTTTGTACTAACAAATTTCTTACACACTTGCCTTTGACATTGCTGAATCAACAGACGCTGCTAACATGGAAACATACACTACGGATGACGCGCTTACAGCCATGGGGTTTGGGAAATTCCAAGCACTTGTTCTTGCTTATGCAGGCATGGGTTGGGTTGTAGAAGCCATGGAGCTCATGCTATTGTCATTTCTTGGGCCATTGGTGCGGGAGGAGTGGAAAATCTCTGCCCAAGAGGAGAGTCTACTCTCAAGTGTAGTGTTTGCTGGCATGCTGATAGGAGCATGTGCTTGGGGCTTTGTTTCTGACAAATTTGGGCGAAGGTAAGGATTAACTTTCCCATAAAAAAAAATCCCATCAAAAGGTAAGGATTTACTCTTACAAGCACTTCCATTTTTCAGTTTTTGCAAACATTTATGATTCTTGAGAATGATATGACCTTAACCATGCCGATTCTGTTGTGAAGAATTTGATTTACATATTCCTGATGCGCAATTATCCAACTTTGGTATGTTTGGCCTCTTTTAGAATTTGTAACATAACTTCAATACGACCTATAGTGCACAGATTTATTATACTTGCAGCAACGTACCGAATTACCCCCTGAACAAACCTTGTATTTTTCTTGTTTCAGGACTGGTTTACTATTTTCAACTCTGTTTACTAGCGGAGTAGGTTTCCTAAGCGCTTTCTCTCCTAACTATCTATGCTTGCTGGCTCTTCGATTTCTCGTTGGCATAGGAGTGGGTGGCGGGCATGTGTTTTTATCTTGGTTTTTGGAGTTTGTTCCTGCACCGAACCGTGGCACTTGGATGGTTATTTTTTCCTTTTTTTGGACTATTGGCACGGTCTTGGAGGCTTCACTTGCATGGGTATGGCACCTTTTATTGCCCTTTTCATTCTAAATTTGTTTCCATACTGCATGTGCATGTAGAAAATGAAAAAGGGATAAATAAAGTTATAAACACCACAAATACTCATATATAGAGATACTTAAGGTTTCTTCAGGTTTTGTGTGTTGTGACTGTATGTGCAGCCGTATATCATGTTCATACTTTGTGTAGTAGCTTGTAACTATTTTGTAGGAATACTTGTGATATCATAATTTTGCACCATCTGATATCATACTTTTACCTTCTCATTTGAGCTTGAATTTTCTGCATGAAGTTTAAAATAACTGCAGTTCAGTTAAACTTCGGACATACATTTGCAATTTTGTACTTTTGATTTATATTTTACACTTCTATATATTTGTATGAAATATTATTCCATTGCTCGTATTGCAGGCTGTCGTATCAGCATTGAGTTGGAGGTGGTTGCTAGCATTGACTGCCCTTCCATGCTTTCTCTTGCTTCCTTTCTTCGGACTTACACCCGAGTCGCCACGCTATCTCTGTGTACAAAATAGAATGTCTGATGCGACGCTTGTCCTGGGGAGAATTTCTATGACGAACCAAGCAGCTCTTCCTCCTGGAGTTCTCACATACCACCAAGAAAGCAAAGTTGACCACAGAGCTCTTACTTCTGAGACAGAACATCTTCTACCAGCGAGAGAGAAGGAGTGCACAGCTGACAAAGCCATGAGCTCCAAATCTGGTGGCATTGCTGCATTGCGCAGGCTATTGTCACGAGAATTGCTCAGATCAACTCTTCTTCTTTGGTTTGTTTTCTATGCAAATTCCTTTGCTTATTTTGGGCTAGTCTTGCTGACCTCGCAACTGAGCGATGCAAATAGAAGCTGCGCATCTGGGCTGGCATATGTAGCACGTCAAAAAGATGCCAACCTTTACAAAGATGCATTTGTTACTGGTTTAGCAGGTAGCATACAGTAAGCCTGTTTCTTCACCCAATATGACTGGCTGTGGAATGTGCCACTAACTCATCTCTCTACTGCTCTGCCAGAGATTCCTGGTCTAATGTTGTCTGCTGGTCTTGTTGAATGGTTTGGCCGAAAAGCTACAATGTGGTGCATGCTGTTCACGTGCTGTGCTTTCCTTGGACCGCTTGTGCTTTATCAGAATGAGCTGTTGACGACTGCCCTTCTATTCGGTGGTCGCGCCTTTGCCATGGGTAGCTTCACAGTTCTATGTTTGTATGCCCCAGAGGTATGTATCAACGTTTTATGGTGTCGAAAGAAGCTCATACAAATGAAACATGCTATTGGATCATTTTTTATGAATTTGATGGTAGTGTGATGTTTTCTTGCTGCACTATCATTACTGTCGTTCTTTGTATTGAATTACAGCCAATGAGTTGAATTTCTAGTTGTACACCGGCACAAATGCCATGAAAAACGTGCACACTAACATAAGCATGAGGATAAGAGAGCTAAAGCATCCACTTTTCAATTTCAGCTATTTGCAACTTCTCTTAGTACTCTTAGTCTTAGCACATAACTTTGAACATCGAAATTTCCCGAGAACATTAGCATTGGATAGGTTTGTATTGGTGGCTAGGTTGGATCATGTAACATGGCCTGTTCGCAAACTCTTTTACCCTCTTAATTGATCGGCAGAGCTCCTGCCTTTACCTTAAAAAAAGAAAATGAATCCAAGATCCTAATTGTAGCTACCGTAATAAAATGAGTCCATGTAGTGAGAAAATATTTGAAGTCCATTCACATCTTCTAAGCATTGTCCTCTCCATCGCTGTGGTGCTTTTCCTTCCAAAATCAATTTGTTTGTGTGTGCAAGTAAGTAATAGTTATTTAAATTCTAAACTAAATCTATTTTAAGTAATGACTGGTTGGAAACTTAAAAAGTTTCCATAAGTGTCTTCACGAACCACTCATGTGAACAGAATGACCATCCTGCTAGATAGATAATTCCGACTACAATGAAGTCTGCCCAATTCTGATCAATTTTGCAGATCAAAAGCCATCTTAGTTCTGTCATGTGGTCTGCCCATCTTAGGTTCTTGTGTTACGTGTTCAAAATTTTAGCTAAGAACGCTTGAATGTTATGAACAAATACAGCGCTTTCTTGGAGCATCATGATCATGCATTAGCAGAAGCAATCTTGTAGATTAGTTTGTGAAGATATTTCCTTGAAGCAGAGTTTCCTACTAGCTAATTCCTTTTATTGTCCTTCTAGGTATATCCAACATCAGTGCGCTCGACTGGTGTTGGAATCGCGACCGCCATTGGCAGAATTGGTGGGGTTGTTTGCCCTATTGTCGCCGTTGGCATGCTGCAAAGCTGCCATCAAATGGAAGCCGTCGTTGTGTTTGAGCTGGTGTTATTCCTTGCTGGAGTTGCTTGCATTCTCTTCCCTGTGGAGACCAGGGGCCGCGAAATTGAGTGATGGTCATGCTGTAAAGATTAAAACACTTTGGTCTCCAGATGGGCTTGCAGTTCATCACCATTCATCAACTTTACCATGATAGTGTATACACATCGTTATATATATGCAGCACTTTAGTGGATATGAAAATAGCAAATTCCTCAAAATATGTTCTGGACTTTCCAAATTTGATGGACTTTTTTTTGGGGGTAAAGCTGGATTGTAAAATAGATTATATATGTTGGAAGAATAATTCTATCCTTCTACCGACAGGACTCACTCTGCAGGAGACACCTCACAGGTTGAAGAAATGCAATTACATTCACAAAAAGACAACCACACCTCTCGCTTATACTCATAGACTGGCTATCTTAATAAAGGGTATTCATGTTATTTGTACAGACCCAAGAGTCTATAAATACCTCTGTATCCCTTATTTGTGGAGGTTTCTCTTGAACTCTCATAAGCAATAAAGAAGTGTACTCAAATTGGTAATCCCTCGGGGGTTCCCTTCTTGGAGGTAACCTCCGTTGTCCGTTGGCTCACCGATAGGAAAAGAGCGGTCTTCTTGGACCCCTAAACCTGTATAAATCACCGTGTAATTTTTACTCTTGTGGATGATGTTCCGTAAGCCAGTCGATGTCCACACCCTCACTTGTGTTTGGGTTTCACACCTTCAACATTGGTGTCGTCCGTGAGGAGCGTAGTTAATCGACGAAAGGCCATGGCTTATACCAAGAAATACTCTAAATCCATGAAGCCTAATCTGGCTCTAGAGTGCAATGAGCTCGTGGACAACCTGTCCACTTTCCAGAGGAGTCCTAGTCATGCACCATCGTCGAGGATCAGGGCCCTCCACCACGGGATGGACAACATCCTACGTGCCCCGGGGCTCCCAAATGCGTCCTCCTTCCTTACGCTGGCCAATGCAGGGTCTCGCCAAGGGGAGAAGCTCAAAGCGCCCTCACCAACGGAGGGCTAGGGGTGCTGGGGCCATCCATCGCCCTCGGAACCCTTGACATCACTAACATCAAGGCGATGAAGGCCAGCTGCAAGAGCTACCCCCTAACGTATTACTATTAGGGAATAATCCTGAACTACAAATCTCGTTGCCCTCGCTTGGACTCTCGAGACACTTTCCCTGCATGGATTTCACCCTTGCCGTGCACAGAGCGCATGACCTTCGCGGCCTCCCCTAGAAAACGTCCAAGGTGGCTTGGGCATCCGTCGCCTCCACCATGGTGGCTCGTGTCCTGCTGGACCCAGGGCATGAGCAACAACTTGGGCCCAGTGCCCAAGTTGAAGGATATCCTGAGGACTTGTCCCCTTAGACTTTAGGCCGTGCGTCGAACGACCTCCAGGTCACCACACGCCTTGCTCCGTTGCTTGGTAGGAGTTAAGCATTCTCATGCATTCCCAATCACTAGGAAAAAACCCCCACTTATGGGGTAAAAGGGCTCTACAACCCTTATGCTTCAGTGCCCGACGACTTAGCCTCATGGACATCCTGCCGGTGTGCCTGTGACTTAGTGTCGTAGGCACGCTTCTAAGGTACCCGTGAGTAAGCCTCATGAGCGCCCCCAAGTCCACTAGAAGCTATCCCCTAGTGGTATTTGGTGCCCCACAACTTAGCCTCGTGGGCACCCCTCTGGTGTGCCTATGACTTAGTGTCATGGGCATGCCTCCAAGGTGCCTATGAGTTAGCCATATGGACGCCCCCAAGCCCACTAGGGGGCTACCTTCGTAAGTGGCCATTCAGTGCCCACGACTCTATCAGAGATCCTATGTATCTGGTTCGGGCCTCTCTTGCGGAGTAACAATACTACGTCTGTCTTGTCACTATAATGACAAGGTAAATACAATGGGGTTCTTGAGCACCGATCGGGAGATCAATGCACAAGATTACAGAGTGTAGCTTACTACTATGAAATTACAATAGCGCACTGGATTGTATTATGGTTGTGTTGTTGTCTCTGTCCGACCAGTCTTCTTATAGCATCGAAGGGGTGGTTGTTCTGCCTGAAGAGACGCCTCGTTGGCGCACGTGGAGTCAGCTGCAGCCACCGAATTAGGCTGCAGTAGACAACCCCTTGCCCGTTGTGCCCATCTTCTTCGGCGACGCCACATCTCCCAGTCTCGGCGGGAGTCAATTCGGTGGCACGACACGAGGATGACATGCAATGCATGTCGGGTGTGGAGGTGAGGCCACTCTGAGAGAGCGTGACGCAGGCCAAGCATGGCAACGGGGGTGCGAGGCGGGCAGAGCCGATAGAGTGGCACGGGCAGAGCCTGCTGCCGATGGTGCCTCGACTTGCTGAGGGACACACGTGCAAGGGAGATTCCATATGTCGCTGGTCCAAACCGTAGTGCTTCGTGGACTCATCCCAAGGACCGTAGGATCCACACAAGAAATCCTTGTTGAGCCTATTCCTCCTCGGATCCTTGCTTGGCGGCTCATTCCCTCCTCCTCAGTTGGTGGTGGCCATCAGGGCATCTGAGAATCATCCTTCCTGTATGCTTTCGTTGTTTCTTTCTTGTTTGCATCAACTGCGCCTTGTTCTTTCTTCCTGTGGGTGGCAGGGCAGGGCACTTAATTATTCAGTTTCTAGCTTTCCAGTACTGAGTTGGACTATTCCTGCGAGTTGGGCCATGCCATGCCGCGCCCGCTTGAGCATGACGGGCCCGCAAGGCAAACTTGTTGGAGCGAGACCCAGCATGGCACAAAACGCTTGTGTTAGAGCTAGACGCATATCTTAGCCATCGTCGGTGCCACACTTGTCCACCTCAGACCATTCGTGTTTGTCTGCTGTAGCCACCGTTGTGGCCTCGCGCTTGCCTACCTTCGCCCACCTCGGTCGCCACCGCTGCAGTTTCCCGCCTCAGCCACCGCCCCAAGCTTGCCCACCTTCGCCCGAAATGGCTACACCATGTGCACGCTCATCGCCGCCAAGGCGTGGAGCTAGAGAGAGCAGGCGACTTGAGCGAGGAAGGCAGGGAAGGGGACGGCCTCACCGGTGGTGGAATCGAGGAGCAAGGGGTGGGAAGGAGTGGGGAGGCGGAATTGAAGAGCGCAGTTGCATGGGTAGGATCGGTAGCTGCAAAGTTGTGGGTGAGATAGTGATAGAGCTCTGCATTAGGATTCCACCTTATAGATGACTGAGATGAAGAATTGGATTTCTTGCCTTTCATCCTCTTTCACAAGTGGACTGTCACGCTTCCTTTGGATAGTCGTGTCGCTTGCTTTGAAGCATACAGCCCTATCCCATCGGTGCCATACTTGTAGTATAAGCAGAATACTTGAAAAAGATTATCTTGCGCATAGTTGAAAGCTTTAGAGTAATTTAGGTCGAGTGTCTCACATATTCTCTTCATAGCAGTTTTTTAGCCATTCTATTTTTTGTGTGAATAAATTATAATGGCAAAATAACAGATACATGACATAAGAAATTTTATCATCGAGCAGTGACAGGACTGCCACCCACGTGCGACGGCGATTCCACACACGTCGCTGGCGTGGGACCCAGCATACCAACATATGGTCGCCAGAGTCCAAACCGTAGTGCTTTGTTGACTCGTTGTTCTACCTGTCCCCATCGTTCCATTTTGCCACCGTTCTCATCCCATCCCAAGGACCGCAGGATTCACGCAAGAAACCCTTACTGAGCTCATTCCTCCTCCTCGTGTCCTTGCTTGGCGGCTCACTCCCTCCTCCTCAGTTGGTGGTGGCCATCAGGGCATCCGAGAATCATCCTTCCTGGATGCTTTCGTCGCCCGGCGCTGTCAGGTTTGATCCGCTGCGCTTGCATGCCCTCGATTATCTGCTTGCTTCTTTCTTCTTCTTTCTTCTTGTGCGTGGTAGCTAGGCAGGGCACTTGATTAGTTTCTAGCTCCGGTACTGAGCATGGACTATTCCTTGGAGCTGGGCCGTGTCATGCCGTGCCCGTTTGGGCACGACGGGCCAGCACGGACAGTCACCGGCGAGGCTCAGCGTAGCACGATGGCATGCCGGCCCCGGTCAAGCCGTGCCGGTACGGGTACGACACACGGGCACTTGTGTTAGAGCTAGAGGCATATCTTGGTCGCGTCGGTGCTGCTCTTGTCCGCAGAAACTCCATCCGGACAAAAAACACTTTTGATATATACTTTAAAATCTATGTTCAAATGATATGAAACTTTATACACACCTGCTAAGGGTCTCAGGAATCTATGCCATCTAGATCGCTAAGTTTTTAGTCTTTGATTCATTTGATCTTCTCAACATCTCTTTGACCTAAACCATTTTCCTAAACACCGCAGTTTCAATCCAGTGAAGTTTTTAGTATTTGCCCAACTACCTAAATACCCCTGTCTTAACCCGTTCTTCCTCTTCTCTTGTAAGCAATCATGCTTACCACGTGTAGGTACATCTATAACTTCACGTATAGGTAAGTCTCTTCGGCCTCGGTTCCCATCGGACTACGCTTCACTTAGATCGACTAAATAACTTGGTGCAACTAGAAATCACTTGGTGCAACTAGTCGTTTGAACCTTCGTTTCAATATTTCTTGCCTTCCATGTGTCATACTTAAGCTCAACCATCTCACCCAACATTCTTAACTGTTCTGGACCTCAGCTTATCATGAGTGTAGTTTCAGTTCTCGCCGTTGACCATAGTAGACTCCAAGATTCACTACGTATCTAAAGACCAATAAATTGTTTTCGGGCAAAAGTTTTTCATAACTTGACTTACGTTATCTTAAACATGTTTCATGCAACATGAGTGCACCGAAATAGGGCCATTCGACTCGATCCAGGATCAAATTTCCAAATTTTAGACCTCTCAACCAAAATTCAGAATTAACTGGCCGGTCTAATCGCTCAGCAAAGCTAGTCTGACTGCTTAGCAAAGCCTGTCTAACCGTCAGGAAAAAACCAGCAGACTAAAAATCCAAATCTTTCACAAAGGTTCATCATAAATATTCTTGGACCTTCTCACGTGGTCCCCCACTCTGAATTTTATAAGTCCTTTTTTTATCCAAAAGCGGATTTGCTCACCAACATGGCTTCCACGTGGCATTACACCCTGACGTGGACAAAACCAAAAAATTATCCAGCTTCTTCCCAATGCATCTCCTTCTCTGGTACCTTGAATCATGTTCATCCGTGTGACGCTCCAAGCCTCCAACGGATAATGCACCCTATAGGCCCGCAAGACATCAAAGATAGCCTATAGTTCCTCTGCTTCAATCGATTGGATGGCAGCAAGCAGGCTTCTCGACCTTCTATTTCTTTCTCCTTTTTTTCTTTAGAAGATTTGAATTCTTCTGTTTCTGCAAATCAACACGCATTTCACTCAAACCATGACCTGATTTGGTCCATTCACAACACAGCACCAACCAAATACTTTAAAGTATGCAATTCGGGCAGAATATGGACATGCAGTTCACTCCCTTTTTTCCCAGATGTTTGCTTGCTTCCTGTATCCCGTCCAAGGACATCCTGCTCCTGTTGCTGTATAATCCTGAACCACCGCATCAGGTGTCCTGAATATATTCTGTGGTTTGGTTTCGTTACTGTATGGTTCATATTATTTGGACCAGGAAGTTGAATTGATCAAATAGTTGACCAAAAGTTATTTTTTTTCAGGGAAGATTGACGAAAAGTTCATACTCTGAGATGTCTTACATTGCTGAATCAGCAGACGCTGCTAATATGGAGACATACACTACGGATGATGCGCTTACAGCCATGGGGTTTGGGAGATTCCAAGCACTTGTTCTTGCATACGCAGGCATGGGTTGGGTTGTGGATGCCATGGAGCTCATGCTACTGTCATTTCTTGGGCCATTGGTACGGCAAGAGTGGAGAGTCTCTGCCCAGGATGAGAGCCTGCTCTCGAGTGTAGTGTTTGCTGGCACGCTGATTGGATGCTGTGCTTGGGGCTTTGTTTCCGACAAATATGGACGAAGGCAAGGATCATATTTACTCTTACAAAAGTGCTACCATGCATGTTTCGGTTTTCAAAGTGCAAACCTTTCTGATTAATTCTTGATTATGTTATGGCCTCAACCAGGTCAATTCTGTTGTTAAGAATTTAATTTACATTTACTTTCCTCTTTTAGAACTATTTCTAACATACTTACCCCCTGACTGCTGAAGGCATGCACTTTTGTATGAAGCCACCGGCAGACTTAAAACTGAATGGCAAAGTTGAGGCAACAACAGGACCTGAACTAGTTGTTCTATTCCATTCTTTGCTTGGTTTCGACTTCCTGTATGTCAAGCGAGCATACATGAGAAATAAACATTGTGTTTCTCTTATTTCAGGATGGCTTTATTGTTTTCAACTCTGTTTACTACCGGAATGGGTTTTCTAAGCGCTTTGTCTCCTAACTATTCGTGCTTGCTGGCTCTTCGGTTTCTTGTTGGCGTAGGAGTGAGTGGTGGGCCTGTGTTTTTATCTTGGTTTTTGGAGTTTGTTCCTGCACGAAATCGTGGCAAATGGATGGTGGTTTTTTCCTCTTTTTGGACTATTGGCACGGTCTTGGAGGCTTCACTTGCATGGGTATGATACCTTTTATTCCTTTACCGCGGTTCATAATTTACCACTTTTCACGCTAAATTTGTTTCCCTATTGCATATAGGCATGCTATATGTGTATAGAGCCACAAAGAACAAAATGAGTAAACACCAGAGTCAGAGATACTGTGTATAGAGCCACAAAGAAGCTTGCCTTCTTTAATTCTTTGGAGGAATGTGATTCAAGCAGGTCTCTGTCGAGTGAGACAATGGTGTTTCTTCAGGTTTCGTGTGTCGTGAATACACGTGCAACCATATTTATCATTTGTATACTCTGTGTTCTGTGTTGTTATTATCTCCGTAGAAATATCTTAATTGTGTGTCATCTGATAATCATACTTATACGTAGCCATCTGAACTCCCTGCATCAAGTTAAAATAACTGAAGTTCAGTTAGATTTGGGTTTTGATACGTTTGTGCTTCTAATTTATATTTTATGCTATCATGTTTTTTCTATCAAAACTAATTTATTCATTTACGCTCCTACTGCAGGTTGTCATATCGGCATTGAGTTGGAGATGGTTGCTGGCATTGACCGCCGTTCCATGCTCCATCTTGCTTCTCTTCTTTGGAATTACACCAGAGTCGCCACGCTATCTCTGTGCACAAAACAGAATGTCAGATGCAACGCTTGTCCTGGAGAGAATGGCCAATGCAAACCGAGCAGCTCTTCCTCCGGGAGTTCTCACATACCATCGAGAAAGAAATGTTGACCAGAACACTCTTAATTCTGAGACTGAACATGTTCCAGCCAGAGACGAGGAATGTACAGTTGACAATGCCAAGAGCTCCAAATCTGGTGGCATCGCCGCGTTGCGCAGGATATTGTCACGCAAATTACTCAGATCAACTCTTCTTCTTTGGTTTAATTTCTTCGCAAATTCCTTTGCGTATTACGGGCTAGTATTGCTGACATCGCAACTGAGTGATGCAAATAGAAACTGCACATCTGGGCGGACAGTAGCAGTGCACCACAAAGATGCCAATCTTTACAGAAATGCTTTTATCACTAGTTTAGCAGGTACAAAGTACCTTTCTTCTCCCAATATGATTGGCTATGCAAATTCCTACAAACCCATGGCTTATTGGCTTTATTTCTCGATCCCTACCAGAGATTCCAGGCTTAATTTTGTCTGCTGTTCTTGTCGATTGGTTTGGCCGAAAAGCTTCGATGTGGTGCATGCTGTTCGCATGCTGTGGTTTCCTTGGACCACTCGTGCTTCATCAGAATGAGATGTTGACAACTATTCTTCTATTCGGTGCTCGCGCCTGTGCCATGGGTAGCTTCACAGTTTTATGTTTATATGCTCCAGAGGTTTGTATCGACTTCTTATGGCATATAATAATTTTGCCATTTATAGCGATTTGGTTGTTATATTACACTTGATTGATATGTCAAAAATATATACCATCTATTAAAAAGTGTTGTTGTGAACTTGAATATTTTGTCCGTACAGCAAGTGTACTCGATTTGTAGTTTTGAATATCCATTGTTCAGGGTTTTCCTTTCATTACAGTAACGGGCTGAAATCAAACATGTTCAAGGAGTAGTTAGATCTTCATTATGTTACAAAATGATGGCAGTTGATTACCTTGGTGCCGAAAGAACCTACAAATAAAACACTATTGGATCCAGGGTTCAAAATCCCAGTGATAACCGACTGATTACCATCGATTACTGGTTCTCTCCTTGGGCACCACCAGCACTGCAGCTACTGTACCCATATGTTGTCCTGGGGTATTTTTGGGTTGATTTGGGTAGTATTCGTTACTATAGCCCTATTCTTTTCAGCTTATAATTTACTTCGAACAAACAAATAGAACGATTTCTCTGTAGCTTATCGGTATTTGGTTTGGTCGCACAAGCGCTCACGTTAGGGCCAAAAGCCGCAGCCAAAAAAATGTACCCTATATGCTGTTTAGATAGAAGTTGTAGAAATTTTGAATCAAATTTGGGGGAAAACAATTTTACAGTAAAACGGCCGGTTACATATCTTGTTGCTCTATCCTATGCATTACTACCATTCTCCTTGTGTTGATTGACAACTAATGGGTTGGATTTCTAGTTGTAGCTGGCACAAATGCCGTGAAAGACTAGCACATGAACATAGGCATCTGGACAAGGATATTTTCCTAGCTAAAACATCAGTTTTCATTGATTTGCAAGTTGTCTGAGTGTTCTTGTATCAGATTTACAAGGTTTAGCGCAGTGTCTTTTACTTGGAAATTCCCTGAGAACACTAGCATAGGATAGGTTTGGGTTGGGTTGGTGGATTCTTGCTACCATGATAATCAGATTCCATGTAGGGAGAAAGTACTCCAAATCCATTCACAACTCCTAAGCATTGTCCTCTCCATCACAATCACATTCATTCCCTACAGATTGAGTTCAGCTGTGTTTGCCTGTGCAAGTCTTGAAATTCTGAACTTGGCTTTGGATGTAGCAGTTTTGTAGACAAGTTTTGGAGCTTATTTTCTTGCAGCAGAGTATTTCCTATCCATATATCTATTTTTCTTTCCAGGTATATCCAACATCATCGCGCTCAACCGGTGTTGGAATCGCGAGCGCCATTGGTAGGGTCGGTGGGATTGTTTGCCCTCTTGTCGCTGTCGGTATGTTGCGGAACTGCCACCAAATGGCGGCCGTCGTTTTGTTTGAGCTGGTGTTGTTTTTTGCTGGAGTTGCTTGCATTCTCTTCCCTGTGGAGACCAAGGGCCGCGGAATGGAGTGATGTTCTTCATGGTGTAAAGATTACAACACTTTGGTATCATGATAGTGTATACACATCGCTATATATGTACATTTTAGTGGATGTGAAATGGCGAATACCTCAAAATATGTTCTGGAGCTCTGAAACTGGTCGGACATCCTTTTGCGGAGTTCCCACTCCAGAGACTGTAAAGTAGGATTATGAAATGGAGTCTTCGCTCGTTTCAGCTTCAAGCTTCTAGCTTTTAATTTACTATTCTTTTATTTCGTCTTTTTCTGGGGGTTTTTAGCCTTTTCTAGTTTTTTTTGCTCTTTTTGTATTTCTTTTTTTCCTGTATTCTTTCGCATTGTTCGTGATGAACTAACATTTTTTTATTTTAAATGTTTTTAAATTTAATTAAAGTAAATAATCAACTATTAGATATAGTGAAAAATAAGATAGCTACAGTGAAAAAAGTATAAACCATCGCCAAGCTGATCACCACCTAATTATTCTGCTGCTGATATTTCTTCCGGTTATTACTAGACTTATTTTGGTATACTGAGAACATCTGGATCAATGCTGGATTGATGTGGATCATAAATGCAAAAATATACAAAGATATTTTTGTCAAGTATATTGAATTTGTGTAGCATCGGTTTCCAAATACATCTTGGATTGTTAGTGCTTGATTATTTAATAGATTAAAACTCAAATTGTTTCTAACCACTGTTTGATTTGGACTAAAGCATAACTTTGAGTGGAGTAAATTCAGTGCAAACAGCAGCTTTGATGTTTGAACAGATGTAAATGTATCGAGTTGGTATTATATGACTCATATATTGAGTTAAGAATCTCAACCCACTTCCATGTATATGCACTTGTCTCCCACAAGCACGTGGAAATATACAAAACGATCTCTGATAAAATTGCATGAACAGAGCAACTAAAAAATGTAGTGAAAAACGAAATTGAGTAATAGACAACCGAAGCATGGTGCATGTACCGGAATTATTAAGCATCCGGCTCTAGATAAAAAATAGAATAATTATCTCTGTATGGTTGGACACTTGGACTGGTAAAAAGAAGCTAAAACTAAGTTCCTGTGACTGTTCATCAAGCCTCACAGGAGATAAAATCAGCTTTAGATGCATCCCAGGAGTTTAGTTGATCCAGGAGATCAACCAGTCAAGAACCTGACTGACAAATGCAATTTGATGAGTAATATGTATTAAAGATCAAATTTACATCAGAAAAATGAATGATCAGATGTAGGGTCTGTTATTTTCTTCCGAAGCTGGCGGCTTTTGACTTTTGCTACATATCTAACTTTCAAACGGAATATTTTCTCAAGACGAGGTCTACAAGTTAAACGATGTACACGTTAAAATCCCAACATCTGTACCATCTAAAATCGCAAGTGAATATCTCTCTATCCGAAATCTATACCGTAAACAGCCAAAATTAAAAAATTTCAGCCAAAAGCCAGAAGCCGCAGCTATTGCCAAACAGGCCCTACTGCTGCTGATGCGCCAACAGTTAGGAGCACATGAATGCGTCATGCGCGTTTGGGAGCAAAGCATCTCCAAAAGGTTCAGACGTCTTCTTTTCAGCTTGAAAAGCTTAGCTTTTAAAGGTTGTTATTTAGTTTTTCTATAGTAATTAGATTTTAAATAGAGTATTTTTTGCGATGAGATATACAAGTTAATTATAGTACATACTATAATAACTTTATTTATATCGGCTAAAACCATACACGAATTTCTGTTACTCCAAACTTTCTCACACGAACAACCTAAAACCATAAACCGAAATAAAAAAATAGACCCTTAATTCAGCGACGTCAGCGTTTAAAACAGCCATGACGAGATATAACAATTCTCAATTTATTATTTAGATAAATAATATTGTTACGTCATTATACTTCTTAAGTATACCCCTTACACGTAAGAGAGAAACTTAGCCAAGTGGTCGTAAACTCTTCTACGGCCACTATTTGGTCGTAAGTCTTTTCATGACCGCTGCATGATCATAATCCCTCTACGACTACTCCTTGGTCGTAAGTCTTTCTTATGACCACTTCATAGTCATAAATTCTCCTATAACCATGACATAATCGTCAGTTATCCTACGACCACCTTGTGGTCATATATCCTATGATTAAGCCAAACTTTGACTGACTTGTCTACAACAATCCATTGCATCGTAGTTCTGTTTGATAAGACAGTTCGCACGTGCATTTATTCTTTGAAATAACTTCGCATAGCTTCTCTCCGATAGTAATTGCTGCATGACGAGTGAGGTATCACATCTCTCTAACAATAACTCCGGTTATCATCCGAAATGTCATATCACCACTGCCTTATCCATCCTGATTCGACCAACTACTGTAGATGCTATATCAGCACATGCATTCATTGTATAATAGACTAGTCCAGAAGTGATCTCTTCCAGAACTTGCTGTTAGGATCACTCAAGAGAAGGGGAAACAAATTCTACTTCAATTAGTACTTCTTGTGATTGAAAATATAAGTTCACTTTTACATTTCAATCAATTAAAGTCGTCCTAAATACTGATCAAAGTAGAGATAATCTAGATTTGTCACACGACTGTAACAATATCACAGCCTATGTTTGCAAATGGAGGGAGTAGTTCCTAAGCAAGCGTGTCAATCTTGTTAAACATAGGATATTCCAATTTAGTATCCGGCTGTGGTAATTCAATGTGCGCTAGCTTTGACAAAATTTCTCAAATACACTCATAAGGTGGGGACGTCACTGCTAAGATTTACGTACTGTTTGTCCTGTTCAATGACCAGATCTGAAAGCGATACATGGATGTTATAAACAATTTTTTCTTAGAAAAAAAATTAGTAAGTTCTACTACATGCTATTAAAAAACTACCTAATTCCTACGCAATGCTCAAGAGATACTCCAAAGTTCTTTCAGAATCGTTCACGCAGAAAAAAAAAATCGGTTTTGGTAGCATTCGTTGAATCAAAGTTGTACACAAATTCCTTCGCCATAAAAAAAAGTACAAAAAATTTCCAAAATATGATCCAATATTCATGAACAAATGGCGCCAGAACAATTTATATGATAAGATAATGAGTCGGCGTTGACTACAAAATGTGCTCGCCGTTTGTGACACAGACACCACTGCTTTTTTAAAGCTTTATTGTGATCAGAAGGCAAATCAACACTACCTTTTTTTATTGAAATCTGCAACTGTCCATGATTTTCTCGATCGAGTGTTCAAATGGAAATAAAAATCACCGTAATCTTAAATAGTTTTGATCCATTTAATAATATTTAATTACAACGATTTGCTAGTAGATAAGTTCTCTTTATGTTAACATATGTTAATAAGAGAGTGTGTGTGTATATATATATATATATATATATATATATATATATATATATATATATATATATATATATATATATATGTATATATGTGTATATATATATGTATATATGTATATATATGTATATGTATATATATATGTATGTATACACGTGGAACATATCTAGTGCTAATAGACAATTCAGTGATATGGTGCTAATACGAACGCTAGCCATCAGATCTAGCCCAAACGGCTTGGATCGAGGCGGGTGGAAAGCATCTAGCCACTTATACATTTTTTGCAAAACCAAAGCCCTCCGCGCGTTAGTCCTCGCCCCCTTCTCTCTCCCTCCTCACCTTCTGTTCCTCACGCATGCAGCCCGCACCTGGTCGCCGCCCTCCCCTAGCCCTCCCTCTCATGCCGCCCGCACCTGGCTATCGGAGTCCTTCCCTCCCCCTGTCGCCGCCCTCCTTCCCCATCCCCACAGCCATGACACCACCTCTCCGCCCCTCTAGATCCGGGCCCAATGTGCCCTCGCTGGCGGTGAAGGAGGAGAGTGAAGGGCAGCGACAGTGGAAAAGAGGTGGGACCCATGTCCGCCACGACCATAGCCTCCGTCAACCACAACCATCTTCGACCACGACCACGACTGCCACAACTACGGTCATCGTGACCACAGCCGCCTTCGATCACGGTCGTCGTGACCACAACCGCCTTCGATCACGACCATCATGACCACAGTCGCCATGACTACAGCAGCCTTCGACCACGACCACAGCTAGGAGGGGAGCGGCGTGGAGGGGCGGCGAGGAGGGGCGATGAGGAGGAAGCGGTGCGGTGTGGGGGGCGCCGGGAAGCGGGAGGAGCCGAGGCGGCAGGAGAGGCCTAGGGGACGGTGCTGGGGGAGGCCAAAGGACGGCACCAGGGAGGCCGGTGGGGCGGCCGGGAAAGCCGGGAGGAGTTGGGGAGGGCGACACGAGGCTAGCGGAGGGGACCGGCAAGGAGGGGGCGACAAGGAGGTGGAGGGGTTTATTTGCAAGAGGTTGTGATTGCGCGCGGAGGGGGGGTTTCGGAATAAAGTTTAAGTGGATTGGGTTTTCACCTATCGTGATCTAGGCCATTCGGGCGGATCCAATGGCCGCTTGCATTAGCACCTTATCACTAAATTGTCCATTAGCATTAGATATGCTCTTTATATATATATATATATATATATATATATATATATATATAGCCTCTTTTCTACTCGGGAGTATCTCGTGTAACGGAGGGTATGTACATGTAGTATACGAGTACTTAAGACCATTTTGGTGGTATGAACAATTTTTCAGAGGTGATATGTACGTTTTTTCATCATACTTCTTTTTATGTACGTATATGATGGTATTTACAAAATACGCTAAAAATTATGAACTCTCTTGCAATTTTTTCATTCGATTCACATTGGAATATCGTATAATTAGTATATGAGTATACCTAAAGTGATAAAGGAGTATCTCAAGTTTATTTAGTGGTATATTAGATGTGGGTGTAGTTACACCTGGGAGTAAAAGGTATTTTTCCTATATATATTCACCCATTTTAGTTTTTAGGTCAAGAGTGCACTTACGAAATGAAGGGATCGAGTAATTTGACTCGATTTTTTAAGGGATTGTAGAAATAAAAGTGAAAGCGACCAAGGTGATATAATATGGCATCCACTCTTGATGCAAACTTCCCTAAGGAATAATTTTCAAGACTTCATCTTTTAGTTTTGCTAAAAAAAGCAACACGTTTCTCTTTTACACTTAATCCCCCATTGATCAAGAAGACCAGCAATTCGAATGAGTTGGAAAGGTTTTGTTTTTGCTCATACGGACATGGTTTACTTTTTAAGGATGATTTGTTTGGGAACTCAAAATTTGGAAACGAGTCATTGAACAAATCTGTTTGCAATGCCTCATGAGGCATTCATGTATAAGTTGGGACAAGAAAATATTTTGATAAAAAAAGGGTTGCCCGTATGGAACAGGGGAATCACGTAGGAGTTTCGGAGGATTTATAACGTTGCTTACAAAACTCCTGTAAAGTTCATACGTCCTGCTTTTCGAACACACCAATGTGTACGTTGGGCTGTCAGTCGTGCGTTTGGCGTGCACCATGCAACGCAGCTACATCAAAATATCTACCCTGACACATAAATGTAAACACGAAAAAAATTCCTTCCTTCCGAAAGAAAGACACTATCAAGTATCGACCCGTACAACTACTCTAGAAGCCAATTAGACACAAGGTACCAGGAAGACACCAATAAATCAAATAATCAATTAATCTCTCCAAATTAACAATAACTAAAGTATAAAGATCTTACACTCTCCCACTACACGTACACGGTGAGTACACCAAGATCAGGCCACGTCGAGTCAAAAAATAAAAAAATCAGATGACATCGACGTAGGAGTGGCAGAACTCATCACCGATCAGCAACTCGTTGTCGGGCTCGTCGACCAATCTGGACCCTCCGATCTCGAACCGCTCGATCCTGGCGCCTCGCCTGATCACCTCCTCGTCCTTCTCGTCGAACCCGACGCAGCTCCTCGCGCTGAACTCCCTGAGCTCCTTGCAGCCGGCGAGGATGGCGAGCAGCACCTGCTTGGGCAGGTAGGACTTGTCCAGGCACAGTGACCGAAGCCTGGGCAGCGAGGCCGCCATGGCCGCGGCGTCCTCCGGCTTGATTGACCCGGAGGTCTTGAGGCCGGAGAAGCCCGGACAGTGCAGCGCGAGCTGCGCCGCAACGGCGGGGAAGGAGGACGGCTTGGAGTCGAGCTCGAGGTGCTCGAGGAGACGCCACCGGGGAATGAGCTCCGGCAGGCGCGCCTCGTCGCCGGAGGAGATCTTGGGGAGCGCGAGCCGCCGCAGCCTCGGGCACTCCGCGGCGACGTGATCGAGCTCGGCGGCCGGTGAGGCGAGGAGCGGCGGGAGAGCGAGCTCTTCGGCGTAGCCGCGGGCGCGGGCGGCGCAGAGCCTGAGGAAGCCTGCGAAGGCGAAGCGGGCAACGCCGTAGCGGCGCGCGAAGGCGGCGGCGAGAGCGCCCCAGGGCATGAAGCGCGCGAGGTGATCGTGGTGCAGTTCGAGCGCGCGCCACAGCGAGGGGTCCGCAGCGGCGCGGCGCCACTCGCGGCACACGAGCGGCGCGGCCGCGGCCAGATCCTCGAGCTCCAGCCGCCGGAAGACGTGCACGAGGCAGTCCGTCTCCATCTCCCCCCACGCCGGCGGCGCGCTCCTCTCCTCCTCCCCCACCCCCATGGCCAGCCTGGCTCTTGGGGAGGAGCTCATGGAGGCGGGCGGTTTTGGTGCGAGCAGCGAGCGAGAATGATGGTGTTCGGGGAGGTGTTTAATCGTGCGACTTTAATGGGATTGATCTGAGAGATGGAAAGAGAGGTCTTTTATAAAGGGAGTGGAAGCTTCCGACCTTTGTTTTTCTTTGGAGGATCACGTGAGAATGTACACGAATATTTGTGATACACAACCATGAATGTGTTATTATGAATGTGTGTTGAGCTCAAATTTAAATTTGTAAAAGAATCGAATTTTTAGTTCGCTGGTTTCAACTTGACGGTCAAGCCGTAGTTTTCTGATTTGCCACTTGGTGGCGGTGTGATAGACTATTTTCTAAATTTTGGTTGAGATTTCTGAAATTTGGAAATTTGATTATGGATTAGATCAATTGGTCATAGGTTAGTACATTCATGTTATATTGTTATATGATGCATGCTTAAGCTAACATGGGTTAAGTTGTGAAGAACTTATGACCGAAAACAATTTCTTGTTTTTGAGATGTGCAGTGAAGTTTGAAGTCAACTATGATTAACGACGAGAATCGAGAATACACTTATAAAAGAGTTGAGGTCTAGAACGGTTAAGAATGCTAGATAAGATGGTTATGCTCAAGTATGGTACAAGAAAGACAGAAGATATTGAAGAAAGGTTCGAGCAACGGGTTACACTAAGTAGCTTGGTCGGACAAAGTGATTCGTGGTCCAATGAAAACTGGAGCAAAAGAGACCTACCAATGCGTCGCAACCATTGATGCACTTACACGTGGCAAGCATGGAAATTGCCGAGTGCACCAGTCCAACCCAGCCAATTACGCAGTGAAGTACGTAGTGGAAGGCTGCCTTACAAAGGTCAGCGCTCAACGAGCCAAGATTTTTTGTTCGGTTTTCTCGATCAAGGCGATGATCAACCACACTTGCATTCTCAGCGAACCCCTGTGCCATCATCGGAACATGACTTCCGCATGTGTGGCAAGCATCATCAGCCACCTAGTTGCGGTCGTCGTTATAGTGACACGCACATATGCAGATAGGGTTCGTGTAGCAGCATGTGGGATTATAGGAGCTTCCTATGTTGATGACCTCCTCGTTGCCCCTCTCGTGTTGCATTGTTGCGGAGATCATCGTTCTCCACATTGAGACTGTCAATCTGCGTCTCCATCTCTAAGATTCGCTCCTACAGTGTATCCATGTACCTCATAATATAGCGTTCATGGGGAGGATCGATCGGGCGGACGAAGTTGCATTTCGACATCTGCTGCAAAGGATGGTTAACATGGAAGCTCTATTTGCAGTAAGAGAAAATAAACTATTGGCTAATTGTACCCCAGAGTGTGGGCATTTGAAGAAACATCGCCTGTCATCGAAATGGCCTTCAACGACCTGCACGACCGTGTCCTCCCTATTACCGACTGGCCCCTCGACGTCTGTCATGCTATGTTACCGTATAACAGAGAAGGTTCTTCTTTCTACAAGAAGTGAAATGCAGTTCAGATGAGCGATGACTAATTGCGAGAGCTCCATATTTGAAGTCGAACAAAAAGCGAACCTAATGCATTGCCACTGAAAATTATAGACACGTTGTCGACACGTAGCACCACGGGTGATGAGGGACAACATAGTAAGAGTGACATATGTGCGTATGAGGGAGCGGGCGAGTGTGGGACGACATGGATAGACTGACATTTATGCAGGCGAGGGGGCCAGCATGGTTGAGCCAACACATATCTGAAGGAGGGAGCGGGTAAGGGGGACGACATGGATAGGCTAATTAAATGAACATCGTATATCACTAATTTCATGATTAAATTAACATGAATTAACATGGCAAATTCAGAGTATATAAAATTCTTAAAAAATTACAAAATTAGGTCAACTATGTCGGGAGGTTACACATATAATTTTATAATTTTAGGCCTCATTTACTATATGTAACAACTCCTATAAATATCATAATCGTATGAATTTTTTAGCAATATTCACAGTGGATAAAATTGTTAAAAAATACATTATGAAGTACATTATGTCAAGAGGCTGCACATAATATTTTATAATTTTTCAAGCTCATTTGCTATGTTAAAAATCCAAATAAATATAACATATAAAACTAAGTTAGGCAGATAATTAAGCCGTGGAGGGGCGACAGGTGGCCTACCTCTTGGTGGCCGGGCGATAGGTGAGCGGCCGCCCAGTGGCCGAGTTCCAGTACGCCACATGTCACCTACAGGGCGCGGGCGGCAGAAGCGTCATTTTTGTCATTCTCGTCTGTATATGACTATTTTTATAAATACGAGTGCAAAAGGTGCTATATATGCCAAAAATATAGCCAGAAATTATTGCCTTGTACTACGGGGAAAAAAAACAAGTCTTGCTGTCTAGGTAGAAACAAAGCTTTCTATTATGAAACAGAGGGAGTTGTTAGTTTCTCGACTTGCAATGTTCTTTAGTTGAGCTTCCAATTGTTACACTTAACTGATTAATGTTTTATGATTTAAAAAATGCATGTAAAGCTTTTTTTCAGTTATATTTGAGAAGGCTCTATCCACAAAATCTTTAGATCAAACTCGGTCCAAATTGGTGAAGAAATCTTTAGATCAAACTCGACCTAAATACGCTAAGGATTTGTTTCGAAGCACATAGTTTACCTAAATTATTTCCTGTAACATTGGAAGTACAAATTGGTTGGTTGAGAAACTAACATTAAGCACGCGCGAGGAAAAAGGGAATAGGAGACAGATTTTGATGATTAATTTGTTTCAACGCAATGACCTGCTTTAGATACATCGATTTTGACAAGGCATGCAAATCCGCCTTTAGGAAAAAATTACTCTGAAGCATGCTGTTTTCGGTAGCTACATAAAGTTTTTCTTGAAACATGACATTTTTTATTGTTTTATCAGACTTCTTTTTTTTACTTCTTCATGTGATTCGACTGCCAACAATGAGCAAATGTCTGTAGAAGGGGCGAAATTCAAGACAGGTGTCAACAGTAAATTTGAGTTGATCACCTCCAGTTATCTATTTTAACACACATTAATTACAACAAGTAAATTTGAGTTGATCACCTCCAGTTATCTATTTTAACACACATTAATTACAACAACTTGTAGCCATTTTTCCAGACGACACTCAAAGTCAAAAAGCCTTTTTTTTATAAGATCATTGTTGCTTGACCAAATGGGAGACCTAAACATCTAGAACACCTACACTTTCTAGAAAATCGACTTAGGCATTTTGTTAGGGGGAAATGGATCCCGCACCAAATAAATTTCTCCAACAAATGAATACAATTACTTATCAGTCCAAGTTTATGGAACATATTTTTAAAATAACTTTATCTATAAATATAGAACTTATTTTATATTTTAATATAAAATGAGTGTGATGTTCTCTTTATAACCCCTAATAAATATACAGTTTTATTTGCTATTCTCTACATATGTGTATTAAATATATTGTTTAGAGATAATACGTAGAGGTAATCTAGCTATTTTACTATCTTCTTGATCTATATATTAAAAGAAAATATTCTTTATAAATTTAGATGAAGAGGGTAAATGGGGTAAATTATTAGCCCCTGAAATCTTTGGCAATATAATGTTGCAGCTCTAGGCCCCTCGAATCTCCTGATTTGTTTTGTAGGCAGAATGTCATATATAGCTCGGTCGTTTTCTTCCCCATGTCAATCCAAATCAAAACAAGCATATACTGTTAACTAACCATTTAATTTGAATATGACACGTAATTTGTGATCACCATGTACGCCTTTCTAGAAGCTAAAAAACTTGTTCGTTACGAATACGAATGACACACGTGTAGAGTTGGAGGTGCAGATTTTTGTCGCTCCATGCATTTCGTACCAAAATATGGTATGTAATCTTGTCAGAACTCTCGATCACAAGCAACAGATTCCGGAAGAATCTAGAAGGACCACGCAAGAAGGGTCTAAGTTTCTGTTACATTGAATTATTGAAGGTTTTGAGATTTAATTTTTTTTAAAAAAAATCAGTTTTCAGTTTTGCTGCAGTTATGATGGTCTGACCAACATAATCATTTTCATTTCGGTTGAATTGTGATTTTTGAGAATTTGAGTCATAAAATAATTTGGTTTGACCTAGGTAAATGCATATGTGGTACATGATACATGTTATGGCTAACGCGGGTTAAGTTATGAAGAACTTATAACAAAAAATGTGCAGAGTCATTGGAGTCAACTATGGTCAATGGTGAGGATATGTGTTATACTCATAGAGGAGCCGAAATCCAGAACAATCAAATATGTCGGGGTGAGATGGATGAGCTCAAGCATGATACAAGAAAGGTGAAAAATGTTGAAGAAAAGTTCGACCGACGGGATGCACCATGTGGCTTGCTCGGTCTAAGTGAGGCGTAGTTCGATGGAACTGGAACGGAAGAGACTTGCCAATGCGTGGTAAGCCAGTGGTGCATCTATACGTGGTAAGCATGATAATTGCTTACAATGAAAGATGAAATCGGTTCAAGAAAGAGTATTTTGGTAAGTTGACCAAAATACCAAAAACTACATTGGATCAAAACCGTGACGCTTGAGTAGCGCTTGGGAGAGCGGTTTAGGTCAAAGAGAAGCTGAGAAGATTAAGTTGGATCAAGGCTATGGACTTAGCGAATTCGAGCTTATGCGCTTTGAAAAGCGTGCATAAGTGGAGTGTGTGAGTTAAAACCCGCGTGTGTGGGGTTATCAGGGTTTCTTCATATGTGCTAACTGAATAATATCCACTAAGGGTTAGATGTGCCTAGCTAGCCTATCTATTTAACGGGTTGAGATGAAGACTTGCTGATTATCTATTCAACCATCCTCTCATTGAGTTTGTGAGTTCTAAGGTTATGGTTTGAAAGAAATTAAGTGCTATGGTGTGCTCTCTTGCGCTTTATATGGAGTGGCAGTAAAACTTTTATCCTTAAGTAGCAATATATCAATACTTGTTTATCTCCCGTGAATTCATCTTGTGTTGATTGCTTTGCTCTTAATTTGGTTAGTTTTTGATCTTCTCTCTCCTTCTTGGTCTTGCTATGCCAAGAACATGTAAGAGACAGATATGACCTCTAGAAATCAATCTCCACACATTTAGGCACTTGGGTGTTAAGTTCATGAAGAAACCAGGCTTTTGCTCTTTTTGGCCTCTTTGAGTGATTTCTTAATCCAACTATTTTTGCCTCGATTTCTTTAGTGTTATTGCTTGTTGTGACATGTGGGGAACACATCTAGAGCTATCATAGCTATTATCCACCCACAAGCAAGTCATATTCATAGTTTTTTTATTTTTGTCCGATTTTGGTACAACCTTTCTTCAAATTGAAAAAAGTCAGAACTTTGGCAATAATTTTCTTAATCGCTGATTGGAATAGATACTTGACATCTTAGAGAAGGTGCATATCAAATTTCATGTGATTGCAGTTTTGGTTTGAGAGTTAGCTCAATTTTAGTTTTTGACCCAGTTTTGATGCAACAGAGCTACACGAACCAAAAGATTCTAATTCTTTTAAGTTCTTTCAAGATTTTTGGTTGAAATAAGTTTTTAAAGTCATGATCTAGCCTTGGTTCAAATTTTAAATTTTTTGGATCTACGGATCAAAAGTTTCATGGATTGTTGGATTTAAAATAGTGCTGTTTTCATTTGTTCACGTGTTGAAATTACTGTAGCATCAAGATTTTTTGGAATTGTGGGTTGTTGATCTTCATAGCTTCTCATAATTATTGGAATGAAGAATTATTAAATACTTGGAGGAAAATTTGAAGGCGTCATTCACCCCTCTGTTGCCATACCAATTCTACAAGTGGTATCAGAGTCCAGTTAACTCTTCTCATAGATTTTACCCGGTCTTAGAAGCCTTGATTTCAGATAGGTATTCAACCAAGCCATCCGTTTTCGATGGAGTCGATTATCTTATTAGAAGGCTCGTATGCAATCCTATATGGAGACTCAAGGGCATGTAATTTGGATTAAAATTAAGAATCCTTATGCGGTGTCGGCCAATAACGAAGTGATCACACCTAAGGTAGAGGCAAACATGTGACACCCCAGCCCATGTTGGCTCATGTGTGTGTGCGCATGAATTTCTGGGTTAGTCTCACCTTGCTAGCTTACCTTGAGAAGCCCTTACATATAAGCCTAGGAGTTCCAATGGTAGCACTCCCGGTTAACCGTTTTGCACGAAGCGAGGACGAAAACGCAAGGGAATTGCTACATGTGCGTGGCCTATCCACAATGGGGTTAGGCCTACGCCGGTTTGGACCATAGGGCGTTACAAATGGTATCAGAGCCGACTCTGGCGGTTACATGGGCGCATGCGGGTCAGGGGCGCGGGCATATGGCGCATGGCGCGTGTGGGCCTGTAACAGACACACGACATGGCATATGTGCTGGCACTGAACGCACGGCCATGTGCCAAGAGGGGAGATTCTTATTATTTGCCCCAGTGTGGGTATGTTGCTCCGACGAGGACGTCGGGTCCTTTGAGGGGCGTGCATGTGACACCCCGGCCCATGTTGGCCCATATGTGTGTGCACATGAATTTCTAGGTTAGTCCCACCTTGCTAGCTTATCTTGAGAAGCCCTTACATATAAGCCTAGGAGTTCCAATGGTAGCACTCCTGGTTAACTGTTTTGCGCGAAACGAGGACGAAAACGTAAGCGGGTTGCTACGTGTGCGTGGCTTAACCTATCCAGAATGGGGTTAGGCCTAAGCCGGTTTGGACCATACGGCGTTACAAAACAGCAAGACACATAATTTTCTGTTTCAAGGGCTTAGTCAATCTGAGTTAGAGCGTGTTTTTCATTTAAGGTCTACTCACGAGATCTGAAAGACCCTTGCTAACTACCATGAAGGCTCTACCGCAATTAAAGAAGTGAGATAGAACTAACTAAAAAAAGACTACTAAAAAATCGAGCAACAACCTGGTGAGTATCTGAATGAGCTGTGGGTAAAATTTTCCAAGATCATTCATGATTTGCATGATGTTGGTCTTGTATTTGCTGAATCTGAGAATACACGCTAGTTGTTATATGCACTTGACCCTTCTCAGAGTAGCTCTTTAGATTCCTTGGACTTTAGCTCTTTTGGATTTTCATTGTCTATCTTGCACCCTTTGAGTGATGAGTAGCTAGAGAGGTTCCCTAGGGATGACCTAACCCTTCGATCCATAAAATTCAAGACAGCCTACAATAAGGTGAGAAATAAGAGGAGAGGTGGCCTTGTCACAAGCTTTAAGTGTGGTGAGCTGAATCACATTCGGGCCAAGTGCCAACAAGCTAGATTTTGATCGGAATTTTCCTTGTGATTATTTGTCCATGATCTTTATAGCTTTCATATCTACTGGAGTAAAGAGTTTTGTTTCCGCTCAAAAGAAAAGATTTTGAAAAGCATCGAATTGAATTTGGGCTTCTATTCATCCCCCTCTAGTCACCATACTCGATCCTACAAATAACAATGCTACAGTAAAAGCCAATGGCTTATCATGTTAAATGAATAGTGATGGCTTTTAGATATAGGATGTGGTTTATGGCTTTTGGCTGAAATAAATAGTGATGGCTGAAAATAGTGTCTTTTAGAAAGAGGGGGTGAGCGGTGAAAAAATAAGAGAGAGATGTGTGCGCGTGACAGGAGTAAGAGGAGTAAAATGTGTAATGCACCCATGACCAGGGGCTTATCCTCGGAACACGATAGTAGAAATATGAGTAAATCTTGAATTTTATCCCACGAAAGACTTTTAATTTTAATTAGCACTAATTAAAGCACTACTTAATTGCGAGTGTAATAAAATATCATGTACACTTAATAGCACTACATGATTAGTGCTAATTAAATATAATTAGCACTAAATAAAATAATATTAATTTAGTGCTTTAATTAGCACTAATTAATTACTATTAATACTAATTTATTGTGATTAGTACTAATTAATTGTGCTTAATGCTAATTAATGGCTGAACAGTGTTGCATAGTATTGCTACAGTGCCCACCGCATAACAATGGTTCGGCAGGAGTCGGCGGCTCCCTACTACGCGTGTCCGACTCGATAGGGGCCGGCCTGCCGCGCCGACTCGCGTGCTGCCTGAGCCCCCTGTCGCACATCACCCAGCCTGCTGAGCTATGGTGATGCGGTATATGACATGTGTCATCTGTCATATCTTATGATCTTAGAAGGAGGTTTATTTTTGCAAAAAACGAGCAATAAGGGCTATTTTCTGAAAGGATATGTTGCTTGAGGTCTAGATATGTAAACAGTTCTCGCTAGAGAGAGATATAGCCATGGGACGAGTCAATCATGCATGATTTTTTAGAGGTTTCATTTATATCCTAGGACAGAAACTTAGAGGCAAACTTCACGAATGGGCCTTTCCTGTTCCCGCGGCTGTGTTTCCATCCGTGTCCCCTCAATCAAACGACTGGAAAACGGCCACCTGGTAAAAATAATAGTTTACATGATTTTTTTCTCACTCTTGTGATATTGTTTTGATATTTTTTATTACTGTTAATAAGTTTTATTTATATCTTTTAAAATAGTAATTAATTGTATTGAAATATAATTAATTACTATTTTAAAAGATATAAATAAAACTTATTAACAGTAATAAAAATATCAAAATAAGATCACAAGAGTGAGAAGAAAAATCATGTGAACTATTTTTTGCCACGTGGCTGTTTCTCAGTCGTTTGATTGAGAGAACACGGATGGAAACACAGGCCCGGGACAGGGAAGCCTCATTCGGTTTGCCTGTCGTCTTCGATCGGTCCACCAACGGATCAACCTGCTGATTGGCTGATCGCTGGTTTTTTTTCTTTTGGAGAACACTAAATTAAAAATCGAGATTTCATTCGTTATGGGCTGGCATGATCCATTTATTTGTGCAAATTGAAGCCCTGCTGATGGCGACAATTATGTAAATTAAAATCCCTTGTATTTTTTTTAGAAACAAAAATTCCTTGTACCGTTTTTTTGAGAAAAATCTCTTGTACTTTTGATCGATGTGCAAATTTGAAGTATCAAAATATTCGCCTTATGGAGTGATGTGACGTTTACCTGTACACACATATTAATTTGCATCCTCATGTATTTAAGTAAATTACTGATTATTTACTAACAACCATTCGTAACACTTCAAGCAGTCTAATCTACACCAACTGTTACGTAATTGGTTGCTTTGCATAACATGCTTACCCCAGTTGATGCGAATGGTTCTAAGTATGCAGTTAGGCCCTGTTTATATAGGCTTTTATTTGTGACTTTGTTTGATAAAATTAAAAGTTAATATAAACATTTAGCGATCCAAAACGGCTTCTCCACTTTTTTCTTGTTCTCGTCTCGCTCCAAGAATAAGTTAAAGAGTCACGGGTATATTACGCACCTCACTAATCTTGTTTGTCTCGCACATGCATCTCTCTTTTATTTTCCCCACCGCTTATTTTTTCCTTCTAAAAATCATTTCTTTCAAATACCACTATTTATTTTTAATAAAAACCAAGTAGCTGTAGCTAATATGATCAGGCCATAAGCCTATTACCACACCGCTCGTATATAGGCCGGATTGCGCCAGGGTTTTTACTATGCTGAACTGTGGCTTGCATCAAACTGGTGCGATTTAAGGCATTTGCCTCTTAGAAAAATTCACTTTAATCCAACATAGCATTACCAAACTATGTATGGGTATGCAAGTTGCAACACATGACCTTTTTTGTTTCAATTCCTGGCATGGTGTATTTAGTTTTTGCCTAGAACAACATATTGTAACTTGGTTTTGTATATTTAGGTACTGGATGCTTTCCTAGCGCCAAGGTCAGAGTTGTGGGTGTTCAATGATGTCCCTAACATGGACAGAGAAAGAAAGCTAATTGATGGAGGTCTGGACTTTAGTCGTCTAAAAAATATCATTTTTATTCATCGTGAAGGAAATGTTGTTATTCGCCGTCACTTGGAGAGCCTCCCTTTAGAATTGTTTGATTATATAAGTTCTGTAAAAATAAGATTGTAATTCCTGGAGAAAACATGTGTCATTTTAATTTCCTATGAATACAATTGATTGTTTCTTTGATCTGACTGATACTTAAAAGCAAATTGCAGATCTTGATTTTGGTAGATGAATCTGTGGAAGATTTAGGAATCCAAATTGATTCGAGTTCCCTTGCAACACTACTGCTAATAAGAGTCATTCAGGTTTTCTCTAGGAACAGAAAATTATTTAATCTATTCTTCTAATTTTGGATTTAACTCATTATTGGTTTCGATCGTTTCATCTTCTCATCACATGTGATTGTCTTTGATTATGTGCTATCTTCATTTCTCACTTATCTTTCCAAATGCTATTCTAGGATCTTTACAATAACTAAAGATTGTTCTCGCACTCTTGACTAAACTAGGCAAAACGTTTTCCATTCAGGGAAGCGGTTTCAAATATTTTTAGAACTCAACAATACGAAGTTATATTTGTATACCCACGGGATGAATGCATGTAGCATGGATATTAATTAGTTGTAAAATTTGTTTTTTAGTTGCAATGCACGGACACATAACTAGTTAAGTGACTAGTTAAGTATATAAGTAGTAGTAAAGATGAACAAACTTGCTCTGCCTTTGGTCCTTTCCCAAAAAAAAGATTAAGGAAAACAAAACAAAATCATTTTTGGGCCAGCACAGCCCAACCGACCTGCTAGTTTGGTCCAAGATTTGAGCATGGTCGATCCACCTCAAGTTGCATTAGTAGCCATGAATAGGCCCAATCCGTCCGGGCAAGAGCTGCCATGCATGGTCGAGCACTCCAGCCCGACCCACTAGGCCCTTCCCTTTTCTCTTCCAGATCAAAATTCAGTCTTCCTCTAAAAACAGACCAATATTCTGTCTTCCTCTAAAAAAAGATCAATATCCAGTCTTGTCAGTCTTCTTTCAAACTAATTATCTTAATTTATACGCCGGCTGTTTTTTTTTTGTAAACTTAATCGACAATATTGAAAATCTGACACCCTTCAGCCAGCCAGCTCCTGGAGAAAGCTAACTCGATCCTCCCAAACAGTCAGTAATCTAATTAGTCAAGTAGCTCAGCAACGAATTATATATCTTGATTGCTAATTCAGACGATCGACTAATGATATATAGGATCATCAGATATAGGTGTGCCTACATATACACATATGCCATGCCCATCATACATCAAGCATATATCTATCCAACTCCCAGTTGCGCATGCAACGATGCAAATATGCAATGCCCCAGCTGAGCGAGCTGATTCGTCGGCCACCCAGAAACGAATGTGCGATCGATCGAGTTGGAAAACCTGAAACCTCATGACTTTTCCACGGAGGAATAAATAAAAGAGCATACCATGCATCGATCAATCGATTTGCTATATGTGGAAGGAGTTGCATGGAATCATTTTCTGCTTTGGCATATAATGTTGGCCTCTCCGTGGTGGTGAGGCCGGCGCCGGCTAGAAATCGTACGGCCTGGATCGATCGACGTATCTCTCTCAAGTCTCAACCATCTACTCAATCTCCATATTTAAGTCAATCCGATCGAGCCGTATGTTTCCCGAGCGAATGCCATCGAAATTAACGTCTCGAGAGAAGAAAAAAGGTGACGAGTTGAATAGGACAGGAACCTTCGTTACCATCGCAAGATTAGGTTAAGGTTCTGTTTCAAACAGTTTGTATTTTTAAATAAAATGGTTTTCATAAGTTGTTTGTAAGAGTTATTATAAAAATCGTTTTGAACATAGTAGCTTTTCAATACGAATATCCCGTACTCTTTTAGTCTCCATCACAATCAGCCAAAAAAAGACAGCGAAAAAACCAAAACTCATAATACTTTTATACAGGGCCTAAGCGTGCCATGGCTTCTTTTATATATATATAGCTTATAAGAAAAAAAAAAGAGTTAAGGGAGCGTTGGATGTTACATATTTTATTCCCTCTAAAGTGGGGCTTCTTTTTCTCCCTCTTTTTTAACCGATTGGTTGCTGTCCTGCATTTTACCAGTTGAGTTGGACTTGCCAAGTTGCCGGAGCTACTAGACATAATTGGAATCGTAAACAGAGATTGTGTACGGCTATTCGTGTCCTATCTGCGGTCGCCGGTGACTAGTAGTACTTTTTGTAGCTATTTGTGTCCTATCTGCAGTCGCCGAGTTTTTAGCTTTTTTTTCCTGTACATTTTAATTTTATATTTACAAGAATAATCATAGTCACATAATAAATATAAAAATATTATTTTTACCGTACGATAATTAGACGGCAGCGCTATAGAGCTAATATGTGGTCAGCGGTGCCCCGTAGCCGTGCAGCAAGGGCATGCCGCCTGGCCACCGTGTGGCCTTGCGCCTGCCACCCAGCCTGCTTAATTACCTGCTTTAATTAGTAGTTTATATTTACTGCTTGTAAACTTTTAATATAACAAATGAACTCAAAAATTTATAAAATTTTATATGCAGCCTCCTGACATAATAGACTTGATTGTGTAATTTTTTTATAATTTTACCCACTCTGAATGTTGCTCAAATATTCATACGATTATGTTATACGTAGGAGTTATTACATATAGCAAATAACTTAAAAAAATTATGAAATTTTATGTGCAGCCTCCCGACATAGTTGACCTAATTGTCTAATTTTTTTGCGAATTGTATCCATTATGAATTTTGCTCGAGGAGGGCTGGCGCGCCCGGGTAATACATGTATCAAATCTTGTTTGTAAGTTTTTTTATTAATGGTAATATATAATAATAATATTTTTTGATTGATCCGATGAAAATAATTATGGGGGGTAAAGAGCAATTTTTGTATGTAATGTATGTAGCAAATCTTGTTTGTTGGTTATTTTTTTAAAATAAAAGGGCAGAAAAGGTTGGTTGGTTCTTTTGTATTTTTATAGATTCTCAACGGTATAAATCTGTTTGACTGATGATAACATTTTATGGTCATCGTATGTTTTTGTACTGCGATAAATTTGTGAAGAATTTTGTACAAATGATTGAGGTGGCAATGATTCATAAGTATAAAGATAAATAATATTGTGATGCAACAGGGAAGCCATTCACGGAGGAGAGCTTTAAAATAAATGGCGTAACGATTTTGGGCTAGTCGGTTTTGGGCCGTAGTTCACCGTAGCAGCGCAGCCGTCGGTCGCCGTAGGCCCAGGGACGCACAGGGCGCCTCTCCATACGCCGACGCCACCACCGGATTCCCCTCTTGCCCAAAATGCTTGTGACGCGTTAAAGTTTTAGGCTTAGCCGCCGTTGTGCCCTCGCCATGGTGGCAGCCGCTGACTTCGTGCGAAGCCGCGCACCGCCTTACGTCGTCACGTGCTGCGCCGTCGCCACCCTGGAGGCCGCCATCACCGTTGTGTCCCACTTTTGGGGTCACCCGCCGTCGTCGTCTATTCCCCTCACTGGCGTTGAGCTCGGCCGAGCCGCCCCCATGGCCGCCATCCCTGGTTCACCTCCCCCTCCCTGTTTTGATTGGAGAAGAAGAGTCTGACTTACGGGTCCCACGGGCAGAGATAGATAACGAAGGGGCAAAAATCATAAATCATAAATCATGATATTCCTACCGCTCAACGGAACAAAGAAATGAATGCAATTAGTAAATTCCGGTCAAAAAAATGTATTTTTCAAATGCACATGTAGGATAAGACATTCATGGTGGGCACCTGGAAGAAGGTGTGGTCGAAGAAGACTTATCTTTAACAAAATGACAACCCGTGACAGTGGTTGCAACGATGCAACATGCAACCCCGACTGGGTCTTTCTTGAATTGACCGTAGTCTAGATAATTCCTTTTGTGGCTTAGCTATGTCCTTGAGTGTTCAAGGATCTCAGGATGCCTGTCGCAAAAAGATTGATATATGGGAATTAGTCAGCTAGCTACGATTCACAGCTTGGAATATGGGTATGTTCTTTACCTCATAAGCCAGCGGCCTTTAGTTTTTGCTACAGTACCTAATTTTTAAATGGGTATTTTCTTAAGACGAGGTCTACAAGTTAAACGATCTACACGTAAAAAACCCAACATTTGTACCAGCCAAAATCGCAAGTGAGTATCTGTCTCTCCGTAATCTGTACCGTAAACAGCCAAAATTCAAAAATTTCAGCCGAAAAGCCAAAAGCCGAAACCGAAAAGAACATACCCTATATATATAGTTGAGCGACCTTGTTCAAAAGTTTTGTGGCTTTTAGCTTTTAGCTATCTGCGACAGAGATTGAGAGAGTAAGAGGACACTCGCGTTGAGAAGCCGCTCCATTCAAATCGGCTCATGCAGTAACTTCTATAAACGACTTATAGAAACCACATTGAGAAGCTACTCCGTTCAAAAGCCGGTTTCTAAAAGCCAGAAGCTATTTGGAACATAGCCTAAATCCATCGAAAACTTAAGGGTGGATTCTTTTGGGCTGTGGCTTTAGCTTTTGCCTGGTTTTTGATTTCTGGTTGTTTGCGAGAGACGGTACGAAAAGGAAAAAAGTCACATACGATTTTGGCCAGTATATCTGAACTCGGTACAATGTCTATTATAATCTATCTGTAGACTCCGTCATAAAAAGACATAGTGTGAAGGTGAGTTACTGTAGTAGACACTCAAAAAGCCAAAGTCGCAGCTCTCTCGAACCCCGCCATAGTTCCTCTACGTGGAGTAGGGCTAGAAAAATAGCTCGAAACTAACGAGCAGGCTCGGCTCGGACTCATAAATTTTCGAGTTGAGCCAAGCTTTTATCCAAGCTCACAAAATAATCGAGCCAAGCTTCAGCCGCTCGCAAGCCTAATTTGGCTTGTGTCCAGTCTGCATTCCAGGTCTCCAGCCCACAGTCCCTCAGGGCCAGGTCCACTAACAAAATTTGTTGCAGATACAAGTGAAAGCAGAGAGTGAAAGAGCTGGTTAAATTAAAGTAAGTAAATTAGACTAATTCAGCATGTAGAAAATGCTAGCATTTTATTTTGGAGCTAGACAATAGTCAAGTAGTAGTTGTTGCATGCCTGCTATCTGCTACTGTATATATACATCGTTTGGGAAGTAAGGAATAGGAGTAATTATCTAATTCAGGCAAAGATTTTGCTCTCACATATTCTTATGTTCATAAATCATATTAGTTGTTCTTACATATTCACATGTTCATAAGTCGTTCCCAAAATAGCTTTACACATGTTTTTAAATCTTAGCTAGCTTTGTCTATGATTCACCATTTTCTTGGAAGTTTTGGCCCCTAAGTAAAAATACACCTAACAATATATTCATTTTCGTGTTAGCTAAAGCCCATCATCTGCAACATGAGACTTGTGAAAGCCGACCCAGATAATGACCATGGCATTCTAATTTAACTTTTTGCTTTATTCCTAGTTATCAAGTAAGGGATCAAACCCAGAAGATGGCGATTGGGGGGACATGGATGTTGGCATGTTGCTGATCTTTGAAGCTTTTGCCTAGTATAGAAACTTGTTTCTGCCTTTAGTTGTACATATGGCTTACAAGATTTCCCTTTAGAAATCTTGTTGGAGATCTTGGTGTTTGCAAATACATTTTGTTCTGACCTGATAAGCTAAAACATGCTTGTGATGGGAAGCTACCTTCATTTGTTTCATCAAAAGGCAAACATACTGTTGAAGTGTTGAGCTCATGGCCGTTGGAGTCTTGCAGAGCCGATTCTTACTGCTGGCGGCTGAAAAACAACGTGTGGCTCCCTAGCCAGTTCAAGCCAGCGTGAGCCAGGCTTCTAGCTCATTTTTTGAACAAGCCGAGCCGAAGCTTCGGACAAGCTCGGCTGAGCCTGACTCGAGCCAGTTCAGCTTACTTATTTCCACCCCTAGGCCCCAACATGGAGCGTAGTTTGTCGCGCTTCAAGCCAGTTTCTTGAGGCCTCCTTTGGACGGGCTGGGCTTAAGCCAAACCCTAGGCCACTAAAAAAATGAAGTTAAACTCTTCCAAATTAAACAAGGGAGATTGGAGCATTTGCCCCATACATAAACATGAAATTTGATGATTTACCCTATTTGTCTCATTGACATGTGAGCCTTGGACCCACATATCATTGAGACATCACAGGACAAATCATCAAATGCAATGAAAGGTATGGCAAAAGATCAATTACCTCATTAAACATTGGGATATGCCAATTGTGTTGATGCATGCCTAGTTACCGATGGAAGTGATGATGTGAGAATTTGTCGATAGTTTCTCATAAATACAAGCAATTATTTCGGAGAACTATTTTCTCCAAAAAACACTTTTGCATGCACCCACTGGCCGTCATCAACCATATGGACAGCGAGCTCCTACCAACTGGTTGGCTTCATGACCAGCTTTGGCCTGCATGGCATGTGAGATGCAAGTCACAAATTGTATTTGATTTAATGAAGCTGGAGAGGAAATCTCGTCCACATGCCATTGGCCGTTTCCCCGCCTCAATATGAGATGTGGCCAGGATGTGGAGGATCTGTTTTGTGGTCATGGCTGCTTTGATGATGTGGATAAGCCAACTTGGCTACAGAGAATCCATGACAAAGTGAGGAAGAAATTCATAGAGGGGTCAACATTTTAGGATCTTCGAATCTTAAGAAAATGAGTTCAATTTACATAAGAGTTGGGTAAAATTCTTGTGTTCTGAACATGGCTTTAACATGGTGCTTGATAATCTGTTGTGTTTTAAGCAACCAATGGATTCGTCGAATTGGTACGCCATTCGAGCTACTAGCTAGCCTACACGATAGGACTACCGTCTCCTTCAACTACATGTGTGTGTGTATATATATATATATATATATATATATATATATATATATATATATATATATATATATATATATATATATATATATCGTACTTTCATTGTTTCTTCAAAAAAGGTGTAAGCTAGACAAACATCTGACCTTTTCTAGAAAGAAACATGTGAATTTTTGACACATGGTCAATTAAAGATATACTTTCTCCGCGCAAAAACCCAAATGCATATACGAGCACAAAAGGAATGCAAGTACCCCTAATTTATTTTTCTTTATTTTTTTTAGAACAGTTATGCATGAACAACTGACCATGCATAGTGGGAATCCATCAAATAATTGTCAACGTTTTATTATCAACATCAGAAGGAAAAAGATAATTAAACTAGGAGCCTCCCACCTGGTAGTCAAATTAATTGATTTGATCGCTGCGTCCCCGTATGTATTGTGGGCACAGTGGTTGGTTAGTCGGCACAGGTTTTTTTCTTTCAGATTTATTATTATTATAGTC
This sequence comes from Bonia amplexicaulis, assembly GCA_036346245.1. NCBI lineage: Eukaryota > Viridiplantae > Streptophyta > Magnoliopsida > Poales > Poaceae > Bonia > Bonia amplexicaulis. The sequence continues at coordinate 7,112,136 of CM070743.1, read as the reverse complement.
GGCCCCAGTCGTACTCTCAACCTCTCCTGCATTAATTTCATGTCATTTTTTTCTACACTCGTTCCCATGTTATGTATCACCGTCAATCTTTCCTAAGAGAAATTTCTGGAAAAAACGCTTTGCTTGTTCTAATTTCAAGCAGAGCCGTTTCAGACAATCAGATTTTATATTCGCTTAAGTGGTCCGTTCATAATGGCGGTGATTGTTTAGCATAGCTGTCAATCTTTCCTAAAGCTGTTCTATTAAATATAACCTTTTCTTTTTCTAAAATTTTAAATTTAATTATGCTAAAAAAAACTAACAGTAACTACAGTGCAAAAAAGCTCCAACAGTGTCAAATAAACCAAAAGCTTGAGCTTTTAAGCCCAATGGAGCACAACCTTAAGATTCAAAGAACTCAAAGGTCATGGGATCTATCATTTTGTTAGAGAGAATCAAATCTTGACATTTAGCTAGACAACCAATGCAGATAAGCTAGCTAAGGATGTGAAAACACTAAGATGTATATAGCTTACAGTGTCTGTGCAATATAGTTTTTGGAGAGCGTTGAAGCACCTAAGTAGTTTCCAAAATTTATGTGACAAATTAGCTCAAAGAGTTTGTAACTCGGTTTACTAGGTTTATTAGTTGTAGTTAACACTATATATAGAAGCATGCATGAGGTTAATTACTCCAATTTTGTTGGGTGTCTCCAAAAGAACATGAGGCTATACGTGCTATAAAGATGCCCTTTGTATCGCTTCATGTCATAAATAGGCTCTCAAAATGAAGGTTGTAAATGTCTGATGAAATTTTTACTGCAAAAGCACACCAAATTGAGAATACGAATCAAATTTGACAGTACGAGCTGCCGAATAATAAGGCAAACATAATTCTCGGTCACATCACCAGACTTAATGAAATTATTCTGTACTAGATGATTTTGCTTTCTTGTAGACCCTCCAACGTTGACATAAATTTAATTTGTAATAGACCAACATATTTTTTTCCCCATGTACTGTACTATGATTATAAAGGTTTCCGGTCACATACGAAAATAATAAGTTGCCTCTAAAGTTGTCAAATATTGCTATGAATGTCCTGCGAGTAACTTGGACGTGACACTAACCTCGGAAGTGTGGCAGGGATTTCATAGATCTTGAGAAACAGTTGGAATTATGGCTTCCAAAAGGATCGTATTTATGTTGCAGTGACACGAATTGTAGTTGGACGATTACATTAATTATTAGTAGGAGATTTCTGATTATATTTCCCCCTTTTTTTAGTGAAACAGACTTCTGTGTACAACAAAATTTGCAGATCTATATCTTCAATAAACTGTAAAGTTGTTCTTAAAAATAAATGTATTAATTAAATGGTTCATTTTTTTGTAAATGTTTCTTGATTGTTAAATCTCTTGCACTCTAATTTAGAATTAGTGTACCCTATATAAATTTTTTAGGGAAGTACTTTTTTGCTAATTTTATTTTTATAATTATTTTAATATGTAGAAGGAGAAATTATGTTGACAATAATTTATATATTTTAGAGGTGCATTTGAGGCAAAATGAAATACAATGTTGCGGAGATGTTTTTGCTTCAACCAATCCTCTGCCAGGCTAGACTATTTCATGTTTTTGCGTGGAAAATCCTTTACCATTTCATTGTAACGGTAGATAACAATTGTATTAGACCATTTCTTCAAATATTACCATCTGATCGAATGATCAATGTATTAGTAGAATAACTGATATAATGAAGTGAAACAGTGCCCTAATGTTATAGATTAAGAAGATATAAAATACCAAATAAATCTATGATATTGTTTTTTATATATTAAAAAAAATTGTGAATGGCACGATGTCCTTGACATACAATGGTCGAGGATGTGAATACTGGAAATCCTTGCTTTAATTGTCTAGATGGAAGAGCCAAATTACGTCACCCATTCAAGCAGAGCATGAATGATTGCTGCGTGTTGAACGTAGGGGTGCAAACGGATCGGATTCGGACGGATATTGTTGTTACCATATTCTAACCCATATTTTTTCTTCGGATTCGGTACCAATCGGATTCGGTGCCGGATCGGTCGGGATTAACCCGAGCCATTTGCACCCCTACTTGTTTGTAAGGAATGCATGCAATACAACAAATGGAGTAGGAGGACATACTGTCAAGAACTTGATGTTACTACTTAATAGCTGATGTGAAAGATTTTATTTTACCATTACAAAAGAAAATAAAACGTCAAATAGTAGCACTAACTTGAAGACGTATCGGATTCGGGACGGATATTGCTGTTACCATATCCTAACCCATATTTTTTTTTCGGATTCGGTATCAATCGGATTCGGTACCAATCGGATTCGGTGTCGGATCGATCGGGATTAACCCGACCCGTTTGCACCCCTAGTTGAACTTTCTTCTTCTCCTCCACTATTAAAATTCAATTTTGGTTTCAAAAAATATATTAAAATTAAAATTTCTGGACTGAAGCACATTGCATATAGAAATAATTACACAGTAAAAAATGAATATGTGGCAGCATATAGAAATAATTACACAGTAATAATTTTATATGAACCGTTTGTGATGTCCGCAACTTTCACAGACGGTTCTTAACACGAATCGTCTGTGATATCTCATTTATCACAAACGGTTCGTGTTAAGAACCGTCTGTGAAAGTTTATAGACGGTTATTAACACGAATCGTCTGTGATGTCTCAATTATTATATACGGTTCGTGTTAATAACCGTCTATAAAAATATCACAGACAGTTGCTAGTATAAACTGTCTGTGATAATTTAAACGTAGACGGTTAACCGTTTATGATGTAGCCGTCCAGTACAGCCTTTTTTTAGTAGTGTGTGACAAATAAAGAGCAATTTTGTCAGGACATGCAAATAATTTCGATCGTGTCGTTGTTATTAGAATAAAGGAGTCGACCCACTAATAGCAAGTGCTCCTAGAATCCTGCACGCCTTTCGGAAAAAACTGGTTATTCACCCATTGAAAGCAATATATATTTAGAGGTAAATGTGATATTAATGTAAAAGCACTATGCTAATTTTGGCAGCACATGTAATTCTCAATATCGGCTAATATGATTTCATATATGTAATTATGCATTACAAATTTTGTGCCAAATGAAGATTCATTCAATATTTATGTTTATGTTGCAGAATAAAAGTAGGTAAGATTTATAACGGTGAAAACATGCAAAGAATACGAGACCAGTTCAAACAGCACATTTTTAAGATTTATTTAAAGGTTCTCTCAAAAAAAGATTTATAAAAGGTATAGATTGACTATGTACATATCAAAACTTTATAATTGACAGAACACTTATTTGATATGTGTGTGTGTTGTAAAATATTTTTATTATACATTACTTATAGTGTATAAATTACGTACAAGTCTATACGGCACACAACCACACGAGATTTTAAACACTTTAAATTTAACTAGAAAATACAAATATGATATACTAGCTTGCTTAATCATGAACAGGGTACTGTGATGCCAGTGATTTGATCGCCAAAGTGCCAAAACAGCCTTAATAATTTCTTTTGAGTTAAAAATTAGGAATTATAGCAAAGTATGGGAAAATGTCTTTTTGCGAAAAGATACTTTTGGCAATGCAAAAATGAAAAATAGAGACAAAAATGTATTTTTGGCAACATCAAAATAACGGTAAAAATGTTGAAAGAAAGCTAATGATCCCAAAAAGATATGCAAAGCTAAAGGCAAACACAAAAGACTAGTGTTGAAAAGGGTTTTTCTCGTAAGGACATAAATTATATGGTTTAGAGTTTGTTCTAGGTCCCGTTGATCTTGGAGACCAAATTTATCATGACTTAGCTCTGTTCCAAACGGCTTAAAAGCTTTTAGCTTCTGATTTTTAGGTTTCAGAAGTCAAAAGCCACTTGGAACGCGTTTTCTTAATTTTGGCTTTTTTTTACCTTTTTTATTTTTCTCTAATTCATTTGTATTGTCCATAATGATATAATAGTGTGTATGTGTGTATATATATATATAATTGCATGAACCAGAAAAAATTAATATTCACTACGGTATAATCTCTACTATTATATAAAGAGGAGTTGGTGATCGTTGGTGCGTTCTCCTCTCCTCTCTCTATAGCCATCCGATTTGATCTGGACCATTCAACTCTCTCCTCCTCTCTCTCTTAGGATACAACCGTCTACCCCCTCCACGTTCCCCATCTCCTCTCGCATTCTGGCCACCCTTCTCTTTTTGTCGTTTGCTCTCTAATGTTTGATGTATGAAGTTGGTCAGACAGTAAGTTTCACCTCATAATTTTTATGACTCCGTTATAATACACGAGTCTCTAACTAGTTTTAGCTAGGAAGCAGAAGTTCGTTGGAGCGCCGTGGCCAGTAGCCCACGCTTGTAGTGGTTTGCTATCTACCTTATTTTGTTGGGCTCTGTACATACCGGACACGCAAGGTAGACCACGGTGGTATTTGATTGATCCGTATTTTCCGCTGAGACGCTAGAGCGACACATGATATTTCCTCGACAAAACTTTTGTATTGCCCAAACTCTCTGCATCGTTTCTCTTTTCATGCCTTCTAGAGAGGGATGAATGGAAGGGATGAACTCTGTACTTTTCCAGTTGAAGGTCTGAGGCAAATGAAAGGGGCTCAAAGCTTAGGGTTATTATTTAAACACCGTGGTATTGAAAGAACTAGCACACTGCCAGTTTGGGCCCCGCTGTCATTGAAACGACGTTTATACAGAAGTGCTACGAGAATGTTGCTCCTGAACAGATGAAGAAAGGCAGCTTCGGCCAATCAGACGCCTGCAGCGAAGAACCTGCAAACACGGTACGTGCAGACTAGCTACCGTTGTGACCTACTAAGATTACTAGGTTACTCGAAATGGTAAATCCCATGGTCTCCTGGGCTATGCACAAACGGCATGCATGCACCCTCCCCATGTTGCTTTGCTGCTGCTGCTCGGTCATCTGCAAGGTGTACTCAGCTCCTGCTCCCCTTAATCACTCCCCCTGCATGGACCCCCTCCCTTTCTCTCTCTTCCCCTCTTCCATCACTCTCTCTCCTCTTCCATCTCTCTCTCTCTCTCTCCGTCCCTGTCTGTAGGAATCCAGTTCAATTCAACCAGAATGTTGTACTGCTGTTTAAAAGCCACTGCGGTTGCCAAGGTCCCCTCTGCTTGCCTCTTCCTCCTTCCCACTGCTTTCTCTGCTGCTGGCGTGGAAGCCCCTGCTCTGCTCTCGTCTTCTTCACAAGTCGAGCTCTAGAGAGAGAGAAGGGGGGAGAGAGAACTGCAAGTGTGTGGCTGTGTGCTCCTCAAAGCAAGATTAATTGGAGGCTTTGGAGAGGAAGGAAGATATCTGGGCAGCAAATCTTGGAGCTAGGTAGAGAGGTTAGCTCTTGTTTCTAAATTGATTCCTTTTTTTTCTGTCTTCTCCTATGGTTTTTAATTCACCAGTTATGTTTGCTTTTCTTGTGCTGTTATACCCCTGTGTGGCCAAGATGCATGCTTTTTTAATATTTAAAAAAGATGCGATATGGTACTTTCACCCTCATCCACTCATTTTAACAGGATAATCTTAATTTTACTGCTGAGAAAAGCCTCTTGCTATTTTTTTCAGCAATAGAATTTTACTTGATATCTAGCTAGCTAGTGTTCTCTGGTTGATTGATTGGTAACCTAAAAAAAAAGGACCTTTTCTGCAGCCTTTTCGTTGTGTCTGTCGATTGCTAGCTGCTCAAGCTCTCCAGGTGCTTCCCCCCGGCAGGTTTACATGACTGGTAGGTTTTGTGGTGCTCCATGCGACCATGCTACATCTCTCATCCTTTTTCCCTCCTTTTTTCCCCAACCCTTCCCTGTGCATGTTTCTTGCAGTACTCCAGAGTCCAGAATCCACATGCGTTGCTTTTGCAAATTTATGTATTTTTATTGGGCCTGCATCTTTTCTCATATCTGCGTGTACTAGAGCATTAATATTTCCCTTCTTTTGCCATGTCTTGTGACACATGCCTTCTTGCTCCATTTCAAGCCAAAGCAAGCTGTGCTGCAAGATCCTAGACAAGAGACCATTGTTTACAGTTATCGATATTGTTACTGGCATAAAAAAAATTGCTAGAAGAAGAGCTATTATCTTGTCTTGTATTCACCCCAAGTTCCCATGGAGTTTGTTTTGATTCTTGGAGCTGAATTTCTTTTGTGCTTCTTTCTTTCCGATTCCTCTGCTTCTGCAGTGAACTGAAGGGAATCATCATCGTCATCGATGGTTGTGGCGATCTGAGCCATGAACCAATTCGTCCCTGACTGGGGCAACATGGGAGACACCTCCAGGCTACTGGGGTTCGCACTTGATCGCTCAATTCATCAAAATATACAGTGGAGCGTAAATCTCCGCGTCCAATGATCCGATCTCTGTGCGAGAGGCTAAAGATTCTGATGCTTCTTGCATGGTCTGTGTTTCTTGCAGAGAAGACGATGACCTCATTGAGCTGCTGTGGTGCAACGGCCATGTCGTCATGCAGAGCCAGACTCACCGGAAGGTGCCGCCAAGGCCCGAGAAGGCGGCGGCCGCCGCCGCCGCCGCAGCGGCAGCGCAAGAAGATGAGGCGGGTCTGTGGTTCCCGTTCGCGCTCGCCGACTCGCTTGACAAGGACATCTCGGAGCTCTTCTGCGAAGCACCGGGGGCGGCGGCTGCGGGCACCGGAGAAGGTGTCGACGGCGGCAAGCCCTGCAGGGACGCCCCACTGGGGGACGACAAGGGCGGCGGGGCGTGCGCGGTGTCAGAGGCGCCGCCGCGCGACCTCATGCCGCCGCCCAAGTCGACTCACATGTCCTGCTCCAGGCAGCAGACGATCAGCATCGCGGACGGCGACGATAACGCCGGCGACCTGTCGGACCTCGTCCGGACGAGGACGGCCAGCGCGTCGGGGAAGGCCGCGATGGAGGCCGGCGCGTCGTCGATGCTGAGCGCGATCGGCTCGAGCATATGCGGGAGCAACCAGGTGCAGGTGCAGCGCGCGGTGAACGAGCCGGGGAGCGCCGGCCGCGTGTCCGACACTGCCGGTGGCGGTGGCGGCGCCGGCAGCGCGCTGCCCTCTGCTGTGGGGAGCGCAAATGCCAACGCCATCGGCAGGGGCCACGAGGCCACCGTCGCCTCCTCGTCTGGGCGGTCCAACTGCTGCTTCGGCACCACCACCACCGAGCCGACGAGCACCAGCAACCGGAGCAGCAAGCGCAAGCGGCTCGACACCGAGGACTCCGAGAGCCCCAGCGAGGTATGTCTCCCGAACAGTGTCATTCGTTCTTCATTCAATCCTTGCTTTCTTATTAAGAACAAAATGTGATCGACCATTCAATGCAGGACGCCGAGTCGGAGTCCGCCGGCCTTGCGCAAAAGCCGCCGCAGAAGCTGACGACGGCGCGGAGGAGCCGCGCCGCCGAAGTGCACAACCTCTCCGAGAGGGTGTGTGATTCTTGTCATCGATTCTTGCACAATGGCCATTACATCCTCTTCCTCTCTGACATCTTGTGCTGTTTCTGATGATGCAGAGGAGACGAGACAGGATTAACGAGAAGATGAGAGCCCTGCAAGAGCTCATACCTCACTGTAACAAGGTGCCAAACGCACACAAACCCACACCATTTTCTCCTCGTAAATCTGCAGAAATTCACCTACTAACCAATCTGCTACCTTCCCATTGCCAGACTGACAAGGCGTCAATGCTGGACGAGGCCATCGAGTACTTGAAGTCTCTACAGCTGCAGGTGCAGGTCAGTGGCAGCGCGCGTCCAATCATAGGCCGCAGCACGATGTACTACTGAACGAACTGGATGTTTTTGCCGTGAAATTTGATGACGCAGATGATGTGGATGGGCAGCGGCATCGCGCCGCCGATGATGTTCCCGGGCGTGCACCAGTACCTGCCGCGGATGGGCGCCGCGGCGGCGATGACGTCCATGCCACGGATGCCGTTCATGACCCCGCAGCCGATCGTGCCCAACACGGCGGTGAACCCGGTGCCTCTCTGCGCGCCGCAGAGCCACGGCCCGTCGGGCTACCGGACCCACATGCCGGCGGTGAGCCTGCCGGAGCCCTACGCGCACTACCTCGGCGTCAATCACCTGCAGCCATCCTCTCAGGTTCGGCGCGCTCGGTGCCAGCTGCCGAAATCATCTAGGCCGTCGCAGCTGTTTCAAAAACGGGAATTCCCGAGGAAATTTAGCATTTTCTCTTGACAAATGCTTTCATTTCCGCAAATCTAAGCACCGCCTCGCGGTGTTATTTGCCTATGTTTTTTTTTTACATTTTATTTTCTCTGCCGTTTTCTGAGATGTTTCGGCAGCATTATGCGCAGGGGGTGGGCTACTATCCATTAGGGGCTAAGGCCGTGCAGCAAAATCCAAACCTTCACGTGCCGAGTGGAAGCATGCCTGCTGCAGCCACCACGCCGGGCGAGTTGCCTTCGGAAGACGCACCAAACACAACAAGATCAGGTTTGCCGGCGCTCTCCTCTGAGTAAACTGTGTGCCGTTCATATTGACCTTTGTTGATGAATTTTATTTTTAGTTTATAAATAGTAACAATTTATCATGTAGAGAGAGAGGAATTCGTATGTGATTTCTGACTACATGGAACAAAGCATAAATGTGTGTGGACAAGAAAAAGGAAAATAGAGGAGGGACTAGAAAAGAAGCCTGACTTTTCGGAGCCCAATGATTAGTGGCATGCCGGAGAGGAAGGTTCTGTGTTGAGATTCTCCACGGTATTATTAGTAGTGGAGTTAGTACATTAGAAAGCAAACAGAGCACTTGAGTCTCAACAGGGCTTGAAAAGGTTTCGATTAGTCTACTACTTTAACATGCAATCCAAAGTTCCAAATACAATGGAAACTTCCATCACCCTGATAAACACTTTCTTTCTTTTAGGTACTCATGGTCCTAAACTATGTCATAGGTCAATATGTGTGTTCTACTGTTACTATCATATGAAAACTATATGTCATCTGACAATTACCAAGTGATTCTTTTTTTCTTTGCAAACAAAATTCCTTTCAATAAAAGAAATATCTGATTTAATCGGTCAGGATAAGCTTTGGTGGTGCGACAATCCGTCGTTTTCGGACAATTTTTACATAAACCAAAAATTAGGTCTTTGTAGCTAGCTCTTGGGCAGGTACCTAGCCATGTCAATCGTTTGTACTAATCTTAATTGGTTGCCATCAGTGTAGTCGTCAATGGTTAGTGGTTACGAACATATCTCTTGTGTCTTCATCTGTCCATGGTTTTTAGCAGCCTAGGATTTTACCTAATTTCCTTCTCATTCTTGGCAGGGTAAATAACCCAAAAAAAAGGGGTAAAAAAAATACATGGCTGCACTGATCTTGTAAGGAGTATGACAGTAGAAAAAAGGAGCTGCACAGCAGGATGGAGCAGAGGAAACGGTGGTGAAACAACAAGGGACGTTTTCTTCCATTTTCCCCCTTTTGAGAACTGTGCAGGAAATTTTAGCAAGTCGTGCGGATCTCTAACTGATTGTATTAATATAGTCTTGATTTTTCTTCGTTGATATTCCATCCAGTCTTTTTTTACTTGACGTTTTTATTTTTTACGGTCTTCAAAATACGACTTTGACCGCTACTTTTTATAACTTTACATGAAAATATACTAATAAAATTATAATATTGTGACACCCTAGCCCATGTTGACCCATGTATGTGTGCACATGAATTTCTCGGTTAGTCCCACCTTGATAGCTTAACTTGAAAAGCACTTACATATAAGCCTAAAAGTTATAATAATAGCACATTCGGTTAACCGTTTTACGGGAAGCGAGGACGAAAACGCAAGCGAGTTGCTACGTGTGCGTGGCCTATCCAGAGTGGGGTTAGACCTAAGCCGATTTGGACCCTAGGGCGTTACAAATGGTATCAGAGCTGACTCTCGCGGTTACATGAGCACGTGCGGGTCAGGGGTGCGGGCATATGACTCATGGCGCGTGTGGGCCCGTAGCGGACACACGGTATGGCATATGTGCTGGCACTGAACGCACAGACATGTGCCAAGAGGGGAGATCATTATCATTTGCCCCAGTGTGGGTATGTTGGTCCGACGAGGACGTCGGGTCCATTGAGGGAGGTGTATGTGACACCCTAGCCCATGTTGACCCATGTATGTGTGCACATGAATTTCTAGGTTAGTCCCAACTTGCTAGCTTAACTTGAAAAGTACTTACATATAAGCTTAGGAGTTCCAATAGTAGCACCTCCGGTTAACCGTTTTACGCGAAGCGAGGACGAAAGCGCAAGCGGGTTACTACGTGTGCGTGGCCTATCCAGAGTGGGGTTAGGCCTAAGCCGGTTTAAACCCTAGGGCGTTACAAATATTATGAAAGTATTTTTAACGATAAATCTAATAATATAATTTTTATATAGACAAACTAGATAGTTTTAAATTTATTGATAGTTAAAGTTTAGAAAATTTGATGGCACGGATTCTAGGAAGTAGTAAAAAAGAACGGAAAGAGTACATATGTACATGAGATTATTGTTGTTGCAGTCTACGACCACTCATGCCGTCGTTACGACCACGTTTGGAGTCGATACGACCGCTTTGGTGTCGGCTACGACCACGTTATAGCTGCTCCGACCATGCCTCCTAGCTCCGACTGCGTACTCGTAACTTCTGCTGAGAAAGTTATGACCACGTTGACGCTGCGCTGCGCTCCTCGTAACCGCTCCTTCGACCACGGTCGATCACCGTAGTCGTAACTCGATTACGATTACGCTGTGACTTACGACCACGTTGAAGGCTCTATCGACTGCTGTGATCATAACGTTTTACGACCACGTCTTCCTGGTGCGGTCGCCTACGACCACATCTTCTCGTTGTGGTCGTAACGCTTACGACCACGTCTTCTCCTCCTGCGGACACCTCCGCTCGCTGTAGTCGTAAGTCATTTACGACCACGTCTGCGAGCATGATGAACTCAATAATTTTCCAAAGCTAAACCGCTCTTTCTTCTCTTCTTTATATATTTTATTTGGGGGTAACAGAAGCACTTGAAAAAATATGTTGTACTACTCGACAACAAATTTTCCTCTCAATAATCTATTTGGATTTACCTTGATGACTTCATTTGAATCGATTTTATTTCTCCGTGGGTGTTCCTGCAATATTATTACATTGTAGGAGCTATCTGGTAAAACAGTGTAGATGTAAAAGGATCAAATGACAGGAGAAAGGTAAAGTAGTGCTTTCCCATTTGCTGACCTCTGAAAGCTATAACCCAAATCAGTACAGCCGCCTAAAACCTCATTCATCTATATTATCCACGAGGAATTTCACCATGTTAATTTTGCTCCAGAGGGTAGAGATTTCTGACCCCAGAGAAAGAAAATATATATATATATATGGTGAAGCTTGCCTAGATAAGCCAAGGTGTACTATATAATGCTTGTTTTGCAGAATTTCATTGTAGGCAAGCTGTGGTTGAAAAGCTTTATTAAGCATTGGAAATTGCATAATAAGGGCCCACAACGATCATGGCACAACACCATCAGGCCGGGATTTTAACTGTTGTGAATAATCATTCAAACATAATTAACCAATATGCATAATAGGGAGAAAAGTTGCATAATTAGCCATTTGATCGATCGTGGTATAAGCATTGATGCAAAGTTGCAAAAAACCAGCCTCATCTTTGAGCTTTAATTAACATGTAACTCCGAAGTATAGACGAGATTTGGATGGATCACATCCAAGTGTGAGCGACATCCTTCGTCATGTGGTACCACAGGGCAGCAGCAAATAAATTCTGGAGATCTTTTCCGCAATCAGGAACAAATATTGTTCCAAACCATTGGGAAGGCCAGAGGAATATTCTCATCTTATCGCCTTGTCCGTGTGGGCGCGACCCGATCGAGAGGCAGCAGCTGCCTGCCTGCCTGCAATTGAGCTCACCCATTCATGCAAATCCGTCATGTACTTTGCTCAACCATGAATGAGAGACAAGGTAGTAAGTACATGAAAAAATACATCTGGACCTGCCTGCCTGCTGCATATGCATGCAAATCCGTCAGAAACTGCTGCATGTTTGCTGGTGAGTGACAAGGTAGTAAGTACACAATTAGCTCACCCATTCATGTACTTTGCTCAACCATGAATGAGAGAAGCCAAATGCTAATAACCTTACAAAGTTTACATGGTAAAATTAATTCTGTGTACACAAGATGTGGGCAGTCACCGAGAAAACTAGCTCAACGAGACTCGAGCCGGCTAGTGCCAGCCGGCCAGTGTTGCAATTGAGCTCCAGCTCGAGCCTGATTCCTCATGGATAACCGGATTGGCCATCTTTGTTCTAGATATTTCTGAACAGCGGTAGCGTCAGGATGAGCTCTTATTCGTAGGCAGCACGGCCAGGGCAGGAGGCCTTGATGCATGGACCACCAGACAAGTGGGACCACGCTGTCGATTGAGCCGCTTCTTTCTCTCTCTCTGTTTGGCTCGTTAGGCTGGGTGCTGGGGCCCACTCAAGGGGATGGCCCCACTTCATTCTGCCCTGTAAACTGCTCAAGCTATTTTATGTAAACGTAAGGCTCAACATTTTCTAGCGGAGAAGATGCTTAGGGTCTATTTGGAACATTCAAAATAGCAAACAGAGGAACAGGAAAAAACGAATGAGTTGGACGTCATGCCCAATTGATTGGCCTATACGGATTGGAAAAAGGGAAAATACTCGAAATATGTGCTTCGATGCAACATAGGAAAAACACATAAATTTTGAAGTGATCGATAAGTTCTTTTAGATTTACTTGACTTTTCATAATAATTAACTTTTAAATAGAGTGTCTTTTCAATCAAGTGCTTACGTTAAGATCAAAAATCATAAATCGCAGCTAAAAAACCACCCAAAACAGGATTGTTGGCGTGTTCTGGATTCTGGTTGCACGGGGACATCTGGTGGAAAGGTTTGGATCACTAGCTTGCACCATCTCTGGCCTCTCATTTGGAACGAGATCGTCGTCATTGACGGTACACATCATATATAAAGCATGCATCTTATGTGGCCACGTTGATCTCCATGCTCGGTGCTCATATATAAGGCTATAAAGCGACAACTTCAATTCCTGTTACTGGCAGTGCAGCGCTTAGATTACAGGCGGTGACCCTGCCACGCGTACGTCACGATGAACATAGCGATCGTACGTGTGGCTGATCAAGAGGACAGCGCCTCGCTTTGCCAAGCAGTGGCGAATCTAGAATGAAAAATAAGGGTGGGCTAAAAAAAATATACATTCTTCTATCAGATCATAAGCTTTTTCTATAATTGTTAGCCTTACACCTCGATTGATTAAACTAATTTGTAAGATACATAGTTTTGTATTCTTATGCAATCAAATTCATAGTTTCATACATGAATACAAGCAAAGAAAAAGAGAGATACAATGGAGGTACCTTGCTAATGACAAGTGAATCCCTAAAACATGTAAATATGATTTCGGTAGGTAACAATCTGTACATCAAAAATAAAAAAAATAGTGATACAATAGCAAATTGTATCTAATTACTTAAATGATCATGAACATTTAAAATAAAAGAACCATACCACTAGCTTGAATCATGACTTTCACGAGGCAAATTCATTGGCAAAATCTTCTATTGGTATGCGATGCGCCGGATGGGCAATAATTTCATCCGGATTAAATTCTAGTCGAGGCTTCTTTGGTAGAGTTGCGCTCTCATCAGTTGGGGGAGTGCTAATTGAATTGCTTGTAAAATAATTACGCAAAGTTCGTTTCTCTATTATTGCAAACCTACAAATTAATTACTAATTGAGTATATACAACAGTACAACACTATGTCTAATAAATTGCTAATCAAATAAGCTCAGTAATATAACAGTATAACAAATTAATTACTAATCAAATAAACTCGGCCGTAATAGTATAACAGTATACTTACAAAATACAAATCACTGAATAACCAATAATCGTCCAAGGCTCCAAGCCAATCCAAATAACAGCAGGCAGCAGCAGCACCAAGCCACGCGGCCCACGCCTTCACAGACTCCACTCTCCACACATAGACACAGAGCACTTCACAGAATCACGCGACCGGTGGCGGCGGCGGCAGACTCACTCCGGTCTCCCGCCTCCCGCCTCCCGCTTCCCGGATCCCGGCCTCGGCGGCGTCGGCGCCTCCGCGGTCCCGCCTCCCGGCTTCCGCGGGCGCGGCAGCACTCACTCCGGCCTCCGGCCCCCCTCGGTGCCTCCCGCCTCCCGGATCCCGGCCTCGGGCGTCGGCCCCCCGGCTCCCGCGAGGTCGCGACGACCCGACCCGCCCGGGCGGCCGGCGACTGCCTCGGCCCTTCCGGCGTCCCCTCCGGATCGCTACGGCGTCCCGCCCGGGCGAATGGGACCAGATCTCGTCGACGCAACACGGGTGATTGGGTGAGCAATTGATTGGGGATTTGGGGAACAGGAGCTTGGGAAGGAATGGGATTCGGTCTTCAATTTGGGAAATTTGTGAGTCGGTGAACAGGCAGCATGTCTTGGATGTGTGGGCGGTGGGCGGTGCTTGGTGGGCTGTGTTTCTACCGGCGGTTCGGCCTTTCTTCTCCCCAGCTCCGTGCGACCGTGCCTTCACAGCTCTTTCGTCGGCGTCGGCCGGCTTGCCGCGCCATGCAGGGGTGTCGGCAAACCAGTGGAGGGTAGGCTTCAGCCTGATAAAGCCTACCCCATGAATTCGCCCCTGTTGCCAAGATATATTTGAGCCAACTAGTTTGGCACGATAAAAACAGCTACTTTCCTGTGCGTAGTGAGAATATGTACCGACCGCAAGTGGTCGGGTCACAATTCACAGACGGCAGCACAAGGGATCAGCGAGTGGTTAATTGTTCCAGACTCGCCGGACATATACATCTATCATGCTACAATAATCTAATATGCATGGCAATATGTGTACTGTTCCATGCTGCAGCCTCAAATAGACACCGGTCTAGCTTGGACTCTCAGGTTTAGGTAATCTCATGTAACACCCTAGGGTCCAAATCGACTTAGGTCTAATCGTATTCTGGATAGACCACGCATACGTAGCAACCCGCTTGCGCTTTCGTCCTCGCTTCGCGTAAAACGGTTAACCGAGGGTGCTACCATTGGAACTCATATGCTTATATGTAAGTGCTTCTCAAGCTAAGCTAGCAAAGTGTGACTAACCCACACCTTTATATGCATACATATATATAAATCATTATAGCTCGGGGTGTCACATCTCAACTCTACATGGAGAGTTCACAGTTACAGTAAAGAAAAAGGTCAGGACTCAGGGTGCATGCAGGCAGGCAATCTCCATGGCATTTCTCGCGAGGACCACATCATTCACAGGTAGCTAGCCATCTGTGCCCTCCTATACATACTTGGATCATGAACCATTTTCTATCATCGTGGCCTTTTGTCACGTACTCCTATACTAGTACAACCCAGTAAATGGAAGTCGCTACCACGCACCGAAGTTCATACTCTTTCCCTTATCGAATAATTCATGTTTTAAACCACCCGATGTCTAACCGTAACTTTTTTTTTTGGGGGTGGGGGATATATTTTACACTTTAGTCAGTTAGTTTTGTATCTGCCACTGCAAAAGAGCATATTCTTATATATCAATGCAAAAATATATGTAACTTTTTATCTGGCATGGTGGTCCTTGAAATTTCTGAAAAAGACCAAAATTCAGGAGCAAATCGAGCTTGCTGACGACGAACAAGGGCAATGTCCTCCCTTCAATTTCGTAAGTCTTTTCGCTCGATTCGACTGAAATAAGTTGGTTTATGACTGAAATTACACTGTAACTGATGCTGACTTATTTGGTACAACTAAATGTAAAAAAATTAGAAATAGAAAAAAATATTAGATCATCACGGACAATGCAAACGAATACGAAAAAAAGAACCAGAAAAAACACAAAAAAACTAAAAGGTCAGAAAAGGATGAAATTTAAAAATAGTGAAAAATAAGTTAGAAGCTAGAAACTCAAACCGAAATAAACGAGACCTTTTAAATGGACGAAGTATCGCGCCTATTTTGAAAATGGCCAACATCTTTCTTACGCAATTCATTCTCCGGCCTTTCTTCGTGTTGTGCCCAAGCTCAGCCACCGCCGAAACGCCTCTACTTTGAAACCTTCCTCATAGCTGGAAGAGGCATCGCTGATGCAAGTTCACCGTCCAATGGCCCGCATGCCTCACCGTCCGATGGTTCTTCTCCTGTCCTCGATTCTGACTAGGGGCCAACCCATTCCTCGAAACCAGAAAAAGGACATTTTCCCCACGGTTGAAAACCATCAACAAAATAGCAAAAACCGTCAGTAATAATTTTCCTAATATACAACCGTCAGGCAAATCCCCTCAGGTCTAGCTGGTCGAGAAAATTTAATTTGTCTTACAGTTAATCGTCAAGAAAATTATTCCTCATGATTTTTACTATTTTTCTTACATTTCTTTTGCCTGCCCATATAAATTATTTGCCCGACGGGTACTCACCGTCAGTAGAAATTAACCTGATGGTTTTTTAACCCGTCCTTAAAAAGAATTTGGCTGATGGGTATTCACCGCCAATAAAAACTATTATAACGGTTTCTTGCACGTCGATAAAAATTATTTGGTTGATGGTTATCTACCGTCAATAAAATTAATCTGACGATTTCTTGCATGTCGATAAAAAGAATTTGGCTGATGGGTATTAACCGTCAATAAAAATTATTCTAACGGTTTAGCTATTCACTGTCAATAACATTATACTGATGGTTTTCTTGCGCGTGGATAAAAAGAATTTGGTTAACATACGCATTGCCGTCTAGAAAACTAGCAGCCCAGATTTGCATTGCCGCCCAGAAAATTAGCAGCCCAGATTTAAGCATTGCTTTTAAGAAAACAAAACATGACCGCCCTTACCATCAGAAAATTGTACTAATGAGGAGTAATTCTAGCAACCCGGATTTTAGCAATGCTAGCAGAAATTACAATTAGATGACTACAATAATATTTGATTCATACACATCCATCATCACTTATAATCCAATGTCCATCATATATGGTCCACAATACACATCCATGCATCACTCCAAAAACAAATAAGTTCACTTCCAGAAAGACCACAATAAGAAGTATGCATCAATTCAAACCCAATATCAATTGATTCACAAGTCAAAAGATTACATCTAAATATTTGATGCAGAAAGCATTACATCTAAAGTTTTTTGTATCAGCTACAAATTTGTTTATTTGGGCTTTGACTCTCTCCTGTTAAATGCCTAGGTGCCTCCTCAAGCACTGTTGTGTTATTCCAAAATGCATTGGCTTGGGTTCTGAATTTATGGTCTCTAGGTAGAAAGCGTCTATGACAATCAGACTAGCAAGCCTTGCGACCGTTGTGGGGTTGAAATGATTTGCCTTCACACAAGCATTCTGGACAAGCGAACGAACCATATGTGCTCCAATCAGCAAAACTACCATATGCAGGAAAACCATGGACTAACCATAGATATACTTCATATTAAGTTTATAAAATACAGATACAAGAAACCAAACAACACGTCAATCACACATATCCATGTCTATTGAGACTCATAATCCAAAGTCCATAAACTCCGCGCACCTGCCAGCCGATCCTGTAGGCATTTAAGTATTTTGCACAAGTATATATTCAATCCCGAGTTAGTTTTCTCTCTGTTTGTTCTGCCATTTACTTCAATGCAGTAAATTTCTTTTAAAATGAACAGGGTACACGAGTAACAGCAACACACTGTCAACAGGAAAGAACACAAACTAACAAATCATGTATCACAGTATGTATAACTACATGAAACTACTTTCATTCCCATTGACTATTTGATCACAGTGAAGTCTAACAGAGCTCATACATACGAAAGAATCAACAGACTCAAAATACAACTTTCAACATCCATGTTTTCCTTTGCGAGATTCCAAAATCACTTGCTGTATTTTTCTTCTTCAAGGTCAACCAAGCAACCAATCAGCAAATAGCAGTGTAATACATGGTATTTCCAGCTTCTGATATAGACGTACCAAGTGACAGACAACACGTCACTTTTTCCCAGTTGTAACTCCAACTACAACGTTGCTAACCTGTGTCAAGTGAACAAACGTACTTAAGCACTCTAAAGTTCAATCGGCATTGGAAAAGACACAGTCGAGTAGATTTGAGGAAAATAAAGGTCTTACCAGTTTACCCTTTTCATCAACTGTCGCAGGGTTCTCGACAACAACGGTTACATTCTGGGGTTGAGATGTGGGCTGCCAGCAGATGAAATCAAAATGAGATAAATCACTCATCTTCAAGAACAATTTGTTAGACCATAAAATACATGGATGTCCACATACAATAGAAGTTGATGGGGCATTATATGATGATCCATTTGATGCGGGCCTTGGAGATGGAGTGCGTGCCACGATATTTATCTGATATTCAGAGCAAAGATGGTTCAAAATCAGTAACTTTTGTCGTAAAGATGAAGTGTGCTTGCATCACAAGTTGGTGTAGAATGAGCCTTAACGTACTCCAATATTTGTGATATAATTGCATATGGCACATTTGACAGAAGGTGCTCCATATGGATACATCAAAGTTGTCCGGCACTGGCCACAGTTTACGTGAGCCATATTATTCACTGCATAAAGAACAAAAGTGAAAACTCACAAGTAAAAAGGGAGATCTAGAAACAGCAGGGTAATAGAGTAGAAAGCTCAAAGAGAAAAAAAGGATAGAAAACAGAATTAGTAGTACCAGGTCTGACAAGATTGACTGTATTGCAACATGAACATCTCACGGTGTCTGCATTGTGAGTATACATCAGCAAAGTTCGGCAACCACCACATATAAGCTGAGCCATTTCCAGTGCTGCATTATCAATTTCCATAACTTCTATAAGCATATCAAATTGATGTATAAATGATCAAACACTATGAACCATAAACCTTAGAATGGTAACACCTTCGGAAATATTGGAAACAGAGAAGGAAAATTGTACTAATTGAAAGATATTATAAGATTTCACTCATTTCAATAACCAACAATCAATACAACCAGCACTGTGTAGGCTACATGGTGGTCGTAGACATGCCCGGAGAGTATAGTGGGTAGCAAAGAGCAAACAAATGTGACCAAAGAGAGGATACACGACTTTTGCGACTTGTGAAGAAGATAAGGTAGAGCCTCAGCATGAAGCTTTCTACTAACGCAACTGAGTGGTGATCCTTCAGAAGTTTGTGCCACTTATGTAGCTTGTTAAGCTTTTTGCAATAGACACAAGGTAAGATTTTTTTTTAATGCAGATGTTCCTTTTTACTTACCCACCTTACAACAAAGGCAGAGTGAGAAGATAACTGAGGGATCAAAACATGTTAATGAAATGGTGCAAAAAGTGGCACAACGTGTTTATTTTCTAATTAGCATATTGGCGTGCAGGGGGTAGCAGAGGTGTCAATTAGAATACTTTTCAAATAACAAATAACACATCATGTTACGAATGAAAAAAAAAACCCAGAGAGCACAATTTAGTCGAGAGGATGGAGACGAGGCGCAATTTTGGGTTTTTATTGTAGTTTCAATGCGAGGAACATAGAGTTGTCAACAGAATACATGTAATTGGGATACCACATAAGCAGTAACAACTCAATATGTTGTATCTGAAACACTCAGCAACCGGAAAACAGAAAGCATGTCTCCAGTACCCAGCTGTGTGTGATACTGATCCAATGCGCATTAGAAATTGTAAATTGTTAGTGTTCTAAATTAAAAATGGTTTTATTCTTTCCCAGTAAGTTCAATATAATTCTATGTTACTTCTCTATGCTTCTTGGAGGAGGCCACGACTTTTGTGTGTTGTTCAGGAAATTTGCCCATTTGAGAACAATTGACAGAGTGAAACATAATATTTATCCATGAGATTGAAATGATTCGCACTGGAATACTAAAGGTCCAAAGTACTCTCCAAGCATCAGAAGTAAAACTAGGTGTGCGGACTATTAAAGCGAGAATGCCAAAGTTGAACTTGAGGATTGGATCGCAATGGTTATAGTGTTATACACGTTCAGAGGTGATGATTGTCGATTCCAACAACACAAAACATGCAAATGAAACGATCAAAACCATGCTGCATCCAGCAGTACCTGGGGTCGGCACGGTGGTGATGGCTTGGCACAGCGTGCAGCACACGCTGGGCGCCCCTCTCGGGTAGAGTAGAACGATCTGACAGCCACGGCACACGATCTGGCTCTGCATACCTGCAATCGAAACAGAGAAGAGGGGGGAGCAGCGGAATGAGCCATGAGCGCATTACAGGTTGTAACAATACGACTCCAACAGCGAGCAAAATCTACAGGGCAACCTGATCATCGGATGATTCGAGACACGTCGCCGGGACCTCGTCCCCCCTCCCATTCTGAATTGGGTTGGGGAAAAGCGAGATCGATCGATCGATCAACCAATCAACGCTTACCAACCCTACCCTACCCTACCAAGAGAAATGAAACGTTTGCTACCCATGCGGATCTGAGCCTCCTCGAGATCTCGAGGTTATGGAGGAGGAGCAAGTGGATTAGGCTACATACCGGCTCCAGGCGAGACTAGCCTAGCCGCTCGTCTCCGGCTGCGGAGGTTCCGGAAGGGGTTGACGCGGGAGGGAGGCGAAGGACTCCAAGAGACGGGCGCCGGGCGCGGCGATGCTTCTCGCCGGCGAAGGTGGCTGGGGAAGGGAGGAGGAGGGTTAGAGAGAGAGGTTGGTTTTGGGTTGGATTTATTTCGGAGGAGACACGCGGGGAGGGAAGGAAGGAAGGAAGGTGTTTGGAGGCGTCCGTTACTCGGTTTCAGGCAGGCAGGGGGAGTAACGGAAATTTTTGGTTTTATCACGCGGCATTACATTACATATAGCGAAAGTCAATTTTTTAAATAATATTTTATGCTACGTCACCTTTCAGGTGATATATCATAAATTATCCTATTATACGTTGGTTCCTCTCATTTTCCCTCGAGCTGGCATGGCTCTATATTCAACAAATAACCCGCGCGCTTTTTTGATGTGCTGCGGAAATTTTACGTTATTGGGTGAATTTTTATTTTGAACCTAATATATGTATGGAGTATTTGACTTTACGTATAACGACAAAAGGCGTCCGCTAACACCAGCCCGTAATTCATAAGTGAGGGTTGCCCTTTGAATCATCCTGATCCGTTCATATTAACTTTTATCGATGATTTCTAATTTTAATTTATAAATAGTAATAATTTAGTTTTAACTTATGAATAATAATAGTTTATAATGAGTCATGTGGAGAGAGAAATTCGTATGCGATTTTAATCGATATAAATAAAGTCGCTATATGTGTACTGCAATCGACCTGTAGATCTATCTTTAAAAAGACACCCTGTTTAAAAACTTTGTATTATAAAAAATAATTATTATAAAAAATAATTTTTAGAAAGCAATATGAGTAGGACGGTCCGGTTACTTCATGAGATGGACGGTAACGCTGAAAACGGACGACGAGTACTAGAGTAATTGTTATATATCACCACTGAGTGTACGACAACAACATCTTAATGGTAAGATGATCCTTATGGTGAGAAGCTTGATAAGCATGTTTAAGATACTCTTCTTAACTCTGTCGTGCCTTGGTAGACACCATCAAGCTACGGTGGTCTAAAAGAACATGGAAGAAAGGGTGACAAATTAACGTATTGCCGGTATTACCACAGAAATTTATGATTTCTTAGAGAAAACAAATCAACAGGAAATTGAAATTGCACGGATTCAGGTGATAGGCTTATATGCTATAATGCAGTTTTAGGTAAAGAATGCTATAATGCAGTTTTAGGTAAAGAAGCTCGATTACAGAACAAGAGAGAGAGTGAGTGGCCTTGCGTGCAATCCTGTCAAAGAGAAAGCAGAACGCCGCAATTTCCGTGTGGGGAATATCCCTGTGGTGCGGGGCGACACCGCTAGGCTAGCCAAAGGACCTAAACTCTTAAAAATAATTTTAATAATTAATAACGATAATAATTAAAAGGATTAACTTATTTATTAAAATGTGCGGGGCGACACCATAGGGATATCCAAAGGATTTAAACTCTTGAAAATAATTTTGATAATTAATAACGATAATAATTGAAATGACTAACTTATTTATTAAAATGATTAAAAGGTTTAATCTCGGTTTCTGATAACATTATGAAAAAAGCATATAAAAGTGAATAAAAATCGATATGGATAGACATGGCTTATAGAAAAGGTGTATTGCAGTCTAAGAACTTCTTTATAGCTTTTACTGGTATCGGTGTTTGGTTGAAAATGCCAAGTTTGTATAATAGATGTTGTACTATAAAGATTGGGTCATGGCTAATAGCTTGAAGTTTACCTTGTGCCATTTTGATCAATTAATTATTCATGCATTTATTTGAAACTTTATTTGGAACCCTCTCTGATTTTCTTTGAAAAACCAGTATGACCGCAGGCTTTTGAACAATAGTACCACTGCATCGGTAGTATCGCCCGTTACATGCTGCTAGCTTTTTTTTAGAGAGGCACTCATTGAGCTTTCCTTGGATAGATACCACCGCATGTTGAAAATGATACTACCGCAGGGCGGTATGACTGCATGATGAGAGCGGTACTACCACACCGCGGTGTGACCAAAATTAGTTAGTGGTAGCTAATTTCCAGATAAGTATGTTTTGGAGCATTTTCTTTCCTATGAAAATCGGTACTATTGCAGTTAAAGTGCGATACTACCACATGATCGGTACTACTGGCCCTTGTGAGTTTGGTACTACCTATGTTTGAAGTAATGTTTAGTTTATGTGTATTTAATAAATCTCAAGCCATTAAACAGTAGATGCGGTAGTACCAGCCACTATATGACAGTAATATCATATTTCCTATTTTTAGGGATTTCGACCTGAACAGTTATCATAGGGTAGGGACTATAAACACCACCCTACCAAGCAGCAAGAGACTTCTTGGGCCTCATTGAATACCCTTGAGCACTTGTTACATTCTCTTCTATTCATTTGCTCCATTTTCACATATTTGAGGTATGGTATGGACGGGATTGTTTTGCAAAAAGAGTGGCAAATAAAAGAACATCGATTTTGCAATGACATTTTAGAGACTCGAAAACTTAGCAGTGGCATGTATAAAACTTTTCCTAATCTCAAACTCCACGTCATATTCGTACATGACCATTGGTGGTCTACATACACAGTTTCTCGATTAAGATGGGCGACACTTATTCAAATCATACATATCAAATTATACATAACAGCGTTGACAATACCGTAGTCATAACCTTACGGGGCAAGCAAAAAGGACATGTCTTTTCCTTATCAACAACTAATACGCAGCTTTAAAAAAAGAAAAAGAAAGGAAAGGAAAACGGAATATATGGAAGACCAAAACGTACAAGTAACCAATATTCCCGACGGTTCAAACGGAATATACCAGGACCTATTGTTTTTTTTCCCCTTCAAAAAAGAATGCGCCTTCGTCACCCTAAGAAAAGCAAATACGACCTTGTGTTGTATGCTCCCTCAAGCAAGCACATGAGCAGACGAGAGTGGTCCAAAAAATCCCCTAAATTTTTAAACTTGTGGTTATTTTAGTGCACACGGTTTCGCAGTGCACATGTCTTAATATGCTCTATATCTAACAGAATTTCCGGAACATTCTCATGCACAGACCATACATAGAAAAAATAGTGATGCGACGATACTTGTCAAATTTACCCAAATGTCTCGCTTGTGTCTTTTCAAGTATAGATAACCAAATTAGATTTCTAGAACTGCAGGCTACACGGCAACCTGCCTGAACTATCTTTAGATTGGAGAAAGTCCACTTTACAAACTTGAACCATAGTCTGATTATGTTTTTGAACCTACAATTTCAAAACCGTCTAAAATACAACATTAAAGTATCAAAACCAGATCACTTAACCCATTTTATCCGTACCATGGTAGTTTCGCACCTATGTGTCATCCACGTGGATTGGATTTTGCCGACTGTAGGATCAAGGATAACTGACTAGAAGGGAGTGAATAAGAGGTTCTAAATTTTTTTACTTTCTAAAGCTAATTTCCACAATTTAAAACGTAAACAAGGTTTCTATTTCAACTCAAGACCTACACAATTCTAGTAAACTAAAGCACTGCAAGCAATGTCTCTACAAACATGATTCTAGCTCAACAAGATATGACAATTTCAATTGCTAGAAATATAAATACGGGATAGTAATAACGAAATGAAGACACACGATGTTTTGACGTGGTATCGAAGACTTGCCAGTCTTCACTAGTCCACGTTAAGAAAAGTCCAAATGAATTGGACCGGCTACATGAATTAAGCCTTTCTCCTCGATTTCACTAGTGAGTATTCTTCATCCGCTCCAGAGATGACAAACACCGAGCTACACAATTTGGCACCAGGCTTCTTCACAATCTTCTTAAAGAGATCACCACGCAAACTCCCGCCAAGCTATCTAGGTGCCGACAAACACCAAAAGGAATAGACCATGACGTTTGCTTGACGGATTTCAAGTGCCAAGGATCAATCTAGAATAAATGCACTTGAATTTGTCTCAACCACCTCAAATTGAATGCAACAAGTGTAAATAAAGTGTGGAGAGTGTGCTCTGAGCTCAAGTGTGTTAAATGAAGTCTCTAGCTTATGTCCTTGAGCTGTTGGAGGGGTACTTACACCAGCGATGTGGCCTCGCCGCCGCCGTGGCCACCCTGGCACTTGTCCGGTTGCAATGCTAGGATGACATCGACCAGCAAGCCGAAGCCCACTGCTTGGGTTTGGTAGGGAGAAGATAAAGAAGGAGAAGAACCGGAGAAGAGATGATGGAGGATTTTTTTTCTTTAACTTGATCATCAGCTGCTAGTTTGTCTTCTGACTAAGCCCTTATATGTCCATTTTGGTGTCGTGGACTCAAAACCGCCACCACATTAGCTAGAAATCAGGTTGGATTGGTTGTAGGGGTTAAGTGGACTGGTTTTGGTAGTTCAAGGGTATAAAGTAAACGGTTTTTATAGTTTCGAGTTAATTTTTGGACTCAATTAATAGTTGCAGGCCCTAAAATGAACTCGTTCCCTTTAGAAAACCAATCCCGTATTCCCATCCCAACTCCTGCACTGCGAACCTAGCTAGCTTGGTTTGGAATGCCTGGCCTCTTGTTCAACGACTAGCTTAATTAGCATCTCATCGCAAAAAAAAAACTAGCCTAGCATGTTATTATCTGGAGTACACTGATCAGGACATGTATAAAACAGTCAAGGGATAATTAGCTGACCAATGAACGCTGAACACAATCATGCACGAAACCCTAGTTCAAAACTGAACTAGCGACAGCAATCTTTTTCTTACTGTTACAATGGATGTCTGAAAATTCTGAATGAAGATAAACAATAGCGACAGCAAGTCAGCGGGAGCATAACAGCAAGCGAAGTCACATCCACAAAAGAAAAGTCACATCCACAGATAATCAGGTGACTTTTTTTGAATCGTAGTTTATGATTTATGACTGAAAATTTTGAATTCTGGATTATTTGCAAGAGACATTATACAGAGAAAAATAATCTTATATAATTTTAGCTTAGTATAGTTAAATTTAATATAATTTATACTAAAATTTATCTATAGACTTTATTTTAAAAATATATTATTTAAAAGCTAAGCTATTATGGACTAAAAAAACCACGCGCCATAAGCGAAAGCAACACATCCGATCATCGCACGAATATCGAGGTGGACGATCCACCACTCTTCCCTTTCTTCCGACACCTCTCCCGTTCCACTCTCCCCCCGTCCCCCGCAGACCCATCGAACGGTCTCGCCGCCGCCCGCCGTGGAGCTCGGCGCCACGCTTCCAATGGCCACCGCCGCCGCCGCCGCCGCGCGCCTCGCCCCTGCACTCTTGCCCCTTCCCCGCCGGAGAGCCCCTGCGCCGCGCGCATCGGCGGGCGGTCTCGCAGGGCGCGGCCGGCGGCTGCGCTGCGAGTTCGTCGCCGGCGGCGGGAACGGCGCGCTCTCCGGCGAGGACGACCCTAGACTCATCGACCGCGTAAGAAACTTACCGCTTACTTGGTTCTTGTTCCCCTCGTCCTTTTCGTTCTTTCTTTCCTTTTTTTGTTCCTTTTGCTGCGTTTGGTCCAACAAGTGATGCGCGCTCCGCAACAACAACTCGGCGCCCTGTCCTTGACTCCGTGTCGTCTCGTAGAGAACCAGGAGCGCGGCTTGGTGGTGGCAGAAAGCAAGGAGATGGTAGCTTTTGCTGCGCCGGAGCATTGCCTGTATTCTTGTTCTGGTTGAGCATTCTATCGAATACATGGCGTACGAAGTGCCATTGCGCTAACTGAAGTGTGCTCATGCTGTTGCTGCTGCTGCTTCTGCTTCTGCTTCTATGTATCCGTGTCAACGGGGCACGAGTGGTATCGAATAGCTTGTGACAAATGAAGTGAACATCTGAGTCACCTTTCAAAAAAAATTTTTGAACATCTGAGTCTGTGTATACACAAGCATGACCCTGACTGTACTTGATTCACGCCACGCTTCAGGGAAATGCTTGTCTTATCATTAGGCATTTGATTTCCATCCTACCGCTCTATCTCATAACTGGTGTAGTTATGCTAGGTTTTACTTTACAAGATTAGATTATGATGTGTGAACTTAAAAGTTTGAAATATAGATAGGCATGTAAGTACATCTCACCAAAATATATCACATCGCTTGCTGTCATATTAGTCACAGACCTTTCAAGCCACAATGACATACACGAATCACGTGATATATAAGTTAGGGTAGTGGAGTGCAACCTGAAGGATCTGGTCAGGATAAACACTATATTTCATCGCCAATAAGGCAACCCTCTGCTGCATAACTAACTGGAACAAAAGTTTGTACAGTGCTGCAGTTAGATACAATACTTCGTTAGCATATGTTTTAATTCAGTATAGATATTGCCTTAAGTTAAGATAGGCATCCTGTCTCAGCTTTACATAGTTGAAATTGTAAAGGCATGTTGTATGACTTTACTTTTTTTTATGACATACTTATGTGAAATCGTGAATCGTGATGCCTTTTCTTTTAAAAGAACAGATTGTTACTTTGCTTCTTATTAAGACATACTCTTTACAATTTCATCTGCAGCAAAAAGCTCTTGATGCAGCCATGAATGACATAAACAACTCTTTTGGTAAAGGAAGTGTTACAAGATTAGGCAGTGCTGGTGGTGCTTCTGTGTATGTTTGTAATTGCTTGATTCCTTCCATCAAATTTTTGTTATAAATTACATTCATGTTATACATACTGATTGTTACTTTGTCTTTCCAGTGAGACTTTTCCGAGTGGCTGTCTAACACTAGATTTTGCTCTGGGTGGTGGCCTTCCAAAAGGAAGAGTAGTAGAGGTAACTTCTTGTTTTTCTAGCTCCAATTAGCAAGGGATTGTTCATTTTTTTGCTTTGATTTTGGCACCTTTGGGCTTTGGGTCACCATTTGCTCTAATTTCTGAAAAAAAAAGAGAATGGTCTTGCATTCTTGCTTGTGCAGCTAGGAGCTGTGACCTCCCGTATATTAACTTACTAACTTCTTACAAGATTTGATATATCTGTAAACAACTTGCAGGTATATGGTCCAGAAAGCAGTGGAAAGACTACCCTAGCTCTGCATGCAATTGCTGAAGTACAGGTTTGTGTTTTGTGAAATTACCGATCACACCATTGTACCCTTTATGAAATTGTGATAAACATTTGAGATGGTAAAAGACTTTCTACATCCAATATGCAGAAGCTAGGAGGAAATGCCATGCTTGTTGATGCAGAGCATGCTTTTGATCCAGCTTATTCAAAAGCACTCGGGGTAGATATTGAAAATCTGATTGTCTGCCAGCCTGACAATGGAGAGATGGCACTAGAAAGTAATACATTTTCCATCTCTTTCCTAATGTTTATTCTCTCGTTTGTTATACATTTTCCATTTCTTTTCTAATGTTTGTTCTCTCATTTGTTCTAGTATTGGTCTACTTGACTTGTAAAGGAGGGTTACATAGTGGATGCATTTGATTTTCTTTTTGCAAATCGTATTCTTCTGTTTCTGATGGTTTTTTTGTGAGTCATTTCAACTACAAGCATGTGAATAGTGGTTCTTCATGTAAAAGTAATTA
Organism: Bonia amplexicaulis; assembly: GCA_036346245.1. NCBI lineage: Eukaryota > Viridiplantae > Streptophyta > Magnoliopsida > Poales > Poaceae > Bonia > Bonia amplexicaulis. Next base: position 7,083,914 of record CM070743.1, on the reverse strand, counting down.
ATGACATTGCAACCTTTTCCTTTTTGTCATTTGAGAGATCAATTATATTTTACAATTCTTTGCTATAATTTATTAAGCCATTCTGAACTGAACTATATTTTTGTCTATTTTGGAGCTGTTACTTTGTTTTGATAACTATACATTCTAGGATTGTACTCTAATATGTGTACATAACTACATATTGGTTTTTAATTCAAAAGTTGGAAAATGCATACAATATTTCAAACAACCGTTAGGCTGGAAGTTATAGTTAGTTAGTAATAGTTACATATGTTGGTATGTAGCTCCAAGCCTCCAACTGACAAAACGCACACCCTCTATCGTAGGGGCACAATATAATTGAAAAGAAAGTGTTATTATGCTTGGAGACAGTTTCTCATTGTGCTCTCCATTTTAGAATTTTTATGATGAATGGTATTGAAATTTCATTAGTAGCCAGTATCTTGGTTTCTTTATGAATCATATCAGGTAGATAAAAGGATCAAAACAAACTCAAAAGGTAACACTATATACATTTTCAGCAAGACTTTCTTCCTCCTTTATTTTCATGAGTATTTGACTTATATGTCTCTGTTTTATATCAGTTGCGGACCGCATGTGCAGATCTGGAGCAATAGATCTCATCTGTATTGATTCAGTGTCAGCTCTCACTCCACGTGCAGAAATTGAAGTATGCCTCTCTTTCCTTTTTTTTGGTATTTTGCTCAAATTCTATTCAAAATTCTGCATTAACAATATGATTCATATATTTGTTATGTTAGGGTGAGATAGGGATGCAGCAGATGGGTTTACAAGCACGTCTGATGAGTCAAGCATTGAGAAAGATGTCAGGCAATGCGTCAAAGGCTGGTTGTACTCTCATGTTCTTGAATCAGATAAGATACAAGGTTTGGTACATTAGCTTTCAGCTGACTCTTCATTTCCATCTTATTCCGTCTCTTGATGAATCCCCTATGTCCTAGATTGGAGTATTCTACGGGAATCCAGAAGTCACTAGTGGAGGGATAGCTTTGAAATTCTTTGCATCAGTTCGCCTAGAGATACGGTCCATCGGGAAGATAAAATCTGTAAGATCAATGAAGTAAATTTCATCTTCCCTAAGGCTTGACTTGAGAATATATTCGTTGTTCTTTTGCCAAGACCAAGGGAGATGAAGATGTTGGTGTGAAGGTTCGTGTCAGAGTGCAGAAGAGTAAAGTATGTCAAGTTCTTGCTCAGAATTATGCTCCACATTTTGTACAGTAGGCATGAATTACTTTTCTCTTGTTGTTTGCAAGGTTTCCAGGCCCTACAAGCAAGCTGAATTTGAAATCATCTTTGGGGAGGGCGTTAGTAAATTGGTCAGTGTACAAACTTTTCAGGTTTAGGCATTTGATCTCATTGGATCTTGGGCTAAACAAAATTTTTACTCAGGGGTGCGTTCTTGATTGTGCTGAGCTGATGGACGTTGTGGCGAAGAAGGGTTCATGGTATAGCTACAAAGATACAAGGTATGCCAACAGCTTTAGAAGAGTTTACACTGTGACTTGTGAATGTGTTAGCAAAATGTGACCTAGTAGCAGGCTAGCAGCTCTCCTTTCACGCATTCGGGAATTGAAAGCAATATTACAAATATAAGTGATCCTTCTCAGTCCCATTTCCATGTGAACTCTGTTAAGGATAAGAATAGGAAATAGATAAGGACTCTTATTTATTTCCTTATATGACTTGTATTTCCTTATTAGTTTGGGCTGGCTAGATGAGACCCTCGGAAAGACCTTCTACATAAGGATACCTAGATTTGCCTACAGTTACTGATTTTTGGTGGGGCTTATAGTAACTTAAAATGGTAGGTATAACTATAAGGTCCGATTTTTTTTGCTTCATGCTAGTTGCTTAAATTTGATGATCTATTCTATTGCAACTGTATAGATTAAATGCATATGTGAGCTTTTGTTGCATATCTGTTCAGGCAAGTAGCCAGAGAACTTCTAGTTGGTCATCTCACGTAATTGCCTTGTGATTAATGGTTGGTTCAATATACTGCTTCAGAATTCAGGTTGTGGATCTGTACATTCCAAAATTGAAAACGTTATTTAATTAATCCAACATTATCCTACTTATGTAACTTAATTCAAATTCAGGAATGACAATTCTCCTTACGAGTATTTATTCTATTTGACCTTTAGCTTTCCGTGGATAGTTTAGTAGGAATTGAGATCACGGTCAAATTATCTGCTGGATAGCTTTAGCTTTCATGTGTATTGTTTTTTTCTTACAGATTGGGTCAAGGAAGAGAAAAGGCACTGCAGTATCTCCGAGAGAGCCCGACCATCTGCAATGAGATAGAAAAGGTTTGTTTGATTATACCTGCACTCATTGTGTATTTGTCATATAGACATGAGTCTTCTACATCCGACAAGTATGGAACTCACCAATTTTCACAGCTTTACATTTCCAAACTTGAGACTTTAAATTATATTGATCCCGTCGTATCATGATATTATCATTTTTAAACATTTATCTTGTGTTCTTAATCTGCTTACACATCATACATACGTTCTAGATTGAAGTCATCTATCTGCTACTCGCCATTTGTACATGCCTGTTACTTTGATTAGTAGGACTTGTTTCCCTGACATAGATAATACTTTTGGATCGTGCAGAGATAGATTGTTTAGTGAACAATTGGCTTTTCTTTGGAGTACCTTTGTGAATTCTAGTGTCTCTATACATATATTTTCCTTAGACATGCTTGATGCACCTGCAGGCGGTTCGAGCCATGATATCAGAGGGAACGAGGCATATGAGCCTGCTAGCTTTCGGGCAGTCATCGTCAACCGAAGAACAAGTATACGATGAGTAATGGATGATGCATCAAGTTCTGGCGATGAACAGATGCTTAGCCATCTAGCACCACAATCTCGATCGTTTTGGTCCCCCGGGCGACAGACGAGACTAGAAGTGGCCCTTCTTCACTAAACCTAATCAAGCATTCAACAGTTGGCACAGCGGCATTGTACCACCATTATGCACCATTGGCGGAAGGGATTTGGTGTAACGAAAAATGACATTGATATTTCCTGATTAATGAAGCTGGAATTTCTGTCGACTTGTTCAATATTTTGGAGCTTGTAGCTTGTTCAATATTTCCTGATTCAATTATGTCACTTGTAGCTTGTTCTTTGCCTACAATAAGCTACCAGCACATTTGCAGACAAACCATGTCATCAATAAACAAATTTACGTATAGATGCACTGTAATATCCTTTTCTGCAGCTCAGATGCGGCGAAGAGACGCCGGTCTCCTCTCCAGGTCGTCAACTTCAGCAGAGGATTCAGGCGCCACATTTCTTGCGGGAGCCAAATTCCTGCAGGCACAACATTTGCATCAGGAAAAGCAAGACAGATAAAAAAAATCCGGAACAAAAACAAAACATGATCTGCTCATCTATTGACACGAAAATTTAAATTGTGATGGTAGGAGAAGAAATCTTTTATATACCGTGCTTAGTTATTCTCGACTTTCTTCTTACTCGCTCCGATACGACCTTAAGGAGCTGAAGACAGCTGCATTTTCGTGAAAGCATTGAGATCAGCATTCTGAATTAAGATTCAGTACCTGCGCCGACTGGGGGCATGCATAGAATGAACATGCGTATTGTGGAGTAAGTGTCGTGATGCGAGGGCATTTTGGGAATTTTTCAATTGAAAAGAAAAAGTAAAAAAGGAAGAGGAAATCGGGCCGGTGGGGCCCACCTGTCTGTGGGCCAATCGAGCGAATGGGGGAGGAGACAAGTCTCCTATGGCCGGTGCACACGCGTGATTCTTTTGAATCTCGCCTTCTCGCTCGCGGCGGCGGCGGCCGGGTCTTGGGGAGACGAAGGCGATGGAGGCGGCGTCGGCGCGGGAGCTCCGGCGCCAGCCACACCACAGCCTGTCGGACTTTTTCCCTTCTCCGCTCCGCTATAAAGCTCGGGCTCCTCCTCTCCTTTGACGCATCCGAAGAGTAAGTCCTCCCCTTTCTCGATCTCAAATCTCTCTCAGTGGATCTTCGGTTTTGAGTCCCAAGAGTCGTCGGCCGGGGTTTCTCTGGTAGCCGCTGGCTGAGGAGCTCAAATCGCCTTAGCTAGGGTTTTCTCGGCTGGGTTCCTTGAGCCTCTTCTTTGATTAGGCCGAAAGGAAAGATTTAGAGATAACCTCTAGAGGTTGATTTGGCTCGGGTGTGTGCTGTATTTGTGAGAGGTTGTGATCTGTTCTTTGTGTTCTTGATCATTCTCGGGCGGAGTTCTCGGTGATCTTGTGCGGCATCAACAATAACCCTCGACTCCGGCGTCGGCTTCCTGTGGCTGGAGGGGCATTATATCTCTGTCTACCTCACTCCTCTTCTACTGGCGGCATAAGAGGGTGCTAGGTTTTCTGGGTCAGCGCCGTGAGCGTGCCTTGCCCGTTTTGATTTCTTCACGGTGATTTTGAGTATCACCACTGCTGTGAGTATTCTGGTTCTTGCCTCTTTGCAATCTGGTGATATATTTTATATATCTGTGAAGCCTATTCAGTGGGAATTTGCAAAGATCGGTTCTGTGGAATATTTGCTCTATGATGAAATAAGACAAAACTGAGATTATATATGAATGAGATGGTAGATTACTCTTGAGCTAATACTGTCGATTTGCTTTAACTGTTGTCTTTGTTCCTGCTGTGCATGCTTTGTTGAACTCTGTTTAGTTCTGGACAATGCTGCTTTGCCCTGTTTTGGTATGTGTCGAAGCTATTATTTTGTTAAATCATTGATGTTCTCTGTGAAGATATGAACGAGTGATTTACATATGCTTCTGCAGTGTATAGCATGCTGATTTCTTGATCTGTTAATTGTTTTTGACAGTAGCAAGGTTCATTATTAGCTCAAGATTTAATCTGCAACTGTCATATATAATCAAGAGTGAATTTGTCATAGCGGAGAGGGCCAAGAATAAATATTGTGCAACTAGCCTTCTGAGAGCACTAAATAAATTTCAAATTGTTGAACATATGCTAAATGAGGTCATATATGTTAAGTTATTGAGGTTAGCATTTCATTGCACATATTCTCTTGAGGTTATGCTAATCATGAACTGCTATATGACATTTAATTTGGGCATATGTTTAATTTGCAATGACTTAAATGATTCATATGTTAATATGCTGGTTAAGTCATTTCTATGCCATGTTTATCATACTTGGACTATTATAATTATTGCTGGAATTAAATTAAGAATTATGCTTATACCGTAAATTTTACAACAATCCAGAAAACCTAGAATTAAAGAAATGGCTTCCTCGTCTGATGTCGTTAAGCCGGAGATATTTGATGGTGTCAACTTTAAACGTTGGCAAGCTAAAACGAAGTTATAGCTGATTGATCTCAAACTCTTTTGGGTCATTTCGAATCATCCAATGTTTCCATTGGAAATTCCTGAAATGATGTGATGGGAGGACGCGAACAACTCAGTCTTAGCTCGTTTGCTAACAGTCTTATCTAATTGGTTGTTCGACGTCTACGTGAACTTCAAGGATGCCAAACAACTCTGGGACGAACTTGATGAGAAGTACTCCGAAGGAGACAACAGAAACGAGTCATTCATAACTACAAATTACTTGAATTATAAGATGGTAGAGGGACGGTCGGTGATGGAGCAGCTCCACGAGTTTCAACTCTATGTACGCGACTTAAGTTAGTACGACTGCATCTTACCAGAGAAGTTCCAAGTAAACGTCATCCTGGGTAAGTTACCGCCTTCGTGGCGTGACTTTGTGACCGCTCGTAGACATATAAAGGAGTGCTTGACGCTAAATGAGCTTTCAGCCGCTATTAATGTCGAAGAGCATGACAGAGCCGGTGACGGCACGAGAAAGGCTCAAGTCCAAGCTCGATCGCTTCTCAGACACCTTGATCATCCATCATGCTTGCACTCGGATCACCCAGCTGGTGTAGTTGGTCGCTGTGAGCTGCGGGTAAGAAAACATCCCACCGCCGCTCTCTCGCGCCGCCTCACCGTAGACAACGATCGACATTGCTCTGGCTAAGGAACCGTGGCTCTGATACCAGATTGAAGGTTGAAATCTTCAGACCAACGTCATTGCGTTCCAATTTCTGATTCCTGAAATCGAATGAGGTCTGGCATGATTCAGAACGAGGCAAAACGCGGAAGGAACAGGTAAGCCGCGCACGCTTCAATCAGAGAAGAAATACTCTAATTTGGTGGTGCGAATGACACATCACCTTTTCAGATTTCTCTTCATTATATAGGCTCTCAAAAGTATTACAAAAGATCTACTTCTTTTCTTACACGGAATCAAATCAGAATCGGAGAATTAAAACGAAAAAAAGTCCGAGGCGGAAACAGGGCTTTGGACCAGTACTACTGCAAAACTTCAGCCAATACTACAGTTAACCAGAACTACCAGGATACCTAAACGGTACTACCATAATCCGGACCTACCAGACTACTCAAGCCGGAACTACCAACCTTAACCAGAAACCTCCTGGCGCCATCTGGTCAAATTTGTCGACACAGCCCTCCAAACTTTCAATTTTTCCATCCAAGGAATAAGCTGAATTCACGTCAACACAGCACATCAAATCATCAATCCGCTCCTGGACACTCTTGATGGGATCAATCAGCAGTGTCCCTAAGCCCCTAACCCTGAACCAAACCAAATTACAAGCTCTCACCCACCATTGATGCTTGCAAGTACAAGCAACGGATCCAACCACTAAGCCGGCTAAATTTCACCAGAGAACACGAAGATTGCCAAATTCAGCATATTAGGGATAGGTACTAGAGACAGGAGCGCTCATCTACCACACGACCAAATCGAACTGAAAAACAAAACTATGCGTGAAGGGATCGGGGGAAGGATGAAGGAAGGGAGCGGGAAACCACATGAGGTGCTGCGCCTACCTGATGGAGCGCACGTCGTCGCCGTCGACCAGCGACCTGAACTGCGCCGCCACCTCCGCGGCCGCCGCGGCGGTTTCCGGCGAAGCCACCGACGGCGATTTCTCCACAGCTCACCGGGTCCAGTCCAGAGCTGTGCGGTCTCTGTCTGCTGTGATGGGCTGGGCTTGTAGTAGCGGTATAGGTGATGGGCCTAATGACCCGTAAAGTAGTGGCCCTTGCGGTGGTGATTCTTTCGGATTTGTGAAGAGGGTAAAATGATTGGGCCTAATAGGCTGACAAATAAGCTGGTACCTGTAGCAATCAATAATCCGTTAGAATCTCGATTTTAGAGAATGGAAAACTCTATCAATCACACGTTCACTTAGGGTGAATTCTTTTCGAACGTGGCTAAGCGTTAACACGAGCGCTTTATACAAATATACCGAATGCTGATAAGCCACTTCGAAAAGATTGTTTCGATATGTAGCTTCAAAAAGCTATAAAAAATTATGTTTATTTGTTTAGAAGAAATTATAAATCCTAAGTTGAAAAAGAAGGGGACCTTACATTGGCACGCTGAGATTTCATAGGATTCCTGTGAAAATTATTTTGATTCATGCAACTACGGGATCCCTCTGAGATCCCTGGACGCATTGAAACAAGCCTTCTAAAATTTCTGGTATCGTATTACCAAAGTAGCTCTGGTGACCTGTTTGGACGTGGGAATTTCCTTTCCCGCTCGTTTCGGCTTGAGTTTCTGGTTTCTAACTTATTTTGTATTATTCATAAATTTCGTCTTTTTTTATACTTTTGGTTTTTTTTGAGTTTTTTTACCGGTTCTTTTTTCTAGTATTTATTTGTATTATACATGATGGGTTAACATATTTTTTTATTTTTAAATTATTGTAAATTTAATTATATCAAATAAGTGTGTTTTTTTTCCAGACGAAGCATGCAGAGCGTTCTTTTTACCCCATGGAAGGGCCCCGCGGTGGTGAGCGGCACAGGGATGGGTCAAATCCTACTCCCAACAAAAAGCATGCTGCAACGCAATTAAAACTCGCTGCTGGCCTCTCTGATCACATCAGAGTTTAAACTTTAAAGCCTGGAACAAAGCTTAGCCCAGCGCAGCCTTGAAGCAAGCTAGCCAGTACTAGCACTGCATGTTCGTACGTCGCAGCAAGTAGGATATATATACAGATGCGCAGCCAATGTGCCATCATGGCCTGCGCGCGTGCGTCGTCGTCGCCCATAGCGATAGCTACTAGCTTAAGCTTGGACACGTCGCCATTTACTCCCCACCGCGCGACACCCACTCACCCTGCATTTGATTTTTATCTACGTTTTTTTAAAACGTCAACGGGTGATAAAGCAGTCGATGCAGATAACGTTCATAATTTTTGTCTCGAAAGTTATCTCGAGAGTTTATTTAAAAAAACCGTCTTAATTATTTCGATTTTCAGATAAATCCGAAGATAGAAAAAACAAAAAAAACGGAACCTTAAACGAACTTCATCTAATACAATACAGTGCTTATATATATAAATAATGACCCGTCACTCATTGCTTGCATCTCATACACCGCCATGGCTGTTTGGTTCGTCAGCCGCGTGCTCGCCAAATCTGCGTGAGATCGCACAGAACCCCAGGAAATTTAAGGGGGCGGGCGTACCACGCGCGAACAGCGAGGCCACCTCGGTCTGTCCCCCCGTGTGCTACCGACAGATATCCTCGCCACGCGTGCTAGTCCCAAGACTAGTGGCGCGACGTGCACGCGTTTTCGCGTTTGGGTTATTGAATGAACACCTTGCGAGGAGCAGCCGAGCGAGTGGACGGGGAGATGGGAGTTGTCGCCAAGGAGAGAGACAGAGACAAGGGAGAGCAGGCTGCTGCCGATGCAGAGGTTGCAAGCCGCAGTAAAAAGGTGGCCGGCAGACTGCAGACAAAACGGATGGAGCGGTAGAGAGAGAGACGCAGTCGTTGACAAGACACGGGCTCTCGCAGATCATCCGCGGCGTGGGCCCCACCCGCAGCTGCCCAACACAAACCGGCCTGGCTGGCAGTGGCAGGCACGGACGTACGTGCGTCGGCGTAGAGGTGGGCCCGTCACCGAAAAGCTACGGGTCTGTTCTTTTGGTTGCGAACATGACTTTTAAATGAAATTTTGAATTTTACTGTTTATTTACGTAGATTGCGGAGAGAGATACACCCCCTACATCGTGGCTCGGCTCAGTCAATCTGTTGTGTCGTGCCAGTAGTCTCGTCTCTAGCTAGATCTAAACATCTATACCAATGTTCATATTATGTCAGCCTAATTCTAGCTTAAAGTAACTATACACGATGAAGACAGCGGCGACGATAGTGGCCACGTCTTCCATCTTCGTTTCTTTCATATCCGTCTCGTTAAAAATTAGCTAAAATTAAATTAGTTGCATAAAAACATAGGCACGCAATATACATGTATCTACTCATCAATATCCAGATCATTTATGCGTTCAAAGTCAGTGTACGCCTGTACGATTTCAGGATCATCCAGCCGATGCCGTTATCGCTCTTTACCAAATGTCCAATCTTTGGCGTATGTGATTGCCTCCACCATCCTGGGCGCGAGGGATGATCTCCTTACTTTGATTATTCTTCCTACCGTGCTAAATGTCGCTTCTGAAGAGACGGTGGACACGACACCAGGAGAATATCCTGTACGAAATGTGACAGCATAGAAAGTATCCGCTTGTTGTTCTTACACCACTTAAGTAAGTCTATCTTACCTCCACCAGTAAGATCAGAATCAATATTTGTAAAATCATGCTCCAAATAGTGATTTAGCTTCGAGATAGAATTCCACTTGGAGGTCACCTGAGACTGAGAGGACGAAGAAGTATACTTGCCTTTTAGCTTCTTTCATAAGTGTGATGTCAAGCTTGTCTTTCCTTGTTATGTCTGCTGTGAGGCCTTTGATCTCGCGTTGTTGCCAAACTTATCATATTACATACGGAAGACGCAAAAAAGCCCATCTTTGATATGTGCGAAAACTTCCGAATAATCAAGACCAAGACATTCACCTATTCTTGCAAACCTGCTAATTTTTTCGAAGGATCGAAAATAATACCAAGGCAATACAAGTGTGAAATAGAACTAAAATATTTAATAATTTTTTTCTCCATTACTACGATGGCATGGCCTAAATGGGATCCTTCATAGATTTGGCGGCCACAGGCGCTGGTATGTCGACCATGCTGGTCGTGCTTGTCGGGCCAGATCGGCCCGAGCTCAGCACAATATGTCGTGCTATGCCGTCTAACGGGCTGACTTTCCAAACCTGATCTGGTCCGTTACATATCGTGCCGTGCAACTCCAAGCACCGCGTCGGCGCATGCACGCTCGCAATCGAATTGCCGTCCGTCCCAGCTATTCCGTCTTCCCACGATTGCGCGCGCAGCGGCACAGCATCGGAGCAATCGTCTACAGGTGTTGCTCGTCCGAATGGGAATCGATGCCATGCCACACCCCATGGCTTTCGACCGGGATTCTATGTGTCTGCTACTTGCATGGTTCGGAGCACACGAATTTTACTGGAATTTCGCAGAAGACAACGCGACTCCTCAGGAAATCAGAAGAACCGTTCCAAATGGGGCCCTCCCGGCCACCCTGTGCCTCACGTGAGATGAACCCCGGCAACATCAAATCAAACCAGTTCAACCTGCTACGGCCATCGCGTCGCACGGTACGGTACGGTACTCAGGGATCGGCGCTTCTGACGGCGGGGCTCCCAGCCAATCGGTAGACGGCTTTTGTCCATGCCATTGCCTTGTGCCAACCTGCTTGTACGAACACGATTTGCCAGCTCGCTCGTGGAACAAATGCATCAACTTCCGGTTTGACACACGGCGAAGCTGGCGACGCGCTCTCGTCGGCCGGGGTTCGCCGCCATCCCCAGGTGTCCCGGACGTGGCTTTCCTGCCTTGCTCTCACGACGCCCCGACGACCCGAAACCAAACCACAAAGCGAACCAGAGCATGCAAGCAATCAGGCAGCAGAGCTGGGGACCCAAGGAATGTACTGCGCACGCAGAGAGTACCGGTAGATTGATAGGCAAACCATGGTCCATTATAGATTGATAGGCAGTACTAGCAGTTTGCTCCACAGGGTGATAAACTGGATAGGGGTTCTTGATCTGTGTCAAGACACGGCAAAAGCGACAGAGTACCGGTACACAAGTTTTTAAGAGACAACTGTGAATACTACTGGGTGAGTCTCACACGAAGGACCAGTTCACAAACATGAAGGCGAGGCAGTGCGGAGTGTCGTCGTTGCTCAGGACCTTCCATGCCACCGCCTGCTCGAACGACACAGGCCGCCCCATGCTCGACACGCAGACGCCACCAGGGAGGTACGCGAAACCCTGGTGAGGAAGAGCTCCGTGTTGTTACTACCATCAGAAACGGCTGGCACGAACTGGACCTAGGAAGTCGCCATTAAGAACGGTGGTGGCTACGTACCTGCTGCATAATCTTGGGGAACTCAGAGCACAGCGCCTTCCGGCCATCATCGTCAAGGATCTTCTCAAGTGAAATGTCCTGCAAAGCAATCAGCGTTGTCTCCAGCATGTCGAGGCCGGCTTGATTGGCGAAGGTGAATACAGGTGCAGCCTAAAATTGTAGTTCACAAAATTTTCATTAGGCCCGGGAAACACCAATGTAAGAATGAATGACAGTATAAGCAATCACACTACTGACCTTCAGGGAACAGCACATGATTGAATCTGAGTGTTGCCACAGTGCTTTCAAGGAAGAATCCGTGCTTTGGGAGTCCGTGTCAAGGAGTTCCGCTCCAGTATGAAACCTGAAATTCAGTGCGACCAAATTACTACGTTGCAAAACTGAAACAAAGCAACCCTATTAACATCGATTAAACTGATAAATGAATTAATGCTGTCACTTATCTAAATGTGCTATTCCAGAATTAGCACGGTTGTGCTAGTAAGACAAACGAAGAAATGCCAACCAGAACAAAGACAGCATTACCTGTAGCTCCTGCCAATCCACCTTGCAAGTGTATGAGCCTCAGGAGATCCTGGAGGGTTCTTCATTTCAATCTGTCCACCGAGACGGGAAGGAGCTATTGCCATGGCCACTCTCTGCACCGATGCCACCACAGTTCTGACATACTGCCTGGCCATTGCTGCAACACTTTCTCGAAGGTGATTTTCGTATGAAAACTGGAAGGCAATGGTCAGGACGGATCTTGTGTTGCAGGTGCTGGATGTATCATTGGAAGCACGTGTAGTCCCACCAGATCCAACCTCAAGAGTAGATGCTAGGTCAAGTGTACGTGTTGCAGATGGTGCATCCTGCAGTTCAGTGCATAATACCAAGCCATTGTTAGTTTAGACAATGCGAAAGACCAATGCTACCAGAGCAAAAGCATTTAAACTAACCGTCTTCGCATCCAGTGGTATCACACGGAAGCCTGAGGGTAGCAGTGGTGCGTCATCAGCGAAAGATTCATCAATGGGTGCAAAGACAAGCTGTGCACATGCACCTGCAGCATTCTCATCAACACCGCTGCATAACTGCCATAGAAGATACTATGCTGTCAGGCCAATGCAACAAATAAAATGATAAATGTGCAAACTAATGCTGTCTTAAAACATACCTGCAGAAGATACATATCTCTTGATAGAACAACTTCATCATGGCAGAGACCGTGTCCCTCGAGCCTAATAACCTCTAAGAACTGCAATTTAAGAAGTTAATTTGATGAACAAAGATTGGTCGATAATTAGTACAAGGCAATTATAAGAACTTAAGCTAGCTTGAATTACCTCTTCGTGCTCTAAGGTGTGTGCAAGTGGCAATATAACCTGGCTGCCCATAAACCCACTAGCTCGTAGACCAGGAACTGCATATGGACTAGCCCTCAAAGCAGCAGCAGAATAAGCATCAATGCCAGGATCAGCCCATTCAGAGCGGTGCTCCCTCAGAAAGCGCACTAGTAGAGCCGGTGGTACATTCTACATCATGAAAACAAGTTTACCCAGTCTTAATTATGGTCAGGTCACATAAAAATCAACAATTCATCTAGTTATGTTTAATAAAAACCTAGATGGCTTATGAGTAAAAACCTGTAGCAGCATGGATGCCTTTGCACATAAGATGCCACCTCCGATCGCAGAAAACAGCTGGGAGGAGTTGACATGAGATCCAACAAGTTTGTTTGGAGATGAGTTGATAGCAATTGTAACATCCTCAGCGCCGTCGCTGCTCATCAGTGACCAACCATCATCCGGAAATCCATTAACAGCATCATTAAAGCCTCTGCAAATTATGTTGAGGACCTTAGTCATGGCATGCGCTAGGACTCAATACGAATTACAGCACTGTGAATGTATGTAGGAACAGAGGAGCATTGCTACAAACCTGCTCAGCCTCTGACTAAATGTTCTTAGAACTGCTGGCTGGTGTCCTCCTCCATAGGGCATTTCCCCACTTGATTCATGCGCAATTTGCCTAATGTGACGCAGTGCCTGTAAAAAATGAATCAGCACTTGTCACTCTTTATCATTGATATATTAGTGGCATAAGAACAATTGAATGCTTAGTGCAAATGAAATATTAAGGCAAATGAAATGGTAAAACATACCGCAATAGTCATCTTCTGTGCAATAATCTTTGGAGATTCATAAAGTGGTCTAAGGACCTCAGGCACACTCCAAGCCTGCAATAAGGCAGCATTGCTAAGATGCATGTACAAAAATATGCAAGTTTACAAATTTGATCAACTATCCAAAAAGGGACTGGAAAACATTGCTTATGCTTACATCCAAATCAACATGATCCACAATGTGAATCATGGAACCACCCCCCTCACAAGGGCGTATTAAATAGCCACTAGGAAGCACCTCGGCTCTGACAAAATTTGGAGTGTTAGGTCCTGATGGACCGCCAGTCGATTGAGTCAATGATCTCTCACAGATCTACAGAACGAAGCAGTGAACAATAGTTACCAACTGTGAGCACAAACAATATTCAGAGAAGGCAATCAAGTCCCATTTAATACAACACTGCAAATAATACAGTGGAAAGTCACAAGAAAGCTGTTTGATCCAAACATAGCAAGATCAACAGAAAAATTGACAACAGAAAACTGGCAGAACCAACATAAATGACAGCATCATAACAAGAAAACAAACGCAGCAATACCACAAGACTGCCATCTTCAAGACCGCTGGTGTAACGGAGTGTCCAAAATTCACGCGGTGCCGCCAAAGTTGTTGGTGCATAAGTCTAAAGAATCAGAAGAAAGTAACAATCCTGTTACAGGCAACAAAGAAAACAGTGTCCAAGTAAAGTCTAACTGCAACTTTGCAAGATGATGCATACCTGCATGTACATAAGCTCAATAGTTCCACCATTACCCGTAGGAATAACATGGAGCACATCCACGCACCGGCAGTCGCGGTACCAAGAGGGGCGATCCTTGAGGATCTCAGCGACCTATGGAGTAGTCTATTAGGAAATGTCTGCTGAATGGAAACATAAAACTCTGTGATGATGAACAACAACACACCTTTGTGGGCTCAAGGCTCACAAGGCCGCAAGCTCGTGCTGCTACACCACTACAATTGTGTGAAACAGCAATGATTCCAATGGAATCCGGACCAGGCTGTAAAGAAATTCCCACTTTAATTAATTGGCCAAAAAAGGAATTGAAACAATCAACGCGGCCAAATTCTGCCTTTTAATAACTATGTTACCTTCATCCCAACCATCTGCACCCAATCAACAGCAGTTCCCGTTGCCTTGGACAGGAACTCTGCCAAGGTCTCCTCAGCAATAGCGAGTAGACTGCAACAAACAAAATGAATTCCATCAAAATTATACAGATTAACATGCAAGTGTGCGCATATGTGCACGCATGAAAATGGTATTAGAAAAGTGAAGGCCACTAGGTACTGCAATTACCCAGCTGGGCTGTTCGCGTCCCTTTGCGGACACGGAGCTGCTGGGTTTTGCTGTTGGTGGTGCTGACCACTAGTAACCACAGACTCACAGCTCGTGTCTGTAGTCGCTACAGAAGGCTGCAAACATCATAACACATAACATTAGAAGCAGGAACCAGCAGGATGAACAGCAGAAGCTACATAAATCCAACACAAACTGGAATTTGTTTCTAGAAGATGCTAGGAGCATTCAGCTCATTAGCTATATAGTTTTATATCAGCAGCTAAGCACATGGCAGTATCCAATGGTTCTCAAATTATCTCTAATATGGTCTATGCTAACGTTCACTAAGTGAGTAATATGTAATGGGATTAACAACGGAGATGAATCTCACATTATGAAGCTGCTGCCGCATGTGCCCGTTCTCGTAGACGAGACGGGACACCTGCTTCTGCAGCCTGTCATTCTCCTCCATCAACAGCTTGTTCATCGCAGTCAGCTTCCGGTTCACAGTTTGCAGGCGAGAAGCCTCCTTCCGTTGCTTCTCGCGGCATCTACTAATCAGGCAATCACAAGGATCATCAAACGCCAGCCACATGAAAACAAGAGATACAAAATGTCACTTGCACATGAAGAAAACCGAGACAGCGATCGCTAATGCACAAGATTCCTGTGCTATTGCTCACATTGGCATATCACATCCCAGGTGAGCACCAAGTGTGTTAGGTAAAGGCATTCCAGCTGCACAATGTTATGGCATGAAAGCAACTAATGACTAATAACTCATGCATGTTAATTATTGTTCCAGCTGAAAATGATGTTCACTGCTACTATTAAATCCAGTATAAATCTGAACACTGTGTTGGGTAAGGGATTCTTGGTTAGATCCCCTTAAATGGTATTAGTAAGATGTAACAGTATCATCGCCAAGAACAAGATCTTGCAAAAGATTACTCATCCTATCTGAATGTAAAGATAAGTCCCTAAAACGAAGAACAGAACAGGAGAGAGAATCACACCAGTTTAGAAGGGTTTACTAAACGCAAACCAGCGTAAAGAATCCAGGATATGAAACCAGCAAAAAAGACGCATCCGCTCCTCCCCCACCACGCCATAAATGGCAAAAATCTCAAGAAAGGCACTTAGAGCAACACACAAACACTCGATTTTGCGTATCGACAAGGATCAATTACAAAACCGGAGCTTTTTTTTTTGACAAATCGAGCCAAAACCAAACTCAAATTTGGGTATAACATAACTACTAGGCGCCTGCTTCCACAAACTAAACCAAACATATCCCAGAAACTCTGACGAAAAACAGACCGAAGGAGACTCCCTAAAAATCGAAAGTTAAGAAACAAAACCAGATTTTTAGCCGCTGGGACTTCAAAATCCCAAGAAACGCCCCCGAAAAAGGCCAAATTTTAGCCGCAAGAACCCCATGACGAACCAAAGCGTCCAGTGAGCGTCAGATCGAGAGGCATAGCAGCAATATATGACGAACCTGCGGTTCTGGAACCAGACCTTCATTTGCTTGGGCTCGATGTTGCTGAGTATGGGGCACTCCCTGATGAGCTGCTGGCGGCGCAGCGAGCTGGGCTTGGGGCACTCGCTGTAGACCCGCTCGAGCGCCTCCACCTGCTCCGGGGTGTAGCGCACGTACTTGCCCGTGTCCACCTGCGGCGCCCCACCGCCGCCAGGCGACGACCTGTCCTTGCCCCCGTGCACCGCCGTCACCATCGCCGCCGCCATCCCGACCCTGCTACCAGGACCACCGCCGACCGAGTCGTAAGAAGAGGGGGAACCACGGCCACGGGCGCCGCCAAGTCATGGCCTCAGGGCGAGAGCGCAGCCGCCGGACGCCATGGTGGTGGTGGTTTCTTGGGAGAGTTGTTGCGCAGGCGAGCTGAGGAAGGAGAGGAAAGGGAAAGGCAGCAGTGAGAGAGGAGGACAGGAGGGGAAAGCAGAGAGCTCCGTGCTCTTGCAGCACGACACTTACTGCTAGCAGAGGTGTTCATTGGGCCGTGCCGGCACGGGCCCGGGCTCGATACGATCCGTTTAGGCACAGCCTGTTAAGGTCCGTGTAATAAACGGGTTATGTCGTGCCGACCCGCGGGCCGCGGTGCTAGCTCAGGCACGACCCGTTGGCGTGCCGTGCCGGCCTGGGCACGGTTAAGGCTAAACCGGCCGTGCCGGCTCGTCTAGCCCGTTTAGCCGAAAAAAGAAAAAAAATAAGAAAAATTGTAAAAAATATAGAAAATTTAGAAAAAATTCAGAAAAAATATATAAAAATGTAGACATTGTTAATCATAAAAATAAATATTTGCAATGACATAATGAGCTTTATTAACTTATTAAATTACATGGGATGGCTGCCTCATTAAAAATTTTACCAAGTAAAAACTCAATTTGATAAAACCTTGGTAAAGAAAAAAGAGTACAGCCTATAAAGCTCATTAGTGGCCCGATGTGAAGAAAATATTGAAAATTCTATTCATTGCTATCTAAATACAAATTCTCAAAAGATTCTTCTAAATCTCTATTATCTGCAGTATGTTGGAGTCTTGATTCAGCTTGTTCCCAGTCTTTGACGGTCAGAAGTACTTCGACCATCTCGTTGGAGAGACTTGTTCGTCGCTCCTCGATTATTCTTCCGGAAGATCGAATGTCGACTCATGGAGATGTAGAGACAGAACGATCAACACATCCCGTGCTAATATGGATAGCATGGATATGATACCTTCGGGTTTGCCACCATGAGAGGATGTTCAACTCGCCGAAGCTCACGCTATCACTGTTGAGATAGCTTGATAGGTCTCCAGTGCTTTGCCGTCTTCCTCCTGACTGTTGTGTACCTGCACCGGCCCGTCTATTCTCCGTGCCGTGCCGTCGCGGGCCGGGCCAACAGTAGCGGGCCACGGTGCGGCCCGTTACGGCCCGGCCCGTTTGGACACCTCTAACTGCTAGTCTTGTGTAGTGTGGTGTTAAGATACGAGGGAGTAAATATACACAGAGGGGTGTTTTGGTAATATGAGTTTCCTTTTTCTTCATTTTTTTGTTTAGGCAAAAGTGTGTGAAATCTGTTGCGATCAGGGAGGTGCTTTTTTACGGGGAAAAAACATATCTTTGTCATTTGCTGAAGGATAAGTCCATTTCACACCATCACTATTGTCTGGATTGGAAAATCGACCCTCTAACTCTTAAAATTGGGCAAATCACCTTCTCATCCTAGAATACCGTGATTTTAGTTGGCTAGGCACCTGCGTATCAAAATCTCGATGATCTCAATGTCACATGTCTGCTGTATCATTTATTCATCTCCTCCAATTCACCGTCTCTCTCCCTCTCTTTATGTGCAACAATGCCGACATCAGCTCCACCGAAGGTAAGATCTTGGCCACAACTTCGTGGGCAAGACGCTGCTCCCGATGCGGCACAGGCCCTTCGCGACGTGCTCGCGGCAAACCTCCTCAACGCCCATGGCAAGCGCCCAAATACGCCGTGGTCACGCCCAGGCTAAGTCGCTACTGTGACGTGTCGTGTTCGGGCTGTTGGTGCTCATGAGCTTCGGCTCGTCATCTCGATGATCCAGTCTTGCCACTTGCGATGCATAGCCTTGGACGATACACATGACAGTGTGGCTTTTATGAGGAGATGCAAGCCAAGATACGTACATAAGCACCGTTTGCACAGGCTCGGATTCTCAGGCATCTTCTAACTTCAGAGACTCTCGCTTCTCACATGTACAAGGAAGTGAGTGCTAAGGAGGAGATTGAGGAAGGCGACCTGCACGGACTTCGTCCTGATGGAAGGGCTCCGCCTGTACGCACCGGCGCAATTCGTCCTGCCCTCCACGCTCTTCGATGAGGTTCTCGATCAATGGCTACATGATGTTGCATGCCCAAGAGCAAACAGCTCAACTTCTGGATCATTGTGATAAGATAGTGTGGACTGTGGTGCAGGAATTCGACCTAGAACGGTTCTTGGTCGACGGTAAGGGCTGTGAGTGGACATCATTAGGAGGAAGGAGATGATGTGGTAGACGTGGCATCCACGCCAGCAAAATGTTAACACATAGGTGTCACGTCAGCCAATACCATGGTGATTTTGGATGGAGGGGGTGTTTTACCCAGTTTTAGATTTTAGGGTTAGTTTTTAGACTCAGGTAAGAGTTGAGTAGGGCAAAATAGACTTATTCCTTGGCAGAGTTATAAATAGTTGATGGGCAAGTTGTCTCCTCAAATTTGCTGCCCTAAATTTGAAAGGTAATGTTCTGCTAAGGATTTGCGTAGCGAGG
Organism: Bonia amplexicaulis; assembly: GCA_036346245.1. Taxonomy (NCBI): domain Eukaryota; kingdom Viridiplantae; phylum Streptophyta; class Magnoliopsida; order Poales; family Poaceae; genus Bonia; species Bonia amplexicaulis. The sequence goes on along the minus strand of CM070743.1, from coordinate 7,064,772 downwards.
CTCGCTGGCCTTCAACTCTTTTGCACCCCATTGCCTTACTTGCCCTTCATCTGAAACCTAAACGTATTATCTTAGAGCGACGATTGCTTCATAGCCAATTTCAAGGGAAACAAGGGAGGCAAGACAAATAAAAGAAGAATTTATGGTAATGATGTTACTTGTTGCCTATTTATAAATGATGATTGGCAATAGTAGAGGCAATGGCTATGCGAAGGAGGGCTCTGGGCGATAGGAGAAGGGTGGCAAGGCGAAGGGGGTGAGGTAGCTACGCGGCAACGTAGCTGCTGCAGGCCGGTTAGATAAGAACAGAAAAGAAGAGATGTTAAATATGTATTTCAATTTGTAATTTTTTTTGTTTGTTCCCACTTTTTATATCGATTTAGTGCATATAATATAGCGGCAGCTCAGATGATCTCGTTCATCTCTGCCCACAAATGTTTTTCTCCACCCATGGTTTTGTGAGGTTCAATGGACCTTCTTGTTCTCTCCTTTGGAGGAGCCATTTTGATCCATTTTTCAGGGCTTGGGAGCTGTGTGTGTTGGTGGCGTTATGCTTTTGATGGCATGCACATGCCCCCTCGCAGAAGCATGCATGCTCGTGTGGTGGGTAAATGGTAGCAAGGGCCCCCACAGTGCCGGGCTTTTGGAGTGAACCGAAACACAAAAACACACACACTCCATCGATCAGGGCCATAAAGCTGTACCCATTGCTAATTTTAATGCATCATATTAGGCGTGTTCTTTTTCTCCGAAGCTGACGACTTTTAGCATTTACTACAGTACCTAACTTTTAAACGGAGTATTTTCTTAAGACGGGGTCTACAAGTTAAACGATGTACACGTTAAAAGCCCAACATCTGTAACATCCAAAATCGCAAGTGAATATTTCTCTCCGTAATCTGTACCGTAAACAGCAAAAATTTAAAAATTTCAGCTAAAAATCATAAGCCGCAGCTGTTACCAAACAGGCCAGTATAAGCTCCTGAGTTTTGCTCGCTGGACACGCTGTGGAATCAGCTAGCTACGAATGAGTTTGCGTCCAATGCTGATCTTCTTCTTAGGTCTCGTTTGAGACACGGGATTTCAAAGGTTTTACGTTGTTTCCATAGAACCGCGTACCACACGGATTCCTAAATTTTGTTTCTTTTAAATAAAACATTGTGTTGTAGCTAGCGAGGAGGAGTGATTATCGTGTGTAATGCTTGAGTTGAAGTTGAGCATGGCGAGTGGTTATTCGAAAGGCGCATAAATTTGGTGGGGCATTTTTTAACAGAACTGATGAGCCAAACCAAGGCAAGCAATGATGAAAGGCTTTTGGATTTCACATCGACTGTGGCTCTAGCCTGCTCTTAAAAACCCAAACAGTTAGCAGCATCCCCCTGCTTTAACACATCTTTGGAAACAGTAGTAGGGCATGTTTTTTTGCTTAGACTTATGGCTTTTGTCTATTGGTATGAATGATTACAGAGTAATAGAAATTTACGTGCGGTTTTTGCTGATATAAATGAAATCGGTATAGTATGTACTACAATTAATTAGTAGACTCTATCTTAAAAAATCACTCTATTTAAAAGTTAATTATTGTAGAAAAATCAAAAATAAAAGCTAAAAACTAAAAGAAACAGAACCGTAAAGTGAAATAAAACACTGCTACAAAACAAGCAAGCAAACAGTAATCAACTCATGAGAGAGAGAGAGAGGGGTGTGGCTTTGACTGTATAAACTGTTCATATATACTGTGTACTGATCCGATTCCATTGGAGCATGTGACTCTGCGAGCGCACTCACTGCACGTATGCCTGTGTGATACCCTCCCTATGTGCACAACTGTGTTAGCTGATCGATACAAGTGAACCTGTGCAGGGTTAGTTAATTCAAAACCAATGAAAAATAGTTTAACTTTTGACAATGTTTATACATGTTTCTTTCGCCACACAGTCAGAGTCTCAAATGGCAGTTAAACATACACACAAGATATGTTCTAGAAACGATATATAGATCAATGCTACACAACTACAATAGTGACAAACAGCCTTTCGCATGTTCATGTCCAATTTGAAATGTATAAACACTACTACAAAAAGCCTAACATTAGACGTCACATTAGAGACGGTTCTCCAAAATCATAAGTGAAGACATAATATTACGGACGGTTCTTACAAGAACTGTCTATGAATTATTATAAATGGTTCGGATCAAAAATCGTCTGTGATGTCAATTACCACAAACGGCTTTTAAATAGATCCATCTATGTTTTGTTTTTTATCATATGAACTACAAAAGCTACTGATCGATCAACTAGAACAGACAAGTGTGACCAATCACTTTTACAAAAGATAAATTCAAGTTAAATTTATTACAAAGTCCAAAAAAAGAGATTCTCAGATCTTGGTCTTCTGAGTTTCATATGTTTCCTCTTCTACTTTTGGACTTGGAGGATCATCGGTTAAGTTCTCGAATATCGTGAAGATTGTCCTTGCCCTCTTCGTTTCCTTCTCTAGCTAAGCAAATCATTAGTATGGCTCATAATCTTAAAGATGATGACATGATAAGCTTCCTCGGAATCAACCGCTTCTGTTTGATCAGCAAGGTTATCCATGTGTCTCTCCACTGTCGCAAGAGTTTCTTCCGCTTTGCGCACATTGAAGAGAAGAACGAGGCTGAAGGCGGTTTCCCTTTCTTGAGCGGCAAGGAGACACCTCCGTCGACGGCGAATGATGAGGTCCAGCTGACGGATGAAAGCGACTCGAGGAAGAAGAGCAGGGCATGAGCGGAGGAGCTGCTCCAGACGTAAGTTGTTGGCCGTCTGTGTAAGATTACGGCTGAACAACTCATGATGGATAGATGAGAGGAAAGAGATCAAAAGAATACCAGATACCATTATTGAGAAATCTGGTGAAGATGGGCGAGAGGACAGTTTAGAAGAGATTAAGTTTGTGGTATCAAAGAATTGTACACCGCGCTGCACATAAAGCCAACCATGTGGAAGTTTGGTCGCTTGCATCGGAATATTAACAGGTGGGAGTAGGACGCGCATTTTTAAGCGTTATCATAGATTGTTTGTATTCCAAACTATCTCTGATTGCATTATCAGAGACGATTCGTATAAAAAACCTTCTTTGATATATATATTATCATAGATGATTCTTATAACATATTGTCTCTGATAATGCCACGACACCGATCCGTGGCATCTCCCTCAAGATTCTGATCCCACCCGTCCATTTTCTCTGCATCGAACGGCAGGCACCGGTTCCTCCCAACCTCTCACCCTTATTAATTACTCATCCTCTCCCTTTTCCCTAATTTCACTCCAAGATGCGTGAGTTCTACGACTGTTCTGAGTTCATCCAATCCTAGCTTGTTCCTCGGCGACGCCGACTACCGCTGTGAGCTAGCGCCTCCATTGTGACACCACAATTCACTGCACAAGACACTCTTATCGTAAGTATCGTAAGAATATCTTGTGCAGTGTCACCGTCGTGACATAAAGTGACGCTACTGCCGCCTCTCCTTTATTGCAAGGCACCACAGAAGCAGCTGGCTACCAAAACGGTGCTCAAGTCAGCGTCAAAGACATCCAACTCGCACGTTGCTAGGATATCTCATTCTTCTATGTTTTTGCCATGGGTTCATAGGATTAGGAGATGTAATCTTGCCATATTTAAGAGTTGGGCTCATATGATTGGGAGATGTATTCTTGCTGTGTTAGATGAGTAACCTGCTCGTTATCTTGTGATGCTATAATGATGGATTCTAATAGAATGTATTGTTGTGTTTGCTGTTGTGTTTGCTTGTTTTGAAAAGGTATAGCTAACATTTCTTGAGGTCAGCCAAAAAATAATTTTAGGTATAGAATGAACTATTACAGACGATTTTGTGATATAAACTGTCTATGAATGACTATCACAGACGGTTCTAAATTACAACTGTCTGTAATACTCACCCATCACAGACGGTTGATGGTTAGAACCGTCTGTTATGTTAGAGTATCACAGACGATTTTTAATCCGACCCATCTATGATGTTAGAGTATCACAGATGGTTCTAGTAGTAAATCGTCTATGTTGTATTTATCGCAGACGGCTCACAAACCGTCTATCAGTGATTCATAAATTCAGACGGTTCAGAAAACTATCTGTGATGATAGTTTCAAACCGTATGTGATGACCCTTTTTGTAGTAGTGAAACTTACAACGATTCCTACGAGAAATGAACTGTTTTTATATGAACAAAAAACCTATTTGAAACAAAACAGTAGCATTCTAGAATGAACAAAGTTTTTTTAAAAAATGTTGGCTAGCTTGGCCCAATGCCTACACCTGCAAAAATTTGCATTGCAACAGGAGAATCTTGTTCGCCGGAGAAAACAGAACAGTAGAATTTTGCTGCCGGGAGTTCAATTTTTTCCGGCGGGAGACCAGGAGATGGCAAGAGAGGAGTCGCATCACTTTAGCTCGATTCATGCATGCCCCCTTCCATGGCTCCTGCCTCCTGCATCCCATTCAATGCATGGATGAGCTGCAAGCCTAGCTGTTCATCCGGCGCCTATAGATGTATCATAGATTCATAGCTAGGCATCTGTTCATCCAGTGCTATATAAATAGATAGGGTTCGTACTGGGTTCATTTTTTTTGTAGGTTGTGTTGCTGCATGGTGATTGGTGGCCAGCTAACTAGGTATCGATCTCATGTTACAAAAACTATTGATCCTTGTGTCCATGATTTAAACGTGCTCGTTGAATCTGCTGATAAAGTTTGACCGCCTGACATACTCGAGTGTCGTCGACTATCTTTTATACTTAAACGATCACGACCATCTTTGACACTTGTACATCTCGACTGCTTGTCATACTTAGACATCCCCGAACGACCTCGGTATCCCGTCATCCACGACCGCTCACTGTGCTCGAGCATCTCCGCCTGCTTTTCTCACTCGGACGTCTTCGACTACTTCTCGTGTTCGAACGCCTTCGATTGCTTGTTGTTCGTGAGTGCCTCTGACCTGTCAAACATGGACACTTCCGCTCTCTTCAATACTAGGCCATTTATGACCGCTCCGTGTACTCGAGCGTTGTCGACCATGTTTCATACTCAAATGCTTTCGACCACCCATCGTACTCGTACGCCTTCTGACCTACCACCACAAGCAATGGTCGATGGCCTCTGACCTACGACCATGAGCAATGGTTAATAGCTTCTGAAGGCTTTCGATAACAAACAACTTCCGATGGCTTTCGACCTTGATGACTTTCGACCATGAACGACTTTCAATGGTTCTTGGCCACCGACTACCTTCGATCGCTGAGGGTTTCTGGCTTTCAACCTTCGACTACTCCCGATTGCCGATGGCTTCCAGCTTTCGATCTTCGATTATGTTTAATTGCTGATGACTTCCAGCTTTCAACCACCAACTACGTTTGATTGCTAATGGCTTCCGGCTTTTGATCTTCGACTATTTCTGATTGCTGATGATTCCCGGCTTTCGACCGCCAATTATGTTCTATGGCTGATGACTTTCAACTCTTGACCTTTGACTATTTTTTATCACCGATGGCTTCCAGCATTCGACTACCGACTACATCCGATTGCTGATGGTTTCTGCCGATGGTTTCCGCCTTTCAACTATCAATCACTCCCAAGTGCTGATGGCTTTTCGGCTTTTAAGGAATCTTTCTCAACGATCACTTCGACCATTTCAATACTGGACCCTGGCGTCCTGTCCTATTAAAAGTAATGATATTTTGCCTTTACGACATCGGAGTTCACCTAAGTGAGCCTGTACTGCAGAGGGGTCCTTCCCGTTGGTCACTTTTGACCCCCGTCGACATCTGACCCAGGAGTTCTGCTCTACCAACCTCACCACCTAAATTAAGTATGTCTACTACACTAATTCTGTTATTGTGTCGTCAGATCAGTCATACTTGACGTGAATCATGCACTTTTAACCACTTTAATTTTATGTGTCGTTTAATACCGACTAGGTCGAGCGGCACGGGCGGGTGCGACCAATGCAAAGGCTACATTGTCAACGGCCCCATAGACCGACGAGCCTATGGATAATGCCAACGCCCACATATACATCAACCATTCATCACATGCATGGAGAACGTGAAGCGAAGACTAAAGACGACGACCAATACGCAGTTTAATCGGAGGTATTCTATGGGTTTACCCCACGGATATAATTAACCGGGAGACTTCCGAGGCCCCGGGAACCAGGAGAACACAATGACTATGACAGATCTGCTATGCAAAGCAGGCTATAGAGCGTATATATATGAAGGGAAATTGTAATTTTGTTATTCTCAAATAAAAGAATAAAATACATATTTTTCCTATTTTTTGTATTTATCTATTTTTGTGTACCTTGGTATACTAGCACGCCCGCATCTTACACCTCAAGGCAAGAAATCTTGAGAACGATTTCTCGCATCAAACACATCAAACCCAACTGTAAGTCATTCGTACGACCGATCAACTTTATTATAATATTTTATTGTATATTTTCTGAAGTAAAATGAGTAGCCTACTGTTATATTTGTTTATTGCATCATTATTTTTTACTGTATTTATCTTCTAATAAAATTTAAAATTAAAATGTTGCCCACGCTTTCAACATAGATGATGGTTGGAGGAGACGTATTAGACGGATAGGGTACAAGAGGAGAGAATCCTTCTAACTTCGCTGTCTCCAGACGATTGCAACACCAAAGATAACACCAACCACATCTTACAAACCCTGAATTCCAGAACGACGATTAATACACGTAGGTACACACCATGCATAATTGCGATCGTTCAATCAGGAGCTCAATAGCCTAGCTAGCTGTGGGGTGTTCTTTTTGGTTTCCAAAAGCGGCTTTTAGCTTTTGCTACAGTACCTAACTTTTAAATAGAGTATTTTCTCAAGATGGGATCTACAAGTTAATTGTAGTACACGTTAAAAGCCTAACATCTGTATCAACCAAAATTACAAGCGAGTATCTCTCTCCGTAATCTCTATGGCAAACAGCTAAAATTCAAAAATTTCAGAAATCGGCATGCAGGTAGCTAGAAACCTCGAAAGGGAGGCTTTGCAAAGCACACGAAAAAGGATATGCTCCAGACTCGATCGTAGCCAGCCGTATGCGCGCGGGCATCGGGGTCCGGGCGCGAAGATGTGCGTGCTCGACCGTCGTCAGGCTTTGCCGCGGCCGCAGCCGACACCGCCCGGCGCAGCGCACGCCAAGGCCCCCCCACACACCCACACCGTATATATGCTGACATGCATTTTTAGCGAGCTGTGTGACAGTGTGGTATATACCATTACCAGCTGGTGATCGATGTGGCAAAAGTGTTTGCTGGTTACTGATACAAAGTTCAGATCTCTGAAGGGGCCGCTGTTCAGCTAGTAGTAGCAGCTTCTTACTTGTGCATATACTATATAGTTGCTCATATATATATATTCATGCAAATTAATGTGTGCAGTGTGGCAAAGGTCCCCCCACCGAGAGGGCCAGGGGAATATTTGGATTTGGATCATCATGGTCCCTTTTGGATATGAGTGTTCCTTTTCTTTTCTGTTTGGTTAATTTTGTGTCGATCTTCTGTGTATGTGCATGCTGTTTGAATCTTGTCAGCATCTTATGCATTGACATGGAAAAGGAAGTTGTAATTGACTGAGCTTTGGATCGGTAGATGACTGTCTTACTTGTAATGCAGGCACGAGCTAGCTGCCCCAGTTTTGATCTCACTTTCATTTTTCATTTACGAGTTATGATCGATACATATTTTTCTACAGCAGAAAAAACGGCCACACTAATCGAGAAGATGAGGAAGCACGCACTAAAGGAGCTAGTAGAACATGAAAGCTAGCTGTTAATTAACTAGCACCAACCCTTTTGCAGAGATTGTTGGGACATTTGGTCTTTGCATCCTCGCTAAAATCGTCAAAGAAAAGGCTCCCTATGTCTGACAAACTGGTCTGTATGTTGTTAATTAGAAGCTACACATGCTGATTTATTACCCACATAAACTACGAATTCTTACTTAAAAAAAACCTTCATATTCCAAATCCAATGTGACTACATTGGAACATATACAAGTGCAAAAGAATGTTACTACCACACTTAAAAAACTAACACAACTAATAAAGTATATCATTTGGACCGACAAATTCTAAGAACAAACTAAAGAAACTTTTAGGGCCTCAAGCTCCATTAGAGAGAGTACTTGTGGGGTACCTCAGATATGTTAGTTTTATTAGCATGCACCCTAGCTAGTGTTAGGGGGCAAAGCATGAACGAGCCAAGAAAAAAGTCTGCATCTTTTTCTTGGGCTTTGGTGATGTGCCTTGCATCCAAAGGGATGCCAATTCCACTAAGCCCCACAAATGCAGGCTTTAGCTCATGATCACATATTGTGCCCGTGGAAAAGAGGATTAAAAGTTTTCGGCGGAAAATGTGTGTGGAAAGGTGAGAATTGATTTAAGGTGTTAAGGAAACACTCATTGAAATATGATGTGTTCATGCCTGCTGATCATCATTTAAAAGAACATTTAATTTCCCCTGGTTTATATAGGTCGGTGCATGAGCAGTTTATTCACTTTCGAAGATTGTGAGCCTTGGATTGATATTGACAACATTGCTCTAAATTAAACAGTAAATTCTTCAGATGGCCCCGCTCATTTCGGTTTGAGTTTCTGACTTATTTTTCACTATTCATAAATTTCATCTTTTTCTGAACTTTTGGAATTTTCTGAGCTTTTTTGCCGGTTCTTTTTTCCCGTATTCGTTTGCGTTGTCTGTGATGAACTAATATTTTTTTTTATTTTTAAAATTTTTAAATTTAATTACGCCAAATAAGTCACCTTCAACTACAGTATAATTTCAGCTATAAGCCACTATTTTTCATATTGTAAACATGCATTTTTTTAACTCTTTACTGCTTATTTGATCTTGATGTTGTGCATCTGCATAGATTTATATTAGACGTCCATGCTGAAACTCTACACAGTAAAAGACATCATCCAGCTAGCAAGCTAGATAATTGAGCTATATATGTCGAAGCAGCATATAATAGATCTATTTGGGACGAACTCCGTTTGTGCTAGCTTGTACACGGCATTAGTTAATAAAACTTCCACCAGACATTTCTCATACAAATACTACATATGTAGTTGCTGAATTGAATTTGGGCATCAATTACCACAATCATAGTTTAGCTTGTATATTTTCTATAGCAGATTTATGTATCCAAGCTTGCATTAGAAGCGATGTAAGAGAAATAGTTAATTCAAGGCCAAAAAGATGTGATATTTTCAATCAGATTTCTCCCCAATAAAGAAAGTTCTGCAATGTGCCATCTTTCACCTTTGACATCTGCAAAAGTTGGTGCATTCAGAAGCTCTTCCAAATGTTGCCATTTTTCTATAGACCAAGATCAGTTCTTGCATCACCATCACTCAGACACGAACGCAGAAAAGGATTTCTTGGAACAGAGACGATCGATGCATCAAAGACGAAATAATTCAGGGAAAAGTGCATCATGCCTTCATGCTCGTGTCTTTGTTGCTTCAGAGCTGCAGGAGGGGGATTGCATAAAGGCTGACAGGATGCAAGATCTTGCGTTAGATTAGCAATTGGATGAATGAAATGAATGGAAGGCAGTGCAGCGCAAATGTTCAATGCAATTAAGTGCTGCCCCTCTGCATGCTGGGTTAGCAAATGCAAAACTTGGTCTCTCAAGCATAGATATATATTGATCGACCTGACAGGTTCAATGCATTGAGTAGTTGGCCTGCTGCCTGCACTGCTCTACCGCTGCTTTTGGTTGGTTGTTATTGCTAGCTGAAAGCATTGAATCATGCATGTACTACAATTAGGAGTTAATCATACTGAATATATGGAAGTTAATTCGATGGTCCAAACTATCTATAAAAGTTTAGGTTTGATTAATGATCTTGACCATGCAAGCCGTTCAGTAACTTCAGTTGAATTGCTTAGCCACTTATTGCTAGTCAAAAGGTAATCATATGTACATATAGCTGAATAGAATGGAGTAGCTTAAGAACTTAGGTATATAAACAAGATATGAGCCAATCACTTAGTGTTTACATGATAAAAAAATGATGCGGTGGTTCGATGGTTAACTTTTTTTTCTTCGAGGAGTTCGGTGGTTAACATGTGGAGGTCAAATTTGATTTATGGCAAGGGCATTGGATTAAGATATTGTACGATCGGTATGGCGAGTTAGAAGGGCGAATGACCCTTTCAAAATTATTCTCTAAGTATCAACAACTCTACACAGCGAAAATACAAATTCATAAGCTCATCAAAACCAAAACCCAAAGAACACAAACTCATAGCAGAATTCACTGCAAACTAGTCTGACCGCCAGGCCCTGGTCTAACCGCTGGCTTTGCCGATCTGACCTCTAGGCGATTGGACCGCCCGGGCACCGATCTAACCATATGCCAGTTGGACTGCTCAGTTCCTTGCGGTCTGACTGCTTGTCGAGGGAAAGTGCAGAATGGCAATGCACACGATCCAAGAAAAGAGCAACTATCAAACCATTGATCCAATACAGTAAAACTTGACACAAACCCTCCTTATGATGTCATAAATCTATTCCAATCATGGATAGTAAAGATCGATGCCAAAGTTTTGACCTTTATCTAAAACAAGGAGAGTCACAACAAAATCGAGCAAAATAGGGAAACTTGATATACTTTTGCTTGTGAGTTCTTCATGATCTACATAACCTTGAATGAGTTCTCACATATCATAGCAAGTACGAACTCAAGCTAAAACCCTCATGAGAGAAAAACCCTAAAATCATCTCTCTCTTGAGGAAAAGTGGGCAAACTCAAGAACTTCCTCTAAAAAGTACCTAGATGGATAAGATCTGATCTCTAAGAGATATCTTCATCTCTTACACATCCTTAATACCAGGAAATATCAAGAAGAGAGAAAGCCAAACAAATCAAAAGCACAATAAAGGATGCACATCACAACTTATTTGAGCAAAATTTGAATGTTCATTTCACTTGAAGGGAAATATTTTATAGCCACTCTCACAGGATAGCAGAGCTCGAAGCTTAGAGTATACATAAAAAGCTCAAACATAAGGAAACCCTAACCCTATCTCTCTCGTGTACACTCTCTCTTTACATACAAGGTCTTGTATAGTGGAGATTTCCACCTCACATAAACCCTAACATTAGCAACACTTAGTGAATAACAATCATTTACTATTTAAGAAACCTGGTAACCCACACACAAATGGGTTTTACATTTCACACACTTGTGTGCTTTTTAAAATGCGACTTCCACATGGCTTTAATAGCTCGATAAGACACTTCGTTCTCAAAGACGTGGCCTAAACCACTTAGGGTTCAATTCTCTGTAGGAATTCAGGAAAAAAAATCCCATGTTTCAAAAGGGTCCGACAACAACATGATAGCATGCATTGGAAGTTCTCCACAGCGCAACTGTAATTCAGGATATCTATATATAGAGAGAGTCTCTCTAAGACGAGGCGATGAATCGGTGATTGGAATTTATGAAGAATATTATATGCGGATCACTAATCATGGAGCAGCCACCACACGCTGGTCCGCACAGGCAAGGAGGAGGATGAGACGCGGGTGAGGCGAATAGTGGCCCTGTTCTTTTCAGCTTTTAAAAGCTGCTTTTCGGCTTTTCTACAGTAATTAGCTTCTAAATAGAGTATTTTTTTCAATATAGGGTCTACTAGGTAATTGTAGTACATACTTTACTGACTTTATTTATATCAGCAAAAACCGCACGTGAATTTCTGTTACTCTGTAATCTCTCATGCAAACAGCCCAAAAGTCACAAGCCGCAGCCAAAAGCCATAAGCCGCAGCCAAAAAGAACAGGCCGAGTATCTTGTTGTTGCTAATTGCATGTTTGTGTATCCTAAATAATCTTGCTATTTTTATAAACAAATAATCTTGCGATGATGAGGCCCAGATGAGAAGGATAGTACCTTACTATTTCTAATAAGACGTTTGTGTATTCAAGTGTATTTAATAGGAAGAACATTTAGTAAACAAGAAAAATCTAGCGGCGCAAATTCACGAACAACTCGGCTAGTTTGCTAAATATCAGGAAAAATAGTGAAGGTTTTAGCCCTAGGATCATGTCGTGGCATTCGTTCTCTGGCTAGCTAGTTTTTGTAGGTTCATCAGGCATCCAAGCAGCTGAGACAACGATGGCGATCAAAGGCTGTGTTCAATATGGTTTAAGCTTATGACTTAAGTTTATTTTTGCACTATTCATAATTTCATCTTTTTCTGAATTTTTGACTTTTTTTAGCTTTTTTGTCGGTTCTTTTTTTTTCTCGTATTCGTTTGCGTTGTCCGTGATGGGCTAACATATTTTTTAATTTTTTTAAAATTTAATTATGTTAAATAAGACTCTGTCAGCTACAATATTTTTTCAGTCAGCTACAGTGTTTTCAGCCATAAGCTTTCAGCTTTCAGCCGAACCGATCACCACCAAAGCAGAAGGCTATGGTGGCGGCGGCGGCGATGGCGAGTCAATGGAAATCGCCGGCGGGTGTGGGGAGAGAGATGGGGGTTTTAGGTACTTTCTTCGTGATTGTAGTATTGCAATATTTTCACTTTCTACCTCTACTTAAATATTTTAAAAGAGGTTAAGTGATTGTAGTCGTATATCATTTAATAGAGATATGTGTAATCATTTGTTATTATTTTTTTAGATTTAGTACTTTGTTAGTTTGTACATATGATGAGCTGTAGACAAATGTTGCAAAATAGTTTTTTAGATTTAGTACTTTCTTAGTTTGTACGTATGATAAGCTGTAGACAAATATTGCAAAATGGAGTAAGTGTTGTTTTTATTGCACAAATTTCAAAGCTATCGATTGGTTCAAAATTCAAGTCGATATTTTGTACGTACGTAGGAAAACATTTGACTGATGTCTAGTCACAGCAACATGGAAAAAAAAGATTGTTGTATTTGCTCAAACTGAAGGATATACATAAGATACATACATACTGTTGATGACGGGTGACTGACTAGCTAGCTTTGCTTCTTCTTCTTTTTGATAGTTTAAGCTATATGAATCGTCTATGATGTATTCATCCAGTATAGCCTGTTTTGTAGTAGTGACTGCTGATGATGTGTGACTGACTAGCTAGCTTTGCTTTTTTTTTTTTTTTTGAGCTTTGCTAGCTGATGCATGCTTGCTCAACATACCGCCCGATCCTTTCTTGGCCCTATGTGTTGCTTGATTTGTACCATTTGCTAGCTCTTATCTCGTCCTTTCCGTTTCACGCTTTCTTTACCGGCCGAGAAACCACAACCGGCCTACGGTTTTTAGGACCGGTAGACACATGACCGTTTACCTCCTACCCGCTTCCTTTCAAATCAACTTTTTACCGAAATTCTTCTAGTATACGCCCCAAACCTCAATTTGCAATAACCAAATTTTGCAAAAAAATCGCCATGCACCCCCCGCTTGGGGGTGAAGGGTAGATACAATTTTAATTGGACCCATGACAATCAACAATAACCCACAAAACACATGGGGTGTATATTTATGCATTGGCATTCAATAACCAAATAAACACACGCCAAATTGGTTGAGATTGAACCATTTCCTTGCAAAAGGGGAAATGAAAACGAGCTATACGTTGAACCATTTATGCATCATTCACCGATTGGTCATATGCGGATTTAATTGGCTAGCCTATATATTTGTCCCTATCTGTCATGACAACTAACAAATTTATATCAATGAGTTAATTTTGACTTTTGGCCGGGCCAACATCGTGTTAAGCTTATATATGTGCTTAATTTCAAAGTTCACAGAAGCTCATGCCTGCAAACGGCCACAGTAACTCATATTTCTTTCTAACGTTGCAAGGTCATGTATAATCATAAAAAACTATCTTTCCAATACTCCATTGCTCTAGGCGGAAAATCGCTGGGGACAAAACAATAACAGACGTCAGTTTGGAGGATCGTGCGTGTTTGCACCACAATGTACACAGCACAAATAGTTACGAGAAGTAGTAGAAATGATTTGCTTTTCAGTAACTTGCGAGCTAAGGGAAAGGTACTGTTCGTTGGGCAGGGTATGCCATGTGTGGCAGCGTGTCTCACCTTTGGTGAACACACCACATAATTAATCACAGTCCTCTACAGCTCTTATAAGATAATCCAGTGGGTCACTGTATGCCTGGATAATCTTGGGAGCAACTCATGGTTAAAATTATTTGATCATGCTAATTCTCAGGAGAATCCTAAGCTGGCAGATCGACCGGTACGCAGTAGCTGTTTGTACGTACGCCATTACAATTTAGTTCTAGCTTTAGTGTAAGGTAATGTCCTAGAGTTCAAATCGGTTTCTGTTTAACACTATTTTAAATAGACTATATACACGTAATAATCCGCTTGTACTTTCGTTCTCGCTTCGCGTAAAACGGTTAACTGGTGGTGCTATCATTAGAACTCTTAGGTTTATATATAAGTAGTTCTCAAACTAAGCTAGCAAGATGAGACTAAACCATATCCTCATGTTTATATACACATATAGACCATCATAGACCGAGGTGTTACATTTAGTTTGCTTAAGTCCTGCAAAACTTATGTGGAATTCTTGGTTATGGAGGCACGATTTCTGTCATTCCAAGAGGCTAGCTACATGCTAGCCTCTCTTTTTTCCCAACGATTCTGTTGGTTATCATCTTTCGCGGAACGTATCCATGTCCGTCCGGCCGCCGTGAGCGATTCGCGAGGCGTGCTTGCGTTGGTGCGAGCAAACAAGGGGAACATGCTCGTGTTGTTCCCAAGAAAGGAGGAAAGAGAAATATATATTCTCCTTGGTAATGGTGGCTCTTGTTAATCGATGGCTGTCCAATCAACAGCCATCCTCTGATCGATGCTACAAGGCACAAACGCACGCCATGATACGTGCACACCGATCGCTGCTTTTGAGCAAAACCAAACCAAAGATTATTAACCTTGCCGCCATGGCAGGAGTTTCAAAGATTTTTTTAAAACAATACATTTCTTTATTGATATTATAAAAATAATTAGTCAAAAAAAGAATTAACAAAAATAATCTCCTCTTGCCAAATGAATTAGCGCAGGATTCTGTCGCCAAATGAGTCGGCAACATGCTAATGTGGCAGCTCCTGTAGCAAATTCATTTGGTAATAGGGCATGTCGTCGGTTTATTTGATGACAGCTTAATTGGCTGACAGAAGCCTTGCCGTTGATTTACTTAGCCTACAACACAATTGACCGACAACCTTTGTCGCCAATTCATTTAATGACAGTGCAATAAGTCGACATGTTTGGCCTATATCGTTCAATTGAATGACAGGCCTCTGTCGTCGCCGATAAAAAGTGCCTTCTCAGCCTGTCCCCAAATGAATTAGGGACGGAGTATTACTCTGTCATTTTTAACTATTTATTTTTGTAATATTAATAAAACAGTGGGCTATTCAAAAAATGAAGTTTCAAATAGACCTGAAGCTAGACCTGAACCTGTAGCTAGATCAAGCCCAAGATTTATCCGTGCAGGGCCCAAGTATTCTTCTCTTTGATGCCAATAAGACATCAAGGCGTACGAACCGGAGCATCGGGGAAGCCCATGGCAGCTTTCATGGTCGCCATGACATACAGGTAGGATTGTTCTTCGATTTTTTCGTTTTATATGGTTCGGTAGATACAATTTGATCGGTAAATACGGTTTGATACATACAGGTTACCTGTACCACATCAAGCAGCCAACCGAGCCTGCACAACAAGCATATGACTAGCCATCGGATTACTATGCCTGAGAAATGCATATGGCTCATAAAAATATAACAAGCATATGAACATTGCAGATGCATATGGTTCATAAAAATGTCACCAATGTATCTGGAAGGAACTCAGAGAAGTGCAGAAAGATCATCATATGCTTTCAGTTTCTTCTGACGGCTCCTCTGTTTCTTTTTTCTGTAGACAAGAAATTGAAAATGAATCACGTAAAGCATAGCACCTAAAATGATGAGAACTGCATGTGAACTTCTTCAGTATTGGATCAATCGAAAATGCATATAGGGTACCCAACAGCAACAAAAACAAGATAAACAGCCAGTAGAGGCAGGCTACTTTGGAAACCTATGATTAGCAAGCTAAATGCATCAAACGTAAAGAACCAGAGTAAAGCTTCAGCTCCCATCTAGAATAGATGAAAGAAGCCAAGATTGTATATATCTGTTTATAGAGAAGAAGTGGTTATTCTGTTTCGTGTTTACAGATAGTCAAACGTTTGGATAACGTTGGAATACTGCTCTTCTGCAGCAAAATTGAGTATACTACAAACACACAGGATGACTGCTCTCCTTTACATATCTTATTTGCATTGTCTGTCCTTTACTCATTGTGTTATGATCATTGTTATGTATTTGCTGAGATTTTCAAATCTCACGCTTGCTCTTTCCATTCTCAGGTAAAAGGCCAGTGGAGTGATAGCATCATGCATGGATGGAAGCACTCAAGTTTTCAGCACCGTAGCTTGCCACTATTTATTGTTTTATTTGTTCTTTATGTGGTTAGAAGTGGACCGGTCCCATATTCAACATTTATTCCAGCCTCTGTTGATTCTTTAGTAAATTATCTTTAGAAGTTATTTACTCGTGATTTCTATTATTACTTTTATTATTCATTCTTCACTTTGATGATGATGTTCTATAGTAGTATCCCACATCGGTATGTGGGGTGTTACATTACCTTATTGACCAAGCCTATTCCTGGTCGATAGTGGTCAAGAAAGCCTCGCTTTCGACCATTTTTCATTTGCGACTTCTCTTTCTCAAATAAGTTATTTTCACTTAAAGTTAGGGGCTAGATGACAAGGATATAATAATCCTTTAAGTATTAGTCATAAGTCTTACTACGACCACTCCTTGATCGTAAGTCTTTCTACAACCACATACGTAAGTCGTACTGCGACTACTCCTTAGTTATAAGTCTGTCTACGACCACATAATCGTAAGTCCTACTTCGACAACTCCTTGGTTATAAGTCTCTCTACGACCACATAGTCGTAAGTCTTACTGTGACTAGTTCTTAGTCGTAAGTCTTTCTACGACCATGTACTCGTAAGATGTACTATGATCTGGTCGTAGACTTTCCTATGAATAGCCTATCTAGTGCCTCGTAGAGTCGCCTGACAAGACGGTTAGAACGTGCGCTTATCTCTAATAACCGCACACGATCTCCTTCTGACAACAACCGTTGTATGACGAACCGTCTCCAAGTCTCTCTGATAATAACTTCCGTTGGGTGGTTATCTCCTGAACCGATGAGATATCTTTTGGCTCAAGACAACTGCCGTCATTTAGTCAACTATATAAAAGATTACATCGGAGAAGAGAAACGGGAGACGGATCCAAGCAAGAGATAGTGTAAGGTATTTCTTATTATACATTTTGTAATGTTTCTCTCTGAGTAATAGCAACACAGGAACAGCATATGATCTCTCGGCGCTCTCTGAGTTCCTTCCAGAAACGGCTGCCTCGAAGCAGCAGACTGAAGCAAAGCTGAACTGCAAATCAAAGCAGGCTGTGTAATCCTCTCTTTATATCTGCTTCCTTGCTAGCGTTCTTTGCTTTTTCCATCGGTGGCCTTGATACCTGCTCTGTTTTTCAGGCAACGGGAGACTGCTCAACTGAACGCAGCCATATTGAACAATCGTCAGTTCCAGCTCGACCCGTTCGTTGCAATTAATCAGCACCTCGTATCAACGCAGCCACCTTCAGCTGTGAAGGACAATGACTCTGCGAAGCACGGGAGGAAATCTATGAATGACAAGAAAAGGAGGAGGAGGAGGAGGAAGAAGAAGAAAGCTTCGTCGACTGCGAAGTAACGATCTAAAAAAATGCGTGCAATTATTTTCATTCTTGTTTGAAGGCGACACTTGTTATGCGGGAGCTTGAACTTGTCAAATTTTGTTACCAGTGCGTGTATTATCTGCCAGAGCTTCCAGATTGCTTGTAACGTGGCTCGAAAGGTCCAGATTTAGCTATTGTACAGACGATGTTTGTGTAACGTTCATGCAATTCCTTCACCAGTTGGTATTAGATTCTAGTGAATTGTGATAACCAATCATGGTGTGCGATGTTGCCATCTCGGATGCAGCCAAGGCCTTGGAAGGAATTGAGTGGCTGTCAGAAAAAAAAAACTAGTGTGGTTTAGGGTGAGGGGTTTGATTTGTAGCGGTTCCAATAGTTGGAAGGCGTAAAGTGTACGGATTTGTAGTTAAGGGGTGAATACCGTGGACATCCCTTGTGCCACAAGCCCCAAACGTCATGATACAGTAATGCCTATATGCTCGAGCTTTGCTGTTCCCAAAGTCAACCGTGCACGAGTTAAACACATGTCCGCAATTGTTTGTGCGCGCTGAGCATTAGAGGAGAAACCACACCCTGCTCAAAAGGATTTATTTTAAGTGACTTTTAACTAAAAATTACTATAGTTAGCTGAAAAATAACTGTAGCTGGCAGTAGCTTATTTGATGTAATTAATTTTTAAAAAAATTAAAAATAGAAAAAATAGGTTACCCTATCACATACAGTACAAACGAAAACATGAAAAAATAGAACCGATAAAAAAACTCAAAAAAACCAAACAACCAGAAAAAGATAAAATTATTAAATAGTGAAAAATAAGCCAGAAACCAAAAGCCCAAGCCGAGTGGACAGATCGGCATTCGGCAGCCAATAGACAAATATGTAGTAGTGAACAAGGTTACAAGAACTCGGGGAACAACAGGCATACCGGATCCTACTTGTTTGATTAAACATTAATCTCTCCGTCTTTACTCTTTAGAAGGCAGCAGTGTTACAAAATTACCTCACATAAATCTAACGGTTAGGATATCCAGAAGGATCTTTCCCAAACAGAATCCATCTTTTGAGCTCAAATCATCTGTAACACCCTCCAAATTCCCAGCGCTTGCAAAGGTAATTCGTTCAGCTTCTCGCATTGAATTTCTTCTGCGGGAATGGTTGCCAAAATGCAAGGTGGACGGATGTTAAAACTGTAATGCTCCTTTTGTGAACTTCTACAACATTCAAGGGGTTTGTCGACGTATCAATCATCCACCCTACAAGTCCTCGTTTTCGTCTTTTAGTTGGATCGGATGGATTGCAACTCCATTTTGAGCTGATCGAACACGGCCCCATCTTCCAAGGCGCGGCTCCTGTTGAAAGAAAGATATCGATACCAAAGTTGAGCTTCTGAAACTTGCACTGATAAGAGCATGGTGTTTCAAGAGTAGTGGAGTCTACATGAAGAATGAACAGATATGGTATCTTTGCGCGTTGTTCAGCATGCGGAAGTATCACAGAAACCAAGAACTTGATGCAAAGGATACCTAGTTAATAGGACTTACGAAACAAGTTCACGCTAAACAGGAAGCTATATTGAAAATAAGTTTTCTTTCTTTCTCTATTCTCAAGATAATATTGAGAAAACATTGCAGTAAAAGTCAGAGAAATTGGACTGTCAAGTATCTGAACTGTAGTAACAAAGGGGGAGTTTGATATACTGACCTGGCCAACACCAGCTACAATAAAGCGTCCAGATTTAGCGATGGCAAGAGAATTAACAAATCCATCCTGGCCATAAGAGAGAACAAGTATATCAATAAATATTTGCATCCCACAGTAAGGCACCAGTATAGTACTCATCTTTCTATGCATCGGTAGTGTGTGTTAGATGTGTATTATTAGCTATGTATTTTTTCTATTGTATAAGGGGTTACCTACATATATACCATATATGTATTTGTATATATATTGGTCCATTGGCCTCATGATGAATACAAGCGATATTCATACATGATATTAAAGTAAACCTAGGGTTTGTTTTGGCCAAGCCGTCGCTGCTTCATCTTCCAGTCGCTACCTGGCTTTGCCATCTCCACCGTGCTTGCCGCTCTCCGCCCATCACCGCCCACTGTCTTCCACCCTCGCTTGCCCGTGGCCGCTCGTGGGTTCGCCTCCCGCCTTGCTGCTTGCCGACATCACTGTCTTCTATCTGAGCCGCTGCCATCTCGAGCCGCCTGGATCTGTCGCACCTTGCGTCTCCTTCACCCAGCGTCGCCCTGATTAGCGCCGCCTCGATCTGCCGGCACTCTCTTCGCCCAACGTCACCCCGGTCGATGCTGCCTCGATTTGTCGTCACCTTCCTCGCTCGTGAGTTTGCTCAGCGTTGCCCCGATCGATGCCGCCTCGATCCGCAGTGAGGCTGCCTCCTCTTCCACTTGTCACTTCCAACCCGTGGCCGCTTCGTCCCGTGGCCGCTTCGTCTTCCGCTATGAGGTCGCCTCCTGATCCGGAGTCGCTCAGTGCTGCCTAGATCTGCACCGCCACCGCCTGGGAGCCACCGCCATCACCGCCGGCAAGCCGCCTCCATTGTTGCAAGGTACCGAGACTCTCTCTCGGACACGGTTTTGGTTCAAAGCAAATACACAAACCTAGGCATCTGATAAGCAGAGCCTTCGGTTCAAGAAAAAAAGAAAAAGAAAAGAAAAAATATCATCCTCTTCGGACACTGTTTCCATTCCTCGTTGGCTGGTGATCTTTGATGATCTCAATTATTAGGACTGGTTTCAGCACATACGTCTCCACATACAGTGTCTTTGGGATTTTCTCACCCGCAAGTTGCCTTGTCCGCCTCGCCCTATTCCACCTACGCGATGTATCATGCATAAGACTTGCAGGGAAGCCTTTAAATAATCCATATCAAAGAGGTACCTAGCATGTACAGATTTGAGATCTGATACACTGAAGCAAAACACCCACAACTCGGTGATCAACAGGCAACTTGACTTCAACTTGTTGAGTTCTGTCTGTTTGTGATTCAGAGGGCTAGTTCACCAAGTATCATGCAGATCCGACCACAGGAAAGCCATCCCCCAAGGCGATGAAATACTCAGTTTACACAAACATTCAGATGTAACAAATGGAAGCAGAACAATCACAACTCAGATCATCGACATGATGCATGTTGGTACAGATGTATCTCACCATCGAACATGGCAACCATCAGTGGAGAGAAAGGAATGATGTTTGAGATATCTGTCAAAGAGGTGATGAGATTCGAGTCACCAAGTTGGATCCTTCGCGGAGAGTGGTTTTGAATCCCTTTGCACTAGGTAGGGGTTTTTGTACAGCCTCTTGTTTTGAAGAGATTTTCGCTCATTAAATAAATAGACAAATCCTGCCAAGGGATCAACTAGGTCTAAGGAGTCAGAAAATGATGTTGTTTAAGATGTAATGACCATCTTATAATTACCTTACTAATTATCAGGCCCAAAGCATATCTGCTCTCCAAGGATGTAAGAAGTGCTAAAAGTGCTAGTGAATGGAACCGAAGAAGGATGAACAAAAAAAGTTGACTTAATTATATCTGCGTATTGTGCATGGTCTAAGGAGTCCTATAAAATAGCTTTCTAAAACTCCCTTTTGTTTTGACAACTAATTGCCTATATACTAATATACTAATGCCCCTGTTCACAGATAGTTGACAACCCAAACGAACCATGGCATGGCCTCTGCCAATAGCCAAGCTGCTTGGAAACACCCATAGGACCAACATACACCACATCTATGCACAACTCAAACTACAGGCTAAGGCAATTACCCAAAGTAATAAAAAATAACAGTTACGACAATAGATTTGTTAAGGAGGTGAAGAGTTGACAATATATTGGCAAGTTCGGAAAAATGTCAGTGCTGAATTACAACCTACAGAATGCCAACTAATCAACATGCTGAAACAACAATTAACAATTACTATCTATCTGTACAGCTAGTAGAGTAGCATGCCCTTGGACCTTCACAAAGCAGAGACCATTTACATACTATGACCAACTCAAAACTTTCGAAGGACCTAGAACTGAAAGAAATTCCAATAGTGTCGAGTCTCAACAACAGAACGAGAAGCAAGTGCATTGGTTTGCTTATCTACAGTGGATATATATTTTTTTGTTCAGAATTACATTCAAATGATGTTAATTGAGTAGCAAGAGTACCATACCAGTGCCAAATTAAATAATGGTCGAATTCCCTTAGAATCAGGTTGGATACCCCAAAGACGAACAAAACCATTTGCTGCTCCTGATGCAGCAAGATCAGAGCCTTTTCTTGCAGCAACTGCACTAACCCATGACTGGGCTGATGAGACACACTCAGGTTTATGTATCCCATTTTCTGCATAGTGAAATGATGTAGAGCAATAAATAAGGATTCCATAAATACAAGGAATAAAAAATAGTGCAATCATGACGAGGATTTATATTTAAATCGACTGATATCTCAATGGCAAAAGTTTACATAATAACAAAAAAAGAGGAAAATGGTGAACAGAAAACAGATCCAAATGCATTGAGTGGCAAAATTTTGCATTAAGTAAAGAGACAATTTTTCAGATAGCCTCCTACCTTTAGTTAAATCCTCATCACTATTGCCAAGTGAATTAAGGTTATCACGCAATACTGGATGAGCATTTCTTATTATGTGAGTGGGCTTCTTTCTCATTATGCTCCAAAGCTCAATGCTTCCATCATCAGATCCAGACAAAAATTCCTTGTCATCAATAAAGTAGCAACACTCCAAAGATGCAGCAGCAGGAGCGCGGAACACTAACTGTGACTCTTCTGGAATCTGTCCACAGAGCAAGAGAGTTTTCGAAAGGTCAAGGTAAATCTCAGCATCTGCAACATGGTTCACATTACACACCCAATAGTACAGGCAGTCAAACTATTTTAACTTTGACAGGATGTGTAGATTGAAATGATGAGTAGATTTGCCTTGAAACATAATTACATAATATTATAGTTAGTTAGCTAGAGAGAGCAGTTACCAATATATCTGTTATGAAAAATGCTCTACCTGAGACTGGTGAACCTTTTGGAGCCACAATCATAACCCACCCCACCCCCCACCCCCCCATGCCCAATAAAAAAACTCTTGCACTTAGGGGTGAAAACGGATCGAATACGGACGAATAATGCCTGTACCATATTTATTTTTATGTTTTTCTCGGATGCGGATACGAATACAAATACGAATAATGTTGAATCCAAATACGGAGCGAATATGAATCGAAATGAATATAGTCACGAATATTTACCAGAACATAAAAACCCCTTAATTGTACATCAAAAATCAATGAAAACACATAAATAGTTTATCTTGGCAAAACATTCAAGAAATTTGATCGGTACATCATGCAGCAGTTCGTTCTTGCTTATGGACAGATCAACAGTACTATTAAGATAGACAAGTGAATAAAAGGTGATTAAGTTAGCTCTCAGCCTGTTACGAGAGAGAGAGAGAGAGAGAGAGAGAGAGAGAGAGAAGAAGAGGAAAATAATTATAAGGGGAAGGAATAAAAAAAAGGGAAGCAAGCAAGCTGCAGCACAACGGAAAAATAAAGAGAGGCTCTGTGCAACATCTGTGTCCATTTGAACGCCTTGTCCTTCCCCTCTCTCTCTGAAACTATCTTTCTCTCTATAGTGGGGGCCTGGGGGAGGCATGGCCTAGTTCCTGTTGCACTGTGGCTATGAGAGAGCGAGGAGGCACTGCCACTTCGAACTGGTCACTGACCGGTGCAGCGAGTCTTCAGTCTTCATTGCATTACACCAGTGGCGGAGTGGCCCAGTGGGCAGGGTGACTAGCCGCTATGGTCTTATGGCCAGTAGGCCGGATATCCAGACTCCGTAATCACCAGATAGTCCGAATCTGTATTCTTATTCGACGAATAGTGGGCTACCGTATTTGTATTCGTTTCCGACAAAAAAATATCCGTATTCGTTTCCGATCCGAGACTATCCGACAAAAATCCGAGCCGAAACATTCCGTATTCAAAAATCATCCAGCTCGGTCGGAAACTATCCCATCCGTTTTCACCCCTACTTGCACTACCTCCATTCCCACCTCCCCATCCCTAACAAATAAAGCACCCCACTCCCAATCTCCTTCCACCTTTCTACTCCGCAGTCATTGTACCCTTCCACCCTTTGCCTGGCTGCAACTGCCTCCCACCCACAGCATGAAGTCCTGGTGTCCACCAACAGCAAGAAATGACATCCATTTATCTAAAAATATTTCGCTTGAACTATCACTTAGAGCTGGGAGGTACAATGACACATCTTCTACAATATTAAAGCATATTAACAAGTTAACATGACAAGTCTAGTCACTCTGCTGATGTGTGTCAGGTGATAATTGTTGAAGTATAAGTGAATTGCCCATCTTTCCTCATTAGCTTAAGCTTTTGGATGAACTGATTGGTGCATGAAACTCAATATGGTATCAGAGCCAAGAGGTCCCGAGTTCAAGACCTGGCTGATGCAATTAAAAAAAATTAATTGCAGTCCACTTCTATTCCACGTATTAGGCCTAAGGGAGCCTACACGTAAGGGGGAGTGTTGAAGTATAAGTGAATTGTCCATCTTTCCTCATCAGCTTAAGCATGAAACTCAATATGGTATTGATGAGGAAAGATGGACGATTCACTTATACTTCAACAACAATAACCCTACCTTTTATTGAACATAGGACATGGAATTGAAAATTATACTCCGCATTGTTCTATAATTACTAGCTTACATTCATTTAGTAAATATACCCTTCAATTACCAATGCAATCAACCTGATCATGTCCCTTGAGGATACCAATCTCTTGAATTTACAAAGGCTTGCCAAGTTGTTGCCCTTTATGTGCATGGACATTGCAATAGTGCCAAGTCCACAATTCTAACCACAAAATGGAATACCTAGAAAGAAGCTATATCTGAATTTTGGCAAGTCATGCAATAGAATGAAGAACAACAAGTAAATATTTTAATGCATATTAATCCTAGAACAGTGTTTTTTTAACTAGATAATTCCTTCCCATTCATCATAAGAAAACTATCTGTTTAATGGGGCAGCTAGGTAATCTTATATGTTTATGCTTAATGAAAATATTTACCTTCCAAAGATGCATTGTTCGGTCCCGTGCTACAGTCAAAAGCCTATCTTTACTGAGTGCATCCATTGTCAAAATTTCATTCTGATGGCCGTATAGGCAGTTCATGTATGTTCTGTCTTCTGCATTCCACTGCATTATTGAACGATCAAAAGAACCAGAGAATAGCTCTGAGGAGTCCAGCCCAAAAGCAAGGCATGATATCGGTCCTCGATGGCCGCTAAATGCCTGTGAAAAACAAACAAAACAACAACCAATTACAATGTTGAAAGGTAGATGGTACAAGGAGCCCAGCTTAACTGTAAGTGAAGTTCCTTTAATCTTCCAGTGTTCTCTTTTTATGAATATTTCTAGTGTACATTTCTGGATAATTATGACACATTAAGGAAATTGTTGTGAATCTTAACTGATATACATTGGCCAAGGTGTTCTGTTACAAATTTCACCGAGACACTGACCATAAACAAGCTAGCAATTGGTTCGATATTTTTGCTGTTACAGCTTGCTTGCAACAACCCTGGCGTCAACTATAATAATCAAAACCAAATGCAAATGTGAAAAATGAGTATATTTAATTAGTCTTTCCATAGTTGATTCGCAATTAGCATTTGATTACAAGTTAGTATTTGCCTACACTATATTATAGAGACCAGAGAAGCAACATAAGTTTTCAGACCTTTCCAGAGAGAATTAGAAGCGACAATGCATTCATCAATATAGACGCTTAACGCAACCAGACAGTTACATCACACACGCAGAATATAGATCACACACGCAGAATATAGATGATTTATAGCATCTCTTGACTAATCCAATAAAATTGCCTTTTCAACTAGTATATCTCCAAATTGCAAAGTGTAACTCGACTGTTATCATTGACTACCTGTATGTGCTCCTGTGACCGAACATCCCATAAATGGATATGACGGTCCAAGCCACCACTTGCCAAGTAACGACCATCTGAACTGACAGCTAAAGCTAGCACTTGTTTACTTCTTTTAGCAGACAGAGGTGGTTTAGCATGATGAGAAACCAATACATGTTCACTTGGCCATAAATACTTTTCACTTTTTCCAGTTTCAACGTCCCAATGTAGAATGACTCCATCTTTTGATGCTGAAAAACCCTTATCACTATCCTTGGATAAAGCAATGGCAGTAACTGGTTGTCGGTGCTTTACGAGAAGCTTAAAGCCATCCTCGGGGTCTGGTGGTAATACCCTGCAATGATTTTGCAAAGTTTAGTCATATTTACAAGATCAAACTCAATGAATCTATGATCAGCCATACAAATAGGAGTCAAATATAAATAACACTGACATTCTTATATCACATCCTTTAGTAAAATCTTATGGAATACATGTTGTTTTCAATTAAAAGGCTATCATAGCTTAAAAATGATGGAGACCATTACCATACTCCAGTTCAGATAATTGATGACTCATACTGACAAGTGTAGCACCTTGTATTTCATGGTGAAAACAGATGCATCTCCGAGCAGTCAAAATGTACATCCTTCAAACCACATTTCCTTCTATTTTCAACATCCTAGTTTTGGACTAGTGTCCAGACAGGCCGATGTGAACAAAAAATATAACCAAATACAAAGGAAATGGATAGGTGGCAAAAGAAAAATCAACAGTGAGTGAAAGAAGGTGATGCAGCCATGAACCCTAAAACCATTACTACACATACTTCACCAAAGGTTAGTACTGGTTTTAACTTAGTGCTATTTTGTGTGGGAAAGTACCAGGAGTAGCGATGGAGATGGTCTAGTGCATGGAATTGTTACACGGGGAGAAAGCAGCACGTGCATGTGTTATGTGTGTGCGACTCAAGCCAAATAAAAGACACGCCCATTGGAAGCCAAATGTGGAACCGGGCCATGCGTGCGAGACAGAAATAATGGGCAGATTGAGCCAGGAAGAAACTAGCCTAGGGAGGAGCCAAGAGCATGTGAGCCAGAAAAGGAGAAGGCAATGCACGGCTACATCGGTTCAATTTTGCTCCGAATCAACATCATAGTCGGCCTAGTACTCCTAGTCAGAATCATATTTAACTTTCTTATCTAAATGAGTTAGTCCAAGTCCTATGTTAGTTTTTGCTTTCCGTCAGTTTATTTTCTTCCGAACGGTAATCTTCTTTTGATTCGGATAAGTCTGGTCAGGGTCGGAGTTGTAAACATATTTGAGTCAAGAGTTGTGGTCTAAGTGGTCTGCGAGTTGTGGGCCAAGTTGGGTGCGTGTTTTGGTGCGCCCATATAAAAGGGGAGGCCAAGTGCCATATAACCCTATAACCTTTTTGCATTGAGAAAAAAAATCAGGAAATCGGATGTTGGCTTTGGCGGCCGTGGCCGCGTAGGATTGGAGGCTTTGGTACTCTAATCTTCGTGGATTCTTGAGGTCCCAAGTTGCAACTCGGTCACATCTAGATCGGTTTGCACCTCCCGGTTCTCTGGACTGCATCCACGACTATTTTTGGTCAAGCTGGTTAAACCCAAGATAGTTATCCTTTGTCGCTGCTGGAGATTGTTTTGGGACAAGAAGACTCATTGGCATGTGAGGAGGACGAACTAGGGTTACACCCTAACCCTAATTTGCTGCTGTGCTGTTGGCTGATCGCACGTGGAAGGAGGGCACTGCTGGTCATTTCGGTACTGTGAAAGATTGGACCGTCTATGCATCAACTACTCGTTGGTCCGTAAGGGGAATGGAGGTGATCCTTCCCCTCCATGCAAACAGTGTCTGCCAAGCAGCTTTCTCATGTTATAAGTAAAACCAGTCTCATACGAGTGTACAGCAACAATTTATGTGTGAGGGTGCATGCAAGGATAAAAAACGGATTATGAAAATTTACCGGATCAAGGTCGGTAATCAGTAACCGGGCTGTTATGGCTGGTTTCTGGTCTGCTCCGGTTTGCTATTTGTTTTAATCGTTTTCATACTTTTTTCCTCCAAGTATGTATTTGTCTGGTCTTGCATAAACATTAACATGATGATCCCATTAAAAATTAGTGTGAGAGCCAGTAGGGCCAACTAGTTTTTTTTTATCCATGGACACAGATGTGATTCTACCGCTACCTTCAATTACCAACATTTGGCAGCATTCTTGTTCCTAATCTTACCACCTGATTTACAACCCCCTCCACCCGTCAACACCAAAGCTCATGCCAGAAAAGGGATTTCGTTTGTGAGGAATTAATTAATACATACAGTGCAACAACTGCTCCAATTGCTATCCCAAAACAGATGAGGTTCCTCTTCTCTACATTTCAAAATACGAATTGTGATTCCTCACAATCGCCGTGTGTATAATTCATGGCCATAGGGAGCGTCAGGGTACTAAAGTAGCATAGACGTAGAACCAGAGGCAGCTTGGAAACCACGTCCACCATATGGAGAAACAATTGCCAAAAAAAAGTTGCTCACCTCGCGGCGATCTCCCTCCGCTTCCTGCCGCTCTCCTCGAGCTGCTTTCTCTGCAGGATCTCGGCCACCCGCCTCCCCGGCCTCCCCGTCCCCGCCTTCCTCCTCGTCTTCATCCTCCCCTCTTCGCCGCCTCCGTCACCCTCTTCAGCCACTCCTTGGCGATCCGCATCCTCTTCTCCCCCGCCGTCTCCTCCTCCTCCTCTTCCTCCTCCTCCCCATCCTCATCGACGCCGCCAGCCGCAAGGTCGTCCTCTTCGCTGTCGCCGCTCTCGATGTCCTCGTCGCGGCCGCCGCGGCGGCGCTTGGGCTCGGACTCGAAGAAGGGGTCCTCATCGCCGCCGCGGGGGCGGGGGTTCGGGCGCGAGGCCCGCTTGCGGGCGCGCGGCGCCATGGGGGGAGCGCGCGCTAGGGTTAGGGTTTCCCGAGAGGCGAGCGGTGTTTTTGGAGGGGGCTTCGGCGGCGGCGTCGCAGCACGAGGGCTTGGGAAGCGAGGAACGGGATGAAAGGAAGCGGCGGGAGGTGGAGGGCGAGGGTTTAACAGGAGGGCTTAACGCGTCTCCTCGGGGTTTGATTGGGTTTTGGGCCGTATGTGTCTCGCCTTGCAAATGGGCTTCACTGGGATTTCTGCCGGGTTGGTCTCGTCTTACTTTTGGGTGCCACGTATTGACGAGCAGGAGAAAACCGTATGAGATCTCATCACATTTCAACCCTTATTAGTCCTCATCGATCTCATGGCAGATGCAGAAAAGATGTCACGGACGCCGCAGGGCATGAAGTCGAAGTACATATTGTTGACAACGTCGATCTTGGTGAGCCTCGTGTCAACGACGATGAAGATGATGGTGATCGATGTGGATGATGGAGAAGACGTAATTGAAGTGGGAGGAGTCCTTGGTGCCGAGGACGACCGCAAAGACGCAGACGAGTGTGACGACGACGCCGGTGATGGGGTCAAGGCGGAGGTAGTCTGCGGAAAGGAGGCGCCATGGTTGTGAAAGTTGTTAGGGGAAGTGGTTAAACAGCGTCACAAAGACAAAGTAGGACATCCACCCTCGTGCCACAGCTCCGCTATCAATGCATGGAGATCATTGACATTCTATTTCATGCTACCATCATTGTCAGCGATCATGGAGTTGCAATATTTAAAGTCTTCCGTGGGGAAGATAAATAGGTCCAGCAGTGTCTCAGCGACTTAATAGTAACATGTTTCATCCAATGTCTATCGTATAAAAATTGGATGCTTATATACTTTTAAGCTTGTGGTGTACACCCCACTCACCCCTTAGGCGTGAGGGCCATTATAATCGAGCATTATCGGAGCAGGAGTCAAATTGGAGATGAGAGTATGAAACAAATTTGATTGATTTCGTAAAAAAAATTTATCAAGTGCTGTATAGTAGTTCTGTTTTTTCTCTCTCTTGTGAATCACTGATGTTTTTTCCCTCTATAGAAGAGCAAGCTAAAAGTTGGCTCAAGGAGTACAACACAACAACATGATCTAAAATAAACATACAAACATTAAAGACACCAACAGAAAATCAATGTACAAACTTACTGGGGTCAAACATTAAAGCTCCACCGATCGATCGAGCCGCGCTGAGTTGCATGCAACGAACGGCTCAAATTAACCAATCAGTTGCAGTTGGACAGCGCCATCGGCTTGCCGTCGCCGTCCTCCACCTTGCCGGCGTCCGCGTCGGCGGCGAGCTCCTTGGCCGTGTCGTAGGACGCGTGCAGCCCGACGAAGAGGTAGTACACGAGCAGCGCTGCAGTCCATATCCCGAACCGCATGAACGACTTAGAGTCGATGGAGCCCAGCAGGAAGATGTTGATGGCGATGGACGCCGACGGCAGCCACGGCACCAGCGGCACCCCCCACAGCTTCGGCGCCCTCGCCTGCGGCACGAACGCCCACAGGCACGCCGTCGCCGCGAACCACGCCGGCACCGTCACCGCGTACGCCACCCACCCCTTGGCGTTCAGCCCCCAGTACGTCGCCGTCGCCACCGAAGATGCCAGGATGGCGGCCAAGCAGGCCACGAGCTTGTTGCGGTTCGCTCTGGTCGTCTCGCCGGAGACGTAGTACCGGCGGACGAGGAGCGCGACGGCGACGAGCATGAAGATGAAGAGCGTGGAGATGGACAGGAGGTTGGAGAGGATGTTGAGGTCGGTGAAGAAGGCGATGACGGCGGTGGCGAAGAGCATGGCGACGGTGGCGTTCACCGGCGTGCCCGTCCTGGGGTGCACCTGCGCGAGCCACGGCGGCATCATGTGCGTCCGGGCTATGTGCGTGAGGTACCGCGCCTGGCCGACTGCGCTGACTAGCAGCACGGTGGTCATCCCCTTGAGCGCGCCGAAGGCGACGATGTACTTGGCCCAGTCCATGCCCCTGTCGGCGAAGGCGACGGAGAAGGGCGCGTCCGGGTCGATGGCGCCGTAGGGCTGCATGAGGCAGAGCGTGACAATAGTCACTCCCTTATATAATTTGTTAATTTAGCTGCCTAATAACATATAGCCTGTTAAAAGCACTAGTGTACACGTGCTCAGGCATATAACCTCAATGCTACTAATTATGCAGTCACAAGTTCATGGGTCTGTTTGGCAACGGCTGCGACTTATGACTTTTGGCTGAAATTTTTGAATTTTAGCTGTTTATGATACAGATTACAGAGAGACATATACTCATTTACGATTTTGGTTGGTATAGATGTTAGGTTATTAACGTGTAAATCGTTTAACTTGTAGACCCCGTCTTGAGAAAATATTCCGTTTAAAAGTTAAGGTACTTCCGAGGAAAAGAATAGCCCGTAACTTTCCTCCATACACACACTTCAAGATTCGAAATATCAGGTTTGCAAATGAGAAAAATAAAATAAGCAATAATTATCAGGTTTGCAAGATTCGAGAATCCGTGTGGGGGAGTCCCGAGTCTGATCAACTAGAAAACATCATGGAGATACGGAGATAAAGAAGGCTACACTTGCTCTCGCCGTTGACTGATCTATAAGAAAACGAACAAGTAGCTGTACTGCTGTAGTGTGAAGACTACTATAAACCTTGTCACATTGTACTGGTAGTGACATGAGAGATAGCCCTACCTCGTCTAAATTTATAGAATATATTTTTTAATAATTTTTATCTATAAATATAAGATATATTTCATATTTTAATGTAAAGTTAATGATATGTTCTCTCTATATCCCTAATAAATATCTATCTTCATATACATATATTGAATATAGTATTTAGAGATAATAATTATGGATAGTCTAGTTATTTTTAATATATTTTTAATCTATATATCAAAAAAAATATCTTATAAACTTGAACGGAGATGTACATATCAATATATGCAGATTAGATCAACTGCCATAGTCATCCTTAAAACAAATATACTCATCGTTTATTAATTAATTTGGCCTTTCATATACACATATATACCAGCCGTATCACCTTGTTTTCTTCTGTGATTGAGATTAGCATCACACTACCTTGCTCCCTGTTTGGACTTCCTTGGAAGTTGCAGCGTATTAATGAAGAGAATATTCACATTTGTTTTTAGAGACAGAATAATCTTTCCAAAATTTCAGTAGGTGCTTATCCATCAAGCTGCTAGGCTCATAAGTCATAAGTCATCATCTGTTTAATCTCCGCCAAGAAGAAAGCACTACTTTTCCATCAAGGAATTAATGAAGATGTATACTGTGATCGATACTCTTGCTCTTAAGAAAAGAGTCATTTAATCTTGAGTCATTTAATGGAGCATGTTCTTTACGACTTCTAAAAATGATTTTTAATTTTTACTATAGTATCTAATTTTTTAAATAGAGTATTTTCTTAAAACGAAATCTACAAATTATTTGTAGTACATGTTAAAAGCTTAACATCTATATCAACCAAAATCACAAACAAGTATCTCTTCACAATCTCTATCACAAACAACTAAAATTCAAAAAATTTAACAAAAACTATAAACCGCAAGCAAAACGAACAGGCTCATACAATAGCATAAGCAATAGCATACGCTTGTGATCGATTTTTATGTATTCATGTGCATATAGCAGTATGTATGCAGGACAGCAGGAGTGAGTATTACGTACCTGCGACGGGGATCTCGACGGCGAACTCGGTGTAGCAGAAGACGGAGAGCATGGCGGAGACGCCGGAGACGACGTAGGAGATGACGACGGCGGGGCCGACGGCGTCCCTGGCCTCCTGGCCGGTGAGCACGAAGATGCCGGCGCCGATGACAGCGCCGACGCCGAACCAGGCGAGGTCCCACCACGTGAGGTCCCGCTTCATGTCGGCGCCGCTCCGGGCGCGCACCTCGTGCAGCTCCGTCGAGTCCAGCGACCGCGACGTCAGCCGGTCGGCCAGGCGCGACCCCGTGCTCTGCAGCGCGCGCCCGTACGCGGCCCAGCTCGAGAACGACTCCTCCGGGAAGAAGTCCGCCTTCGTGCACGAGCACCCGCGCTGCCGCTGCCTCACGCCCCCGGAGCCGTTGCCCTCACCGCCGACCGCCATGGCTGTCCTTCCTGGTGCTGTGTAACTGTGGAGAGGAGAGGGGCGAGGGAAAATGGGAGGGAGTGGTCGAAGGACGTGGTAAGTCCGGGATTTAAGAATGGCAATGAGAAAGGGCTGGCTCTGGCTGGCAATTGGATGGCCCGAACGCGACCGCGCCGCAGGCCGTTGTGCCGCCCGTATGCGTCGCCCAAAAGCGACCGCGTTGCCGGCACTCCGCCCGAGCACAGCCGAAGCCGAGCCGCCCGTCGCGCCACCCACATGTGGCCGACTGACACCGCCGTGTGCCGCTTCCATCCCGAAGCCGTGCTACCGCAAGGAGTGTCACCCTCCCGCACGAGGCACTGCCGACGCGACCGCTCGGTCGTCACCCAAGCTCCACCGCCATGCGTCGCTCTTGACCCGAAATCGCACGCATCGCAGCCGGTCGCCCCGCACGACACACAGCTGCCGCATGGCCCAGAGGCAGAGCTGCCGAACGCATCACTAGCCGCCCGCACAAGCACCACCCACACGCACCACTGGCCGCCCGCACGAGCCGCAAGCCGCCTTGCGCCTTGCACGATTTAGCGTCGCCGCCTCCCCCCTCCCGCATGAGGCACTGGCTGCGGCCGCTTAGCGCGTCGTCGTCGGTCGAAGCACCGCCGTACAGCTCCGGGCGAAGCGCCGCAGCCGCACGACACGCCGCCACCGTCCAGCCTCCGCGATGTGTCGCCGTCATTGCCCCACACGGAGCACGCGCCCGAGCCGCCACCTCGGGGTATAGAGAGGGGGAAACCCTATTCCCCGTGCATGTTTCCTTGTACGAGGTGGTTTGGGCCGAACGACCCAAAGAAAAACAAGGGTGGGCTGGCGCAAGGATTTTTTTGCAAAAGGACCCTCCAAAAATCGAAAAATTGTGTGAAAATGTTTCTCAGAATTAAAAATTAGTGAATAAGCCCTTGAAAATTGTAAAATTCACTAAAAATTCATATTCTAGCATAAAAGAGTCTCGGGAATTCAAATTTTGAATCATTTTTAGTATTTGAAGCATGTTTAGAACTGTTATTATTATTTTCTATGTTTTCTATATTTATTTATTATTTTGATTAATCATAATTATTTAAATTGTCTTTAATCACTGAAATTAACAGTAAAATTATAGAAAATGCATATAAAATTCTGGAACATTACGAAAACCTTTTTGTACCATTATCCAATTTATTCCATGCAATTTTACCTGTAGCAAATTTATATATTTCTTTTATTTACATATAGATGATAGGCATCACGAACCGGGGATTCGAGAAGCTGGCCCAGCATGGCCAAAACTACTTGGCTTGGGCTTCTGATGTCAAGATCGTACTTGGAACCAAGAAGCTCCGCGCTACCATTGGGATTGGTGCACCACATGATGCCAAACCTACCCCTGAGAAAAATGATCAGCCACTTCATTTCCTCAGGCACCAACTGTGTCTCACTTTCAAGAATGAGTACATGGTAAAGAAGAGCGCCTAGTTTTATAGACTACACTAAAGAAGTTATTTGAGAAGCTAAAGTACACTATTTTCCCTCAGTCAGAGCAAAAATGAATCCGACTGAGATTTGCTGATTTCAAGACGGTTGGGGAGTACAACTTACTCTGCATAGAATTTGTACCAATCTTCAATTTTGTGGTAGGTAGATCATAGATGAGCAGAAGGTTGAGAAAACCCTCTCCACCTTCCACCCTAGTGCAGTGCAGTCTGCGCGCAACTATCGTTAAAATGGCTACAAGAAGTATGCTAAATTAATTGATATTATGCAGGTTGCAGAGGCTCAGAATAAAGTTCTTCGTAAGAACTTTATCGTATAGTCACCTAGGAGCTCTACTAGCCGTGAGGCCAACGCTGAGAGCTACAAGGTGCGGAAGCCTATAATAAAGAAAAGAGAAGGAAGGGCAAAGTCACAGTCCAGAAAGGCAAGTCAAATGCTCTACAAGAGAGTAAGGCCAGGAAACCAAAATGAGACAACAAGCACTATGGTCAGCAAGATCAAACCTGCTACAAGTATGGCAAGTGGAGGCACTCGTCGCGGATCTGTAAAAAGCTATAGCACGTCGTCAATGCCTTCCAGGGCAAAAAGAACAAGAGTGGCAAAGGGCAGCATGAAACCCACTTTGCTCGTCGAGGGGGGAGAGTTCTCAGCAGTTATCTGCACCAATGGAGATTGACTCCACTCCTACTGCAGCACCCCCTCTTGACATTGTAGCTATCGCTGCCATAATTTCCCAAGAAGAGCATCTCACCCCTGAGAAGATAGTAGCCGATATCTCTGGTTTCTTAGCAGATTCAGTCTAATACACCGAATGCATTTATACTTTAATTGTTATTTATTTCATGTGTGGAAGGAATAAGTTAGATTTTGCATCGATGGTATTCAAACGATTTATTTTCTCGTGATGGTTGGATGATATTAATTCATTTATTCAGTCAATAATAGTATGATATGTTCTGATATTTGAAGTATTTTATTTATGTGTTGATTGTCTTCTACTACATATTAATAAAGTACTTTATATTAGAACGTGTGTCGCACTCTATGGAGGAATGTGCTTAGCTAACAGTGGCACAACAAATAACATCTTGAGGGATATAAAATTCTTTCAGTCGATTAACAAGAATGCTGGCAGCCTTACAACAATCGCCGGTAGCGATGCATGTATAATAGGTTCAGGAAAAGCCACAATTATATTCCCAAAGGGCATAACTTTGGTTATTGAAGAATCCTTATTGTACTTAGAATTGACTGGAACTCTCCTCAATTTCAAGGATATTCGTACTAACAGTTTTCATGTTAAAACTGAAGAAGACTATGATAAAGAATACCTGCTCATTACAAAGCGTGAAGCAAATGAAAAAAAGGTATTAGAAAGACTTCCTTCACTTGAGACTGGGCTATACTACACTAATATTAAGGCACCGCAACCTATACTGCCATGAAAAACCTATTTAGAAGCTCTGAACTTTTATGCCTCTGTCCTGATATATTAGGCCACCTAGATCTTAGGATGACGAGAAATATAATTAACAATTCACAGGGACATAATATCGATGTAAAAAATTTCTCGAATCAGAAAGATTTTGTGCCCCGTATGTGCCACCGAAAAATTAATTACTAGACTTTCTGCTTTGAAAGTGAAGGATGAAGTCTCTACATTCCTGAAACGTATCGAAGGAGCCATTTGCGGTCCTATTCAACTTTTGTCAGGGTCATTTAAATATTTTATGGTGCTCATCGATACTTCTTCAAAATTTCTCATCTCTGTAGGTTTGATTGCAAAGATTATGTACCTATACCTCCACCACAACGTACTACAATGGGCCTTCTCTGAACTAGGATATATGTTGGTTATGAGACAACATCCACAATCAGGTATTTAGACCTATTGTTATATTTTTTATTAATATATCTTAATGTAAAGTTAACTTGCATCTTAAAGACTGTAAAAAATTAAAAATATCAAGTAAAAAAAGAACGAAAAGAGTATAGGGCATGTTTGGCAAGTCACAAGCCGGGCGGCTTTTGGCTTTTGCTACAATTCCTAATTTTCAAACGGAGTATTTTATCAAAACGGGGTCTACAAGTTAAACGTGGTACACGTTAAAAGCCCAACATCTGTACCAGCCAAAATCATAAATGAGTATCGGTCTCTCCGTAATCGTATCGTAAACAGTCAAAAATTAAAAATTTCAGTCAAAATTCATAAGCCGCAGCTAAAAAGAACAGGCCCATAATAGGAATCTGTTTTTGCTTGAACTGGTTATCCAAACAACCCTTCTCGGTGAAACGGGTTACAAACTCGAAGGAATTTTTTTTTAAAAAAAATACACGGTACCTAGAGACCAGGTCTGAAAGTTTTTGGTTTGAATAAAGAGCATGTGAAACACACATCCATCTTTGCCTTCATGCGTGTGCGTGACTTCACAATGGAATTGTATGGATGCAGAACATAATATATACTGTTAGATCAACATTAGCGTTGATTTCATTATATGTTGCAACTGGCAGAATGGGTATGCTCTTTAATTTGTAGTGTGTTTTTGTTCGTGCAAATATCCTACGACAAAGCTGTCTTGATACATGAATCGTTGCTAACTACGTGTTGAGCTATGTTATCGACGTGCTTTTTTCTTTTTTTTATAAACCTTCGGTCTAATCTACGCAGTTTGTCACCCGAACGGAAGCGGAAAGGGACCTATATTTTCAAAATCTATACACATGAATACATGATGGCTAGCCAACCCAGCTAGGCCACAATTAAACCATGATCTTTAAAACTACAATCTCCGTCATTTTAGACATGCGCTAAGGAAGCATATTTACCTATGTGAATATATGGTGGTGTGTACATCTATGTTTTCTTTGTATTCGTAAAAAAAGAAATGTACTTAACGCGTACATAGAAGCCTTGATGATGCCAAGCCAACACAGGAACGATTGATGGATTTTTTGGGCACTTTTTGCCACGTTTTAAACTTGTACTTGAAAGAATAGCTGTAGTCGCACGAGAATTACAAAAATGTCATTTCTGCCGCACGGTGATCGGGTGGCAGTGCTGTTGAGCTGATACGTGGTCAGCAGTGCCCGTGGCCGTGCGGCCGCGCGCTTGTCACCCGGCCACCGTGCGGCAAAGGTGCACTACAAGGAAACATGATTGTTGCAACAAAATTAGTTGTTACATTAAGACTAAAAGCGTTGCAATATGCACATTTTGCAATAAAATTAAAATCATTGTCAAGCATTGTAATAAACCCTGTGATAATAGCTCATTGCAACAAAAAATAAATCGTGGTGATAAATTATTATATTGCAACGATTGTATTGTTGCGATAGCATTCTATTATCATAAATAGAATTCCTTGTAGTGACGGTGCCGTGTAGTTGAAACGTCGTGGTCGAAGTATCGTGGTCAAACGTCGTGATCGAGACGCCGTGGTTGAAGCAGTGCATGGTCGAGGAGGGGGAGCCGCCTCGTGGCCATGCGACACCGTCTTGGCCGCACGGCCATGGGGCTCTTTCGGCCAGGTATCACCTACACGACGTTGTCGTTTGGTCACCATGCGATAAAATTGATATTTTTGCAATTATCGTACAAATACGGCTATTATTGCAAATATAGACTTAAAACATGCCAAAAGTGCCAAAAAAATAACTCTCCATTGATGTGCGAATAAGTTATCTTTCTAGCTACCCTCCTTTACGCGTTGATTTTTCTATTTTTTTTTTGGAGAGAGCATAAGACATGCACGCACTCAACACACGCCACACGCACACGACCACGCACAATCCATAACACATTGCGCATGCACCTATCACAGGTAATAACAAAATGTATGTGATTATAAATCACGTCCTTGTACAATCCGTTCGGAGTACGCAATGATATATGGATGTACTTATTTGCTTGTCTATCGCAAGTTACGGCCGTAAACGATTAGCGAATGAGACATCAGCAAGATATACAAACGAATGAGCAGTTCCTTTCCTGGAAAAATATAAGAGTAGAATTAAGACAAATTAAGGAGCTGAAGTACTAAACAGAATAAAGGGAAAAAAATAGATGGGCTACTAGTACATTCTTAATGCATAAATTGGCCTACTCCGGATCGCGGCAATTTTACCAGATGAATACTGTAGGAATTCTTGCGTTCCAAAAAGACCCAAGAATAGGAGCTGACTCTTTGGATAGGATTCACCGTGTAGCATGTGTAGCCTAGTGAAGTACTGCACAATCTCCAGCTAGTATTGCCATGTAGCATTAGCAAGAGCTCTAATACCTCCAATTTTATAAAATATTGTTATGTCGAACAAACAAAAATGGAATAAAACTATACAGAGGTGGATATGTCAACCAATGTTCCTTCTGAAAAAGCTCTTCCTTGCTTGACGGAGGTTCAAAGAAACTAAACTGCGCGTCTCATTTCAGCAGTCAAAAAATGTTGTATAACGTTTAATTTCCATCAAATGTTCTGAGATGCAGTCGAGAGTCTTAAAAATACAAGAAACCATGACGGTTTTTTATGAACAATGCGTTCGGATACATAAAAGCGGCTGTCTAGCTTGCAAATACAGCTATTTTGCAAGGTTTGTAACGACTGAAAATGCCAACTTCATTGGCAACTCCAAGCAAGCCAGCCGAGGCCATTCCAAAAATATCGCAATGGAATTCATTTGATTTGTCAGCTATTTGCTTGCTTGAAGCATCAACATGCTTCGGTCAAAGATTCTTTCTTTGCTTTGTGATGGGAGTTCTAGCCAGATCGAAGGTTTGAAGATTTCATGCCCATTTGCTGTTAGTATAATACATTGCTGTTTAGGAGTTTGAGTTTATTTCGGAGTAGGAGTTTGACTTTGTTTCAGAGTAGAATTTATTTAGCCCAGATTAGATCTTCGTTCTGCTATAAGTAAAGAGACGAAAGGTGTGGCAATCAGGTAACACAAAAAGCATTGTATTTTCATCTATTCCTGCCTCAACTTTGTGAGTACGTATGAGCGAGCGATCGTGATTTCTTTTTGCCAACATTTGGTATCAGAGCGAGGCCACTCGATCCCTTCGCAATGTCGGATCCAGTAAATGATGGTGACCGGAGTCTGTCGCCACGCCGTAGAGGCCGTGGGCGGCGCTTGGCATCGCCGATCATCCCTCGTCGTGGCCGCGCTCATGGCCGCGACATGGTGATCCAGAAGATGGTGCGGGAGGTTGAAGGCGCGTCCTATCCGATGCTCACGAGCGACAACTACACGGATTGGTCGCTCGTAATGAAGGTGATGCTTCAAGCGAGGGGTTTGTGGGATGCCGTCGAGCACGGCGACACCGATGTGCAAGAGGATCGTGCGGCGCTCGAGGCGCACCTCAAGGCGGTCCCGCAGAAGAGCTATCAAGCGATTGGCCAAGGAAGTATGGGACTACGTCAAGTCCATGCGAATTGGCTCCGATCATGTCCACAAGTTGAAGCTCCAAAAGCTACGCACCGAGTTCGAGATGCTAGCATTCAAGGAAGGTGAAGATCTTGAGGATTTCGCACTTCGCACTTCGCTTGAGCTGCTTGGTCGGCCAGCTTTTGGAGTACGACAAACCCGTCGACAAGCAGAAGGTCGTCGAAAAGTACCTTCGCGTCGCCCCGCCTAGGTTTGGTCATGTCGTCTACACCATGGAAACCATGCTCGATCTTTCCAAGCTATCCATTGAGGAGGTCACCGGGCGTCTGAAAGGCGCCGATGATCGTTGCATCCCGCAACTGTTGCCACCGACTACTACCTCGGAAGTTAAACTCTTGCTGATCGAGGAGGAATGGATGGCTCGCCTCAAGGAGAAGAAGAGCGGCGAGAGATCGTCGAGCAAACCTGGTGGTAGCAGTCGTCGCCGTGGCAAGGGTTAGGGGGAGTTTGTTAGTATAATCTGTCGCCGCTGCGACGGCAGCCTGTCAGGGTGTCTGGCTTCACCGGCTGCTGCAGGAGCTCTTAGAACAGAAGCTTTCGGCGCTGGAACTCAGGGTGGACAACAAGTCTACCATCGCTCTTAGAAAGAATCCAGTCCTCCATGACATAAGTAAACACATCGACACCCGATTTCACTTTATCCATGAGGCGGTCGATGGACGAAAAATTGTTCTTGAGTTCACTAAAACCGGACGACAACTCGCGGACATCCCGATGAAGCCACTCGGTCGCGTTCGATTCCTGGAGCTCCGCGACAGTATCAACATAATCGGAATCAAGTGAAGGCAACAGGATTAGGGGGAGTTTGTTAGTATAATCCGTTGATGTTTAGGAGTTTGAGTTTGTTTCGGAGTAGGAGTTTGAGTTTGTTTAGCCCAGATTAGATCTTTGTTTTGCTATAAATAAAGAGATGAAAGATGTGGCAATCAGGTAACACAAAAAGTATTGTGTTTTCATCTATTCCTGCCTTAACTTTGTGAGTACGTGTGAGCGATCGTGATTTCTTTTTGCCAACATTTGCATCTCACATTCTCAAATCAGGTAACCACGCTAGCTTCGGAAATCAAAGCAAGCAACTGGATTTCTGCAGCGTTCCTTAGCTTCCTCATTCTGAAGTTCACACAAGTCACGAATCAATGACAAGAACGCTGGACTTGTGTCCGAACTATTTTTGTTGAATAATCAAACCTTTGGCTCATATATGGTTCATCACAATCTAATCAAGTAATCATAGAAGATTACAATACAAGAGCTAGCAATTCAAATAACGAAAGCTTTGTGCATAAATACTATAGTAGTGACATATCACAGTAAAACCATAAGTGGCAGAGAAAGTCCTTACAATTATGAAGTATGAACTGATCACTTCTACCACTTCAGTCAATAGAAAACATCAAATTCTCATTCTTGCTACACAATTCATTCTCACTACCACTCAAAACATCAGAAATGTTCACCTCAAGGAACTCAACCACTGCACTTCGCACATTTAACCTAAACAACTACGAACAAGACATAAGAAAAAACAATTATGGTTTTGCTATTGCAAAGACGACTAAAATTTTTTTATCTCCCAATCACTTGAAATTGCACTCTCAATCAACTGAAGTTGCAGCTCCCTTAAAAAAAATAACTGCAACTTCAGGTGATTCAGAGTGCAACTAAAGTTTGCACTTAGTTGCACTCTCAATCAACTGAAGTTGTAGCCCCCTTCAAAAAAATCAACTGCAACTTTAGGTGATTGAGAGTGCAACTTCAGGTGACTGAAAGATAAAAAAAATTTCAGTCGCCTGTGCAATAGTCACTCCCAAACAATTAACACCAGGTTAAAATTACAAGAGAAGGGAGTTTCAGATTTCAGGCATCTACAGACAGCTGCTTCTTTTGCTTTGACACCTTTGCTTGCAGCTTGTCAAGCTTTGCGCTCATGCTCTTCTGCTGCTCACTGACTGAGCCCTCCTGGGCGCTGCACATCTGCGACTTCATCTTCAGATTGAACTTCTTGGGGACACGAGAAGTCCAGCCACTCTTGCCGCGCCCCAGCTTCTCGATCTCCTGCCTCATGTTTGAGCACTCCTTCTCGAGTTCAGACAAGCGCATCGTCATGCTGTCCATGCCAACTTTTAGGACCTGGTTCTCCCTGACGGCTGTAGCCCATCCCCCAGCATCGCCGGATGTTGCAATGCCGCTTCTTAGCGGCCTAGATCCTTCAAGGTTGTCAGAGACGAGCAGGCACCCAGCAATTGAGGTTCTTAGCTGCAGCTGCTCAAAGAAGAGGACTTGCACCACGACACGCAGTGGGAGACGCTCGTTCTGTGCAGCATGAGTGCATGCTTCTAGGGAGAGCTTCTGGCAGTCCATTAGCCGACAGAGTTGCTCTCGTTCAGCTTCTGATAGCCAGGAATGTGCCTGTGAGCAAGACAAAATGATATTAAACAGCTGCAACAATATATTACGGAGAAGCCATGAAAATATTACAGTGGTTCAATGTTCAGTTTCCGAAGGCAGAACACTAATGGTTATTGTCACAAATACTGAAGTACTGCAATAACAACTCGTGAAAAAAAAGTAGGCTAAAAGATGTACCTTCAAGTATATATCAATGGATCGATATAGGCCATCATCTAATGGACGCGCGTACTCAGGCACAGCAGATGCCAGAGATTGGAATTTTGGAAGTTTCAAATTGATATCTGGTGCGATCTCTGCCAGATAGCCATCAATTAACTTAGCAACAGTAGTGATTGGCGTCAAAGAAGAAGGGGATGCCATCACATCATCCAAGCATGGGGAGGCACCGTCGTTAGCCTGGTCCATTGCCAAGAAGTGCTCAAGAATCCTGTGCACACACTCAACATTATACAGTGTTTCCATGGTGTAGGAGAAATTTGGCAGCAGTAGGTCTTCCAGAGTGGCCTGGTCTAATTGCATGCCAATCCGTTTCTCTAAGTTGGAAATGCAAGTGGGGCTGGCTTTTAGAATCATGGCTGTGCGAAGCAGCCCAAGCAAAACTTTTGTAGATGCTAAACCCTCCTGAACAGGCAATAGTCTATCGACCTCCTCAAGTAAGTTCTTCTGTTCTGCCTCGGACAGAGTAGCAGTCAGGGGTACTGTTCCCATGCTATGACGCCTATTGAGCCCTGGGAGATACTTTTTGGCATAGTATGTCAAAGAACCAGCAATGATCTCAGGTCGGATGCCTCGAGACTCCATAGTAGAAATTAACCTCTTGTACATGGGGAAACTCAATGATGAAGCATCATCATACCACCAATCTGAACTGAAGTTTCTCGGCCTAGCACCCGTGCTGATCCCATTCCACAGTACACTACCACCAGGGCTTTGCATGATGCCATGTTCCCTTATCGGCCAACCAAAGAGGTTTGGATCAGTAGTAGCTTTCGATGCTAATGACTCAATGCATCTCTTCACAATGTGAAGGTCTTCAGCATGAGGGAGGAGGTCATCACATGTTTCCAGCGCTTTTAGAGAATCTTTCCAGTTACGGAGGACAACTTGATTAAGGAACATTTCCGACTGTGCAATCAAGTTGTCCTCAGCTATTTCTTCAGTCATCTGGAGATGCTCAGAGGCGCAATGTAGGTAGACAACATTTGAAGAAGAAAGTTCTATTTTTACTCCATAGCAGAACCTTGCCACCAGCTCAAATGATTTTGCACTCCCGGGAATATCACGTAGTTTGATGATACATTCTTCTTGGTCTGACCTCTCCTCGATCAACCGCTCGAGAAGGGCACTTTTTGAAAGTAAAGGGAACTGCAAGGGGATAACCAGGCAAACAGCATTAAGGAGAAAAACAGCAAACCTATGGAAAGGTGAAGTCAAGGTATACAAGCTAAGAAAATTCAGTAAAAGACGCATGAATGACAAGAGAGGAGAAAGTTTACAAATATCTTGTGCATTCTTCTTACATACGAAATG
This sequence comes from Bonia amplexicaulis, assembly GCA_036346245.1. Taxonomy (NCBI): domain Eukaryota; kingdom Viridiplantae; phylum Streptophyta; class Magnoliopsida; order Poales; family Poaceae; genus Bonia; species Bonia amplexicaulis. Next base: position 7,020,911 of record CM070743.1, on the reverse strand, counting down.
CTCTTAGAAGTTAATTCTCCCAAAAAAACAGTAGTTAAAAAAACGATTAGTATGCACCCCTTTAAATACAAGTAGCTGTTTATTCTTCCGATAAGGCTTAGGATGGATAATTTTCACATGTCATGATTGACTACATTTCATTAGCCCTGCATACAACTTTGAATAATTTCCTTTTTGTTTTCCAAAAAACTTTGATTAATTTCTTCCAGAGTGCTAGAGTAAAACAAGTAATACAATAGCTGTAAACTTCCCTTAAAAAACGTTGTAAACAGCTTCAGTTCTAGAGCTGTAAAGGGGGAGAATGGGAGATAATTTACAGACATTCACAGGAAAGGCAGATTAATTACCTTATGAAGGTGGAAAGACATATCCCCAACCTCAACAGTAACATCACTGGGAAGTCCTGTTGTGCAGAACCTAGGAGGTTCACAGGCAGAAAAAAAGTCAACATCCACACAAATTTAAGTTACATAATTTTACTGAGCAGATTTGAAACAAACACGGTAAGGAATAGGTCCCTCGAGGTCACAAGCAGTGATGTTTGCACGACCTACTGGCTAATGTTGATTTAAACGGAATTTTAATGCTACATCTTACCCACAAACAAAGGTAAGGGATAATGTTCCGTTTTTGGATGTAGCCTGATTATAACCGCTTCTACAATTCAATCTATTGCAGACAGAATCAAAATCTTGCTTTAGGTTGTAAAGCATATAATAATCCATAGTGTGATTCGTACAATATTTTTCTTACCGAAGACACAAAATGAACCAGTCATCCAATTAAGATAAAAAGGGGCAGGTTTCTGTTATAATGTCTGCCTACACAAAATCACGGCTGCATTATCCCTATAATCATAGGAACATCAGAATTTTTTAGAGTAACCCAACTGGAAGGTGATCGATGAAGTTGAAATTTGAAAAGCTTGACTTGTCCATTGAAAATACATCAGAACCTGCTCCCGCCTAAATAATTAAATGATGGTTACATCTTCCTCCATTATGAGGAACAATAGATCTCACTGCCAACTGATGTGATGTGGATCCATGAAAAGCTACACGAGACCCTCCCCACAAACTAATTGCACAAGCAGTCAACTACAATTAACTAAAATCTTTGTGGATGGAATAAATCAATAACTACACCCCACCATGTTTCAACGGCCACAATGCATTTAGATGTGCACTGAGGCACCAAAACGGGCAATAAAGAGGAAGTCTTCCCTGATTTCATACGGAGAAATATGCAAGATTCAACTCTAGTGTGTCACATATACTGAAAAATGCAACTTCTAAGTCAGAAAAAAAAAGAAAGGAAAAAAAAGGAGTAGTGCTCATCGTGAGTCCTGCAACACATCAAATTTTCAAAATTTATCAACACCTCATTTATGAATGATATTGTAACGATTATAACATCTGAAATTCAGGTTTTCACCCCTAATTTTTCTTTTAATCACTCCAATAAGAATAAACAGAAATTATTCTTGTGCCTGTAAAGATAACATCACAGTATTCATGATAAACAAGTACATAAACCAGCTCTGCTAATCCAACATTTTTTTTGGAATTTCAATTGATTAAAGATGAGAGTGGTCTATACACACAAATAGAACATACTCAATACATGCATCATGGAAGGAGCGCGTATACAGTGAAAACGTGCAGTCCAGCCAAACTAGTTGACTTCTGAACTGTGGCTTTTTCAGACAGAACTCTACCAAATTCGTACCAATTTGAACAGAAACCCAACAATCCGGAGCCCGCCACCCCAAAAATACTCGACCAAATCTTCTCCTAATTTCTCTTCTATAATTGTTTAAGGTTTCAGCTAGCAAAAGAACAACAGAAACAAGACAAAGCGGCCCCTAATTCTTTATCCCGGCCAGGGAGCACACACATACCACAGAAATCAAATCAAAACAAAAAACACAGAGAAACTTAGGATGAATAGGAAAGAACTGAATAGAAAGGAAAGAACTTTACCAGGCCTGCCCTTGCCTTCTGAAAGCATCAGGCTTTGATCCCAGCTTCATGGATGCTGCCGCCATCCTTGACAGCTAGCTCTCACAGTCACAGCCTCCCTCGAAGAAAGCAGCCTAGGAGCGAAGCGCACAAGAACCCCAAGCTACAACCACCCACCCAACCACCACTCCAGAGCTCAAACCATGGCTGGCCTCCAAGAGCTAGCTCTCTCTACCAGAACCAGTCCCCCCAAGAAAGAAAGCTGCCGAGCAGGGTCAGCAATTCATGGCCCCTTTCGGCCACGTACTAGTCCAACCACTCCAATAAACCAAGCGGGGAATCAAGAAACCACCAATGCAGGCAGTTAATGGCGGGGGAGGGGGGAGGCCACGTTGGTTGGTGGGGTGCTTGAAGACGGCAGTTTCTATTCTTACCCTCCCCTGCCCCTCTTCGTTTGTGTAGCAGTGTCCTAAAAGCTAAGGAATCAGGTCAACAAATGGTGAAGCTACTACTGTAAATCAACAAAAGAAAGATTGCAACTTGCAGCAGCAAAAGGAAAGGGGCGCTGAATGCATGAATACTAAAGCCGATTATACCCGGGGGGATTCCGGCCCCCGGGCGCGTCCACGTCCCCCCGCGCGCGCGCGCGCCGCGTGGCGGGGAATCTTCGTACGGCCAGGGGAGGTTTTTTCCTCCAGCTTTTCCGAAATTACGTATAGATCCTTGGTTCTCGCAAAAAGGTCCTTAGAATTTTTTTTCACCTCTGGAATTTTTTTTGGTCCCTCTATTTTGCAGGATGGCCCCCCGCAGTTTCGGAAATTGCGCACGGGTCCCGTTTTTTACGTACATGTCCTCGATTTTTTCAAAAAAACCCTTTGCTTTTTTGAAAATTCGTTTTTGCCCCCCGGTTTTTTCTAACAGGTCCTCTTTTTTCCGAATGTCCCCTTTGCCTTCTCTGAAATTACGTTTTTGCCCCCGTTTTTCTTAAAAACTCATCACAAATTACCGTCTCTTTTATTTTTTTACGTGCGGTGGCTGGCGCGTCGTGGCGCCGCGCCCATGCTTCTAGTAATTCCTTACTTATGACAGAAAAAGGGACAAGAGAAAATAGGAATCCCCTCAAGAAAATGGATTTTTTAATTATGAAGTGTTTTAGTGAGTACAATATTTCAAAGATTAATTTTTTAATTATGAAAATAGGGAGCGGGGGTGCAGGCTGCATGGGCGGTTGGTGCGCTGCAGGGGAGTAATTGAGGACATTAAAGTTCTGAAAATCTGGGGCTGTGTGCACAGGGATTCTCTCGGAGAGGGGGAGGGTGCAGTACAGCCCGGCAGCTTAGTTTATGCTGCAGTTAGTGCGTGGATTAGCGACCACTTTGTCCTCTTCGTCAGTGAGTAAAAAATTTGAGGGTTGCGGTTCGGTGTGTGGAGGTTGGAGAAAGAGGTCAACGTGTGTGATGTCTCAGATTTGCCCCTCTAGTTTGTTGTTACTGATTTTGGAAAAGGAAAAAGGATAGAATGACGAACGTATTGATTTTTTTTTCAGAAACTTAACATTGGTATTCCGAGCATATTGTAGTCATTTTCCTCTTTTTATGAAAAAAAGACTAAAATTTGAAGGGAATTACTATAAACTTTACATCCAATCTAGACCATTTCGTTCGAAGAATCACATTTAACCAACATTTTCCCCCTTAGCTATTTCCTCCTCCCTGAGCTACACATTCCTTATCCGTATCTCACCCTCTCACACGTACTCATTCATTATCCCTATATCTCTCTCTCATGCTCTCTCATGAGTATCCTCTAGTAAGCCCCGATGGGCCTTCTCTAGTGAGCTCCAGCGACTATCCTATGGTGAGATCTAACCAAGCGACCACCATTGAAGCTTTTTATTGAGTTTGTGGTTCCAACCAAGTCGCCTCAAGCTGCCCCTTCGTGCCCCATCAACACCCCAACAAGCTTATGACCACCAATCTCCCCAACGAGCTCCCCGGCGTGGTGTCCGATCTCCTAGTCTACAAGCAACCGTGCCACTGCTAGCTTACATCGATGTCGGTTCATGTCTTCGCCTACTAAAATGTTTCAATAGGCATGTCCGACGAACGTTGCAATAGGCTATTATGTTGCAATAACAACTCTTATGAACTATTTGTATTTTGTCCTTGAGATATTTCCCTCTTTTCCTATGAATATTGATACTCCTGTTGCAGGTACTTTTTCATATTGTTGCCGCACTTTTGTTTGTTGCATGAGGTGTTTGCTTTGTTGCAGCATCTTTCCTCAAAAATTGACTCAAGAGCTATTTGTTACAATTGAACTTTGTTGCAACAAGGATGTCTATTTGTTGCACCGGAAAATCCGTATCCTCATCCAAACAAACACAAGCTCCACTCATTTTGCACTCTCTCTCTCTCTCTCCTTTTGAGCTATTGTATGCTACATAGATCACCACCCTACGGGGAACCAACAAGCTCTGATTGGAGTAGCTCATCTCTCGCCGACCCACCATGGATCGTCCTCACGCTTCCACGTTCTCTCAGTGTGCGGCATCAACGCGGATAGCGAAGTCTCCTATGCTCGATTGGGAGACAGGAGGCAGTGGTGGAGCTTCACGGCAAGGCCTCTCAAGCTTTTGGTGAGGTGTGGTGGAGCTCCACGACGTGGGACGGCAAGGTCTCTCGAGCCTAAGGAGCAGGAAGTACTGATGAAAACTCTACGATGGGGTGACATGACCTTTTTGAGCTTTGGGCTCTCCTAGATCTAAGTCCGTCAGCGATGAGATGGTGATGCGACTGGGCCACCTCTTCTTCTTCCAAGATTATTATCAAAATATTGCAACTTGTAAATCTGTTGTTGCAACAGTGAAATTCGTATATTGCAATGTCATACACAAATGTGAAGGTGTCCTAACGATTTTTCATTGTTACAATAATGTTTTATTTTTGTTGCAATTAGTATTTGGATTTGTTGCATTAGTGGTTCTCGTTTGTTGCAACTTTTTGTTTTTATTTTATGTTTGTTGCATTGGGGATAAGATTTGTTGTAACCTCAGTAACTATTTGTTGCATGTCAGTATTTTTGTTGTGCCAAATCAAATGACCAAGATCAATCACTTTAAGCGAGATCTAACGGCCAGGGTATGTCCAGACGCTAGTATTTCCCCAATTAGAATGTTATCATTTCGTCGACACCTCCGCTTCAGCGGTGTTGAAAATTGTAGGTAACACAAGAACCATATCTCTCTATCCTATATCGGTGAGGAGGAAGTAGGGCAAATCCATGTTTAGGAATTTTATTTACTGTTTCATACTATGTTTTCGGGAGAATTTATCTTTACCTTATGGTTGATATTTTACCAGGCCATATGATCCATGTCGAGCATCAACTTCTTTATTTATTGAAATTATCCAAACACCAATACGATCACATTTCTTCATGCCCTGACAAGTACACTGTCATGGAGGCTGGTGGTGCAAGCGACGACGCGAGGTGCGGCACTGGCCCGCGCACGTCAACGGCATCACCCTCCACGTCGCCGGCTGTGCTCCTCCTCCAAGGATTCCCGGAGCTCCGATCCGGCTTTCTGTGTTGAAACAAGACCAACTAATTTCACAACTCATGTCTGCAAGTCTTGAACTGGAAAAGCAGAAAAGGCAATTTGATTAGCATGATGTTGCCAGTTACCGCCGCCCTAAACATTCAAGTTCTGCGTGATTCAAATAGATGAGCTCGATGAACATTTCCGCATGTAACATTAAAAATTGCTTTTTTCGCGTGTTAAGTACATTGCTTACTTTAATCTAAACAAATTAGTACTCCACTTATTGTCAAATCGATGGCTACAACCTATGCCAAATCCATGTGGATTGTAGGAGATGTTTGGAATGAGTTTTGCAACACAGGTTCTGGCAGTATGCAATCAAATGCTAAACAAATCCGCACAAGTATGGTAGAGGTGGTTAAAAATCCATATGGTACAAGTACACGAGGGACCATTCTTGAAATATACACACAAGCATAGAGCCATAGAGCAGTTGACATTTCTTTCTTTTGAATAAAAATGTAGAAATGATCACCATACAAGACACTATTTCTTTTCCCGTTTGTCCAATTTCGTGTCCTTCCCAATTGATGACAAAGTTTTATAATTTTTTAGGGAGGGGGCGAAAAATATATAGTAGAAACTAAAAGAAATTAATGAAAGCATTTGTAAATTGCATAAAACGAGCACTCATGTCATACCATTTTAGTAATAAACAACACTCAACGCTCCCTATTTTTGCACCTTTAGTTTAAGCCCTCCTGAGAGGGGATATTTGTCTTTACTAATCTTCTTCCTTTTTACATGAGCAAATCAATCTTGACAATCCCTTAAGCTTCATCTAAATAGAGAAGAAGTACGAGAGATATTTTTAAGATGTAGCTTATGACTTGTAGCTACATTTTATTAGTATAATAAATAATAATTATTAAAAGAAGTTAAAGCAAAAATTCGGGTGAAAAAAGAGGCCGAAGGAGAAGAGTAATAATATCCCTTAGCTCCAGTCCATTCAACCATTTTTATTCGTGGCCATCGATCAGTCGCACATGCTCACGGGCGGTCAACTCCTTGATTTGTCGCGCTGGGATTGGGATGCTGCTCAAAGAGAGAGAGAGGACACATGGGCAGGTAAGCTCAGAACGGAGAGCTAGGAGATGGAGGTACAGTGCTAGCCAGTGAAGTAGCGTGCAGTTTGCTTGCCTGTTTAGTCCACCGCGCCGCGCCGACAAACCAGGCCTTTCTGCCTCGCTCTGCCTCTCTCCCCCCTCACCGCACATCAATGCGGGCGAACCAGGCTTTCCCACGCCGTTCGCTCCCTGCGTGGACGCGGTGCGCCGCATTTGTACATACCAGTTCTTTCTCTCTCTCTCTGATAAAAGCTTTTCTTTTCCTTGGCACATTAATGGGTGGATGGTTGGGTATACGTGCAAGGGATTAGGGCCAATAACTTGATCAGAGACGTGTGTAAACCTTTTTTGGCCTGGGACATGCCACGCACAACATGAATCCCCTCTAGGTAGGCTAGCTTGTCAGCAGTACGGCAGGATCGACCTGTTTCATGTGAATTTCTGTGACGCTTCACCTGCTCACTTGTGCTTTTGCTTTTAGCTTTTATCTTTTTAATTTATCTTTTTTTTACCTTTGTTTTTTTAGTTTTTTTATCTTTTTTATTTCTTTGTGTTTTTTATGATAAGATAACCTGATTTTTAATTTAATTACACTGAAAAAAAATCTAAAAACGGCTAGAGTGCCAAAAAGCTTCAAACAATGAAACAAAGCTAAAAGGTCACAATAAAAGCTGAAATGAGTGTTACCTTAGTTTCGCAGTCGACCGATTTTTCATCTAGGCCGTTCCACCGAAACACACGGATTTTGTACGTGACCGACATTTCATCTAGGCCGTCTCACCGAAGCACATGTGTTTTGTACGCGGTCACGCGGGAGTTATATTGTCTTTTTTTTTAAAAAAAAAAACTAACCTTACATGATTCGTTCATCTTTTATACGTTCCAAACAGCCCCTTACAACCTTAAGCATGGTTGCCTAGTCATAGCTCAATTCTCACCGGACACGGGTTGTGTGGCTTACTGTGTCACTGTGTGGATTTTCCACTATGATTCTAACCGAACGCAGTATCTCCGTCACTTTCCTGTGACGACATTTAGTACCAGAAAAGAGGGCCATCACATGACAAACAGATTTGCATGCAATTTCATGCGACAGTGCAGCCAAGCAAAGGCTGTTGATGGACAGTGCAGCCATGCAAATGCGGCGGCGAGCACATCGCAGCGAACCATTGACATTGAAAAGGAGTAACATGTTCAACATGATGGAGGGGCCAGCGTATGGCACTGAGCTCTGAATTCTGAAATGATGTTGCAAAGGGTGTACCTACCGAAATGGTAGGGGTATTGTTGCTGGTGCATTCTGGCTCACATGGTTCCAGTAACATAAGTTGATGCAACTAGGGGGCAACTGATTTTAACTCGACTGCGGTAAGCATGTACATGCGGCAAAAGTATAAGGTAGACATCATCTGCATCCTGTAGCAATGCAGACTGGAACAGCTCTGAGTAGCATCAAGCTTGGGCCATCTGCACGAGTACATGGAAGTGTCAGATTTTGATGGAGCAGCGAACCGCGTTGGTTTCCTATTTGTTAGATCGATATACAAATCGAATCTTTCACACAGGAAGGCACGCACTTAAACTCAATATTCACCTTCACCTGAAAAAGCTTTGATGTTAAAAGTAATATCTTTCCCAAGTAAAAAAATGTCAAATAAATAACTCTGGCTGTTCTGGTCTATCTCTAGAGAATAGGAATAGCACATAACAAAAGGAGGTTCCCATAGGTAAGATCAAGGTCAAAGAGCAGAAACCATATATAAGTGGATTTGACTTGCTAGATGCTTTTATGGTGGTGTATATTTTGGTCAGCTCTTATCATTTGTTTGTTATAGTACAGCTGTCTAATATGGATCACATGCTCAGTTTTTATAGGAACTTTGATCGAATTGAGAAGTACATAAGATCTGAGCAAAAGATTATTTGCGAAGGGGGTTGTTTTCCTAAGAGTCTGTTCACTGGACATTTTTTCCACTGAGATCTAAACACGGTGAGATAAAGATGAAGACAAAGAATATACGCCAAATGTGTGGAAGTCATAAGAAAAGTTACAATGGTGTGATAACAGTTTCCCATTAAAGTTTCCCAATGCCAGGTTTCATTTACAGGAGGTTAATAGAACGTGCAGATCATTTTGCACAGCAATAGTTGTCATTCGAAATAGCTAGCATTGAAAATAAACAGTGAAATCAAAAGCAAGTTCCTTTGACAACTGTCTGAAATTGTTGTTTTGTACTTGTGTGCACAGCAAAATGCGGAAAAAAATCGAAATGGGGGCAGGAGTGCAGCACAAATTTAACAATGAAGACACCAATTACAATGTGCTGGTTGATCATATTTTTTGTGAAGAGTTCCATAACAAGCGAGCTTTTAAATTCTAAAGAAAACAGAAAGCAAACGAAACACCTCAAAATTTAAAAAAGGTTCAAATTTATTTGAATTTTGGCCCAATTGGGTTTTCTTCCCCAATTTGGTAAGCCTTCTCGTTTTTCTGCTTTCCTCTTTGGCCCCTGTCATCTTCCCCGCACGCTGGTGCATTTTTCCTCCCCGCCTTCTCACCCTGCGCCTCAGCGCCACTAGGCTCCACGCCACTCGCTGCCGCTGCCACCTCCGTGCACACCACCTCGGCGTGTAGTCCTGTCGCCGCTCCTCCAGCTGGCTGACCGCCTCATCAATGCCCATCGCCTCCTCGCCGTCCTTGCCTCTCATGCCCTGCCGTTGACCACGCCAGATGAGTTGCCCGTGCTCTGCGTAGCCGACGCGCGCGTCTACCTATGCCCTGCCCGCCAGCTTGCTAAAGCTCCAATGAGGTGCATCAAGATTGACGCGCCAGCTTCGCACGCCACCTCGCCGCCAAAGCCACCCGACTACCACCGCGCCAACGCCATTGAGACCTCGCCACCGCTCCCACCGCCTTGCTTGCCTTATAAAGTATGGCTGATCACCCAGGCAGCCACCGTTAACTCCAATTGCAATCCCTTGCACTTCCCTCCCCACCTCTAGCTTACACCGCCACCACCACTGTGCCCTGCGTCGGTGAGGTCCCAAGCCCAATTCTCTACCATGGTCGATAATTCTTCAATTCTCTATAAGCATATACCCTAAAACTGATATTTTAAAAAAAAATACCCGAATTTAGATGAAATTGATGCATTTGAAATCATGGTGCCTGGACACCATGGTGCCCTATTTCAGCGTCTCATATATATATATATATATATATATATATATATATATATATATATATATATATATCCATTTCAACCGTTTGAACTGTTTAAATCATTCCTAGCTCCATTTCGCCAAACCAGACTCTGACAAAACCTATATCTTCGGTTTTTCTTGAATTTTATTCCTTTTTATTTTGCTTTCCTAGCTTAATTTCTTTCAAGCACGGACTTATTTGGCTTATTTGTTTGCACTAGCTCCTGGATTCGCCGAGCCACCCGTCCAAGGACCCAGTCAAGACTTCGAACCAGTTGAATACTTTGAGCAGCAAGGCAAGTCACACGTTTTTTATCATATTGAATCTACATTGTTTAGATTATTTAATTACCAATACTTTCATTATTATTATTTTTGCACTGCTATTTATTTAAAATAATTGTTTAGAATGATATGATAATTAGTTATGTCCTACCTCTGAAAAATGTCATGCTTTACTTGAGGCCATATTCACCTTGACATCTTTAATAATATTAAACTATTATATAATTAATCATCATTAGACTAAACAATTAAATATTTTCTACTACTAAATTACTTCGGCGTTTTGCCATAGAGTTATAAAATTGTACTAGGGTTAATGATCAATTGTGGAAAGTTACTAGATGGTTGGAATTCACGACCTTACCCTAGGGTGGAGGCTTTGGTATGGTTTGGTGGTAGTGTCATAACGCACTGGGTTTGTTGGTTTGTGGTCGGTTGCCTCATTTGTGAAAAGTAAAAACTAGAAGCTTATGCTGAGTAAAGGACATAGAAATCACTCAACTATAAGTTTTGACTTGTCAGACCTGGTCAAGTAGCTGTTCAATTCGATTGAATATCTACAGGAGGGTTTGTTGTTCCAGGGGTAGGAACGACCCGTGTACAACGGGGTGGTTTGGAAGCAGTATCTTCCATACTTAACAATGGTAGGTCCACCCAGAGTCGATTCGCGATTTCTGCTTTGGCCAGTGGATTACTGACAATGGGTGGCCCCGAGTCTACCAGGTAAAAGCTAGAAAGAAGAGAGCAGTGAAAGAGCTTGTTATCTCAACTCAGTTGCATGCTATCTGTTGCATGTCTATTGCATGATATTGAGAGTTTGAGAAATCCTATAGGTAAAATTGGGTAACAGTCAAACTAATAGTATTCGGATATACTATGCTTCCGGTAAATGAAACTGTGTTTAATGGATGAATCCAACAGTAAGGCATAAGTAGCTTTAATAATGTATCAATCTGGTAATCAAGTTGATAAAACCCCTTTCCCTTAAGAAATTAACCTTTGCTTTAGAAAGTTGTTTACAAATAAACATGCATCCGTAAATGTAGTAATAAAGACAACATATCCCCACCTCTTGAAATAATGACAAGTAGTTAATTGATATTTCCCTTGTGATTTGTTGAGTATCATTGTACTCATACTTACTAAACTATCAACGAAAGAATCATGGGATGATAATGAAGAACCCATCGAGGAAGAATTTGAAGAATCCTTTGGTGTAGATGATCTCTGGTTTTAAATCTCATCCTTGCTTAGGCACGCATGTGTGGTTTCTTTTGTGATGTAATAATTTTGGGCTTGGACGCCCGCTATGCTAAAACCTGGCTGTTATGCCGTAAATTTGTAATAAAGTTTGGTTTTTATGTTGTAAGCATATGTTAGTATAATGCACACTCGTCTACAATACTCTGCGGCTAAACAATCCTGGATAGTTGTTGGGATTTCTAACGGTCTTAGAAACGGAGACGTTACAGCAAGTAGAGATGCTATGGATAATTAATTGGGACACCATGATCTAAAATAGAACAATAGATCCTGGATGTCATGCCTATTTTACCTATTTTAGATCTTGGATGTTATCTTACATGTGAGCAATAGAAAATCATATATATATATATATATATATATATATATATAGTATAATTAATTGGGACTATAAAATAGGTATTTCCCCTATATATCGCGTGCAAAAAAAATTAAATTTTTTTATATATTGAGTTTAACTAGTTTACTAACTAGTTCAAACAAGTTTGAACTGAAATTCGAAATGTAGTTGCCTTTTTTTTATGATAGTTTGATTGTAAGTATATGCTAATTATACATATAACTCAGTAAAGCATGTGATCTAAATTCATTCGAAAATTTGAAATTGAGTATATTTTTCAAAGGTATATGTTTTATTTGAATTGTTATCGATGGGTATATACCCCGAAACTGATATTTTAAAAAAATATACCCGAATTTGCGTTGAATTCGCGCATTTGAAATCATGGTGCTCAGGCACCATGATGCCCCATTTCAGCGTCCTATATAGCCACTTCATTAAAATGAAACGTAGCACTGTTTCATCTGATGATTGGCAACAAGCACTATGCCACATGGTGTTTTGAGATCCCAGTACTAGACTGGTTCCACTTGGTTACAAGTGGAAAATAAAATAGATCTTCTTAGGTGGCAACTCATCAAAACCAGGTTGATTTATTGCTTGTTTCCGGCAAAACTAGAGAAGACATGAATTTAAAGATTTTTTTTTTCATTTTTTCAAATATTATTCTTAAATACTCCCTCCAGTCACAGAGTGACGTTTTTTTACTTTTAAAAGTCAATAAGAAACCACTCTGACCACTAAATTTTATTATCATATATTTGAAAAAAGTTATAAAGTGTGATATTATGAAAGTATTTTGATGACAAATTTACTCTACCATTTCCATATATACAAACTACAAATTCTAGACAATATATTTGGTCAAAACTAATATGGTTTGACTGGAGGAAGTATCATGCATGATTGAGTGCAAGAGCAACAAGAAAATCAGTTAAAACCAATGCTTTATCTATAGCTTGGCATAAGTTCCTATGGGAAATCGTAATCTTCATTCCTTAAGCCAATGATTTTATGAAAACTTGCTCAATTTGGCATTTTAGTGACCCGAGGTAATCAATCACTCAATCAGTTACTGAAGGGATTATGAAACCTAGTTCTACATGTGAAAGAACATTTTTTTTGAAAGGAATAACCAATTGGACATATAACTAAAGGGTTCATGGACTAGGGCTATTACCAATTTCGCAGCATTTCTGTTCTTTAATGTCAACAATGCTGCTTCGGCGAAGGCTTGTGCAGCTTGGGCATCTGCTTCTGCAGCCTCTGCTTCTCTAGCTGCTGCTTCAGCTTCTGCCATGAGAGCTTCTGCCTCTGCAACTGCACACGCGGCAGCGGCTGCAGCCTCCTCTGCAGTCATGGTTGTCATACGCGCCAATTCAGCATCAACTTGAGATTTTGTGAGGGTTTTACTATCACTGCTCCATATTTTCTGGGGCTCTCTTTGTACGTCTTCTAGCAGCAGTATTTTGGGGCTTCGTCCCTCAGAATACGGTGAACTAGGTGCTATCCTGTACTTCCGATTCACCTGCAATGTTCCATAGGGTCGCATGCTGAACTGGTGTCTAGTTTATATACTCTTCATATGAGTAACCATAGTCTAGAGCTGAGATAACAGACAGCCATTCTCATGGTTTAAGACACTTTACATGCCCACAAAATATGCAGAACTAAGAAGCTTCTAATTGGCTCAAAATAAAAACCTTTAAACATTTAAAGAGAAATCATGAACAACAAAGAGCCCAACAACCAAAAAACGCTTTCAGGAAAATGGCATTTTGCTAAGTACTTGAAATGGAACTGGAAATTAGTATGAAAAAGTAATTGCTGGTATCTGACAAACATGTTTGGCAATTGGCATTGTAGTAGTAGTCTAATAGAGTATGGTGCACAGATAAATAAGTGTATGCATCTTTTGGCACAAATACATATGCCATTATGCCCAATCATGCAAATATCGGAAAAGCTTCATAGCTTCTATTTTAGCAAATATGGCATGTCGATTGTTCTAGTTGAATGAAAGTTAGGCTTCCGAAGGTTTTTATGCAATAGGTTGTACTTATACTTGATTACAAGGTGTAGTTAATTGAACATTACTCCATGTGGGATCACCAATTAGTTTCACCTCAATCATCGATGTTGTATTAGTTTTTCCTCTGAAAAGCGTAAATATGCAGTTGAGAACTAAAATGGAGATTACCTTTATTAATTTTCCAGTGGTGGTCAAGTCCTTCAGTTTTGCAGATAATATGTAATCAAAATCACTAGGTGGCCAATATTGCTCCTATATGAATCAGGGTAAGAAAGTTACCACATGCAAAGTAAACTAGAGCAAGTGTAACTCATTTCAACAAGATTTTCTATTAGCAAATAAAAGCAACTGCAAACATGATCATAATTTCAAAATGCCATCAGAGATCTACACAAGGGATAATGCAACAGTTTGATCCACGTTTACAGAGCCAGAACCGGCCCTAAAACTGGAACCAGGCTGGTTCTGGTTTTCGGCTGGTCTCCTGGCAAAAAAATTTGTCTGGTTATTGCTGCATCTTGAATTCAATTTTTTTAAAAATATAATGATTGGAAGTTTCAAAGTAGGCGCTAATATACACATTCCAACAGAAAATGTGATGAAATACAGGGTTTAGGGGTGAACCGGGCCAAGGTTCAGAAAACCAGAACCACGCCAGTTCTGGTTTACTCACCAGTGATGGCCTGTTTTCTGAACCCTGGCTGGGGCAGCCAACAGGTGGGCGATAGTGAAGACAAAGTAGGTTGCAGTTCATGCACAAAAAGATGCAGGAGATCTTGAGGTACCAGACTTGCTAAATTGTGGGATTCTACTGGTTGCTGTCTGTGATAGCTCATTTTGATAAATCAGATTAGTTGTAGTTTTTGTTTCTGGTAAGAAAACTGTGTTTGCTTAGGTGTTGAGGCATAATGAGCCTTCAAATATATGCTTTATATTCCTCACAATCTTTCTGAGGAAATTAGGGTTTTTTCCTCTTTGTGGTACTAATGCAGATATGAGTGATGCTGGTACCCATGGGCACCAAATCCTTTCTCCAAGAACTCTCCAATTCCAAACTCCAAAGAGTTTTGTCAAAGTTGAAACGCTGAATCCATATATGAGAAGCTGACTGCTAAGTGCTAATTAAAAACTTTGGTTGACTAAACAAAAATAGCAAAAATGGACATTAACAAATGTAAAACACTAGATAAACAAGAAGAAGACAATAAGAAAGCTCATTTTCAGACAGATCATAAAATATATACCTCTAGAGCTAAAAAGAAATGAAAAGAGAGAAGACGCAAACCTCTATGTAATTAGCAATAGTAGTTCTGTGTGACCCTGTAGGCTCATTCAAGTTCTTTATCACTTCCATTATGATATTGTCTAGCCTGCAGGAAAGCCATAGAACAACAGTAGAGCATCCATAAAATCTAGTTGTTTTCCGGATAACACTGTGAGAAAAGAACTAAATGACAGGATTTATGAATTAGACTATTACATATATATAATTACCTTGAGTGAGATTTCTTTGTATTCGAATTATTCCACACTTCACTAGATACTGATGCTATAGGCTGTACATCAACAATCTCATCATCAACATCAGAAGCAACTGTGCTGATTGCCATTGAGTGATCATTATTCTTAGGAGTAGCTCGGTTCCTCTTCATGCTAGTCCTTCCCTTTTCACGAGAACCCGATGCAGTGACAATTACATTGATGTTGCGCCACTTGTCCTAAGTAGTGATTAGTACAAAAAAGGGCATGCACATTAAGAACTGATTACTGATATCTGGAAATTTAACACCAAATGACACATGATTTATAGAATAGAAAACTTCAAAGACCATGATTAAAGCAAGTTACCTCAACAAAAGTGGAGTTAAGTGTAATCTGTTCTAACCTTTAGGTCAACATTTGAGCGGTAGCGCAAGGTGGAGCTAAATTCTGGATCTTTCAATATTGTGCGCCAGTTTCCCACTCCATGCTTTGCTACTCCAGCTCTGAGAGCAGCCTCTTCATCTGAATTCCACCTCTGTTTTGGAGCTCCCATGCTTAGGCCTAATCTCCACTGTCAAATACAATTCGAACACGAATGTGCACCTTCTAACCTGAATTCATTCCGTCACAACATTGTAAGTGCATGTAGAACAAACAACTGCGAGGAATATGAGTATATGACTGATGCTAGACTACATTTAAGTCGCTACCGACTGCAAGAATTGAATATTCTTAAATCTAAATTAGGATACTTTGGCAAAAATCCAACATGTAGAGAAAATACTCAACAGAAATAAGAAATAACATATATTACATTCATCCATTCTTGGCTAAAGCAACAAACTAGGTTTATACCAACTTCAATATACCAAACAATGGGGAAAAGTATGAAGTACCACTAAAATATGGGCAAATCTTGAGTCAATTAAAGAAAATTTTGTTTTTTAGATCAAAGACACTCCATTATTATTCATTGTGAAATACAGCCCATCATATCCGTAATTATATACATTTTGATCCCTTAAAAAAACTATGTATATTTTGAGTCACAATGGTACATTGATACTAAACAAAACAATGGCCACTACAATGTGTCCAGATAAAGCTGCAAATTAGGGTTTACTAGACAACTTCAAACTACTTGTTCCTCAGAAATAATTTGAGGCGCTAAAACATGACCAGTTGCAAGTTCAATGCATGTCCAGATAAGCTTGTACCCACAGTTTGATACATGAGAATTCCATTGCTAAGGGGGTGTTTGGATTAGGGTATTTCATTGGAAAGCTTAAGGATCTAGTTCAAATTTGAACTAAATCCCACAACCTTCCAAAGAATTACCCTTCATCCAAACAGGGCTTAAGTCAATCATAACAACAAGCACCCTAAGCACCTAAGGGGCTCAAACAAACCAAGAGGAATATCAGTGCAAAACATAAGACGTTGCCATGTTGTTGGCTTGGTGCTGATAAAAGTGCTAAGGGGTAAACAGGAAAAAGAAGTACATCATAACTAATAAAAACATTAACAACGAGCATTTCACAAAGCTAGAATTTGTTTCACCATGCCTGTTTTTAACTGACACTCTTTGTGACAGCATTCTCAAACACATCAAAATATTATTGAAGTCGGGTAAAGTATCATTGCTTCCTAGCAGCTTAATTTTTTGTTAGATAGCTGGTCAAATTCAACAAATTATCCGAGCAGAAGGTGATGAGTATCAGACCTATTTGGCTCATTCATCATAAAAAATAAAAAAGTGATTGCTGTATCTGAATGAATAGTCTGGAGTCTGGACTATTACCACACCCTAGCGTCACATAAATTGTGCCAAATGCCAATGTGATTGGTCTAGCCTAGTGCATGAGTATCACCCAACCAGTTCAATCTATGTCTTAGATTTGATGATAAACTGACATGTCAAATGGAGTGTTGAAACACAGAAAGGAAATGCTGGGCACTGAAACTATCCTACCCATAAAGGCATTACAAACGATTTTTTTTAAGATATCTAGAAACTAATGGAATATGGCTTCCGAGGATAGAACTTCACACAGACTTTAGTACTTACAGTTGATGCTGCATAAAAACCCATGGGGACAGAAAATGCAACACGATAATGATGAAGACCATACTTCCACACAAATCCGTTTTAGGAGTAATACACAGGGCACTGTGTCCACAATCACATTCCTATCACAGTGAAAAATACCAGAGAATTCTCCAAGATGCTTGCTTTTGCAGTTTGATCTAAAGCAGCTAACCTGGACATACATATCGCATATGTAACATCAAACTTCGTATCGACCTTAGCGCAGACAAAGGGATATTATCCGCCTGTCAGTTCCGATTTCAGAGAACGTTAATCGCGACCAAGAACTACAAGGAACCTATGCAGATGCTCATCTCGCGATTCCCCGGTCAAGAATTGTATTAGCACAAATGTAATTGATCAAAACAAGATGCTGTCCCAAGAAAAAAAGATACCCCAAATAGCGTTGGAGAAGCCGAAATGAATTGGGGTGGGGGGGTGCTACGAGTGATCGCCGAGCGGTTCGGGTCCGAGAAGGAAAGTTAGAAATTTGCTGCAAGAATTGAGAAAAAAATTACCTTGGCGGCTGGTGGCTGGCGGCTGGCGATGAGCAAGCTTGATGGCAGGAGCACAAGACAAGGAGAAGGGGAGGACGGCAACCAGCGAAGAGGAATTTTTGTTAAGAGATATCTAGTTTTTGTTACTCTTTTTTCCGTTTCGTAGGGTGCTTTCTGTGAATTGTTAATTGGGCGATCACCTGTGAAGCGGCCGCATAAAATGGTAATGGTACCTTGCGGTCTACTCGTATAAACACATGCAGCACAAATGGATGTGTGTCATCTACGACGACTAGGATGGTAGCGGTACATTGCTTACCATTCTCAGTGCGATTGAATTTCAGCGAGGGTGCCGTAGCAAAATCCCTATAGCGGCTTCGTTTGTGGTATTACGTCACTGTAGCTATTGATTTTGACCATGAGCTTTTCGATCCAATAGTGAGAAATGAGATAATGGTATCGTACTATTAGCTTTTCGATCGAATAGTTGACTATGTCCTCTTGATTTCATGTACAGAGTACAGATGGATGGGACAGATACACTAAAAAAGAATCAGTATAGTAACTCTAGATTAAGGCATTTTGGCGTTTATTTTTCACTATTTTTAAATTTTGTTTTTATGTCTTTTTAGTTTTTTGAGCTTTTTGCGGTTCTTTTTTTGCCCGTATTAGTTTGCATTGTTCGTGATAGACTAACATGTTTTTTATTTTTTAAAAAAAATTAATTACGTCAAATAAATCACTATCAGTTACAGTGTAATTTCAACCAGCTACAATAAAATTTCAGTCATAATCCATTTTTTTCAACCCAAAGGAGCGGCACCTAACTCTTTTGGGCTAGCAAAGAGGAAAGCCCAGAGAATTTGCTATCCACATGGGTGATTTGTTCCACAAGAGGTAGGCTTAAGTATGTTTGGATGTTAGATCATTATAGTCCCTCTTCTTTTTATCCTTATACCTTATGATTTTTTCTAAATAAATAAATAGGATAGTTTTTTTATATTTTCGAAATGGCTTATTGATACAGTTTTTTTGAAACAGTTTATGAGCTTATCAACATTCAATTTGTTCGCATAAACGTTCACACTAAAATGAAAAGTCATTAACCACAGCTATAACCCATAGTAAAAAAGAACCCACTGTTAGATTGGAACCAGGCACAAGGACTTATACTGATGCAGTTTTGGATATGTTACCGGGCATGGAATACTGCTGATATGGACGTCAAAGTCCTTTGAGTGGAGAGGGAGTATGTGATGTCTTCACCCAAGTTGAAGTTGCTGACTCGTGTGCTGTTACGTGTGTGATATTAGGGTATTTCTAAAGCTTTATCATGTATAATGTCTATAAAATTAATTAGCTATCTATATAGGCTGAAATACGATGTGTCAATGAGTTAAGAAAAAGATAGGAAAGCAATGTCTTACATGAGATATTGCATATACATACAATCCAATATCAAGAAACAACTAAAATTTGCATTGAGGAGCATAGTATCGGTGGGTGGATAAGAGAGTGAGAGGAGAGAGAAACATGGAGAATATATAATTTTATTTATTAGGCTCACTGATAGACACTCTACATTAGAGGATTAATATCTACAATGTATTTCTATTTGATGTGAAATGTATAAACATTGATTTGCATTGTCTTCTATTAAGAGTACCCTTAGTCCAATAATAGAGAGCCTAGAGGGGAGTTGTACCACATAAATGTTGTAAAGTGTGCGGTATGGACCACGAGCTTCGTGGTGCTTAGAGTATCTTTAATGTATTAAACCGATATTAATTTAAAGTCATGTCACATAAATATTTTAGGAATTTAAGCTTGTTTTTATCTAATATATTGAACCGATTTCTATTAATAATTAGGATCCACGTATATTAAAAAACCACAAAATAATAATATTATCTCTCAATCGTACTTTATCCTATGTAATTGTTTAATGCCCATATGAAATGTTTAATATTTTGAATCGGCTCCTAAGTAGAGTCCGGTTCTATGCATTTTTTTTTGTTAGAATCGACCCCTCCAATGTATTGAATTGATTCAATATCTTCTCTCTCTTTATTTGAACCAGCTAAAACACAACATTGGATATGGTCTTATATGGGTGCTAGTTTTTTTGGCTCGTTTGGTTTTTTTTTTTCAAGATGACTGCTAGTTAGGATATATTGCAATGTGTATGTACATTTTGATTACGCGAACAGTTCAAATTTAGTACTGCTTTACAAAGATGAGCTTTCTCAAGGGATCGAATTGAACTACTGATAGAGAACTGGTAGTAATTTGCAAAGGTCCTTTTTTCTGGCTTGGCGTATGTTCTGGCTGGGTGCCGATCATGCGTGGTTTTACGATGTATTATGAGGCTTTTGTTGGAACTGATGGTGAAGCAATTCATTTTATCATGGAGAGAGAACCGATGAACTGTGGGGTTCCAGGGACAGCAGCAACACTCGAGAAGGCAAGTTTTTTAGTCTGAAATGCACTCCACTCTCTGCTAGTACTGTTTTGCTGCCTGAAGCTGCATGTCATACCTATGGCAACTTGATTCTTCGGATCAAAACGGTTAAGAAACTTTTAAGCTCATCTCATAGTATTGGACAAATTGTTTTGGTCATTTTTTGGTTTTTTTTCTTTTTCACCTTATATTGGTAGTGTGTGAATGAAATAGGGAAATACTGCCCCGTTTCTTTTATAGTATTCAGCTCCAAAGTAAGCTCTCGTCCAATCCATTGTTCATTTGGCAAACAAGCAAAGAGACGTGTGATGAAACAAGATGTAAACGGGGGTATAGTAACAGGAAGCTCATCAGTAGCAGAGCAGCCAGTGTCGCAAGAACCCGTCCGTATTTCTGTCTGCCACTCTTACGAGACACAAGGCCATGGAAGAACAAGGACCAAGCATCAGATACCACATGGCATTGGTTTAGCCTCACAATACTTGAATCAACCGATCCTCACATTGACAGGGGGAAAAAATAAAATTAACAGGGGCGCCAAGCACACGAAGATTGTGATTTTAACAAACACATTGACAGAGCGGGGGGAGATAAAATCAACAGGGGTGCAATCTCCGCCGAAAGATGGTGATTTTTGTTGCGCGATAGTCACAGAGGAACTCAGCACAATTAATCGACTTCGTCACCGATTGCAACCAACGAAACCAGCATAGAAGATGCGACAGAAATCATTGCATGGCAAACAGAAGAAAGAAAGGGGGAGATCAGATGGTAGTGCATGTAGTTTTAGTTGGCAATCATCATCTGGAGATGCAGAGGATGTGGTTTATGGATTGAGATTCCTCACTTCACCCCCACAGAAATGACTCGTCAAGCAAACACAAAACAGAGAAAGGCAAAAAGGTAAAAAAAGAAGCAAGAACAGAGCTGCATAACCAGAACTGGAGTTCATCTTAGCTCCTTTCGGCGAGACATGTTTGGATGCCGAGCGGCGGCGGAGGAAGGGCTCCTTTTATCGGCGGCGGCGTCTAGGGTTTAGTTTGCAGGGGGAGCTCACCAAACGGCTGACGTGCGGGCCCAACGTACACTCGTGCAACACTCACAGGGTATCGTGGGCCGGGCTAGGAGTGCAGGATATGGGCGGATGGAAGCATGGAGTAGAGAAGTACTCGCCAAGGTCTGCTATAGGGTTTCTAGCCATAGTTGTCAGTTCCATTTCGAAGACCATTCTAGTTTGGCTCTTAAAATATAACATCTATCTGTCCATACCAATGTACTATTCTAAGGTATAATATAATAAATGTATATGTGTTTTTAGAAGTTACTAAATAGGGTCTATTCTTTACCTCACAAGCCGATAGCTTTTGGCTTTTGCTACAGTATCTACCTTTCAAACAGAGTATTTTCTTAAGACGGGGTCTACAAGTTAAACGATCTACACATTAAAAGCCCAACATTTTTACGAGTCAAAATCATAAGTGAGTATTTATCTCTCTGTAATTTGTATCGTAAACAACCAAAATACAAAAAATTCAGCCAAAAGCCATAAACCGCAACCGAAAAGAACAGGCCCATAATCATCCCGTGCTTGCATGCAGCGTTTGGGAGGAGTAACAAATAAAGTGTGCATTAGCTTAAGTAGTGCCAACATGACAAGATACTATTTTTTAAGCCATGGACCCTACTTTAGTTCTTATCTCATTCCAAGAGAGCACTCTCAGCCACAAACGCCTTCCGTCTAAGGGTGGGAACGAATCAAATACAGATCTAATAATATCTTTACCATAGTTGTATTCATATTTTGTAAAATATATGAATACGAATTTGAATATTCACGAATATGAATATAAATTGAATATTGTAACGAATACGAATTCGAATCGAATATCTATTCAATTCGGTTGGATCCAGATATCCTCATAACTTATACAGTATGAAGATATTAATAGCATTTTATTCTCGTATAGTCATGCTTAATCATTCTAATTTATTTACTTCACATTGAACAAAAAACTTGTCAAATTCACAATTAATTAAAAAACTTCTCCAACTATTTAGTCATATTGTTATAAAATATGTATATTGTTTCATCAAATACGAATACGAATAGTCCGGATATAATAATATTTAGATGGTAAAAGTCTATATCATATTCACATCATATTTTATAGAATTTGAATATAAATAGAAGAGAAATTGTTAATTGGATGAAAAAAATCTATAATGTATCTGTATCCTATTGAATATGATAGTTGAATAATACGGATCCATTTCCCACCCCTACTTTCGTCTTCATCTCTCCGGTGCCCCCCTCTCTCTCCCCCTTTCTTCCCTAATAACAGTTGCTCACCACGACCAATATGGGGAGCTCCAACAGTAAGCCCGCGTTGGCTGCTCTGCGCCAACAATCTGCCAATGCTTGACTGCTGGAGACTATGCCAACTGCTTCGCTCCCTCAATCCCGCGATGTGAAGCAGTTTCTTCCGAAAAAGTGTACGCCTCGTTGTCATGAATCCCTCGATATGGTACAGTTTTCTTGCCTAAAATTGCTCCTCACCGTCAAAAATCCTCTGTTACAATATTTACTTCAATTATGCTTTTCGCTCAATTAACCTTATTATGACTTCCTTTGTCAATCCTTATGCATGCATTAACTCTGTTAAACCTCTTAGGGTAACTTGTGGAGTACTTTATGTGCTCATGTTGCTCAATTCATCATTTTTACAGAAGACGACTTCGACTTCGGTGAGGATTGCAATGGACAGGCTGCGTCTTACTATCGTTTGCCTGTGGGCAGGCTCAGTGGGCTTCTTCTGCTTCGGTTTTCTCTTTCGCTGCTTATATTGAATTTTGGTTTATAGACTATTGATGTAAACTTTGGCCATCAGGCCCATATTCGGTTAAATAAAGTTGTCATTGTGCTTGATATGTATCCCTGTTATCACTGTGTACACTAGCTGATTCTGGACTAGTGCGATTTACATAGAGGATTTTGTAGTTGTTGCTCCGGGATCCGACATTTGACCACCAACAAACGCGATAGTTCTATGATTATAACATCGGCAATTCCGACTAGCGGTACTACCGCAGACCACACTACAATAGTTCCAATTTTCCTGAGGATTTGTAGATACTTTAGCAGATTTTGCAAAACACATTTGCAAACTATAGTATCATACACACAAGGATAAAACATAATTCCCAACAAGTTGCAAAACATATTTGCACACTTTTGGAATCATGACACAAGGATTAAATATGAGTTTCAACCATTTGCAAAACACATTTACAAATATAAGCCTCATACTACAAGGAATAGGAAACATAGACTTCAAACACTTGCAAAACACATTTGCAGTGTATAGTCCCATGTTACAATGATTCAACACATGAGTTTTAACTATTTGCAAAACACATTCGTAAATACAAGCCCCATGCCAAGGAGAGCTAGAAGATGTGAGGTTGAGCTATCAACACATGATGAGACTCAAGCTACTAGACATGACCCCTCTTAATAGTACGACAACATATACTACCAAACACCAAAGACTGACAAAAGACTAGAAATACATCTTTAACCCTAACTAGCCATACCTTTGTCTTGAGTCATAATATTAACATGCATCGACTTATGATGCATCCTTCACTTCAATTCCATCAACACATGATGGATCTTCATTTGACTTGATGATCAACACATGATCATCTTCACTTGGACATGCATCAACTCATGATGCATCATTCACTTACCTGATGATCTTCAACACATGAAGTCATCCTAAGTCACCCTCATTTGTAGAACTTAACCTATTCATCCAACTCATGGAAAATGTTATTCCACAAATCAATTGTCATCAATTACCAAAACTTCACCATTAACTCATAATGGAGGGACTAGATTCTACAATCTTTACTTTTTGGTAATTTATGACAATCTCAACAAATGATGAGATAGAAATTTAATTGCGAGTATACAACGTGTACATAACAATTGTATACTCTAGAGTAAGCTTTCAAAGAAAAGGTTACACATCCGGCTGCCATTAATCATTCAACCATTTAACACATAATGGAGGAACTTGATGACAACCCGATCATGAGTATATATGAATTACACAAGCTATATATACTCAAGGGATATGTTTCAAAGTAAAGATCCTTAATATGCAGAAAGATGAACGTGGATCAATACTAATGAAACATCAAAACATAGAGTGAACCCCCTAAATGTGTGCATACTAGAGAATATAATAAAGACATATGCAAATATTTATGTTTGACTATTTGTGGAGTTCAATCTATATTTTGGATCCGAGGAATGCACTAAGATATAAGAATGCGATGTTGAATGCATATCTCTTATGATTTTTACCTTTTCATTCAAATGAGATTAAGTCAGTGGCGAAGCCAGGATTAAAATTGAGGGTGGGCTGAAGTATTTGTCGGACTGAACTAAGTTGATACAAATATAGTCTTGTACTCTTATAGAATTCCAAATTCATACAGAAATTATACAATTAGAGTCTTGGACACAAACAACGAAAAATGAGAAATCAGTCGGTTTGGGAAATCGGAAATAGAAGTGGGAACAATTGCAATTGCTAGGTTTGTAAGTTGAAATGAGTGTTTTGATGGACCAATGTGATGAATTTGTTGGGCTAGTGGGCTGCCATTTGACTATACTTTTTGTTTTTTTGTTATTTGTTGGGTCTCGTGATTGCGGCGTCATCGGTCGGCTGCGGGTGCTCGGCAGAGCCGGGGGGTGATAGAATAAATCCCGTACAGAGTCAAGCATGTCACTGTTTATGTGCATGGTGCCGTTCACGTGTACGATTCGTTCACGATACGTAACCGCGCGTTGGTTGCTTAGGAATGTCGCGAGATTTCCATGCGCGTCAAGCGTCGCGTTGTTTTTTTTCTTGTACCGAGAACCGCGGGGAATAACTGCTGTGTAATAGTTTGTATAAAAGCTCAAACGCAAATAGAAAAGGTGATGCATTTCAGTGCATTCCATTCGCAGAACAATCAGACTCCATCTACTTCATTCGCATGAGTGAGTTTGTGTTTGTGCAACATAGTCTCTGTATTTGGGTTTTCATTCTTTTTGGTAGGGGTATTTTGGTCTTTTTTAGAAGATAACGGCCTTCACTAACAGTGCACAAATGGCAGTGACATATAATTGAATTTTGGTGCAATTAAATGGTATATAATAGAGAGAGTTTTAGTGGTATTTTATAGAAACGGACACTATTTAGTACGTAGAATCAATTATCTCTTTTTTTTAAATAACGAGCTTTGTCTAAAATGAAAGAATGGGAAAAAATTGTAAAAAGCTTTAGCTGGAGTAGCATACCTGTGCATCACCCCAGACATATTTCTTAACGAGGTCACAACAAATAAATAGCTTATTCCTGAAGAAACTAATTATATAACCGCTAGCTTGTTTATTTGCCTCTACCAAAGCAAATTAGATACGTTTGACCAGAACTACTACCAAGCCATCAGCACATATAACATAATAGAATATACTGCAGGGAGATAATCTGTGTGTAGCTAACGTTACTTGGCATTCGTCAAGCGCACACCAGGGGAGAGGGGTTGCCGGTGCAGGGGGAGGTGAGGCTGGAGCCTTACGAAGCCCCCTGCTGGCTTCGCCCCTGGATTAAGTAATATCATAATTAATAAACAAATTAGTCTCATAATTAGATTTATTATTATCACCATAACCAACATAATGGAGCTTGAATTTGCACATGCGAAAGGGCAAACTTATTACAAGCGGGGTACACATGAAGCATTGTAACGAAGTGGGTATATAAATAACAAGTGGCGGGTAATGAATAGAGCAATCGTAATAAACAAATAATCCTATTAAAATATAACCTTATGCATCTATTAAAGCACAGTAAATGGTAATTAAAAATAATGTAGCTAAAATTTACCATTAAATGGCAATGATTTTGTAAATAATCACATACGATAATAGATTACGGAGTTAATCATTCAAGTAATCAATTGATTAATTGGCAATTACCACCACATAAAATACTACATCTCGAATTGCTACAAATATGAATTAATTCAATAAACTAAAAGATATATGAAATCACGACACCAAATGGCGATCAGATGAGCTTGGTCTGTTGGGGCAATAACAACGAACTCATGCGACCAAAAATTACCTGCTCTTCAGGGGAAGCAATCATCAGTGCTATGATCGTGACGACTGCTTCGATATTTACTCTTCAGAAAATCTTAATTATGTTATGCGCTCTTAATTCTCAGTGACGAGCATGAGAACGAGAAGCGAAACGCTATTGAGGTGAGCGATGAGCGATTGTGAGATCTCCGTACTTGTGGTCGAGCGAAAAAGGAACCCGGTGCGTTGCCATAGGAAATTATGGACTCGTTGTTGACGCGCAACACCACGGGCGAGGGGCGGCATGGTAAGAGTGACATATGTGCCGATGAGGGAGCAAGCGAGGATGACGACATGGACAGAGTGACATGTGTAGACGAGGGAGCAAGCGAGGAGGACGGCATGGACAGAAGGAGCAAGCGGGTAAGGGGGACGGCATGGGTGAGCCAACATACGTGCGATGGCGATAAGGAGAAAGGAGAATAGCAGCAAGGGGGCAGCATATGTGCGAAGGAGGGAGATCACACACTGCAAAAAATGGTCACCGCATGGTGGCCGTGCGCCCTACGATTTAAACAGCGAATTAAATGAGCATCGTATATCGCTAATTATGATTAAATTAATATGGTAAATTCAGGGTACATAAAATTCCCAAAAAACTAGACAATTAGGTTAACTGTGTAGGGAGGCTGTATATAAAATTTTGTAATTTTTGGAGTTACTTTGCTATATGTAATAACTCATACAAACAACATAATAATATAAATTTTCGAGCAACATTAAGAGTGGATAAAACTATGAAAAAAATCACACAATCAAATACGTTGTGTCGAGAAGCTGCACATAAAATTTCATAATTTTTAAGCATATTTTCTATATTTAAAAATTTAAATAAAATAGTAAATATATACTAATAATTAAGATAGATAATTATCTGCAGCCTATGGCCATGCGGCAGGCTCTTGGTCGCACGGTGGCCGAGTGGCAGGGGCTTGGCCATACGGTGGTCGGACGACAGGTCCTGCTGTATGATCACAGGGCTCTAGATGTCAGGTGTCAGCTCTATGACGTCGTTACCGGTGGTAAAACAGTTATTTTTACTATTGTGATATATATACGGCTATTTTTATAAATATCAACACTAAAAATGTTATATGTGCCAAAAACTCCTCCCGGGATGGGTCTTGTTTCTTCTTCCGTCTCAACCCAAACTCACCCCGAGTGCGTCTCTCTCTCGATCTCGAAAAGAAAGAAAGAAAATCCTATTTGCCCGCGCCGCCGAAGCC
The DNA here is from genome assembly GCA_036346245.1 of Bonia amplexicaulis. Lineage (NCBI taxonomy): Eukaryota > Viridiplantae > Streptophyta > Magnoliopsida > Poales > Poaceae > Bonia > Bonia amplexicaulis. The sequence goes on along the minus strand of CM070743.1, from coordinate 6,993,201 downwards.
GCCTCTGCAAGTCGTCCTGCCGCCCCGAGGCGAAAGCTTCCTCGTCCTCCTCCCAGCATCATCTACTGGCACTGGACTGGCGTGGAGTGAAGAATCCATACGGACGCGATCCCTTTTGTTGGTAAGGAAGCCCTAGCTTGCTTGGATTGTGGTTCGTTTCGCTGCGAGCAATCGAATCCAACCAGATCTTTCTCCTTCAAGATTGATCTCAGCTGGCCCCGTCCCGTTGATGGAATTATCCAATGCGCGGGTGCATCCGCCCATGTATTTTGGCGTCTATTACCCTGCGCTAATGCTACTAATAGCAGCAACTTTATTTTCCACAAAAAAGATTGGGGGGTTCAACTGATTGAGCCCCTGTGCTGTGCCCCACGTTAAGTCCGCCCCTGTTTGAGGATTGGTACGCAAGATCGAAGGCAGAACTTTGCTGCTAATTGTGTTGTAAGGATTTTTTACGTGGGAGTGATGGAGCGAGCGCATGCTAATTGTCGTGTTTCTATATGAAGAACTAGTTTACATTTTACAGTCTCAACTCTCAAAAATACCAAGCTTGTGCGGGAAATGTCCCTTGCACAATTTCGCCCTCTGATTGCAGCATGTAGACATGGTAGTTTTGTGCTATTGGATATGAGATAATAGATTCTATGCCATTGGGGAGTGGTCGATTCGACAAACTGCCATCGCCGAAGGGTATAACTACTGTATGCCACTGAGTTTAACAAAACATCAATTATATGCCATTGCCATCAGTTAGCCTCCGTTTGGCCCTGGAAAAAGACGATTTTGCCCTCAGTTCAAAAATCTATCCCTGTGATAAAAATTAAATATAGGGCAAATTGGCTTAGCCAAAAATACTGAATTTTTTGGTGGATCATTAGGGTTGTAGAACTCAAATATAAAATTTCATGAACGGGCCCTTTCATTTGATCCATTTTTGAAATTCAACTCCAAAATCAGCCTATTTGAGCTATGTTGTAAACCGGGACAAATTCACTGTAGCAAAATGCAAAAAAATAATTTTCGGGAGCTATGTGACATCTTAGGAGCATGTGAGAATTTTTCTAGAATTTTTAGACCTCGTTTAGTTTCATCTTGTAAATAGAAGCCTTTATTAGCATTTAAATTAAAACTCTGAAAATTTTCTTTGAACAGTGCCTTGAAATATTTTCCTAGCTCACTGACATATTGAACAACACCTCTGTGAATTTTCATAATTTTTAGAGGTTGTTTGCTATTTTAAATAAATCAGGTTTTTGGACTTTCAGTAGGGTCAACTTGGTCTTTTTTGAGAAGATAACGGGTTCCACTAATGGTGCACTAATGACAATGGCATATAATGAAAATAATCTCAAAGTCAGTGGCATACAATAGTTAGGGTCTTCAGCGATGGCAGTTTGTCGAATCGACCACTCCCTAGTGGCATATAATCTATTATCTCATTGGATATTGAGATCCAATTTCACCCAAACTTAGTGCAGCATAGACCATGCAAGGGTCCTGCCCTCTAGCACGGTGGAGATATTCTGAACCGTTCACTTCTATTTTCTTTCTATTTCTGCCTGCCAAATCTTAATTAACAGTTAATTCTGTTATCATTCCAAATATGTTCAAGGAAGAACCAGTTGGTGCCAACGAGAATCGTACTGGCAGTATGTTTGGATTAGCAACTCCTCTGTGAGGGCCACCGGAATGGTACAGTTGTATCCTGTTTACCAGCACATAACTTTGCGCCAGTCTATGCAGGACTTATATATTGTTTACTGAAAATAACTGATCTTCACATATAACACATCAAAGGGTGGATTCTCTAGTGAACCAGTTGGAGAGTGTGACTTCATCGTGCAGGATGTAGTAGTTGGTGTAAAGGATCTTGACATCATGAATATTGACCTCTATAAACACCTACCTTAACTATACACGGAAGTATGGAAAGAAAGCATTTTCTCCATACTAAAAATTTGTAACATTAGTAGATGCAATATCTATTCCCATTGTTGGTGTTAGTTATCTTCACAATCTCTAGTACATTTTTTAGAATGTAACCAATTAACTTCAGTTCTGTTTGCTTGGTTGCTTATTTGTATGTTTTTGTCAAATCAAATTTTAGGTGGACATGCATTCCGTGAATGTCAGGATCTAATCGGATGGGTTCGGATGGCAAGTTTGGAAAAGGTAAGCTTTTTTAGTTGCTATTTTAATTCTTCATCTTCAATGTTTACTAAGAAAGGAAAATCTGTATCCAGACTCTCTTTTGGTGTAGTGTGTTGGATAGATTTCAAAAACATTTATGTTTTGTTTAAAGAAATTGATACGGTACTGAAATAAATGAATAAAAGAAACAGATTGGCTTATGGCCGTTTTGATTTGTGAGTAAGGGCTAAGGCATGAAACTTAGCTACTTCTCATCCATGAGTTTGACTCACTTCCCTTCTATATAGGTATATCTTTTTTGCAAATGTTACGGTTATGACACTCTTGCTAAATGCTAAGGTGATGCCTTGTTAGGTTGTGTTAGCTTCATGCTCTTGCTATTTTCTGTGCTTTTGACTTCAAGCATGATCATCTTTTATTGCTTTGATTTGTGGCCCTGGTACTGTTGAAAGTGGAGTTTGTCCAGGGGACGTTGTCAACAATGTGCCCCTTCAATACACTTAAAACCACTTCTTCATGTGACATTATCTGTTGATGTGTCACAGCATGCATTTTGTGCTGAGTAGATAAGTTCATGAGTACCATATGCCTAACAATATCTAAAGTGACATGCAGTGCTGCAGTATTCCTAGTTTGTTTGACTTCTGATGTATGGTTCATATATATTCATTGTTAAATCAAGGATATTTTTGTTATATATGCAAAACATTGCTTTGTGACTTATCTTACCACTTATTGTGCTACAAATTGTTCACCTTTGCTGCTGGACTGAATTTGTTCAGAGGTTCTCATCCTGTATCAGTTTTGCCCCTGAAGGCCTGAACCTTTGTTATTGCTTGCAAAAGCTGTTGGCTAAAACAATCCTTGAACCGTGATTTCTTTTGGTATTTCAGGTCCTCGGGAGCTCACTGGTGCTGTTGATTTAATTAGCCGCTACAAGCTACTGAACCATCATAGTTTCTTTTGCAAGAAACCTTTGCCATTAGCTATTTCAGATACACATTATCTTCATAATGTTGTGGGCGACACAGAAATTCGTAAGGGAGAAGGAATGGAGCTAGATCAACTCTTTCAGGATGCATACCTGAGGGAGAAGACTGCTTACATTCAGCCCTTCGACATGGAAACACTAGGACAAGCATTTCAGCTGCGAGAGACAGCGCCAGTAGATTTGCCTTCTGTAAGATATTTTCTATCAGAACTTTTACTTCTGCTGCATTTACTCGTTTTTCTTATTGCAACACTCCTGCATTCACCAGGCTGAAAAAGGTACACCAACTATATCTGGAAAATCAAAGATCAAGTCCAAAGACAAAGTAAAGAAGCATAAAAGGCACAAGGAGAAAGCTAAGGACAAGGAGCAGAAGAAGCACAAACATCGCCATAAAGATCGGAGTAAAGAGAAAGAGAAAGAGAAAGAAAAGAAAAAAGATAAGAGTGGGCATCACGATTTGGGAGGTGACCATTCCAAAAAACATCATGAGAAGGTTATCGCATCTATCCTACATGTTTTGAAAATTAGCATGATTGATTCAGACTTTCCTTATGCTCTAAAATTTTCATAAATTATGTCAGAAGAGGAAGCATGAGGGAATGGAAGATTTGGCAGATGTCCATAACCACAAGAAAAGTACGGTAGCATTTACTCGTTATTTTATAATTGTCATGACACATTTCCTTCAATAACATTCTTGTCGTTGTTAACATTCCTTGTTGGTTTATGACAGCACAAAAGCGCAAAAATCAATGAAATGGGCAATGTACTTTGTTAGCTGTAACAAATTTGTTCCATGTTAGTTCTCGTAATGTGACTCCATGTTGTATGCTGTTAAAGGGTGGCTCTGAAGTTGTACTTCCAATAGAGGTATATGCTCTTGAGCTTTGAATCATCTACTGTTTGAATAAATTGTATGTCCCAAGTCAGTTGCTATGCATAATGATGGATGCATAACGTATCTTCTATTACGATTGGATTTGTATCAAGCCTTTCCACTTTGGAACTAAGAATTAAGATTACATGCCTCCTAGCTCCCTTAAATATTTATATACCCCTGATTGCGAGTTTGATTTCATATGATTCTGTGTCGTTCTGAATCTATCATGGTAAAGTTGGTACTTGGTAGATGTCCTCAATATTGGAAATGAGGAATTCAATTTAGAATTTTGGCTAATTTTGTTGTATTTACTGTCAGTGCATAGTAGAGTTCGTCATAAATTGGTGTAAACAGACCAGAATTTGAGTACATGTACTAGATGGTTTATAAAATTAGTCAGTCCTGGTTTATTCCACTCTGGTCAAAGCAAAGCATCGGAGTGTTTTTAGTTGACTTCATGCAGCTCACTGTTTGTACTGTAACACAGTGACTACTGCAGTACATGCTGTTGTATTCTGAACAAAAAAAGAGATGTTTATTTCTTTCATAAATTTCTGTAGACTAAAAAAATCACATAGTGGAATGAACAAATGGTATCGTGCAAATTTCCTAAACTTTACAAAGAGGTGACTCTAGGGTACTTTGATCCTTGCTTTAGACTTTCCAGTTTTTTGTAATTATCTGTAATCTTCATCTTTCAGGCTTTTAAAAGATTTGTTGCTACCACATCCTTCTCAATTTTAGGCTTTCTAAAGAGTTGTTGCAACCGCATGTCCGCATCCATTATTCAAAAACAGTGCAATAAATTTATTAAAAAATATTGTAAATTTGTAATGCAGTTCATCTGCTAATTGAGAGGACATTGAGTTCTTGTTAGCATGTTCTATCTGCCTAATTATCTAATGCGTACTTTTTTGGTACAATGCAGCTACTACAGATGTTTCATTTTATACCAAGCTGCTCCAGTGGGAAAGGGATATCATTAAATTGGATTATGATATGCTATACATCAATTCTGTGGAACTTGAACTTGTCATATGGAAATATTCGACTTATTATTTAAGCCTTATGATGGAGACGAGGTGCCCGATCTTTTGATGAGATTGATAATTATCGATTTCGGTGGAGATGACCCTGTCGATCCGACTACAAACGCACGACGTCGTTTGCATCTTAGCAATCGCTGAACCAACTCCGAGATGTTATTGACCTCGCTGGAGGCGCGATCAACCTGAACACGAAGTTCAATCCCTGCGAGCAATCGAAGAACTAGCAAGAATAAGACGTAGGCAATCTGATATTGCGAATATGAATGAAGCGTAGATAGTATTGCGAATAAAAAAGTTGGGATTCCGAAGCTGTCATGACAGGTGATCGTCTGACACAACTGAAGAACAGAAGTTTGCATAATGGCTAAACCTAAACTCAAAGAACTTAAAAATGTAGGAAGAATGCTTGCCTCATATTGAATTTGCTTATAATCGTTCATTGTATTCTACTACAAAGATGTGTCCTTTTGAAGTTGTTTATAGTTTTATGTCTCGTGCTCCTATTGATTTAATGCTTATTCCATCTTCGGAGAAATTGAACCCTGATACTAAACAACGTGTTGAATTGCTCCTACAAAAATGCATCACACCACGACGTCATCGGAGGAGAGGAGGTGCCGGAGAGGTCGAAGGCAAGCGGTGAAGTCCGGAGCTGAGGAACGTCGACGGGTCGGCAGGGCAACACAAAACCGATCTATGATTAAAAAGTAGAGGAAACCCGATCTGAAGATGATAAGGAAAAACTCTAATTAGTAACCGATCGGATGATCAGCGACACGACTTAAACTACGGGTTGCGTAGCTCCCGGGAGAGATCATGGAGACGAGATCATCTCCCAGGGGCAGCGCAACGGAAGTTGTGGAGGCGGCGGCTCAGGAGCGGCACTACTCAAATACCAGATGGGAAGATGGATATACTGCAATGGATTGATGTATTGAGCCTCGTGGGCAGTTTATATAGAGTATAAGGCTTGGAGTGCAAGACACATCTCCTAAAGATAAGGCAGGTATCACGGGATTACAAATCCTAAATTACCAAATATAGAGATGTGCCAATATACTCTAACATCGAGGGAGTACACTACAGCAGAAACAACCCATAGAGACGGTTTTTAGCTAATGTAGCCATGGTTATACCCGTCTCTACAAGTGCTAGAGATGGTTTTAGCACCCGTTTCACAGCTATTGCCATTGCTCCGGCCTCAAAAAATTAGAGATGGTTTTTAGCTAATTTTATTTTATAATTCTAATTTCTGTTATTTTGTTGGAACTCATATACCAATTTAATTTCTATTTTTGTTTTGATTTTGATTTTGAATTATTTTATTTAGGAATTTTACTTGGGAATTCATATAGGATTGAAATTGCTAATTTTATTTTATTTTTATCCTGAATTTCAGTTATGTCTAGATAATAGTTGACCTAAATTTTTTTCTTTTAATCTAAACTATCATAATTTGGACCACTACAATCGATGGTGTAAATCTTTCTCTTTTTCTACTGATTAACATGAGAATTTTTAGTCCTTGAGTGCAAACGTGGTGTCTTCTTTTTCTATCACTTTAATAATAGTATATATATGTATGTATGTATGCATGTATACATATTTAGTGCTAATGGCTATTTTAGTGTTAAGGTACTAATGGCGATGTGGACCGTCCGATCTAGATTGTGTGACTCGGATGAAGATGGATGGAAACTCATTCCACTTAAAAGCTTTTGTAGAAAACCCGTTACGCTTTTCACAAAAACCCATAAAATGGGATCGGATTTTCACTCACCCAAGCTGCACAATCTAGATCGGATGGGTCAGATCACCATTAGCACCTTAGCACTGAAATAGCCACTAGCACTATATATATAGGAAAATAATTCTATACTTCTGGGAGTACATACTTTCACTTATCATATACCACATAAATGATATTGTTATACATCTTTATCCTTTTAAGTAGACTCTGATAATGATTATAAGATACTCCAAAGTAGGTTACATAAAAAATTTTATTAAAGCCCACTTTTTATAGCATAATTTGTATATATACTTCTTTTATATATGAAAAATGATATATAGTAAAAATAAAGAATTCTGATGAATTTTTTTTCAATCCAATCATATTGGAGTATGTTAGAATTAGTATTTAAGTATATCAAAAGTGATAGATAAGTATACCTTTTTTTGTTTAAGTGGCATTATGGCTTCCTCTCTCTCTCTCTCTATATATATATATATATATATATATATATATATATATATATATATATATATATATATATATATATATATATATATATATCAATGTGATAAAATTGGTTTATCTGAGATTTCACGTGTATACAGTGGTGGAATCAGATCTCGGACTATCTAGGTCAGAGCAGAGGCACGATAACTAAAGCTCATGTAAAATTTATAGAAAATTATAAAAAATATAATTAATTCAAGAGACGATTTGACTAACGCTTGGACTTGTTCCGCCCTGCGTGTACACGGCCCAAATTAACGAGAGCCCGAGAAGCTTCGATCGACAAACTCCTGGTAGCCCAATCCGAGTCCAGAACAAGACGGGTCAGAGAATACATCGCCCCACCGCCCACAAAACGAAAACCCTAGCTCCACCCCACCGCCACACCCACGCCTCACCGCGCGCCCGCCGCCTCCGCCGCCTCTGTCCAATCCCAGCATCTCCCCTCGCCGCCGCCTCCACACTACGCGGGCGTCCCCCACTCTCTCTCTCTCGCTCGCCGTCGCGGAGGATCAGAAGGTGTATGTAAGAGAGGATGGCGCTGGCAATCTCGATGGAAGGCATCGAAGCGCGGGCGCGGGAGCTCGGGGTCGACCTCTCCTCCGTCGATCTCGACGCCATCACCGTCCCCGCCGGCGAGGACTTCGGTATCCTCAGGTAGGCCACCCCTCGCCGCCTCTTCCCGCTCCCCGATCCGTGCCGCGAACGGTAGCTCATGCTGTTACGCGCTTGTGGTATATGATGGCTTTGCTTAGCTTGTTCTTGTTTCATCCAGATGCAAGCTCCTGCTGTAGGATTGTTAGATTTCGTGCATTATTGATTTGTTTTGTGTCGCAGATTCTAGTGGTGGGTAGATTTGAGGAAAATGTTTGCTTAGCTTAACGGACTGGATTGATATGTTAAGTAGTTTCGGCGGTGGTTTTGCTGGCGCTTGTGCTGGTTGTGTCATAGGCACAAAATTTCTGTTGGATTTATATATGTTGCGGTGCTAATCTATCTACATGTATGAACAAGCGCATACATCCTAAAAAGAATCTAATACCATGTCTAACTGGGTTCTGATATGGTTAGCTGTTAAAGTTCCTTAGTTGTGCCGAGCTGCAAGCATGCGTGTCCGTTTTGGCAGATGTAATTTGTTTTTTGCTGGTTTGATGCGGTGCTGATATTGTTATATGCCACTAGTTTTGTGGTGTATGGTGTAGTCGGCTAAATATTAGGCTAGCTACATCAAAGATTAAGCAGGTTTGAGTTGAAAGACTATAATACCTGTCTTGGTCAACTAGTTCCATTTTTTGCAACATGGAGTGAAACTACATCCGTGGGGCTGTGAGATGGCCAATCTTACTTTGCCCATAGTTCACCTGGTTCGGAGTATTTCTTTATTTTGTTTTCTATGTTGCTGATCGATTATAATTTGCAGTGATGATGATGAGGTACTGCAGAATGAGGAACCTCCGGAGATTGAAATGGGTTTTGCAAACATTATTGTTGTGGACAATCTGCCGGTTGTTCCCCCAGAGAAGTTTGAGAAGCTGGAGAATGTTGTACGCAAGATCTATAGTCAAATTGGTGTGATCAAAGAAGGTGGTCTTTGGATGCCTGTAAACCCAGAGACAAAGAAGACCTACGGCTTCTGCTTCATTGAGTATAATACCCCACAGGTATTTTGCTTCTTTCCAGTTGCATTTCTTTTCTTATCTGCATGACAGCAAGAACCAATGAATTGATTCTATTTCCTTTAAAACTCATCTCTATTCCATCTATAAATACAATGTCATCCTTATTCCATGGGAGCTCTACCCTGGTGAATGTTTGTATGTGCAAGCGAGGTCGATCTATCAAAATATACAAGTGATACTTTTCTGTGTTGGAAAACTGCCCTTTGGAATGAAGTTCATATGCTTTGAGAATACCATACAACCAAAAATTTACAAAAATGTTCTGATAGTTTGAGCCACCTTTTTCTTCTTTTTTTTGTCACTGGTTTACTCTGTGTCCATTTTAGCTCTCTCTCTCTTTAATTGTTTTGATTTCCGTCAAATTATTCATGCCCATGTTGGAAGACTGAAAGAGGTAATTGTTTGACATTGTGCCAGGAAGCCGAACTTGCAAGGGAGAAAACAAATGGGTACAAACTCGACAAGTCTCACATCTTTGCAGTTAATATGTTTGATGACTTCGAGAAGTACATGAAAGTTCCTGATGAATGGACACCAGCTGAAATTAAGCCATACACTCCTGGAGTAAGTCTTTTGCTTTTCTACTCCCTAGAAGTCTGTTTCTTTTCAGCAATTTCATTTTCTACATAACCAGATTTGTCATGTAACATTGCCTAACGATGTGATATTGCATCTGCGTATTGCAGGAAAATCTGCAAAAGTGGCTAACTGATGAGAAGGCCAGAGATCAATTTGTCATTCGTGCTGGTACATTCACAGAAGTCTACTGGAATGATGCAAGGCAATCGATGCCTGAGCTTGTGTACCAAAAGCAGGTACTTGTTTTCTTGGGTTTACTTGCTTACAGTTTGACTGAAAATTGAAGTTCATGGCCTGCCACTTCTGTAAGTAGAACTGATATCATATGTATACTTATCTTTTTACCAATTTTATTTCTTGCCAGTACTGGACGGATAGTTTTATTCAGTGGTCCCCTCTTGGGACATACTTGGCGACGGTGCATAGGCAGGGCTCACAGGTGTGGGGCGGTGACGATAAGTTTGAGCGTTTAATGCGCTTTGCTCATCCACAGGTACTGGTTTGTGCTACACTGAATTCTTTCCAATATTTATTGTTGTTCTAGCTAACAGTGCCTTGTGACAGGTCAAACTGATTGACTTCTCTCCTGGTGAGAGATATTTGGTCACATATAGCAGCCATGAGCCCAGCAACCCCAGGGATATACATGTAAGAGACTGCTATAGATTTAATTTTCCTGTCATACCTTTTTCCTGTCTGACTTTCATCCTTAAAATTGTAGAGGGTTGTCCTAAATATCTTCGATGTAAGGACTGGGAAAGTTATGCGGGACTTCAAGGGAAGCGCTGATGAGTTTACTACTGGTGGAAGTATTGGTGTTTCTGGGGTTTCATGGCCAATCTTTAGGTGAAAACACCAGTGTTGTACTTTTTAATGAATGCACAAATTTTCATTAAGTTGTCATAGTTGGATGCTTAGTATGGTTTTTATGTGTTTGAAGGTGGGGTGGTGGAAGAGATGACAAGTATTTTGCTAGGCTTGGGAAGAATGTTATATCTGTCTATGAAACTGAGACGTTCTCCCTCCTTGACAAGAAGTCGTTGAAGGTAGAAAATGTAGTGGACTTCAGTTGGTCACCCACTGATCCTATCATAGCTCTGTTTGTGCCTGAATTGGGTGGAGGAAATCAGCCTGCCAGGGTAAGTACAAATTTCTGCAGTGAGCCTATCTTAAGCTGTTTGTTCAATTAATGGTGAAGGCTAAAATATGTGCTTTGTGTTGAAAGGTGAGCCTTGTGCAAATTCCTGGCAAAGAGGAGCTGCGCCAGAAAAACCTTTTCAGTGTCAGCGATTGCAAGATGTACTGGCAGAACAATGGAGAATATCTTGCTGTCAAGGTAGATAGGTACACAAAAACAAAGAAGAGCACATACACTGGGTTTGAGCTGTTCAGACTTAAGGAAAGGGACATCCCAATTGAGGTCCTTGAATTGGACAACAAGAATGACAAGATAATTGCCTTTGCATGGGAGCCCAAAGGTCACCGCTTTGCTGTTATTCATGGTGATGGACCTAAGCCTGATATAAGCTTCTATTCCATGGGCACAGCCAACAACACTAGCCGTGTGTCAAAGCTCACCACACTCAAGTCCAAGCAGGCTAATGCATTGTTCTGGTCTCCTGCTGGGCGTTTCATTGTTCTAGCTGGGCTGAAGGGTTTCAATGGCCAGTTGGAGTTCTACAATGTCGATGATCTTGAGACCATGGCAACCGGAGAGCATTTTATGGCGACAGACATCATGTGGGATCCCACTGGAAGGTGAGCTAATCACTGAATCAAGAATATCTTGACCTCGCTGTTTTGTGAAATTTGCAAAATAGTGTGTAAGACATTTACAGGACAGGATAGCTTTTAGGAATTCTTAAAACCTGAACTCTTAAGAATCTACATGCACAACTGAAATGAATGAAATTCTTAAATTTCCTCAACTCTTAAAACACGCTCAAGTTAAATTTAATTATTATTGGATGCAACTAAACAATTGGTGTTTCAAGTACCTTTAGATTGATTCCCTTCTAATTTGGTGGAACTGAAATGGTTTAGTAAACTTGCTTCTTGTTCAGGTATCTTGCAACTGCAGTTACCTCAGTCCATGAGATGGAAAACGGTTTTCAAATTTGGTCCTTTAATGGCAAGCAACTCTACAAGGTGTCAAAGGATCACTTCTATCAGGTAGTATTTCCATCCTTTGTTCTTTGAACGCACGCCTTGCTGTATCACCGTCATTGCTTTGCCATTTACTTATAACTGAATGGTACAGTTCCTGTGGCGCCCGAGGCCACCATCACTACTTACCCCCGAGAAGGAGGAGGATATCTCGAGGAACCTCAGGAAGTACAGCAAGAAGTACGAACAAGAGGACCAGGACACGTTCAACCAGCTAAGTGAGCAGGAGCGCAAGAGGCAGAAGCAGCTCCAGGAAGAATGGGAAGGATGGGTTAGCAAGTGGAAGCAGCTTCACGAGGAGGAGCGAGCATACAGGATGGAGCTGAGAGATGGGGCGGCCAGCGACGAGGAAGAAGAGTACGAAGCCAAGGAGGTTGAGGTGGAAGAGGTTGTGGATGTCACGGAAGAAGTTGTTGCCTTTGACCTGGACTAGAAGTGACGCACTGAAGCTTATGCTAGTCTCTGGCTTAGGGCTTTTTTGGCTGTTCGTCGCATTGCATAATAGTCTATAGAGATCAAGCTCACAATTTGTTGATCTTTGTGCTGGTTGATTGTACACTTGCTTCTTAAAGACTTAAATTTACGGGTTATGTTTTCGAAGATGAAAATTTGCGTTTGGAATGCTAATCATCGGCTCTGTTCTTTTTGATTTTTTTTTGTTGCATTTAGCTTCGGTTTCTTTGAAAATTGAAACAAACGGAATGCCTTCTCCAAAGTAGCCTCTTGAAACTATCTAACTTGCTCATCGAGCTTAAAAGTGTGTACTAGTATCTTCGTCGTCCACTATCACAGGTTATCAGTTATAGTCACTATCACAGGTTCAGTCATAGTCTAAAAGAATACGGGTACTATCTGTTTCTACAAGTAGGAGTATTTCATACCGGTAGTAATATGTCCGGCATGACGGCCGCCCCAACCCTCGACGTCTACCGTCGTCGTGTGGGCGTAAGCGCCGGCGCCGTGGCTGCGCAAGCACCCCTAGGCGAAGCGAAGTACCCAAGCAAGTCAGCACGGCGCCATTTTCCCATCCATCGCATTGCATGAGTTTCAGAAACAACAACGCCGTGACAGTCACGACCAGCGCCATGTTGTGCTGCCGTGTGCCCGTCGTTCGTGATGACGGCCGTGGTGCAGGGGATGGACGTGCACACGGGCTCCACCCTTGTTTCTGCTCACGCCTCCCCGACTGACTTCGACACTATTCTGGGACGTCTTTGTCAAAACTTCAGAGTTCAGTCCAGTGTTCACTTCCTTGATAGCCATTTCTGCAGTTTCTTGCCTTGCTGTTGCAATTTAATTTAGTACTCCCTCTCCAGAAAATATTCTCGTTTTGTGCTGATAAAAAGAGGAGCAAAATTGGAACGAACGGCTTAGCTGTGGTTCTCACATGGTTCATTTTTTCTTGTCAGACGAATATGCAATGTCTGGGAGCACACGACGCCGTCTACTCCTGGAGAGAACATAGATAGTGCTCCCGCCATATTCCATGCTACCGGTGCTCCCGTTGCTCCAAAAGTGATTCAAATTGTCATGAAAAATTCCGAAAAAATTATATCGATAGGGTACAATATAAAATATCATACCACAAAATTTCAAATCTAAATTAGATCTACACATTACGAAACAAAAAAAAACAAATTATGCTGAAAAGGAAATCCGAAATTAAAAGGAAAAAATATAAAGCTACTATTCACCCAAATTTATCCTTTTGTCTTTCAATATGTAGATCGAATTTATTTTCAATGTGTAGGAACGGGAGCACCTATAGCACGAGATATGGTGGGTTCTCGAGAAGAGTTTACACATATCTGACATCTTACAACTTACACATGCCCAGTAGTATTTTACAATGGGACTAATTAAACGAGAGGCACATACATTGATCATATATTCTAGTTGACCATCTGAAAACAATATACTACAGCTAAACTAACTAAACAGTCCTCTGAAAAAACCAACTAAACAGTATATTGAGTTATACATGCCTTTGCAACCACGACTACAACAAGAACCATATATACACAATTTTCCATAAGAAACTAAGAAGAAGTGCAGAAAGCCTCACCGTGCAATATCCACATCCAATTGCAGCTTGTCCGTCTCCATGCTTTGGTAATTCGTCGTGTCGAATTGTACATTCCCCATTGATCCTCCATAGAAGTGATCCACTTGATCAGTAATGTTTCTTCCAACAACCTGCATTTCCAATCGCCTCAGCACCTGCAGACGCTCCGCGACTTCCTTCATCTTGGGCCTCTCATCTCCTCTCGGGCTCAGGCAACGCGCGGCGAGCTCCGCGAGCTTCCACAGCACTTCCATGGCCGCATCATCCATGACCTCACGATCCACCACGCTCTTGAGCTTGTTCTGGTGAAACATGAAGAGAAAAGTAGAGGACAAGGATTTTTTTCTCATTGAAATTGTCGACGTATATCGCCTTCTTTCGGGCCATGAGCTCCAGGAGGACGACTCCAAAGCTGTAAACATCGCTCTTGTCGGTGAGGTGGTGGTTGACGAAGCTCTCGGGGTCAAGGTAGCCGAGGGTTCCTTGCACAAACATGATGAACTCGTCTTCATCCATGGACTTGAGCGCCGATGCTCCGCGACCTTCGCGTTGAACCCATCGTGTAAGAGTACGTTGAGTGATTTCACATCACCGTGCAGGATCGTGCGGGACGTCGAAGAATGCAGGTAGGCAAGGGCTTCCGCCGATTGCGCCGCGATCTTCAGGCGAAGATCTAGAGAGATTGGTGGTCGGTGCGCATCACGGTGCAGGAACTCAGATAGGGTTCCATTTGGGACGAACTCGTAGGCCAGCATCGGGACATCCACCTCCAAGCAACAGCCCAGTAACCTCACGATGTTTCGGTGGTTGATCTGCGAAAGGATTATGATCTCGTTAGCAAACTCTTCCTTGCAATCGTCGTCGATCACCTTGGACTTCTTGATGGCAACTTCTCTGAGGTCATCCAGTGTCCCTCTGTAGACCATTCCGTGGCCACCACATCCATGCAAAATCGCAAATGAGTATCTCTTTCTCCGTAATCTGTACCGTAAACAGCCAAAATTCAAAAATTTCAGCCAAAACCATAAGCCGCAGCCGTTGCCAAACAGGCCCAAAGTTGGAGGATGTTCAAAGATAGAAGTAAAGGACTGGTTAAATGCACATATAATAATTAAGATGCACTTGGACGTTTTCAGTAGTTATTCCGGTGGCTGGATAAAAGCTTATATGGGATGGACGAATTCGAAACTTGGATACAAGTGTTCACGAAATGCACGGGTACGCATGCTCGTACCTGGAGTCCTGGTGTCTCAGCGCGCACTCGTCTATGTCTAAATAGAAGTAGAGTTAATTTCTTAATAAGTACTACTTACTTGATAGGGAATATATAAAACATATCTGGTTACTGATGATCATCGCAGCATCGTTTCCAAGCAAGTATTTAGCCATTCCATCTAAAAAATAGCTACTCAATCTATATAGTTTTCTTTCCCCCGTATACTAAAACGATGGTTTCTAAATTATAACTAGAGGGCGTCTGTTGGTAGGTCCTTGCCACCCCTCTCCAGCCTTCTCCCGTCCCCCTCACACTGCCGCTGACTGTCAACCATTGTCGGGCCACCAACAACCCAACGGTCTCAGGCACCGTTAGAAGTGTCGTGACTTTTTTGGTTTTTAACTGTAGTCTTTTACTTTTAACTAATTGTGAGAGAGATTAAGAGAAAAAGGAACACTCGTATTGACAAGCTATTCTGTTCAAAGTGGCTTATACAGTGACTCTTACAATAGTTTATAGAAATCATCTTGAGAGATCACCCTGTTGAAAATCAAATTTAAAAACAAAAAACCAGAAACTGCTTAGATCAGGGACTAGGTTTGGGGCAGTGAACCTTAGAGGAGACTGCCATAATCATGCAATCTCACTGCGAATTATACCTTTGGCCATACACGCATATATATAACAAGATTTTCATTCGTAAATAGTTAGTAAAGACTTCAAGAGACAAATCAATTATTTTCCCCGTTCAAAATGTCTTTAAGCTTCTGACTTCTAGCTTCCAAAAGCCAAAAACCGTTTTGAATGCGTTGGCTTTTTAACATAGCTTTTTCTTTATCTGCAGAGATATAATTGTTTTTCTCATTTTCCCTCATTTTTATTTTTTTTAATTAAATGTTTCAGCTAAAAGTTAACAGCTGTGTAGTGTTCATTTCAGTCCAAAACCAACAGTCGTAGTAAAAACCTATTAGCAAAAGCTATTTTGAACAGCCCATCTATCGAATATTTGGCTAATTTCTCCCACAAATTAGTCAATTTTGTTGGGTAAATCCGACCATATTCCGATGGCTGATATGTGACCACAACCCCTAGAGCGCCCCTCCACCCTCTTCCTTCTGCTCTAACCAAAAAGAAAAACTACTAAAAAAACTTGTTGGATTGTAAGGGCCTTCTCACCCCAAAAGCTAGCCAATGAGGTGAGGGACTCCTCCGTTTTTAAGTTAGGTCTCTTGCCCTTCCACAATCAATGTAGGACTATTCTAACAATCTCTCCTTCACACATTGGTGTCCCTCAGCCCTTCACCACCCCTTCACCGTACACCGACGGTCCCTCAGGGTCACAATCCATCAGGCGTTCACACACTAGTGTCCATTGTGCCAGAGATGTTAGAACCGGGTTCTGATACCACTTGTTGGATCGTAGGGTCTTCTCACCCCAAAAGCTAGCCAATGAGGTGAGGGACTTATCTGCTTTTAAGTTAGGTCTCTTGCCCTTCCACAACCAATGTGGGACTATTCTAACACAATGATCTCAAGTCTAAGAACATAGCATACGCATTGCAAATGAGACCAACTGATGACATGTAAGAATGCAACGTTCTCGTAGTGTCTCGTGGTGGGTCGATACAAACACATGTTCTCTAACATGTGTCCACACTATTGGTTTGATATCTCCATATCTATGACTCGTGAAACATGGTCATCAGCCAATACATATTCTAGTATATTCATATGTTCCTCATATGTTTCCGACTAAGGATCATTTAAGAATAATCGTAGAAATATAGAGTTTCACAATCAAGCCACATACTTGATAAAAAAATATTAACGATATTATTCAATGAACAAGATAAAATATTATCCAATAGATCATAAACATAACAAAACAACGTGGTCGAACCAATGTGATCGAAATAACATGGTCGAAACAACTTGATCATCTCTGTGATTGCATCTAGGACATATTTCCAACGCTACTAACATATAGATTCCTACTTTTCTTTGGAGGAAGATAACTGGAGTTATATAAAGCCATGCATGGTTGTGATCCTAGTGAACCAATCTATTTAATCAAGCAATAGGAAATCTCATCCAAAGTAGGGTACAAACAATAACGGGTGTATGAGAGGATTAGATACTATATATGTTATTTTTAGTAGGATACAAGGGAGGGCGACATTTTCTTGTACTTTTCAAGGCTACGCTACATTCTTATATCAGAAATGTGTATTACCGTGCATTGGTCTTATCACATGCATGCTGCGCCCACCGTCCGATGCAACGGGGAACACACATGATTCGCACACACAAAACTACTCTGCTCCCCTTAGGTTCGACTCCACCTCATTTTTGTTGTTGTCTCACTGCTTTCCCCAAACTGCACAAGTGAAGCTCGACCGGATTGTAGTCGTGCCCTTCTTATATAGAACAAGATCCCAGAGTCCTAAAAGATCAAGAGGGCTCTAAGAGAGATAATCTCTTGTATCTTTTGATGTTGTGCCTAAAAGAATTTACAGTCAGTTTCACCAACTCTTTCTCCACTTGCCGTGTTTGTTTCATCGCTGTTTTTGGTTCTCTCTAGAAAATTCGTCTACTTTTTTGACATCATGCTTATGAAATATCTCACAATATCATATCCCATCCAAGGCAACGAAACATAACAAGTGATATCAGAGCATAGCATAAACAATAATACATGAGGAGCTACCCTTCCTTGGACAATCTTTTGCAAGAACTGTATAAAATTCATGTCAAAGCCATTATTGAAGCTATGATCTGTTCATGGAAATTCATTAATTGGAGCACCCATGTCAGCAATACTACTCTGCAAATTTGATTAAAATGTTACTCCAGTTCAATCGATCACCTGCATAGTCATCATCATAACAGCGTTTGTTAACTGCTTTTGAATCTTGATTAAGGGGCTGAATAGATGCTTTTGTTTGATCCTTTCTGTTGTTGTATTATATAAATTTTGAATTCTTAATACTATCGTGAGAGTTCATGTTTCTTGTATTTTTCAGTTTGCCTGCTTAGTTTTTTGAACTTTTTCGAATAATCTCATTAAAAAGCCTTTTTCAAATAAAGGATATATATATATATATATATATATATATATATATATATATATATATATATATATATATATATATATATATATATATATATATATATATATATATGATTACTTAAACGTGCAATATTCCTTATTTCTTGATGTTTTGAGGAATTTGAATCGAAACAACTTCGTTTCACCGACATAAGGCAAATCTGAACCAATATTGCCAAGGTCAACCGAGCTTTGGCACTAATAGATTTGAACTAGTCAATCTATTGCTTCAATTACAAGGTTAACACACAAAGTCCGCACAAACGACAACGGTGATGTACCTTCACAAAATAAAAAAGAAAGGGTCTTTCTCATCCAGTGCCAATTCCAACCCTTCGCATCATTCTTATTTTTGAAAACATTCTTTTGCATCATTCTCATTTCGTGCCAATTCCAAACACCTAGGTGAACGAATGCTTAATTATATATTCTTTTTTTTCTGTATGTTGTTTGTGATATATCAACAATGGCTTGAAGTAACAAACTTTTGAAAACCGATGGCATATGAGGATTAAGCACTTATTCAATGGCAGACCGTGGAACCGGGAGCTATTCAATGTCATATAAGGATTTTCTCTACATGCTTTTATTGTACATTTTAATTTTAGATAACTCAAGGGACACAAATGTTTATTCGGCAGTTCCTTTTTTCTGGCACTACCGGCAACTGGAGACAGGTTGAGAGCCAAGAGTGAGGAGTAAATTTATCACGAAAAAAATGGTACCTTCCGGGGGCAGAGCCACTGACAAGGTAAACTTCAGCCCGAGGTGTGGAAAAATATCTAATGTGCAGTCCAGGTAAATTCAGTCTAGCCTGATAACATTTTTATGATCCAGTCCAGATAGCTTAGATCATTCCACCATTGAACCCGGGACGTAACCAAATACGAGTCAATCTTTGTTTATAAGCAGAGCCACAAAGGAGATATGGTTTTATTAATCTTGCAGTAATCTATAATGATATTTCCCTCAAAAATATCTACAATGATATTACCGAAACTGATGAGATACCCACACAACAGTGTTGCTGTTTTTTTTTTCTTTTTTGAACGTAGTGTTGCTGAAATATGCAATGCATCCAAAACCTTATTACAGTTCAATGAAGATGCGCAGGCCGTCATGAGCTAGTTGTACTGGTATTCCTTCTCTGTAATTGTATGAGTACAGACTTCAGACATTAGAGTTTACACAGGACCTTCAGGGAAAAGAAAAAAATGTTCTAGCAACCACACGCACCTGCGAGACCATTCTGCCAGCATCTGGTTTTCTCTGTGATGTTCGAACTCGTGGTTCATTCCAGTCAACAGAGCTTTCTTAGGGCATATCCTCTTTATAGCATCAAGACTCTGTAAAAAATTATACGACATCAGCATCGGATATTGAGGGAAAAATAAGGTCGATTATAACATCTTGGCAAGGAAGGTTCCAAAGGTTGGATCAAACTAAGTCAATACCGTTTGCTTTAAGCTATCCTGTTCTAGGTTGGTTTCATGGAGAGTAAGATGGCTTAACAGAAAATTATCCACCTAATTGCTGTAATTTTTTCAGACAATATTCAGAGTTATGAAGTACAAATTAACCTGACTCAGAGTAAGATGGCAACTGCGAGCATCTCCCTGTTCAAAGAACATAAAATCTGTATCAGACTATCTCCAGATTCGATAACATGTGGAGCTTATTTGTGTGTAAGATTTAGCGAACAAGTTTTTGAGATTACAAGCATGTGGCATAGGCTTACCATCCCATCCAACCGATTCGCTTCAAGTATAAGAAGATCAAGTTGTCCGGCACCAGACTTTGAAATTGCTGCAGGAGAAGACTGCATCAGCAGTATATTCTAGAAAAGTAGAGCACGAATTCAGAGGTAAGCGAATACAAAGAACTAATTTGGTGGACTGGAATCATGATTTGCAGACATATTAATGCTATTTAATCATTGCATGACGCTAAGACTAGACTTGGGAAAAATATTGGATAATGTTATTATTGAAATTGGTTAGTTCAAAACTACAAATCAGAGAATTCTGCTACCGATTTCAGTGATTTTCTCAAGATTCCACAAATATGAAATTCCAGATACAGGATTAGTACAGAACAATACGATAAACAGCATGCTGCAGTATCGTTATATTCCCCCACTCTTATATATGGTCAACAATTTTGAATGTAAGTTCGAAAGATTACCTACATTCTTTTTCCTTCACAGCATACCCCCCTTCTAATTCATTAACTTATATAACTCATATGATTTTCTGAATAAGATACTAAAAGAAAAGCTTTGTGCAATGACCAACTATTCTGCCACGGTACTCACAAAAAAGTAGCTTTCTATATTTGAATGAAGAATGATGGAGGATTGAAACATTATACCGTGCCCTGTTGTAGGGAGAAATCTTGAGACATCAGATAAATATGCAACTCTTGCTTTCCTCCCAAATAGGAAACCTAAACAAATATAACCCTCTCCGTGCATGACCTGAATAGAGAATTGCAAGCTAGCTATTTCAGAGAGCAAACATAGCAAAATCAAAGCAGCAAACATAGCAAAACCAAAGCAGCATTTCACAATAGTGACTCTTACTGGCAAAGGAACAAACTCCAGCCCTGATGATACAAATGGTTTGTCAACATCACCCTGAATTATCCTCCAGTCAAGTTGAGTTACTTGGGATTCATCACCTTCCTCTAGTTTTTGTTTCATCAAATGTGGGAATCTTGCTGCAACACTGTAAAATTAACAGCTGTTGTTACATGATATGTCGTGTGATGACTAATATGGTACGGCTAGTCCATTTGGAAAGCTAGGATGACCTGTCCATTGTAAATTGGGTGAGAAAAATAGGAAGTTGGTCAATATCATTTCTATGACAACTTGGTTGTACCACCCATACATCATCAAGACCTAAGACAGCGTCCGCGTGCTCATGAGTCAGAATAATCTGCACTGCACAGAATTATCGTACTCTTGTCATCTGTATGGATTGATCCTTGCGAACTTTAATTGACTGAAAATGAACCATGAAGGTCCCACCGAATCAACGGAAGGGACTTTGTGGCGAACAAACCACCGGAGAACTTGTTCTCTAAAGGTCTTGCCGACATCAATTAGAATGTACTTATGCGTGCCGTCATTGTGGCAGTAATCTATCAAGAGGGATGTGTTACACCTGAAAGCAAGAAAATACAAATTAAAACTGTATGGATTTGGAGGTTCCATTACCATCATACAGTCCCTGGCTATTCACATTTAGTACTTGTAAATCTTTGTTTGGTAATTGTGGTGGCCCTCTCAAAGCAACTTTAGTTTGCTATTTTTTTTATGCAATAACTACTAGAAAGAATTGCTCTTGGTTGCGGTCATAATAGAATCTTACTAGAATTGGTAAAAGATTCCCCTTAACTTTGTAGATTCCACATCGCGGCACAACACACAGCAATGGCAAATTGACCCTAACAAGGTCATTAAGCCCAAACGGCCTAAATGCAGTACAGATTACAGAAAACTACTTGTCACTAGAAGATGTTCTGATACTGTATGTCTCTGTTCAGTGCCCATGGTAGGTTCATCTTTCTACTAAAACTAGAGAATTTTTATGGCATATATATAATCCAGTACTCCCCTAGAACCATTCTGAAGGCTACAAACAAAAAAGGGTAAAACGAAATGGGATATAGGAAAGAGAAAGGATTTGTTTCTTGTTTGAGTGTGGGTTTGCTGAGAGGGACAGGGGGGATAGAGAGAGGATCCGTAGCGCGCACCTGTAGTTGGGGTTCCGGTCTGGCGGTAGGGAGAGGGCCTGGGAGCAGGCAACGCACGGCGGCGTGGACGGCCTGATGAGGCACCGCGCGTCGGGGAGCGCGCCGGAGCAGCCCGTGCCCAGGAAGATGAGCGACGAGGACGACGACGCGGCGTCTCCGGTTGGCGCCGTGGCGGGAGGCTCCATCGCAGGATCGACGATTCCTGCTTGTCTCGTTGGCGGTTTGGGTTGGGTTTTGGAGAGGGAGAGATTTTGGTTTCGGTTGGTGCGGTCTCAATTTCTTGGCCTGCTTTCTTGCTCCGCTTCTCCTCTCGCTATTGGTTTGGTTTGTTTATTGTTGGTGGTGGTGATGCCTGCAACGGGGACGGGAATGGGAGGGAAACCTTTTCCAGTCGTGCTACTGTGGCAATGTGTGTGTAATGGTATTTTCATATTTTGGCAAGCTAAGAGCTATAAGTGACATTTTGGCAAGCAGGCAAAATATAATAATGCTATTGTCGAGTTTACGGTGACTTGTATTTTTTAGGATTTAGAAATGTATGCTGTAAAGAGTCCTATATAAATTATGGTAGAATTAGGACTCATACTCCTAGTTAGATTAGGATTTCTACTTTAAATTAAAAAAAGGGCTAAGAGAAATTATCTAAACTATAGAAAATGGCCATAAAAATGGACTATATAAACCATAGAAGGTGACCATAGAAAGCAACCAAGTAATCAAGTCTACTCATCTAAAGCTGAGGGCGTACAAGGAGATTAGAGACTAGGATACTCTTTAACACTAGCTTCTTATATAGGACAAAGATCCGAGTATTATTCGAGAGGGTTATGAGTAAACGACAATCCCTTACTCTTTTGAGATTGTGCTTAAGCAATTTACAATCAGCTTTGCCAAATCTATCATCTCTCATTATGGTTGTTTCAATGTTATTATTTTTGTTTTCTCTACAAGATTCATCTTTTTCGTGTTTGATATAGTGCATGCTCATGTTGTATATCAAAAACTCTAATCTGATATGAGGGCTACTTCGCATAAGAAGGGGTGTCAGAGTGTAACAAGTGGTATCAGAGCTAATGCCAAATTAATATGATTTGTGAGAAGGTTAATGAAATGTCAGGTGGCATAAAATCAAGATTGATGTTGATGATATAGAATTATGTAGAGAAATTTGATGACAGGAGAACTTTTAGCATGTAACAATAAATGGTGAAGGATATCTTTGTCCAGTAGAAGCTGATCGATGCTCTTGAAGGCGACAAACCAAAAAGATATCCGATGAAGACTGGAAGGTGATAGAGCGGAAGGTTGTCAGTTCAATCCGTCTACATTTCTCCGATGAGATAAAATACTCAGTAATTAACGAGAATTCATCAAAGAAATTATGGGAGAATTTAGAAGAATTGTATATGTAAAATCGTTGATAAACAGTAGGTGCTAAAGCGATAACTGTACAGATTGCGCATAGAGGAAGGTACACGGTTCGTTGACAATCTCAATATTTCAACAAGCTTATCACACAGTTGACTAGTATAGATGAAAAACTTGAGCAGAACGACAAGATTGTCATACTGGTATCATCTCTACCACCATCATGAGAGCAATTGGTGATGAATATTCTTATCGGAAAGCCACTCTCAACTTCAATGAGGTAGTTGCATATGTATTGGAGGCGGAGTTCTTGAAAATGCTATCGAAATCTTCATTCTCAGGTGATCAAGCTAACTGCCACAGCTGCCGCTGCCACCGCCCTCCTACTGCACCCATCGCCCCCCACCGCCTCCCCCTGACCTCCTTCTATGCCCAGGGTAAAGGGTGAACCCGTAGCGACGGACAGGAGCGAGGGGAAGGGAGCGGCGGCCGGAAGTGAGAAGTGAGGAGCATGAGAGAGGGAAGGCGGCGGCTCTCGGCGATGGTATATGGTCGAATGGTATATCGTTTGCTAGATTTTCTCTTAAATTCTCGTACCCACTGACCAAACAAAAAATTCATAACCTTCTCCCCCTGAACGTCCATTCCCTCCCGCCGATCCCCTCCCTTTCCGGCCTCGTTTTCCAAATTCGCTGCACAGGCCCACACGCATGCAGTGAAACTTTTCTCTCTTTTTATGTGTGCACACGTACATCTTTGGCTCTGTTTTTTTGGTTTTTCAAATTTTTTATTTTGATTTTTTTAGTAATTACTATTTATTAAACTAATAAGATGTAGTCCTAGACAAAGACTCGCCTTCGGTGCGGAAGACGTGTGCGGCCGGGCCTGGCTCTACCAATTCGGCCCAATCGTTGGTGTCGACGGCAGCGGCTCGGCTCTGCCTCTCCTGCAGCCCGCATGCATTAGAAGCTCAAAAGGCCTGATCGCTTGGTGGTAGCTCGAGGCCCAAGCTTCAGCACAACGCCCACTTCGCTGACGTCAGCGTGGGGGTCGGCAGCCCACTACCACTGAACAGAATCAATTCATTGGAAATTCAATTGGTGCAGCAGCGCACGGCAAAGCCAAACTATACTACTGTCACCCTTGTTAATTTACGGCTGTCATAATATGCGCGCGATCTTTTTACAAAGTGCATTCAAGTTAGCAGAAAAGAAAAGTGCAAACACTAGAAGAAGTTAATCAGCTATGCCAAGATCCGGGCCTGTTAATTGGTACTTAGTCCCTGTTAATTATCTAAGCTCACTTGACTCCGCTGATCGAATGGTTTTATCCACGGCAATATGCTCCTAATTTAGAGGAGTTAACATATATATATAGACAATTGTTGAGTTTTGAAACGTGGCGAACTCTTTAGAATCGCAAGCTTCGACAGAAACTTGTGAAGGTAGCCACAATCTAATTAACTAACGCAAAACTCCAGCGGAAGATAGGTTAATATGAAATCGACGGCTTGATTTGTCAACACAAAACACTTGGCAGATTAAGCTAAACCCTCCTGTCAAAAATAACTACACGCGTGTACTATACAATTATTAATGGCCAGTTACGTTTGCTGGTTGCACGTAACGTTAAAGTATAATTGAATTATCTATCTGTTTCCATAAATTTAGATCTTTAGATGAACTAGTTAGTACATATAGTTTAATATAGTATTAGAGTCAAAAGATTTTATGTTTAAGACTCGACTGACGTAATTAAAAAATAATTACAATTTAGAGTTTACACGTGAGAAAAAATGTTAAAGTACAAGTAAATTATTTATTTTTTTTTATAAATTTAACTTTTGGATGAATTAGTTGTGCCATCCATCATCGCAGTTTCTTAATTTGCTAGAGGCATCAATCAATCATTCACAGTTGGATTCTGACTGTCTTCACACCAAGTAGTATATTTGTCATTTATATCCAGTCAAAGCTACATGCGCCATACGCATCTCTATTGTCTGACTCAGCTGGTTGTTCACAGTATATATATATGTTCCAATCCACGAAGGACTGGCACCTATCTTTGTTCGCCACGTACGCAAACATAATGTCACGAGCCTGCTGAGAGAGACTATATTGGCGCGTCCAAGTTAACGGAGTAAAATTAACTCCGGTCAGTTTGTCGCAGCAAGGGTTATAGGCTGTGTTCAATATGGCTTAAGTTTATGGTTTAAACTTATTTTTGTACTATTTATAATTCTGTTTATTTTCTGAATTTTTGACTTTTTTTGAGCTTTTTTGTCGGTTCTTTTTTTCTCATATTCGTTTGCGTTATCTGTGATGGGCTAACATATTTTTTATATTTTTTAATTTTTTAAATTTAATTATATTAAATAAGCCTCAGTCAGTTACATTGTTTTTTCAGTCAGCTACAGTGTTTTCAATCATAAGTTTTCAACCAAAACCATAATCTGTAGTACAAAATCTGGTAGCAGGACGACGCGATTCACGGGATTATATTAATTTTTCAGGAAATTAATATGGTAGCACGCACCTCGATCGGACTATACATCCGTAGTGATACGGTGTTAAAAGTCGGCGGCGCATTCATCTCAAGTTCATCAATGCCCATCTACCGACAAAATTCGGTATGTAAAATGATCCGAGGACTATGTACTACTAGTACGGATAAATCATGTCGAGGATACGTATGAAAGCTAGCTAGACTCCTGTCATGTACTGTATTTAATTAATTCGCCATGAAGGGGTGTTTCTATAGGCTATAGTTTATATATTTTGGTTATGGTTAATGATTTTTGGTTGAAAATAAATTGTAGTGGCTGAAAAAATACCTTTTAGAAAGAATAAATGAGCGATGAAAAAAGTAACAGAGAGATACATATGTGATATAAGAGTGGGATGAGTAAAATACGTGATACGTACGTGACTATGTCATAATCTCGAGATAAGATGGGAGCGAGAGAAGTGACAAAAATATTTTAAAAATTAAGTATTTATATTGATTTTTAACTTTTTCAGAAAACAACGTGATGGCCCCGATAACTGACAGGAGGAATCGGTACGCGTGCTTCCGGTGTGATTTTCGCCGATCGATCGGCTGATCCTGTGAAAACGAAGCCTCAGCTCGCGCTATCGATCATCCATCACCGGCTCTTCAAAAGCCAGCAATGTAGGTACACGTGCAGGACATCCATCATTGACACTTGTCATAAACTCGTAATTAACCACCGCTTTATCCTGTCTTGTCTGCGTGACGTAATCCTGCGAGCGCGATCGGCTGCGATCCCCAGACGGATACGTACTCGATCTCTAACGTATGGGCTAGCTGTTCTTTTGTACTTTGATTTATATTACTGAAAAATTGAAATAAAAAACTAACTAAAAAAATGAAAAGAACGAGGTATATATATACCTTCAAATGTTGTTTGTCTGCCGAGGCGTGTAGCACGTGTAAAATTATTATGTATCGAAGCTTCTCTAGCTAACTGCTGGAACATATACATGGACGTATGTGTACACAAACTAAATCCTGGCCCAGCTAGTTCCACTCATCATCAAATTTTAACTTCTTCTAAGAGGAGAACAATTGAGAATTCATACATGATGTAACAGTAACACTGTAACTCTATATAAAGAACACATACATGCAGCTCAATATATGTTCATGAATAGTGATCTAGCTATATAAGTGTGAGAAGGCCACCCCATATTATGTGATGAGTATTTAACTTTATTATGATTTGTTGTCGAAATTTTTTTTACGTCTATTGCAATCTCCGATTTTTGCTGTCAGGTGCTAAGCAGTCTGAGTGGCCATGGTTCGCGGTCTGACTGGCCATGGACAGCAGTCTACCCAACGAGTACAGGGGTGAAGAGAAGGGGCTACCAAGGCCTGCCCCCCCTCCAAATTGGCCTACAACTTCCCATGGACTCTAATTGAAGTACTGAACGAAGGTCCATAGTCCAAATAGAATGCAATACGCCAATGCCAAATTGCCAATGCATGACTGGCGCTTCAGCTCCCTTTCAACGAATGAATACCCACCTGGCGCCTGGCCAACTGAACTGGGCAACTGGCTGTTAGTATTCCATTCCCATCTAGCCATCTAGGTTTTGCTTTAGTATTTGCTTCAATTGGCCAGGCGCTGTTAGTCTAGGACGCCAAGGGCTAGTAGTGTAGCCATGCAGGAGTAGGATTGGAGTCTGGACTGCCGACAGCTCGTAGACGACTGCATGACATCCAACTATATTGGCGCAAGGGATTGGCATGTAGCGTACCAAGTGACTTTCGGGAAATTTGCAAACAAGCACGACTCGGTGAGATCCGGACGCATGAAAGGCTTGGTAGCCAGTCATTGGGATCATATGGAGTTAAAGATAAAGCACGGGCCTGCTTCAAGGCAAACGAAGTGCAAAGGTTCGTGGGAGGTGATTTGAGGGCAAAATAGTCTTTTTGAACTAAACTGGAAAGTTGAGAGTTGATCAAACCACGCGTGAGAAGCACAAGAGAGGTGGTTATGGTCAAGAATATGCTAAAAATGTTAAGTGGATTAAATGTTAATTCACTATCAGGTTAATGGTTGTGTGCGCTTTGATAAGTATGCATGTGTGAGTGTAAAATCCGATATGATATTAGATTAACGAGTTAACCCATGTAAGTGAATGAAACTAACTAGAGGGCTGGTTACAGTTTCTTGTAAGCCTCCACCACATAAGGAGGTGAATTGAGAGAGTTAGTATTAGCTCTTTAAGAAGCCAAGTGGATGAGAGTTAGGGTTCTTAGAGACAACCTTTGGAAGATGGGTTGTAATTCTTTGTCTTGAGTTTTTTTGTCATCCTTAGGTTTTTTGGTTGACTAGGGAGTAGGTGTAAATATTCATCTCTAAGTATCAATATACATCAGAATTTGTCCAATTCTTTCTCCTCTTTGAAATCTAAATTTAGTTTAGTTTTTGTGTTTTCTTCTTTTCTCTTGATCTTGTTGTGATCCATGACAAGTAAGAGGCACTAGAAGATCCTAGTTAATCAATCATTACCCATCTAGATTACCTCCATAGCAAGATTCAAGATCAAACCCGATTTGGCTTGTTTTTAGCTCAAAATTGGGTTTTTGTGCTCAAAATAGTTTTATCCCGAATTCATATCTAGATTAGCTTGTTATGACATATAGGAGTAGATCTAGATCATCCTCTTGTATGATATGTAGGAGTAGATCTAGATCATCCTCTTGATTAGAACTCCTTGAGTAAGAACTAATTTAGATTTTAGGGTTTTGAGTGTTCTTGAGATCTAGAATTTGTTTGCTTTTAATTAGTGAATCTGGACTTAAGAACCTTATGATTCTTGATTGGTTTATGTCCATATACCTTGAACAAGTCTCATACAAAATTTGGGGATGTTTAGATGAGATTTGAGTAAGTTCTTGAGTTTTGAGTTTTTGACCCAAGAGATTTTTATGTCTGGGAATAAGGGTTAGGTCAGACCGGCATTGATCTTGGTCAGACCGATGGAGCGGCCAGACCAGCTTTGTCCCAACGGTCTGACCACCTGGGCCCGGTCAGACCGATCGTAAGCCTACAGTCTGACCGGCCCAGTGACAATTTGGATCGTTTTGTACTTCGGTTGTTTTCTTGACTATTTAGCTTCTGTTTGATGATTGTTTTTGTTGTACATCTGATCTTCTTAGCTCTTTTTAGCTATTGAATTAGCTATTGCATGCATTGAAGAGACCTTTGTATTTAATGGGGTTTTTTTATTGAAATTGAAAAAAGGCAAATATCTTTCACCCTCTGATCACCACACAGTTTATTGAACAACGTAATTGTACACGGTAACTGCATTCTAATACTAGGTAGGTAGCTGTTGCTAGATGTACAGTACTAGCAGGTAGAACTCAGACTCCTGCTTCCTGCTCGATCTGTAGCCTTATCTCTCGGTTGAACCGCGTGATGAACTCCTCCACCCTCCTGTTCAGCTCCTCGTCGCTCAGCTGCCAGTACTCGCGCTCCTCCGCCGGCCTGCTCCCCTCCGTCGCCGACCGCCGGTACTTCCCTTCCCTCGCGACAACGATGCTCTTATATTGCAGTACATCATCGCCAGGTGTTACACGAGGATCTGATATTGGGCACTGATCCTCTTCTTCCTCCTCCACCAGGCTATTGCTTGTGACTAGCCTTGGGCGCCACGGCTCTGTCTCGGCAAATGCATAGTCGTTGTTGATGATCGCAAGCTCGTCGGCGACGTCGTCACCGTCCTCCACCAGCAACTCGTTCGGCTTGCTTGCTACTTCGTCGTCGTCTTCTTCTTCTTCTTCTTCTTCTTCTTCACCTTTCACAATCATTTCATAGTTCTTGTTGGTGGTTGCCTCCATCGCTACTTCTTCTTCTTCTTTAGCTCTCACAACCAATGCGTGGTTCACGTCGGTGCTTGGCTTGCTTGTTGCATCTTCATCTTTTTCTTCAACTTTGATCAAAGGCAACGGATGGCCCTCCATGTCGGTGTTCGTTGTCTTGCAGCTTGTTACTCCATCCTTTTGCAGCCGTCCATCACCTCTCACAACATCGAAGACATTCACCGTCGTTGGCTCGCCGAAGGAAGCCATCAATGGCACCGCCGGCGAATGCGCATCAGGGCTGTCCTCTTCGACGGCCACCGGCGGCGTATCACCGGGGTGGTAGGAGGAGGGGTCGTCGTCGCCGGAGGCCGTGGAGTTGGACCTGAAGAAGAGCATGCCGGAGTCGGCGGCGATGATGACGATGATGGAGTTGGACATGAGGAACCAGAAGGTGGTGTCCCTGGCGAGCGTGGACGGCGGGAGGCGCAGCAGCGACACGTAGAGGATCGGCAGGGAGATCACCAGCGCCGAGATGGAGACCTTGGTGATGACCTGCGGCTGCGGCGGCCGCAGGCTCAGCACGGGCAGCATATCACTAGCAAGCTAGCTAGTGACTAATTACTACGACTCGAGCTATATGTCTTGCTGTTGTAGCTAGCTAGCTAGGCTTGTGCTTAACTCATGTGGTGTTTGTGACCGGTGTTGCGTCTGCCCCTTTATAGTAGTTGCTTGTGAGCAGGTGGTAGTGCAATTGCAATTGGGGTGTGCGTGAGTGGTTGCGTTTGTCGCGTGCGGGGTTTAATGATCGGCGTATGTGTCTGGGCTCCAGAGAGTGCTACTACTCCTACTACGTTGCGGCGGTGTCACGGCGTGGCCGGTTTTGCGTGGAGGCAGAGGCGCGCGCGTGGAGCAGCGGTGGGTGCGCGCATGCATTGGATTGGACGGCGAGCAAAGGCGGCCACCACGCGCGCCCCGCCGATGCTGCCGCAACAAAACATGCGGTCAGACTAGGACGTGGGCTGACGTGCTAAGCACGTGAGAGAACTGTCGATCTCTTCCTGCTCCGGAGGAATTTAGATGGAACGACTCATTGCCCTCCCGTTAATTTTACAATCAAATACCATGCTGGCAAAGAGAATTATCCGATTACAGGTTTGCTATTTTGATCCAATGGTTTGAAAATGTGACTTACACCTACGAAAGCGCAAGTCACCATAGAAACAGACATTGACGTCGGCTATGTAGACAGAGTCAGAGGAGAGGCATGGGAAAATGTCTGATGAAGGATCAGGAGACATACAAGAGTACATGGTAGTTTGCATCAAATGATTTTGCACTGATGAGTTAAAAATAAAATGAATCAATTGCACCATGATTGTGTTTGTAAGTAGTGCGCGCGCCTCCTCAACTCTAGCTAGTACCTCCTAGTACTATAATGATGACGCATGAGAACCAATCTCCGTAGTCCATCTGGCCCTGCAGTAATTAAATGGAAGCCACCTAGTCATAATCACAATTAATTAGTCCTGGTTCAGAACAACCGCGGCCGTTCAACGACGATCACCGATCAAGCCCTTGTACGGTTTCAATCAATCGGCCACACTGATGGTGCTCAAGGGCAGCACCTGGCGCAACAACAGAAACATTCTTTTTCCTCCCCTGAATTTTGAAGGCAATTGAAAGGACCAGACTTGACACTGCAACCTGCCTAAGAATGGTTATGTCACACTGAATAAGAATGGTCATGTCACACTGATTGCTAGCCAGCTCAACGACACATCCAGGTCCACAAAAAAACAGAAACTCAAGGCTCGAATTCAGTTATTCGTAGTGTATATATGCATGGCATCAGAATATTTTAATTGTTGCGTTTGTATGTTTCGTCTTTGATGGAACAGACATCTCGTCATGTAATCAAGTTTCCACCAATAATTGGGCAAATATCACAATATAATGTGTGAATCATGAGTTCATGACCACGTGTTTGATCCTATATGTCTAATATGTGCAACCTCCAGCACGCCTAAGCCCATGATTGCTTTATATATTTATGTAGAATGCATCAATGATTTCTTGTTCTTATTTTGTCGGATCATTATAATTTATATCCATTTCCCTTTTTCAATAATTTCTAAAAAAACTCATTTCCAGCACGTACGTATAACGGTGTACGAGCTCCTCGCTGTTAACTACCACCGCACAGCTATTTACATTGTCATCATTACAGTCTGATGACCACCGAGGAGTTTGCCACCAGTTACGAAATCTTAATTCCGAAGGTAGGTAGCTAGTTGTACTAGTAGTATCAGAAAATGACAGGGGGCAAAGAAAACAAAAGAAAGGAATATATTTCGACGCTTTTTTAAAAAAAAAGAAGAAATGCCAAACTCTAGATCAAATGAGGAGCTCACTAATTTGCATTCGCCGAACCCTTCAGAAAAAAGTAGTGAAAAAAAGAGAAAAAAACGTTGCCACTTCAGTTCAATCGGTTCAGTCAAATCTGCAGCAACAGCACTCTAGCGAATGTACTGTGGAGTGCAATACTATGTGATGAACAGATAAACTCAAATGGACAGAATAACATCAAGACTTGATTGGCAACAGTAGTAACGCTGCCATACCCGGCCCAGCTCAATCGATCAGTACTTATCCTTACTTCAGCCATGCGACAAAGGACAAAGCTAACTTCCACGTACTGTCTGATCTGACCGACAAGCACGATTAATTTATCTTTCCAGAAAGAAATCGACTACCCCAGTAATTTGCAAAGCTGCGATTTGTCCCGGCTAGCTTAGCCCCTTGCATGCTTATGTAGCCCAGCTGCCCGAACACACGTACATGTGGCTTCGCTGGGTGTCGTCCACGTGGGTTTGCCTCGTCCTGTGCGTCTTGGCGGGTGGTTTCCTTGGCTTAATGCGGGGGGACCGGGGGTTTGGGGTCAAAAGATGTTACGATGCTCTCATGATTATGTTTTAAGCTAACTCATGGCCCATGTAATCGTTTGCGTCATCATGCACAATCAGATCAGCTACCTGCTTCTTTTTCTGCTACTGTATTTGCTTATGTTAAGTACATGCAGTGATGTAGCTAGTGTGTAGTACTCGGACGGTTAGAACATATATCGTGGACGAGATTGTTAGCTATATATATATATATACACACACACACAAGAGCATGCACGTCTCATGGTCAGGGCTCAGCGGAAAAACTGAGCCCAATGCACTGTTTACGATGACATTCGATTATGCATGCACTGTAGCACATGACATAGTCCCTTGTTGTCAGTCACATGCCCTTTTTCTTCATTTTGAGAGAGAGAGGGGGGTGTGTGCTGTGACATGGCTAATTCTTGGCAATTTGGGCCGGCCCAATCCTAATCAAACGTAGTCTAGGGCCATCCACTTGTAAGCCCAAGCTAGGCCCAACCTGCGCACGTGTATCAGTTGGTTAATCAAACTGTTGCCGTTGATTGACGACGTGGCTTAGCGTTAGACGTGTCATCAACCTAGGTAGCTATTACTAATAAAATACTCTTGGGTCTCGACCTAAGCATCTTGTGGGCCTGGTTAGAGCCTGCCCAGGTTGTCTTAGAGTTAGAGCCTGAAATGTCAAGGCTGTGATGGGCCTCCGTACAAGCTCTGGCGACGAGCCGCCCAACAAACAAAACGGAAGAATCAAATAAGCCAGGGCGAAGCGGAGATACTCCACAGTTGAACGAGGCATAGACCCCTTCAGAACACAAAGGAAAGGAAAGGAACGAGGCGTAGACAATGAGACAAGCCCTCCTTTTTAAGTTCTTTCCCGTAGCAACATGTCCTTTATCGGCCACTTCTTTTTAGTATATAAAAACTGTTTTTCAGTTTTTCTATAATAACTAATTTTTAAACAGAATATCTTTTTAAGACAGAATCTACAAGTTGACTGTAGTACACATTATAGCGACTTTATTTATATCGACAAAAACTATATATGAGTTTCTGTTACTCTATACCTCTCATGAATAATCTAAAAGTCATGAGCCGAAGAAAAAAAACAGACGATCTACTACTCCATTTGCAAGCTGCATACAGCTGCAGGAACACCAGTAAACACCACCCAAGCCACTGTGTCACGCTACACGGTCGCACTCCATTGACACACAGTTTGTGGGTGTGTTCGTGAGAGTACTCAGGGCATGTAAAGAGCACGAGGTAAGTTTCTCAACTCATTGACATATAAGTAGGGACCGAGCTAGCAAATTTTTCTTCGTTAGTAGCTCCCCTCCCAACTCATATATGGGTCTCACAAGACCATCTTCTTTTCAGCTTTTAAAAGCCATTTTTCTACAGTAAAATGCTTTCTATAGTAACTAGCTCTCAAATAGAGTATTTTTAAGATAGTGTCTACAAGTCGATTGGAGTACATACTGTAGCGATTTCATTTATACCGGCCAAAATTGCATACATGTATCTATCTCTTCGCACTCTCTCTCACAAACAACCAAAAACCGTAGCCAAAAGCTATAAGCTGCAAATGAAAAGAACGAACCCTATATTAAAGTAAATAAAAAACGTAATCTAACCGCACCCATTCTCTACACACTCTCACATATTCCCACTCAAACCAGACCTCCCCAAATGGGTGGCATGACACAGCACAGTACAGTCCCGTTAGGCACGACCCGTTTAACCCAGAGTGAACAGAGCAGGCCATCTTGTGCCTGTGCACGGTCCAGAGGGTGCCATGTTGGGCTGGTAGACGGCCCGTTTAGCCCGACGGGCCACAAAGACCTAGCACGCCCATTTAGCCCGGCTAGCCCGTTCAGGCCGCAAAAATTAGAAAAAACTTAATTGTATAAAAATATGTAGAATTCAAAAAAGGCATAATAAATTATAGAAATAGACACATTAAATTATAGAAATTATAGAAAAAAACATAATAAATTGTAGAAATATAATAATGAGCTTTATTGATGTTAAAATGGCTGCCTCGTTAAAAGTTTTGCCAAGTAAAACTCAACTCGAGAAAACCTTAGCAAAAAAAAAGAGTACAACATGTAGCTCAGTATTATATGTAAAAAATCAT
Organism: Bonia amplexicaulis; assembly: GCA_036346245.1. Classification (NCBI taxonomy): domain Eukaryota; kingdom Viridiplantae; phylum Streptophyta; class Magnoliopsida; order Poales; family Poaceae; genus Bonia; species Bonia amplexicaulis. Next base: position 6,958,541 of record CM070743.1, on the reverse strand, counting down.
AAAATGTACAATGTACACATGGATGCTCTAAGAATCGTCGGTGTCATCAGTATCTTAACTATCTTCGTTGCCATCTAGATAGAGATTGTTGAACACATGTTCTAACTCCATATTCTGTGTGAGCGGTACGACCGCTTGTGTAGCAGTACATTTTTTCAGAGAGACACCTTTTTTGAAGTCTTCTTCTCCCCGAAAAATGGTAGTTTCGCATATGTCGAGTGGTACTACGCGTTGATGTAGTACAAGACAATGATCGGCAATACTACCGATTCCTATCTGTAACCACTAGTTTTCTGACCGTTATGAGGGGAGCGATAGTACCAGCCATATAATGGCGGTACTATCAGATTTGCTGGTTTTTGTACCCAACGGCTAGTTTCATTGTGCAGGATATAAATACTCTATTGTGGCTGGTTGGGGTAAGATCTTTGGCACTCGATTTTACTCTCTTAAACTATTGTGAGATTCTCCCAACAATTGTGCATGTGTTGCACATTGTGAGTAAGGAGAAATGCTTTAGATTACATATGTTAGATCTAGAGGTTAATTTTGTGTCCACTTAAGCTTGTGCATTCGTTGCACGTGGTGAGAGTCAAGCAAGAGGCTTGACCTGTTACTCTTAGAGATTGCCGACTCCTAGACGTTGTTGGATGCATAATGCGCGATGATCTTCTCAAAGAATGTTGTGAGAAAACCAGGTGTGTTATGAAGGATGGAGCTCACCTACCCGGAGCGGGAAAGAGGTACTACTAGTGGATTTGAGGTGGAAAGTCTAATTCGTGGAGCCAGTCCAATCAGCTTGGGCTTATCTCAACGTAGACTAGGAGACCGACAAGTCTCCGAACACTACGGTAAAAATGAACTATGCATTCTGGTTTGTTCTCTTGTGCTCAATCTACATTCAAGCAATTTACATTCATAAAATTAAATTAATTGCTTGTCAACCTAAGATTGTAAATCTTTGATATAGACTTAGATTGTTGGTGTACTTAAGTGAACCTAGTTAATTTAGGTCTTATTTGTGCTAAACCGAATTGATTTACACTTCCGTATTATAAACTTGGTCTTAGCCAAAAGAAATTTAAAACCACATATTCACCCCCTCTAGTCGACCTCCTCAATCTTTCACTGGTGGAGGTCGTTGCAAGCGAAATCCATTAAACTTATGCTCGTACTTCTGATAATCTTCAAGCAATTGTGAATGAACAACTGTAAAATAGTTAGAATTATCTATCCCTATAGAATCACTTATAATTGAAAGAACATTAGTGGATCCTGTAATTTTAGCTCTTGGATCTAGAATAAATATAAATGCTTATAAGTACAGAATCTCACTTCAATATTTTAAATATTTAGTTTTCACAGCGCACATAACCTCTCGTAACTCTATGTCATTTTCAATTTTTTAAGTGAACGACAATAGCAAGAATATGATGCGCAATTACCGAAGATGTTGGATTGTACACTCCGGAAAAAACAATAGTGGATTCGTAAAAGAATTCCTGGAATGTTAAACTATTACCTATTTTATATCACAATAAAGAAAAATAAGAACAATATGAGTACATGAAAATTAGTATAGTTACATCTTTCCTTGATTGTACGTCGGATTTTGAATTGTTTGGTTTTTGGGAAAATTATTTCGAATTTTGCTAAATTATCATAAATTGTTTCAGAATTTTCACAAGAGAATGAGGAGAGGAGATTGCTAATTTGAGTATGGATAAATGAGGGGGTATGGTGCCTATTTATAGAAAAAAATCAGATTTTTTATTTTTTTTTATATTTTTAACCTCATAAATGACCACAAATTTAAAAAATCAACTGTTATTCGTGCTAAACGGGCCAAATGGGTCGTGCCCACTGTGTCGTGTGCATGCGTAACGTTGGCCTTTGTGACTAATGGGCCATGCCGATGAGCTACGTGTGCCAAATGTGCTAACCGTGCCGACGGGCCAAGCGTGCTAGGTTGGTCGTGCCGTGCCCGGGCATGCCACTATTCGTGTCGTGTCGGCACATGGTTCGAGACGATGACCCAAGCACGGTCCACCCCTTCGTGCCATGCCGACCTGGCCCATCGTCTATCGTGCCATGCCGTGGACCATGCCTATAGTACCGGATCATGATTTGGCCTGTTAGGCATGGTCTGTTTGGATATCACTATCCTAAACCCATTCTCTCTCTCCTCCTGTGCTTTGTTTATTGTGTTGGATTCGATTCCTGAACATGCCTTGGCTCTAGGGAAAAACATGCCTTGGTTCCAGGAAAAAATGCTTAGCTCTCGATACTCTAATGGCTAAAACCGAATCCAAGCTCTCGAAAAGTTTCTTAGCTCCGGTTTTTGGCGTATGTTGCTCATGCGCTTAGGCCATCCATAACATAGGTGGTGCCAGATTCATCGTCCCACTATCATTACACTAGCATTAGATTTGTTTTTCTCCTATACTATTTAGCACATCCTTCTCTCGTGTAAAACATGAGTCATAACTAAATAAAATATCACTTTTATTTCTTTCACCACACACACACTCTCTTTTCACTAACAAATGGATCTATAATATTTTTTGTGAGCCAGTACCGGTGCAGGAATCCTTTTCCTAGCTACAATGGGCTGGCACCGGTGCCGGAGGGAAAAAGCGCTAGCACCGGCACGCTGTGGATAGCCCTACGCTACACAGCTAGTAGTGTGGCGTCAACCGATATGAAGCAGCGTTCAGTCGATCACTGTGCATATCTCGTGCATGCAGCCCTTTTAGGGAGGTGTTTTTAAGCATTTGTCACTTTTAAGATGTGCACTTTATGATTTATCACTCTATGTCAAGATCCACATGTCAGTGACATATTGAGTGGCAAATCCTTGAGTGCCACTCTTAAGAGTGGCAAATACTCAAATCTCCCCCTTTTAGGGAGGTGTGTCCAACAGATCCAGAATATCCGTTTTTATCTGTGTTCGGATGATAGTAAATGTGATAGGCAAAAAGGTATTCATCTTGTAAAACAAATATTTTTATCCGTATTCGTATTCGGATGATAGTAAATGTGATAGACAAAAATGGATTCGTCTTGTAAAACGAATATGAATCCGGATAGTAGCTAGATTTTTTTTGTCAAATACGTATACAAATATAGTATGTAAAATAGATGTTAAGTCGAATATGAATATAGATAATATCCGGATTCAGTAAACGTAATAGCAGCAGCTAGCTAATACGTATCTTTTGCATTTGATCTTCAAATTAGGCATATTATATATGCATTTCGATCATCTCGACGAAGCTGTCATCACGGTGGACTTTAATTTGATATTTCATGTTTTTCATTTGACACCCCCCAATAAAGTCTTTTGTATAGCCTTTTTAGCCAAATTCGATATGTTTATAACCAATTTATTCATAATATATCTAGAATTAGTTACCATTAGTGGCAAAATAGTATCAACGATCAATGATTACATGATAAACTAGAGAAAAGGGGGTACAAATATTACTATAAAATTGATGTCTATTTGTTAAACTTCATTATGCCATAGGATATTCGCAACCAACCGAATTGAGTAGGTATTCGGGTTAAATCTTTCGGATTGAAAATTTTTTTGTCATGCAGCAAAATTCGTTCATTTCGCTCAAAATTTCGGACAAAAAATTCAAACATCATTTAAATTTTGATAAAATTTAACCAAATTTAGACAAATTTTGGACAAATTTCAAATGATGACAAATTTGACCAAAATTTAACCGAATATTTTTTCTTTCGTCGGGTAATGAAATGACCGAAATTACCAAAATTTTGGCGAAATGTTTAACCCTGGACTAGGTATTCGATTTATATTCGTATTAGAGTATATTCAAATGTATATTCCTTTAAAAAAATATGAATGCGGATATAAAAAAACTACTATTCAATTCCTATTTGATCCGGTGACACACCTGCTTTTACATCCAGGCCGAGGCGTGCGTTGCGTTGCTACTGGAAACACGGAACCTACCCGCCGCCATCGTGCCTCTCTTGCCGTGCGCGCTAATTAATTTCACTGCCATGGCATGTAGGTAGGAATTTTTTTATTTGGCCCCACCGCGCCACCTTAATTTTGAAATTAGCCCCATACGGCACAAAATTACAGATCTAATTCCCTTGCCAAACACGAAAGAATCAGCGGTCAACGCGTGGCTCCTACCACGCCACCTGAACGTGGCAGCATCCAGCCACCACGGCACCATCGGCAAGCGTGGCATAAGCTGGCCCGACGCAGCAGGTGGCGGGACCCACAAAGGTTCCACGCCACCCGACCACGGCAAGGACCTAGAACGGTCTCACCCTACATTTCCGTGGCAGAAGTGCCTGCATGGCAGACACGTCGGTGCACCTCAACGGAGCCCCGCCCCGTCATCTATACCACGAGTTTTATAAATTTTTGTTTTCCTAATTTTTTCCAATTGTCTTTTCTCAATGTTTTATTTACAAATGTACCAAGGGCCATGGTACTGTACCTCCCTAACGCGGCACCTTTTTCTGCTCTTTGCCACAGTCGGGTGGCACGACACCTTCATGGGTCTCGTCACCTATCGCTCCTGGCCAAAATGTGTCGTGCTGGGGTTGTTGCCGTAGTGGGATGAATGTGCTATGGTAGAGACTCATGTCATACACTGATTCTTTCACGGTCGGTTCGAATGCTAGATTTGTAAATTTATGATGTATGTGGCTATTTTTAAAAATAAAATGGCACAATAGAACTAAATAAAAAAAAATATCCGCAGGCAGCGCAGGGGCAGGCTCTCGTCGAGCTCAGTCGTGAGGGGCAGGCGAAGCGCACGACGAGGCAGGCAGGCCATCAGTTCGGATCGCGCTGCCAGCCGTGGCCCGCGCGCGCGTGTTTGGCTTTGGCCGCTGCGACGGCGCCAGAATTAGTCGGAGCTGCGCACTGCCGCACTGGACTGTCACTACGCCGTACGTGGAGCCCGTATGTGCTTGCCACCCACTAGTACTGCAGCGCTGTGACTAGTGTTGGGCCTGCCCTTTTCGTGCATGCACAGTCACATCTTTGACCATAGTCGTCGATGAGAGAGAGAGGGGTAGGCTTGTACATGCATGTGCATGTGGTACTGATTCAATTACTGAAGCGCCTTAGTTTATGTGTTGTTCTGGAGGAGACTGGAGCTTTGCACAAGGAGTAAGTAATTTTGTTTATTTATATTTGAATCAGTTTTAATGTATAAATCATATACAAGTAAATTTATGTATGAGTACTAGTCAGTTTTTTGAGTTTATGTCGTAGTCGTAGAGTCGGGTAGGGAGGCCGTGCGTGTAGGCTTTAAAAGGCACACAGTCATGTAACGAGAGAGATAGCGAGATGAAGTGATCGGTGTGATCGAACGATATGAGAGAGAAATAAACAAGAGAAAAATGAGCGGTTTTGGCTTCGGAAAAATTACCGAATTCGACGTGTTCGCAGACGTGGTAGTAAATGAGTTACGACCACGACGATCGAGCGGAGGTGTCCGCAGGAGCTGAAGACGTGGTCTAAACGAGTTACGACCACAATTTTGGAGCAGAAGGCGTGATCTTAAACGAGTTACTACCACGGCGATCAGGTCTTCAACGTGGTCGGCGATCGAGTCTACAGTGCGATCGTAATCGAGTTATGACTACGGTGATCGAACCTACTACGTGGTCGAAGAAGTGCAGCGTAGCGTGAACGTGATCGTCATCAGTTGAAGTTACGAGTACGTAGCGTGGTCGAAGCAACACGAAGTGGTCGTAGCATGGTCGGAGCAAACCAGAAATGATCGTAACAACTCTGTGCGTGGTCGTAACGACTACTGAAGTGATCGTAAACTACAACAGGTAACAATTATAGTTATCTTCCTACCATGTTCAGTTTGATACAAGCTCAAACATGATTTAAAATACTTGTCTGGTTTTCCATATAAGCATTCTAAGATTCAACATTTGTTCATCAGCTTTAAATAGCTATTTGTGATATATAATGGATAAACAGAGGCATCTGTCTGAACTTTATGTGACTGCACTTAGACATTGAAAATTCTATTGTGCTCAAATTTACTTCCGAAGAAAGTTTAAGAAGAAACTGGCAGTATCCATTAGATGTGAAACCCCTCTTGAAATTCTCATATTGCTTGCGAATGAGGTTGTTTGGTGTAACAATGACTAATGTCTAAGAAGATAGTTTGGACACTTCACTATTATTATTGTGAGGAATGTTCTTCTAATTATTATGCATCTGGTTGCAAGCCTCATATTTATTCAAATCGTATTATGATAGCCCCCTTCGTCTCTCAGGCCGCCCCTGCATTGAGGACGTGCGTAACAGGAAAAGTCCAAGGTCTTGTCTGCTGATTGACACTATACCAGGCACTGTCACTATGCCTGCCTCCACCAAAGTGCATGAGACATGTCTACATACATAGGCGCCACAGTGCACCCCCTCTGGCTGGCGTTCGCACAACGTCTTTTTCCCCCACTCACGTTGAATAGAACTGCTTTCCACAGCCATCTGATCGATGCCCCCTGCTCATGAGTGCCGCTAGCTGTGCAACACTGACAGGTTGCAATCTGGTCGCGTCCATTTGGGGCCTCGCTCTCAGTTTCGGTGCCCATTATTCAGGGTTGAGTTGATCTGGGCCCTTTACACTTTGATCGGACTAAAATACACTGATGTGACGCACATACTCCTTGTTAGAGCTGGACTTGGGCCGTGCCGCAAGCTCATCGTGCTTCGTGCCGCTTCGTGTCATGCCGGCTCGGCCCAGTCATCTCATCGTGCCGTACCGTGCCGGCCCACGGCGTCTCCGGCTAGACCCAAGCACGGCCCAAAGCCCACCGTGCCAGCGTTGTCGTGCGTGCCACCAAGCCCACCGAAATTACTATACGCAAAGGCGGTGACGACGGTCGGCATCTTTCTTTCTCTCGTACCCGTCTCGTTTAAAACTAGTTGAAATAATTGAATTAATTGAATAAAAATATGGGCACGCAATGACATAAATATTTCGGAAAAAAGTGGAATTTCTTTGATATTTTAGAAATACAATGTTACTGCCTCGTTAAAAACCTTACGCCCTAGAGTGGGGTTTCCCGAGTAAGGAAAAGAGTACAGTAACAACATATGTATATACTAACTATTACAGTATGCATAGATAATATCTACTCGGCAATGTCTAGGTCAAGATATACTGCACGATTTCGGGATCCTCCGGTTGATGTTGTTCCCGCCTTTGGCTAATTCCCGCCTTTGGCATATGTGATTGCCTCCACCATCTTTGGCGTAAGGGATGATCTTCTCTCTTCTATTATTCTCCCTACCGTATTGAATATCGCTTCTGAAGAGACGGTGGACACTGGCACCAAGAGAACATCTCGTGCAAAATGTGACAACACAGGAAAGATCCGCTTGTTGTTCTTCCACCACTCGAGCAAGTCTATCTTGCCTCCATCAGTAAGATCAGGATCAATGTTTGCAAAATCATGCTCCAAATAGTGGTTCAACTCGAGGCAATTCCACTGGAGGCCGCTCGAGACCGAGAGGCGAAGAAGTAGACTTGCCTCCGCCACGCCGCCTCCTCCCCACCCCCCGCGCCGCCTCCCCCCCCCCGCGCCGCCTCCTCCCCACCTCCCCGCCCCGCTGCCTCCTCCTCACCTCCCCGCCCGCCGCCTCCTCCCCACCTCTCCCGGCCGTGCTTAGACCATATCGGGCTGACCGTGCTTTGAACTGACCCAAAAAAGTATGGTCCAAGTTCAAGCTCTACTCCTTGTATCCATCCTCTGCACGCATATCCTTGATCTTCGTTGTTTTGTGGATTGTGATGCAGTGCACTCAGCATGCTTCTTGGTGACATGTGTCAGTTGGGCTATGTTCACCATTTTTCATGATAAGTAAGTAGCTTTGCAGCTTAATTTTCACCATGTGTACTATGAGAGAGAGAGATGAGTGTGTCAGAGTGTGTGCGTGTGTCTTGTCATAGCTCATAAAGCTAGAGCAGATGACCAGTCTATTTCCTTGTACTACACCGATGGCTTCTTCCCACTCCTTGCTAGCAACCTCCCTGATCCTCTTCTTCCAAGCCGTGGCCGTGGCCGTGGCCACCGCGCAGCTCGCCGGAGACGCACCTGCGCAGCTGCCGAGGTCGGAGCTGGCGGCCATCTTCCGGGTGATGGCGGACCTCCTCGGCGACCCGACGTGGCCTGAGCTGCACCCGCGACCCTGCACCGACACGCCCTGGCCGGGCCTCCAGTGCGAGCTCGCCCCCGACGACGCCCGCCGCCTCCGCGCCACCCGCCTCCACTTCGGCCCCGACGTCGCCACCCCGCCGTGCAGGCCCGGCGCCAGGCTCGCCGCCCCCGCGCTCCTCGGCCTCCCATACCTCAAGACCCTCTCCCTATTCGGCTGCTTCGTCGACGCCGCCGGCGACGGCCAGGCTGTCGAGCTGCCGACAGGGCTCTTCACCAACGCCTCCTCCCTCGAGCAGCTCGTGCTCAAGTCCAACCCCGGTCTCACCGGCCCGATACCTCCGACCCTGAGCAACCTGAGGAGCTTACGAGTGCTTAGCCTGTCGCAGAACGGCTTCCACGGCGAGATCCCCAGGGAGCTCGGCGGCCTCGCCGCGTTGCAGCAGCTCGACCTCAGCTACAACAACCTTACCGGCGAGGTACGTTCATACGCCCGTATAAACTTCGTTACGCATGTGCATGCCGTGATGGTGACAATGACACGTATACGTACGTTTGTTTGGGCGCGCGGCAGATACCTGAGGAGATTGGAGGGATGGTGCGCCTGTCCATCCTGGACCTCAGTTGGAACAGCATCGACGGCGGCGTGCCGGCGGCGTTGGGGAACCTGAAGATGCTGCAGAAGGCCGACCTGAGCTACAACCGGCTCGCCGGCAGGGTGCCGCCGGAGGTCGGGTCGCTGCAGGAGCTGGTGTTCCTGGACCTGAGCCACAACGGGCTCGCGGGCCCGTTGCCAGCCTCGCTGGCCGGGCTGGCCAAGCTGCAGTACCTGCTCCTGCAGGACAACCCCATCGGCACGGCGGTGCCGGCGGTAGTGGGGTCGCTGCGGCGGCTGCAGGTTCTGGGCCTGTCGGGGTGCAACCTCACCGGTCCGATCCCGCGGGGCGCGTTCGCGGCGCTGGGAAGCCTGACAGCGCTGTCGCTGGACCGGAACCGGCTGGACGGGCCGATCCCGGCGAGCCTCGCCGCTCTGCCGCACCTGGGGCAGCTCAACCTGAGCCAGAACCGGCTCGCCGGGGAGATCGCGCTGCCGAGCGAGTTCGTGGCGCGGCTAGGCAGGCGGTTCGACGTGCGGGGCAACGACAAGCTGTGCGTCGGCCGGGGAAGGTACGGCGGCCTGCAGGCGAGCTACCTGGGTGCGCCGCCGTGCGTGGCGGGAGGCGGCCCGGGGAGCATCAAGGGAACGTCGGCGCCGGAGGAGGGCTCCGGCAGCGCCCCGGCGACGACCGGCCGTGGTTGTTGCCGGGATTACGGGGTCATTGGAGTATTGGGGGGCTTGGTGTACCACCTTCTTGTACTGTTGTAGTGCTGTGGACCTGTGTGGTATTCGTGCTGTGATGTAACTTTCATATTCAACCAGTTTCTCACTGTCGCTAAAGTCTCGAGAATAGGGATGAGACAGGAGGTAGCACATTTATGGAAAAAAAATAGTGAGGGAGGGCCTCCGTGATCCGTTGTTCATGCAAGCTGATCTAAGTGAATGAGAAAGGTCTTATGTAGATAATTCTTTTCCCACATTTATCATGCATCTCTCTTACCTCTCGCTTCTCTCTGTATACGTATCTTTTTTACTTTTTCAATGCTTAATTTTCTTTCTAAAAACTATCTCGTTTAGCTAGTATTATTTATTTTTAGATAAAATTTATTAATTATAGTAAAAAATATCAGTCATAATTAATATGAATAGGCTCGTATGATTCCATGACAAAATAGGCTAACGGAATTCGTTGATTTGGTGTGTACGTCTTTCCTTGATCCGTATAGTAGATTTTTTGATAGAGGAGATGGACGCAGCAGTATCCGTAGTTTAGCAATACTTTTTTAGTAAGTAACTGGTTCGACAGGACAGAGGGAAGTTGTTTGTCAATCTTGTGATGATACGAGAATAGAGAAAGTAGATGTATCTTATTGTGGTTACAGACTAAACAGAAAAAAGAGATATTGTAGTAGAGAGTTAAGTGAACAATGTTTATGGTTTTCCTTATAATTTGAACGGTACATATATATATATCCAACTGGGAACGGTACATTTTGGTGTCCCTCACAGGGGTATTTATATCATTGTATATATCCTATTTTAGACCTTACAACCTTCTAATAAGCCGACTGGGTTTAGGTGAAGGCCATCCCTACAACAACTCCACTGCCAAATCACTACAAAATGAGAAATTACAAGGCATGTCGGAAATTAACACCATCAGCTAATCACTACCCACCCTCATAGCGCAAGAAGATCAGATGAGTCCTCGCGTCACCGGAGCCCATCCGCCGCCTGAGCTACCGGAATGTTATTCTTGCACTAGTCACCTTCCGCATCGCCATGAGGTAGGCAGCTGATTGCGTGAGAGGAGGTGCACCATGACGGGCGCCGGCCGGAGTAGGGGCCGGGGCAGCGACGAGAGGGGGGATCCCCGGCGACGACGACTATGGGGTGCCTGGGAGGCGGCGACAGTGGGGTTGCCCGGCGGAGGCGGGAGTGGGGAGCTTGGGCAGCGGCGGGGTGGTGGATTGGATACCGGCCATGGCAGCACAGGCACAGGCCCGTGGCTTCAAGAAGGAAGCAAGTGGTTCGATTAGATGAGCGAGGGCTTCTCCGTCCATACAAAAAAAAAAAAATACAAACGCAAATGCGTGGCCGTATCAGAGGAAGATGGCATGTAACCCTTAGTAATGGCGTATTTCAAAATTAACTTAACTTGGGAGTGGCATCTTTTGAAGAAGCAGATGAGGAGTGGCATACTTCTAAAAGTAGCACCAAGGAGTGGCACATACCAAAATTTTCCTGGAACATATGTTTATCTGAAGAAATTTTTAAACAGGAAGTACAAGATATGTGTTTGATTATCGTAGTTCTATAGTTCTGAAAAGGTGACAAGAACGTACTCACGCTGTTACGCAGCTATGCTTCTCATCTTTTGAAACTGGTTATTACTTGCATAGAAGCGAGGGTTTCAGTCCGAAGTGCCTCTATTTCAGGATTGGACTTTTCCTTTTTGTTTTAGTTCAGGTTTGGGCCATCTAAGGGCATCCACGGTGTTGACTGTTGACGATGCTAGGTTTTCCAGGTCACACAGAAGCGACTGCAGCTTCGTGCTCAACTCAAGTTCGCTTTAGATCCGTCCGATTTTGACTAACTGGACGGCGTGGATTAACTGGAGTCTGGTCAACATGACACGCAGTCCGTGGAATTCATCACGGGCAGGTAGATGATTCCTTTCAATATTATTTACGACACACAATCTTGTCCTGCTGGAACTCTCCCGTAAGAAATTGGCATAAGTCCATGTTAAAACCGGACGGGATTTCATATTATGCCCCAATCGGTTTGACCGGAAACCGATTCCCACAAGTTTCCTGAACTCGTAGGATGAAGATCAACTACTGCCCAAAATAATGGTTGCGTAGATGCTATAATCTTTGTGATCAAAGCTTTCAAGGTACGATCTAATCCCTATTATTAGGGTCCATTCATATTAACTTTTGACTTTAGCTTATAGCTTATAGATAGTAATAACTTGTAGAGAAAGACTCACGTATAATTTTTATCGATATAAATAATGTTACTATAATATATACTACAATCGACTAATAGACCTTATAGTAAAAAGACACTCCTTTTAAAAGCTAGATACTGTAAAAAATTATTTACTGTAGAAAAGTATCTTTTAGAAGACAATATGAACAAGACTAATTCAGTAAATACCAGGGATGGCAACTAACAAGCTTGCCAGGAACACTACCATTAATTCATGAAATAGATGCCAAAAAGCCATCTAGGAGACCACGACCGTTCGGTAGTCGCTTAAGGCTGTAGCTCTGGAGCGTCTTGATCAACTTCTTAACGGCTGTGTTCAAACCAGTTTCATTTGGATCGCCGAAAGGCAACAGCAGTATCAAGAATGCCAAGGCTGGACAACGCCACACATCAAATAATGTACGTTGCAAATGAATATATGCATGCTAGTGTTCAGTGTAAGCCAAATGAGTACAGCAGTTAGCATTGAACAAAATTGCAGCAATCCGGGGTCAGGCTACAGTGGCCAGATGGTATTACTATTCCCAGATGTTCCAACATCATATTTACGCATCCAAGTACAGGAATGGTAACAAGTGTATGATCGTTTATCCAGCACATCAACCTGCAAATGACAATTATTGAGAGCTTGCATTTGGCATGGGTGAGACAACTGTCCTGCCCATACTGTTACTGCCAAAACAGCAATCCTTACTCTTTGGGTATTCGACATGTAACTTGATCATAAGTTACGTATTTGGACAAAAGGTGACCATGCAGCACAAGAGACAGGCACATTACAGAACTACAGCAACAAAAACCCTTTGCTGGGCACTATCTGAAGTCGTGTGACAATGACTGCTCAAAGTATTTCCATGATAGTTGGCAAGCACATTGATGGATAAGTTTTTAGGGTTTTGTTGGGTAACAATGAGAACGTAGTTCAAAGGTCTGAAAAATGATACTAATCCATATGATAGCAATCAACAACTCAACATTTGAAGAGGACCAACACTTTTGGGTACCCTGCGAGGTGCCCGAGTGCATTCTTCATGGAGTTACATTAATATCAAAATAACAAAATTAGGTGAACCATTTTTGGGTAAATAAAACGATAAGGTGAAAAAAAGGGTTTGATGGTCGACAGCTCAGAACATAAGTACATGTTCAAGCGTGCCATACTTAAGCACAACAGTTACCAAAAATGTTATCATACTGCAGTAGATCTATATCCACAACTGCTCCTTGCGGTACTCTCTCACAATGACAGGTACACTTGTAGGTGGAAGCTGCAACAGCAAGACAATCCCATCAATTCAAAGGACCTCAATAACAGACATGTCTTAAATATCACAAACCATTAAACAAAACTAGCATAAACAAGACATGCATATGTCTAAGTGCAGAAGAAAATAGATTAGTTCAGGACATTAGAAGCATATAACAGATTTTCAGGCTAAATCAATGTGATGCAATATCTGATTTCGAAGGAGCAAAATTATAAAACAAAAAAAAACGGCTACAAAAACCAAAGAAGTAAATAAAGAAATAGATGGCAAATAAGAAAATAGATTAGTTCAGGACATTAGAAGCATATAACAGATTTTCAGGCTAAATCAATGTGATGCAATATCTGATTTCGAAGGAGCAAAATTATAAAATAAAAAAAACGGCTACAAAAACCAAAGTAAATAAAGAAATAGATGGCAAATAATGTTTTTTTGTCAAAAAACTTGCCCAAACAGCAGGAAGAACAAAAACATAGCATCAAAACTTGCCTAAACTTCTTCTCATCAGATTAGTTGGACACTACAAAAAACAATCAGTTGACATAGTTCAAAGCTCGTATCAAAATTGGAAAGCAAGTACAAGTGATCCTGTTTCTACCTAGTTTCCAGCTGTTTCTATAAAATCTGTACCATGAAGGCCAAGTTTTCAATGCTGATTCTCTCGCTTAACAAACCACTATGCAGACAGCTGTCACGCAGCCTAAAATAATGGTTAACTTGATTAACACTTAACAATACAATGAACTGCCTATCTAATAAGAAACAGTCAAAATGGAACAAACTATATACATGAGTTGAATAAATTCACTAACAAAAAAAAGCCCATTTGTTGTATTCCTAACAGCTGAAATTCAACAACTAGATGCTTACGTGGGGAAAAAAATTGAAAGATATCTCATATGATAAATAAATTAGGACAAGGGCTACAATAAGTGTGAGAATATCTTACCATTCCATAATCAGTTATGATCATCGACACATAATCAGGAGGAGTTGCATCGTACCTATCAGATGTGCAAAATTATTTACATGGAAGGCAATATTAATGGAACTAAGAAAATATTTTGTCTACGGAATTCAGGAACATACGTAAGATTTAGCAGTTGTAGATTTTCGTTGTCAGCCCAATTCTTAAGATGGCCTAAATCTGCCTTCCCAGGAACTTTGGAAATGACATCTGGATCACCTGAGTACAAAAAATATGGTTATGCAGTTCTTATTCATTACCTAGATGTATACTTACAATGCATAAAAAACAAAATATGCATACCAAGCTCATTAGCGCATATAGAATCAAGTTGCACCCTCTCATGAAATTTGTATGCCTCGCAGCAAACCAGAACAGGAATTCCAAATGCGTGTGCAACCATAGCCACAGATGCTGTCCCAACTCGGGAATAAACTGTTCCATTTGATAATATGGAGGAGGCACCCAAGAATACTCTCGTAACTTCATGCATGATGTATGAGATGGCATTTATATGTGTGTATGTGCAGTTGATGCCCTTTGCCACTAATCTACGTAGTAATCCTTGTCCCTCAAGCTTGGGACGAGAATCTACCACTATAACATGGAACTTCCTCCCAAGTTCATGAGCATAATCCAAAATCATTTCAACAACTGATGATGACCCATATGTCAGCAAGACATCGTTGTCCCTGACTTTTGTAATGGCGTGACTGACAATGACCTTATCTGCAACGACTATCTTTTCATTAATAAAACAATCGATATCAGACTGAAGACTGGCTTTGGCTTCTGACTCTGACAATGTAAGAGGCAGCTTGGCAATCCTGTTCTTCAAAAACCTAATAGCGTTGCCCATGCTAATTGAGAGGGGCCTGCACTCAATAAGAAATGACACATAACTACTGATTTTTGCGGTAAGATCTCTGCTCAGAGTTTTTTTTGGAGGTATAGAGTAATCATTTATTGCCTCTCTGAATGCAAGAAGCATTGCTATACAACGACCATTGCCACCAGATACCTCACCAGATAAATACTGGAGCCCAACCTGAAATATAGTGAAGACCAGATGAGTCATTCAACCTTAACGAAAATTGACAATAATTAGTTCAACTAATTCTTATTAGCTACTCCCTCTGTTTCGCTATATTTGTCCACAGCCTACCATGCGCACAAATCAAGGAAGTACTAAATCTAAGAAATAATTAATGAGTAATGACCATACATACCCCCTATTAAATGACATACACAACCACTTATCCTCTTCCAAAGCATTTAAATAGGGGTAGAGAGTGGAAGAATTGCAATAACTATGCTCTAGATTCTCTCAATGGACAAATATATTGAAACGGATGCTCCCGAGGCCATGGACAAATATAGCGAAACGGAGGGAGTACTTTGTTTACTTCTCCAAATAACTAAACATCTAGGCATTCAATCAAAAGCAAATTGAGATTGCAATGCTGTTAACAAAATTTTCCTGGTCTACTTGGTATTTTAGAGGACCAGTCTAACGCCCAGTAAGGAATTAGCAGGCATCACCATACAGCATTACATATTTGCAATGCCATAGCTCATATAAGAGTACATGAAGTTGTAGTTGGTGACCGTAAATGGCTTCGGTGATCTCACACAACCTTTTGTATACCAAAACGTAAACAGGGGCTGTTGGGTTCGTGGCCAAAACAAACTGAGGGTGACTAGTTTCAGGCAATGACCAAATAGCTCCAAAATTCCCCAGTTGTTCCTAATAGGGCATGGTACTTCAACATTTGTATAATAAAAACAGCAGAGGATTGTTCCATACATGCTCTACCATCTCATATTCTCACATATAATAGAAAATGTTTCAAAATTGATGGACGATGGTAACACATAATGATGGAAATATGTAATGTAACAAAAGAATTAACACAATAATAGTTTGAGACAAAACAATGATGAGGGGGCACAAATCAAAGGATAGCTCCAACTTATTGTATCTATGTCACAAAAGTGTCAATAGTTTTTACTTATATCTATGCTAAATGAAATGCTGCATCCTTAGTTTCCTACACTGCTACACCACCATCCTACTCCTCTAAATGCATGAAGATTTAATGTGGGATAAGCAACAAATCATCAAATGATCCTACTTGAGACTGGGGAACAAAAGCTTTTATGTGGCACATAGATAACAATTCTGGGTAGTGAATGTATAACAATTACCTTGTACACAGAAGGATGCATTGGTTCAAGTTGAAAGAATTTTGACTCGAGGTCAGGAAGCTGAGTGCCATGCACGTACTGAGGCAGATGCCTAAACAATTCAACTCTGTTTCGAGCTTCTGATCGGTTGACAATTGCACGTTTTTTCGCTTTCTCCACCCGATGGACATCATCAAACTGCATGCGGGGGTGAGGAACATCTTTCTTTCTATCTCTTTCTGCAAGACGTTCAGTAACCTTCTTCTCAGAAGCAACTGTACCCGCAGCTTGGGGCACATCTTTCTTCTGAGAAGTTTTTGCTGACTTGGGTTGCTTGGACATTGCCGCACTAGCCCCAGAAGCAGCACCTGCAGACTTTCCTGATAAACCTACAAGTCCAAAGTAGTGTGATCGTCATGCTTGGAAGCTGTGGTTACATTATACGTGTAAGATCATTATAAAAAAAGTGAATCCAATAAAATAGAGCACTATTATAAACTGATTTCGTCAACCTTTTCGAAAGTTAAAAAGTTTTCTTTGCACCCTGTAGTAGGGGTGGCCCCCACCTGAGCCCATCCGCCCTGTTTAGGGGATTGTAAGGCCTAATATGATATATGTAATAACATGTGTACCCTTATGGAAGACACATGACTATAAAGCCGAGATTGTAAATGTGCTTCATACATACGTACATACGGGACCGGCGTTGAAGGCGACGTTGGCAGGGCGAGCGCCGACATCGACATTCGCGGCGGTACGATCGGCCATCACGGGGATCGCCGTGACGCAGCGGGCCGCCCCGCCGATGGTGCAGCAATGACCGCCGATGGCGGCAAAGCGCTGGAGCACCGACGCCGACGACGACGCTACGCAAGATGCTTAGTGATCCAGGATCCGACGCGGGGACGACAGGTGGTCCCGACAATCACGTCGGTCTCGTCGTCGACCGTGGGACCAGTCACGCCGGCGCATCGAACGGCTCTGGTGAGGTCGTAGTCGAGAACAACCCTACAACGCGCATCACCGCTCAGGCAGGTGCGACCGCCCCAACGGTGGAGAACGCTTTGCTGGTGGCCCTTGGGATGTTGCAGCGCGAGCTAGCAGACCTCCGAGGAGCCATGCGGGAGATGCAAGAGGCTCGAAGCCAGCAAACGCCGCCGGCAGCGGTGGTAGAGGTCACACCTGACCGGGCGGACAACCGTGATGCCCCTGCCAACGGTCGCGCTCGCTCCGACGTGTAGATCCAGAGTCTCCACTCTCCGCTGGCCTGCAACAGTCGGCGTGGCCAGAAGACTTCAAGTTCCCCACTATCGGGCCGTACAAGGGTGATACGGACTCTAGGGAGTTCGTTCACGTGTACGAGACGGCCATCGAGGCCGCCGGCGGGGATGACTCCACCAAAGCGAAGGGGCTGCCGCTCGCTCTGCAGGGAGTAGCGCTATGTAGCGTCGTTTTACATAACATTGACGGGGTTTACATAGCGGGCTACAAGTGCGGGCGTGGGACTTCGGCATCACACCTGTGGATCGGCGCCGTGCTCGAAGCCGGTGGCACCACCTTCGTCTCGCCGCGGCACTTCATCAAGCCAGGTCCTGAGGTCGCCACCACCTTGCAGGCTTCGCCTCATGGCTACCTTCGTCGCGACCTCGCCGATGTAGTCCCATATGCGCTGATGGAAGGCACGTGCGGAACGCCAGACCGCATGCACCGCTCCGGACATCACCCCGCTCCCAACAGCGGCCCAACCGCGGGTAGCCGGCCGACGAGGTAGCCGGTGGTGGAGAAGGCTGAGGACGATGTGAGTTGTCACGAGCGGCGGTGGTTCCGCAGATCGCGGCGGCGGTAGCGAGCGCCAAGCCTCCGATCCTCCAAAGGGTGCTCGATAGATCCTCGGGCCCGAAGGTGCGAGGAGACACCATGACGGCAAGATCAGAGAGTGCGCCCTCCAAGGCCTCCATCGAGCTCCACGCCACCAATGAGGCGTCACCAAACGCCCAGTCCTTATCCCCAATCACCGCCATCAACCGGGCCTTCTCCTCTTCCAGCCCAAAGATTTGCTGTAGCGGGCCCTCGTGTTCTTCAGAGGCGATGCGTTGGGTCCGCTCCACCAACGCATGCACATCAGCAATAGCCTTCACGCCCTCAAATTCGCAAGCCCTCGCCGCTTGTAAAGCGCTCGCAAGGGCAAGGGCTTGCATGACACAACATAGTTAGCGACATCCACACAAAGGCATGTATAGTCGAAGAGCGTGGGTGCAAGTACCTTAATCTCCGCGGCGCGTGGGTGCAAGTACCTTAATCTCCGCGGCTTCCAGGGCACTTTCCAAGAGCTCTGGTCTGCATGACGGCAGTGTTCGCCGGTCCAAACCAGCGTCCGCGCAGTCCGCAGCCCCTTGGAGAGCTCGCAGCGGCTCGGGTTGAGGGACGAAGTCCGCCACGATCAAACGCCGAGCCTCCGAGCCAGCAGCTTCCACAGGGGCGGACATCGATGAGGTGCCGTCGCTCGGTCGGCGGGAACGGTCATCGCCACGTGCCATTCCGCTACGAGTCTTCACAAAGACGATCGGCAAAACGACGGGAGCTTACGGCTAGTTTAGTCGCAAGACCGCTCACCAAATGGGCCGCGAAGAGAGGAATGGCGGCGTTGGACGGTAGCAACGAGCGACGTATACGGCAGCAGTGCGCACGGGAACGGTGGTGGCAAAGGCAACGCTGTCCCAGCAAGTCAGTGTGAAGGACAGTGACGCGACGGCGAGCGCAGCTTTAAAGCCCGTTCGGCTGCCCCATGCTTGGGAAACCCAACCGGCGAAAACTGACACCGCACGACCCGCCAACCGTGCGCGCACATGTGTCCCACGATGCCACAAACGACTGCACAACCACAGTCAAACTCGAACCAGCAACGCATGACGCGCCAGCAGTGTTCGGCCGTGTGTCCCACTACGCGCGAAGAGCCGGTACGACTTCGGTCTCGCATCACCTCGCCTTCGGTCTGTAAGGCCCAAGACGGATCGCATCACAGGCTGCAGGGACGGAGGGGGCAAAAGGACTCGATGGCATGGTTTCAACCTGTGAGAAGCCCTTTACCATGAGAGGCTCCTGTAGTAGGGGTAGTCCCCCACCTGAGCACATCCGGCCTGTTTAAGGGATTGTAAGGTCCAATATGATATACGTAATGATATGTGTACCCTTATGGAAGACCCATGATTGTAAGGATGAGATTGTAATTGTGCTTCATGGAGATATATATATATATATATATATATAGATATAGATAGATAGATATGCCCTAAACATGGTGAAGGGACTAGCATTGTTCATCCATCACAACCACTCCACTACTCTCCTAATTTACTGTTTAGTCAATAGCCACAACACACCCCATCAGACCCAAGCCCCAGAACACCCAAAAAGAAACAGTGGAAAGGGATGGGAAGGTTTCTATCATTTAAACATCACTACATAAAAAGCTGAAAACAAAATAATTACCTGCCTCCTTCGCAGCAGCTTTAGCAGCACGTTGAGCCTCCTGAATAGCACGCCTCTCTGCTTTAGAAGTTTTCTGCTTTTGTGGAATGGACGCTGGAGAACCTTCATTCCGTATTTCAGCCAAACCTCCCTTGTTTGCTTCTGAAACAAATAAAACAAAAATCATGTGTAAATTATAAATAAAATGATCGAAATAATTATCTCAAGAACTTTAGCAGATGTTAAGATAAAATAAACATATAAAAAATAAGCCATAGTATGCACATATGATATGCACCCTATCATTCCTTTTAGCAAGCAAGTTAAGCCTTGGTAAACAAAGTGGTCTTCTAAGTTCCTCCCACTCCAGAGCTAATTAACAATAGAAAGATGGAGAGCAGAACAAGGTCTATTATAGTTCCTCACGACTCCAGTGGCTAGGTAAAATAATAGAAAGATGAAGAGAAGGGGGTACACACGAGGACATAATATGTGATCAATCCAGTCTATGGTGCACAACATGGAAAAGATGTACATGCCTAAGATAATAGATCAGATAATGACTTTTCAATAGCCCCACTATTCTATTAATTTGACAACATATCACATATATGGATATACCACCTTCACGATAGAACTCTTCATAATGACTTAAATCCACACCATTTCATAAGCATTACAGTCTACAGCTGTTAAATTTTACTTATCATACAAGTTTTTAGAAGTATAACCCAATTTAACAAAGCCAAACTTCGGTAACAATTCGAAAGCCAATTACCTAACACATTAGCTAACCATACAAGTTGCTTCCAGTGTCAACAAATTTGCTGCTAGAGATCTTAAAGAAGATATCACTAGCAAACAGGCTCACAAGTTGGTGCTTATATCCACCCCTCCATGTTACAGGCTTTGGTCACCTTCACATGATTAACCCAGACAACTCAAAACAATGTAAATGTTCTGTAAATGGAAGAGCTAATGATAAAAGAAGACAAGTAGAGAGAAGATAAGTAGAAGCAAGCTTAGGAAGGAACAAGATTTGGGCAGGACTGCAAGAAATATTCTCTCTAATTACCCATTGGTACATTGCAACAGCTATTTAAACCACGTGATGCACAAGTAAGAAGTAACAACCTGCGTGGCTCAGGAATAAAGTCCACTCAACTTGCTAGTTCTACTAGCCAGCTATTTACTTACACTAGCAGCCTGACATCTTAACTCCACATGCCACAACCACATCAAGCTAATATCCAACCTCTTCTACACAAACTGCATATACATTGGCCTCGACACTCCACGACCTTATCTTTAGTCTTCAACAAAATAAAGGCATCACAACTCCACAACTTGCGGCTATGAAGTATGACATGATCATCAAGAGTAACAATGGATATGGTTTAATCCAATTAATCCAAATACAAGGTCACATTATATCATAATTTTGCCAAGAACTTTCCATGCAAGTGAGCATTTGCCCTATATCCCACTGTGATGAACCTTAGTTCATCGGGGGGTAAACACTACCAGGAGAGAGGTCGGACGGCGTCACTTGGTGGGATGAGAGATTTGACTATAGACTGAGATGATCGAACTTGGGGTAGAAACTAGATTAATTCATCTTCATTGCTTCATTCATAATGGATACATACTATCTCTTTATATAGATGACCCGACTTAACCCTTAAGAAATAATCGCTATCTGTAGGGAAACATATCTCTAATAGATGAAATTCATCTATAAGGAAGCAAACACATTTAATAAGAAAACTAATTATTCTTATCTCTTCTTCCCAACTATTAATGTACCCATGGGCCCAACATGAACAGTGCACGGCGCTACTGTAATGGTGGAACTGTTCGCGTGTGAACAGTTCACGGCACGGTAATCCCTGCACACGACGCCCACACCCAAATAAAGACCAGCTATTCACATCCAAATTTAAATCCAACAAAAACAGTAACTTCCATTCCAATTTGTCAAGCAGTGGAGTAGCCCCATTCAAATTAGATGCATTCAGTCCTAGTCCTCCATTCTAGGGATATTCTTTAATAATTAATATAATATAAAGTTATTTAACAAGACTATCTTTAAAAGACCATAAGTAATGAATATTAGTAGCAATCCAGCAAGCATATGTATACTTTGCACAATGGAAAACAATACATGGAGAGCATGCAGTGTCACTGAACTTTTTTAACGTGCTTGCTTAGTTTAACATACTGGTGATAAAGTCATGGAACTCATCAGAAGTGTCTCTAGTCATTTTCATGATAAACAAAGTACCCTTTTGCATAGTTACAACACCTTGGCTGAATGAAAAAAATTCAGGATAATAAGTTCTAACCATTCACTTGCTTTCTATTTCATCTAATAGAAATGTACCATCTAATGTATAGAGTTTTTTTTCCACTAATAAAACGCATGATAAAACTAAAAAAAATCAACTGTGTAGATGGCTACCTCACTGGACATTCAAAAGGTTCTACAATTTAAAGTTCCATGATAAAGTATGTCAAAATAAAAATCTATGGAAGAACTCGTTACTCGTGGTGTTCCCCTCATATGTACCAGATTGTACCATAGTCTTACCATGTTAGTCCTTATTGATGTTAACAGGGAGTAAAAAATAGAATGAAACTACATTACTTATCCCTTAATAATTTATACAAGGAACATTTGACACATTTGAATTTCAAACAATGAAATAGTAAAAGGCTTGACAAACAGCCATCTAATAGTGGTTCGACAAATTTTAATTCACATTTTTTTCTACAACCTTTATTTTCCAATGAACTCATCTAATGTCAATGTCCTAGAAATGAAGCGTAAATTGAGTTAGTACTTTTTGTTCATTTTATAAGCAGACTGCTAGTGTGAATTGCAACTACCAACATACAGCATCCATCCCTGGCTGTTAGATGCCAGGACTGTTCCTTCACTCCATAGCAATGGCAGCCACAACAATTTACAGGACTGCGGGGTAAAATTACTGCAATCGGATAGGGGAGGCATACCTAGCTCCGCGGCAGAAGGGGGTCGGGACCACGTGTCTTCCTCGCCGAGCTCGGACGCGGCGTCGAAGCGCGCTGAGGAAGGCAGGGGAGCCGAGGAGGCGAGAAGGGCGCCGGACGCCGCGGGAGAGGGGGAGCCGGGGGCGAGGAGGTCGGCGTGGCGCGGCGGCGGGATCATGACGGGAGAGAGCGAGCCCGGGGAGAGGTCCGACGCCGGCGGCGACCCGACGGGAGCGTCCGGCTGCGGCGCGGCGACGGCGGGGGGTTCAGACGGGGCCGAGGCGTCGGGGGTGACGAAGCCTACCTGGCGGATCTTGGGCTCGACGCCGCCCGACGACGACCGCGGCGGGCGGCGGAGATCCATCGCCGCCGGGGGCGTGGGTTGCTTCGCGGCGCGCGAGGGTTTGGGGTTTGGACACGAGCGAGCGAGCGAGACGGGTGTCGGGTGGGATGGGGATCTGGGGGGTGGGAACCAAATTCCCTGAGGCCCCTCGCGGCATCTCGGGGAGGCCTCATCATCGACCGATTCTTCGGGGTTGGTCAGGCCAGCGACGTGCGCGCGCGTGGGAGCCTTCGGCCGTTGGGCGTTGGTGGCCCGGCCTGTGAACTTAGGCCCATTTCGACGGGGATGGGAGACGGCCCAACTACTTCTTGGAGGCCTACTTTATATTGCCGAGTCAAAGACGGTTCTGTTGACTTGGACAGGCTTGATTCTGCCTAATACTCATGGCTTATGCCTTATATCTTATACTATAATAAGTAGCTTTTAAATGATCGGTTTTAAGACGGAATCAATATAAAGATTATAGTAAAAAATATATTGAATTCAGCTGTACCGACTAAAATTACATACGACTATTTTTCTTTACGTACTATCTCTCATAAACAGTTAAAATTTAAAATTTTAATCTATAAACCATAGTACAAAAAAAACCCACCCTATATCATGCTAGAAGACATCTGAGGGGGTTTATGCTTCTAACTATAGCGTAAATAGAAGTTGAAAAAAAAATCCCCGACACCATATACTGGGACACTCACGTGTGTGGAGCCAAACAACATTGGATGGATATGTTCTGACCTAACAGCCGATTGGGTGGACAAAAGGAGCAACTGCAGCACGGAGCAGATGGGCCAAAGACATGGGAGCTGTTGTGGAATCAAAGCCAGTTTTAGTACTATTTTATACTGTATTTATAAAAATAGCAGCATGTCAGAGGTATTGATGAAAATATCATTTTTGCCATCGACAGGCCGAGCGACGGCGCCCGCGATGCGACACATGGTGCTGTCGCCCGGCGGCAGGCGGCCTGTCGCCTGTGGTGCGAGCAAGCTTGTCGTCCGGCCGTGTAGGCTAGATAATTGCGGCTAATTAGCCGGCCTAACTATCGGCATAATTTTTTTCGGTTTAGTGTTTATTTAAAATTTTAAATATATCAAATGAGCTTAAAAATTATAAAAATTTACCTACAGTCTTGCGACACAACATTCCTCATAGTGTAATTTTTGGGTAACTTTATCCATGGCGAATGTTGCTAAAAAATTCATACAATTTCAAAAAATTTACGAGTTTTTACATATAGCAAACAAGCTTCAAAAATTACAAAATTTTATGTGATGCCTCCCGATGTAGTAATAGTTATTATGTAATTTTTAAAAAAATTTATGCGGTCCAAATTAGCCACATTTGTTTGGATTAAGTTAACCATGAATTAACAAATATTTCACGTTTTTTATAATTTGATACATTATGAGCTAACCTATTTTTTCTATTTTAATTTTTTTAAAATTTAATTATGCCAAATAAGCCACCCTCAGCTACAGTGTAATTTTACTCAGCTACAGTGTAATTTCAGCAATAAGACACTATTTTTCAGCCCAACCAAGCGGGGCCTAAACTTTTCTATCTTAAATTTGCTTACCTATATACTTCCTCTAATCATAAATAAGAGTCATTTCAAATATTACCAAGGTCTTTAAAACATAACTTTGAAAACCATTTGCTACTATGGTATATATAAAAAATGTAATATTATAATATTATGAAAGTATTTTGAGATAAATCTAATCATGAAAGTATTATAATCGCGCAACAGGGTCACGGACTGTGGGCTTGTCGCGGTGCAGCGCAGCGATTGGAGGGGAGAGGAGAGAAGAGAGGGGGAGAAGAAACGAGAGGAAATGCGAGGAGAGGAGAGGAGACTGCTAGCATTCCTCCATCTACTCGATTCATTTGCTCGTTTCATTTGCGGTGAGTTTACTTCCTAATGTGGTTTATTGTTCATTTAATGAAAAACATGATAGGTTAGCAATAATAAACATATATTAATGGTAGACACAAGCTTTGTAGTTGTAGAACGACACTTCTAGGGTTTATATATGACGCATGTATTGTTAGAACGTAGGTTATTTATTTACAATTTTAGCATAAAAACGCTAAGATACCTTCATTAGTAGATCAATCCTTTATGTATTAATCAAGCAAGTGGTGTTCGGTTGGGGCCATACATACGAAGAAGGGTACGATGCATCTAAAATCCGCCATGCCTCGAAACTAAAATACGTTGCAGCGCCTTTTGTTGTTTTTTTCTTTTTTTTGTAAAAACTAAAAATTATAATTCATAAACTAATATAAATATTTCAATTATTAATCAGTAAAAGTTAAAAGCCATAAATAAAAATCAATTCGAATGGAGCTAAGATCTGTTCACGCATGCAAAAGTCTTGGGCTATGCAATTACGTACGTAGGCAACTGTGATGGGCGGCAGCTAGCTAGTACTTGTGTCGAGCACATGCATGTGTACGCGCATGTGTAGCAACTTGCGTTTCCATTTCATTTCATTTGTACCTGACTAAGTTGTGGGGCGCTGCGGTTTGGACGCAAGCAACCAAGTGGCATGCATGCTGCCGGCCTCTGTACCGGCGAGAGCAGCCGTTCTGTCACGACACACGACGCAAACACAAAGGGGGGTACGTTCGTGGTGGAGTAACGAAGTCACAGAGCCTAACATTTCTGCTCAAATTGTCAGTACTCAGCAGAAGAGCTGTAGCTTTTCAGTATACTCTTCTTTCGAATGCAAACAATCCGTAGGAGTTTTTAATTCTGAATTTCACGTGAAACAGTTCATATACTGTATATGATCGGAATAATAATGATGTTCTAAACGGGACTTAGCTTACATGTGATGTCGATTGATCTAACTTGTGAGTTAGCCCTGCTCGGTTAAATTTGAAAAGGCATGGTTTATATTAAAATGCACCAGAAGAATGAAATTTTACTGTAGCTAAAAGTGTGTTATTTGACGTAATTAAATTTAAAAAAATAAAAATAGAAAAATATTGTAGCTCATCACGGACAACGCAAATGAATATGGAAAAAGGAACCGGCAAAAAAACTAAAAAAAGATAAAAGTTAAAAAAATAAAATTTATAAATAATAAAAAATAAATTAGAAGTCAGAACTGAAGCCGAAACGAGCGGCAGTGACAACTTCTATTTGTGATTGGAGGTCTAGTAGTAGCCCCTAGCTTCACGAATCGTAATTAATGGGAGTCCTTGCTCGTGTGTATTAGTAAGATTTGCTTTATATCGACTGGTCCTTATAATTAATGGGTCCCGGCAGGTTTTCACCATGTCGCGGCAGTGGTACAAGTGCTACATTGATCATTTATTTGACGAGTGAGGGCAGCCACTCTGCCATAGTGTAGTAGTACTCCAGTAGCCAGCTAGTACAGCAACTTGCATGAGGTGGACTTCATTTTTAACATGCTGGGCCAATCACACATGCAGACATGTGTGTCCACTCCCTTTGTCAGTGTTCCAATCCATCAAATTTCTTGTCCCAATCCAGGTTGAATTGCTCCTCAAATGTCGCTGTTGATTTCGACGTCTCAGAATCGACGTGAAAATTAGGAGTGGCACCGAATCGAATATTCACTCAATTCCATTAAATCATATACCCTCATGATTTATATAATATAAAGATATTGATAACATTTTATCCTTATAAAGTCATATTTAATCATTCTAATTCATTTACTTCATCTAAAAAAATATGAATTCACATTGAATTAAAATAACTTGTCTAACTAATTAGTTGTATTGCAATAATATATATATATATATATATATATATATATATATATATATATATATTGCTTTGCTTTGCTAATACGGATACAGATATGAATAGTCCGAATTAAATTATATTTCGGATGGTAAAAATCCATATCATATTTGTATCTATATTTTTATATGAATTTAAATACGAATAGGGGATAAATTATTAATCGGATAGAAAAATACATACCGTATTTATATCCTATCGGTAACCAGATAATACGGATAATCCGTAACTATTTTTCACCCCTAGAGGAAATGCAATGGAAAACAAATAACATCACTAGAGATAAATCATACGTTTGCATGGTAATTGAAGTACCAATCTATGCATGTACGCCTGTTAATTATGCATGTATACATAGCTAGAGTACGTAGGCCGTGTAAGCGACCATCGTTCCAGAGCTGATGCATGCATGCGAACGTCAGAAACGACGCTTGTCATAAAGCATGCATGGTAAACGTACGTAGGCCAGGTGCGCTGGGCCTGCCTGCATGCATGGGCCGTAAAGATAAAGAACAATTTAAGCACAGACCGTTAGGTAATGGCCGTTGGTAGTTGTTTCCGGTGGGGGAGGTTGCATGGGCTGTTGGGCATGCATGAGAGAGAGAGAGAGAGAGAGAGTGCAGGGAACAGTAGATTTTCTGTAGGGCCACATGCATCTAATGCAATGTAATCGCATGATTAGAGGGGCAGGCCATATATAGCTCTACTGGCATGCGTCATATCATGTTATGATCATCGGTTTTGCTATCGTACATATGACTGAAATTTTTTGATCTCTCAGTTATCTGAAATTGTACTTTCAATCAACTGAAATTGCAGCCCCCTCCAAAAAAATACATGAAACTTCAGGTGATTTAAAGTGTAACTAAAATTGTATTCTCAATCAAGTGAAGTTACAGCCTCCTCTAAAAAATCACGCATGAGAAGCCGACCCATAACAGACCAAGCGCTAGCTTGTGGGGCTACTCCAATGCATTGCAGATCGGCAACAAGGGCACATGAGTGAGGGAGCCTAGCTGCAAACCACACATTAACTTCTTGTATTACCATGCTGTCCATGCATCTACAAGAACTCACCATTAATCTGCAGCAGAGTCAGAGCCTTCTAGCAAGTAATCCTATATAGTTAGTTAGTGCGTTTGTTTGTTCGGTCATGTGTGGATTATTGCCACAACAGCGAGGTCATAGAATATTGGCTTGCAGATCGCCCAAATCTTCCTTGGGACGGCAGGAGAGGAGATGAGTGGTGATGGTATTGGAAGTGGTGATGGGTGGCTAGGTCATGTGCCGCCATGTGCCGGCGATTGATCGGTCGGTTATCGCCATGAACCCGGGCGCCGCGCGGGCCCCACGTCAATCGAGTATGGATGCATGTATGCATTGGCTTGGTGAATAATGGATGGGATAGACATGAGCTCGATCGCCGTTGGTCTCCATACCGGCCGGATGTCAATTCGTCGTCGTCGTGTTGCATTACTGCTAGGCTAGTTAGGACCACGCATGCATTGCAGTCTTCTCGTAGCAGCTAGCTCATGGTGCCGGTTGATTTGATGTCTAGTAGTACGTACTAGTGTTTAGTAGCTCTGACTTTTGAGTGCAATGCTCTCAAGGCTCAAGCATCCGATCTCTCGATTGATTATCGATCCGGCCGGCCAGAATCACACGTTGGGAGGGCAGAGACCAACTAAGTAGATATTAAACGATAAACATCACGCAGTATCACACACACCAACTGGACGGCAGAGATCGATTAATTCTTGAATTCTAGTAGTCAGTAGTTCATCATTCACTAATGTGTAGAATAGATAAGGGCCGGCTTAGGAGCCACGCTTTTGCATCTCACTCCAATTGGCTCATGACTTAAACCTTTGACTATAGTTTTTGACTTATGGTTAAAATTATATTGTAGCGAATGCTAGCTTTTTTTTAGAAAAAAATAAGGAAAAATAAAAAATGTTATATTTTCATGAACAATATAAAAAGAATAAGGGAAAATGTATAAAAGTCAAAAGATCAAAATAAACCGAAATTAGAATTCAATGTGTTTCAAATAACTTATGGCTTAAATAAGTCAAAAGCTAAAATAAACCAGAAGCTAGCTGTAGCTATTTGAAACAGGGTCTAATTACCAACACACGTTGTTAGTTAGCTAGTCACTAACTGGGCGGCGATCGGACGGCTGGCTGCCAGTTGTGTTGTTAATATTTCTGATTCTGACCAAGATGGACCTGAGTTTAACTACCCAGATCAGAGATTAATCAAATCAAGAGAAGCACATAGAATATTATTTCAAGTCAAATCAACGCACAACAACACGATATACAGGAAAGCACCTACCTTAGCTGTGACCTACAAGACTGCAATTGAAATGCAAGCCCTCCAATTTTCAACTCAGGTATATATATATATATATATATATATTCAACTCGATCTTAATATATATATACTAATCACACTACTCTCCAAGTGGGTCCCGGTCTCACAGACCCGTATATACCTGAATCTGGCCTGCATGTCCCCCAAATCCCGATTAATGTTAGTTTAAGCTAGTAACTAATCATGACGAGTTGCCCATGTCGCTAGGATTTTGTGCTCTATATTTCTCTAGCTTCCACTCTTCCATGTGACCTAGCCGTCCAAGATTTGGATCGGGCGCCAACCGCCCGGAAGGCCGCGTCGGACGGACGGGGCGGCGGTGGGCGGCGGCCGGGCGGGCGACATGGCCGGCACGATCGTCTGACCGCACGCGGTCTCATGCGTACCACTACGCGCGCGCCAGTGGTTAACCTCGCTAGTTGGTTAGTTTATCCTAATTAGCATGCCACGAGCCCCGTGCTAATAGCCGTGTTGATTAAAGAAACACCGGTCATGCCGCGCAAGGTGATTAGTTGGTAAGTGGACGTTTAATTTAGGAATTGACCAATTTGTGGTCATGCAACTCGTTTCTTTAGGGTAACTTGTTTTATTTGATTGGTCATCACATATGTATTCTCGCAGGCGCGCGTTTGATTCAGGGCATGTTCTTTTTTGCTACGATTTTATAGCTTTTGGCTGAAATTTTTGAATTTTGGCTATTTACGGTATAGATTACGGAAAGACATATACTCACTTGTAATTTGGGTTGGTACAGATGTTGGGCTTTTAATATGTAGATCGTTTAATTTGTAGACCCCGTCTTGAGAAAATACTTCGTTTGAAAGTTAGGTACTGTAATAAAAACCAAAAACTGCCAGATTATGAGGTAAAAGAACAGGCCCTCAGGCTTAAAAGAAGAAGAAGAGAACTAAACACGACTAGTATTTACAAGTGATAGCCATGGGTGAGACCCCTCCCCCCTCGACGTTGGTGAGGTGTCGGCTGCCGAAGAAGGGGAAGGGGCCAAATCCGGTGAAAGAATAAAAGGGAAAAAGCGGTTCTAGCGGCAGAGAACGAGGGATTGGAAAAAAACTATCAGGTTAAAGTTATCTAACTTACTTGTCTTAACTCTGAATTAAACACAGCCTTTAAGCCGTAGTAACAAATCCTAGAAGAAATGATTGCAAGGTTTTTTCAGACATGGAGATATGAAACCTGGTGGACTACCCTGCTCAAAAGGACTTATTTTAAGTGGCTTTTGGCTGAAAATTACTATAGCTGGCTGAAAAAACATTGTAGCTGACGGTGATTTATTTGACGTAATTAAATTTAAAAAAATTAAAAATAGAAAAAACAAGTTACCCGCCACAAACAGTACAAAACGAATACGGGAAAAAATATAACTGACAAAAAAACTAAAAAAGCCAAAAAAACTAGAAAAAGACAATATTATTGATTAATAAAAAATAAGCCGGAAGCCTAAGCCGAAACGAGCGGGGTGATGAACTGATGACAGAGGCTTGTGGTGAGCACACACCACCTAGCTAGCTTTTGTGAGATGCATCGCGCGCACGGGTGGTAGAGGTGATCATCACCCTACTGCCTTGCAAGATGCTTAAGAGATGCAAAGCGAGCTAGCTCCATTATATATTGAGGAATTGGCCGGTACATCAGCGGCATTGTTGCAAAGCTAGCTGGATGTTATCCGATCCATGTAATTGTCCAACCGATGAGCTAGCTATGTATAGCTAGTGCTCTCTGTACATAGATTGAACTTTAAGTGAACCAGTCGATTTACCAGACATATATTGTATAGTCACGAAGGAAATAGTTATGCTATCTAACTTGCGGATGGGCGAACGGGAAAATCCATTTGTCGAGTAAGTACGGAGTTTTATTTTTTTAATTATGTTTTTTGAAATAGTGACAAACGGCACAGAAACCTCTAAAACGAAAAAACGGTTTTGCTATTGCACAGTTGACTGGAATTTTTTTATCTCTTAGTCATCTAAAGTTACACTCTAAGTTATCTAAAGTTACAGTATACTAATTCACCCCCTTCTAAAGTTACACTCTCAGTTATCTATAATTACAGTATAAAAAAATAACTAAATATAAAGAAAAAATAATCATTCCCGGAAAAAAAAAGCATGACCCTAGTCTCACAAGCCCTGTGGTCATGGGATCGAGTGCAATCACACCCATGCTGCAGTGCAGTACTATTTCAGGTCAATTCGAAACATCATGCTGCAGTGCAGTCTTATTTCAGGTCAATTCGAAACATCATTAACGGAGTGAGACCTGACGTCCTAGCCGCTAAATAGGAATGGCCAACGAACCCAAGAACAGGCAGGCGGGGCCTACAAAATGATTGAAGAAATAATTGGGCAGAATAGAAGCAACTGCTCTCATAGAAATCTGGCGAGTGCCAAAGTGCAACAGAGATGTCAGACGGCTTTCTTGGAATCAACAGGTGAATAGGGTGCCACTGGTTATAAAAGAAAGTTCAGTTTTTTTATAAATAGGAGGCTTATGGCCAAACCTACTTGGAGAATGGAGAGTACGCGTCTGTTCTTTTCGGATGCGATTTTTGCATTTTAGTTAAAAGTTTTGAGTTTTGGTTGTTTACGATACAAATGATAAAGAGACAGATACTCACTTACGATTTTGGCTAGTACAAATATTGGACTTTTAACGTGTAGATCGTTTAATTTGTAGATCTCATCTTAAAAAAATACTCCGTTTAAAAGTTAGGTACTGTAACAAAAACTAAAGGTCATTGGCTTGTTCGGTAAAGAACAAGTCCTATAAGATAGGCTTAACACATGTATGGCCTTTGGGGTTGTGCTACCCAACCGCTATCAGGTGGCCCTACATTTTCGTAAGTTCTTTTTTTAGGTTATAAAGGCGGTCTAAAGTCTCGAAACAATGGCTGGGCACAAACGCTCTTGCATTTGTTACTATTTTATAATTTGCAGACAGTTTTCTATTTAACTAACAAATTCAAAATACCCCTTACAAAGAAAGTTCTAAATATGCCTCGCAAAAAAAGAAAGTTCCAAATATAACAAATGTTGATTTTGCGATAGGTAAGTTGATCTTTAGACCAAAGAAACCAGAGATAATTCGAACAAAATTTATATAAAATTCAACACAGCCATAATTATGTGTTACTGAAAGTTTCCATTGTGGTTTTAGATAGTATTGTAGATACTAGATACTACAAATTTAGAATGCTGATCTATTGTATTTTTGGTACTCTCTATTCCCAAATACAAGTCATTCTGGCTAGTTTTCAAATTTTGTTTCTCAACACATGTTGTTGTGCCAGGTAAAAGGTGTTGTAAACATAGCGGTATAAGCATATATTTATATTTAATTCCAACATATTCAATAAAGACACAAGCATGACATAAAAGACATAGAAATGATTTAATCAACATATGAACATTTTAAGTCATTGAAATAGAAACATATGCCCAACATATATACCATGCAAGAGTTCAAGATAAGTATATCCACGTGTAAACAATATATGTTATTCTAACTGAATGTTGATATCAACATAACATGTATGACCAAATTCAGCATGTTATCAAGATTTTGATTGATATATATTGCTCTTAGAAGGCTAGTTGCACAAGATTCATTCTTGGCCCTCTCCGTCATGAAAATATTAATCTTGGTTATATATGACAATTGTAGATTTGATCTTGAGCCCTAAATCAAGCTTTGCTATTAAAGAAAACTACCAGATCATGCTCCAATGATGTTGTACAGTATAAAGGATGTTATAATCAATCTAACATTCAACTAACATTAACACTATTGATTACAACAGAGTTCGGCTACTACAAGTACAACCGAAACTGACCACTGAACTGAGATAACACCAAGCAAAGTATAACAAATGCAATGATCAGAGTATACACAATAGAAAAGCTAGCCGAAAGCTCAAGATCTATCTACCCCTCACATTCATATATAGTCTCAGGAAAATGTCATTTCATCACTGAGCAAATGAATCCAGTTCTTTGCAATTTCCAATCAGAGATACCACACAAATACTATAAATATATCTTCAAATTGCCAAGAGCAAGCAGCCGACAAACTCACAGAGCCGGTGATACTCAAAATCACCGAGAAGCAGTCGAAGAAGGCAAGGCACGCAGGCTGCGCTATTCCAGAAAACCAAGCTCCTCGCTAAGCCGAGCAAAGAGACGATGGCAATCGGAGATACAATGCCGGCCTTCACACCTCGGCAAGCCAAAGTATGAAGTCGAGGGTCAGGGAAGATACCGCACAAGACTTGACAAGCACTCCGGCGAAGAGCACCAATGAACAAGCAACTAAACTCCTCTTCCTCAACATGATCTAGAGCTGACCGGATTTGGACTTCAAGGGCAAAATCCCCAAATCTTACAGATAGAACATAAGGGAACCGCACGAGATATGCCAACGAAATCAAATCCGGCCCACACTGCCACCAGTGCCGATGAAGAACACCACGGCGCCGCAGCACCAAGACCCAAACCAGAACACAATCGAGAGGAGGAGGAGGAGATCGCGAAAGGGGGAACTCACTATTTTTTCGGGTATTATCAAGAGAAGAGGAAGGCCAGCTTAAATAGAGTGGCGAGGACGCGACTGGCCGGGCTGCAGCCAGCCGCCGGCGCCGAGGTGCCCGGGCCGATGACGCCTCCACCATCACCGTCGTCGCATGACTCAGTCGCCCCCAAGAACCGGTCATGCAAAAGCCGAGCGCTGCATGAGATTAGTGCTGGAGACTCAATCTCTAGCACCTTATCTCCCCACGTGACCCACCGACAGGTGGGCCCACCTCCTCCTTCATTTTTTATCAAGTTGGGAAATTCCCAAATTACCCTCAGGAGTCCAACAAAAGGTGTTACCAATCTTTCCTTTTGCATACCCCTCTTATTCCTATTTTCATGTTCCTCAATGGATGTCATCCTATGAGTTTGCACAACAACCAAGTGATACATAAAAATGACCATACTACCATTCTTCAATACTCCCTCCGTCCAGATTTATAAGGCGTATTTTTAAATGACTTTGTTCATAAATATAAGGCGTATTTTATGTTCCAATATAAAATTAGTATGATATTCTTCTTATACCTCTAATAAACATGCAACTTTATTTGCTATTTCTATATGCGTATATGGAATATAGTGCTTAGAGATAATTATTAGAGGTAATTTAGCTATTTTTATTATCTCTTTGATCTATATGTCAAAAGAAAATATGCCTTATGAACTTAGACGAAAGGAGTACAACATTTATTACTCTTGGATGATGTGCATTACTCTAATCCTTACTAGTAAATGACCTTGGAAATAGCCATGAACAATGAATGGGAGGGGTGTGCAAAGGAAACAAGGTACAAAGTTATCTCGAGATAGTAGAATAACATATATTTAGAACAAAATTTGAAACCTAGGATGACATATATTTGCGAACAGAGAGAGTACTATTGACTAGAGTGCACAAAACATCCAAGAGCAATAAGTGACCAAACAAATTAAGGAGCATAAGATGGTCCTTGGATGTTGCGCAAAATCCTACAACGACATATATATACGTAAGCAGGCGGTATATATATATATATATATATATATATATATATATATATATATATATATATATATATATATATATATATATATATATATATATATATATATATATATATATATATATATATATATATATATATATATATATATATAGTCAGCAACAAAGCTATTGTAGGGAATAAATTAATATTCTAGGTAGTGGATGCCTAGACGGTCAAGTTTGATGCGGACATCTGTAGTTCTAGAACTTCTTCTGGACTGTTCTTGGTGTTTCTAGCCAAACAGCATGAACATGTAAAATGAGCTGAAACGAATAAGGATACACCAGTAGGGTTGACTATTCGGGTTCAGATCAAGAAATTATAACTAAAGGTTTACACATAAGAAAGAAGAGGAACACACTGGTTAGAGGGGCACCACGTGGAAGTAATGCATTCATATGACCATCATAGGCCGAAGTAAAGAAAGAAAGAAGATACTACATGCGCATATCCAAGAGGAAGGAACCAAGAGGGGGAAACGGAGACTGAAAACTCATAATACCATGTGCCGAATTATCTTTCTTATCTCACAAGGAAAACAAGTTGAAAACAAGTTGAAAACGCATTTTGCCTTCTAAACATACTGTAGCATCGACGCGTGTACTGTAACAACCATAACAATGTAGCACTGACGTACTGTAGCAACCAACTTTGTTAGGCGTATATAAGGAGTGGTGATGTAGAATTGAAATTTTCAAAAATTAAATGTTCTTATTCTAGAGTTTGTGTGAGATAGATCTAACCATAGAATTAGGAATTATCTATGAGATCTTATCTCTGTCATTCTTATGATTGGCTCGATAACTAAAGAATATGTTTACTTCACGGGAGTGACTAGATAAAGGAATTGAAACGTGTGATTGAATAAATCAAATAGCATAAATAGCATGATTAAGGGTATCATTCATCGGATTCCACGAATCCAATTACCTCCGATCCTTACGACGTTAGATCAGGCAACGACACCCGTATCAAAGTTTCGTGCCGACATTGGTGCGTGCATTGAAACAAAATCAAATTTTGTCAAATTTTGCAAAAGGATTGAATTTTCGTTTTGCTTTGATCTCTTGCTTCCTCAACCTATTCCCCACCAATCACAAAGCAAAACCGCCCCAGATCTTTGCCAACTCGACCGGATTGGGAGGGAGAAGGAGGTGGCACAGCTTCTACCGAAAAATCACCGCCGCCATGCGTTTTCGCCGCCGCCTCACACCTCTCGCGGATCGCTCTCCCCGCGCCTGCTTTCGCCCACACCGGGGACGGCCACCCGAGCCTTTGTCCGCTGCGCAGACCCGCCCCAGGCCGCCGTGTCCCCTCTTTTCCGTTGTCGGTCCAATCCGCGGACGCCACTGCCTCCCCGAGCCGTCCGAGCATTGCCACCTCTCCCGAGCGGACAGCGCTTTTGCAGCCTTGCTCTCCACCGCCTTGGCAACCCTAGCCAACCGCAAGACGTGGCACCCTGTCGGCCATGCATTTGTCGCCGCCCCTATCCGTTTTCCGGCCAACCCGAGCCGCACCGCCATACTTCGTCTATATGAGCAATTGGCCTCTTCTCGGCGCACTAGCCAACTCCACGAAGCCATCGACACCCTCAATCGAACCCTAGCCGCCCCCATTGCCGGTAATTGCCAAATCCCCAAATTCGGAGCCCTAGAGCAATGTTGGTTTTCCACTCCTTAATTCTCCGATTGCTTTCGTTGGTAGCACCCTAGTACTCCCCAAAACCAATCCCCATCATCGCCTCGGCCTCCCAACCCCTCCTCTTCTCCGGCGCCGAAAGCACCTTCACGGCCAAAACCGGCCACCGTGGCGGCCATAACTAAGCCACCTTAGCCTCGCCAACTCCTCCCAAGCTTACCCAAGCCCGGTGATGCTCTAGCACCGCCAAATCGCCTGATTAAACCCTATTTCTCCCAAGATTTCAAAGTCGGCCGTGGGAAGATGACCTCGCCACGGTGCTGCCGCGCCCATCGAAACCCTAACCACCAAAAATAGAACCCCTACTCCTCATGAATCCATTCATGCCCTCAAAAGCGCCGCAAGAATCCCTAGTCTGCGTCGTGAATCAGACGCGGGGAGAGGAGGAAGAAGGCCTCAGAGTCGACCCGCCAGACCGCTTCGACCTCGCCCGACCGAGCCCCTCGCGCCCGACCGCACTGCGCCGCGCCCGCCCGCTCCGATCCGCCACCCGGCCCGCCGCGGCGCTCGACCGAGCCACCCGCTCGTGCGTGCACCGACCCCGCCCGACCCGAGCCAGCGACGCGGTGGAGCCGCGCCCGCCCGCACCGCGCTTAACCCCGCGCCGACCGAGCCCCGACCGCACCGGCCGCGCCCGATCTCGCCCGACCGAGCCGAGCGACTCGGTTGAGTCGCGCCGCCACCGACCGCACCAGCTGCGCCCGACCGCGCCGGGTGGACGTGGTTCCACCGAGCCGCTTCGCCCGCACCCGATGCGTCCGACTCGAGCCCGAGGAACAGTGCTTAGCCCGATGAATAGTAAAATCCAGAAAAATTCAGAAAAATCCAGAAAAATCCAAAAAAATATATTTTGACCGTTTTGAGCCCACCAACCCATTTATCAAGCCCATTTCCCCATTTAGCCCTCCTAAAAGCCCAAAATTTCATTTATTTAATTTTCTTCAGATTTTCTTTCTTTAATTTTATTTCTTTATTCCTAGCCTATTTCTTCGGGCATGGAATTTATATATTTTTATTTGTTTGTGATAGCTTCGGACGCCGGAGGTTCTCAAGAATTGGAAGAAGAAGATCAAGCTCAAGCTAAATTTTTCAAGAATACGAATTAATCGAGATCATAGACCCGCAAGGCAAGTTACGCTTCTTTGATCATGTTGAACCCGTAATTGCCTTATTTATTTATTAAATTGTAATTTCATTATGTTATTTTGTTCAAGTCAATATTTTGGGGTAAAATTTATATTAGAATGTCATGATATTAGTTATGCCCTACCACCTGAAAAAGCCCGATTAATTTGATGGACATATTTGCCTTGGAAGACATAGAAAAATAATTATATTAGTTAAATAAACATGGTAGTTTAGGGACACACCAAAATATTTTCACTGTTAAGGATTTTATTATTTATTTAGAATTTTGGAAAGTTGGAATTAGGGTGAGCGAGGATCACAGAGGTGAGTCCGAAGACCTTACCCTAGGGTGGAGGCTTGGTAGAGGAATGGTGGCGGTCGCTGCACCGAATGTGGGTTTGTGCATGTTTATGGCCTCGATGAAAATATAAGGACTAGACCCTTATGCTGAGAAAAAGAACATAGTACTCGCCCGACCACAAGTGTTGACTTGGTCAAACCTGGTTTAGTAGCTGCTCAAGTTCGATTGAACATCCGCAATCGGGTGGGGAGTCTGAGGGTGAGTCGATGGGAGGTGGTTAACCATACAATCAGGACCGCCGTGAGCCGGAGGAGATCCGGGGTCATCCGAGCTCATGGGGATCAAGGACCTCTCGGGCGAGACTATGTAAAGAATTGAGCGGTGAACAACTTTGTTTTCTTAACTCGTCATGGAGTTGAGAGATCTTGTGGGTAAAGCAGGGCAACTCTGCAGAGTCATAAAATGATGGTATTCGAATACGCCGTGCTTCCGGTAAATGAAGCTATGTTTGATGGGTGATTCCAGTAGCAAAGCATAAGTAGATTTGAGAATGATTTGGTAAATGTGGAAGGTTAATAATCACGCTTGAAAACCCCTGTTTACTTTAATGAAGTTACTTTCATGTTTTTAATTGATTCTCAACTAAATCTGCATCCACACAAAGTAATAAACCTGTTTCCCTCTATCTTGATATGCCATGCATATAGTTAATGATAAGCTCCGCGTGACTTGCTGAGTACGGTAGTTGTACTCATACTTGCTAAAATCATAAACAGAAACTGCCAGTTTGGAAGAGCCATGTGAAGATGATGAGATGGAATTCTACGAAGTGGAAGAAGCTTGGGATTAGGGTTATCCTGCACTCGAGTATGCCTGTGGTATCTTTTTGGCTGTAATGTAAATTAGGCCTTTGGCCCTACTGTGAATCTTGGCTTTAAGCCTTTATATTGTAATAAAGTCGACTCTTGTTCTTGAGCATGTGTTGGCAATGTTATACACTCGATGGATGTCCTCGCAGCTGAACTTTCCTGGGCAGTTGCGAGGGTTTCATAACGCTCCCAGAAATGGAGGTGTTACAATCAATCGGTGCATGGCGTGGCACTTCCTTTCGCTTTCTCCCATTGGGAGATTTAGTTTATTAATCGGGTCAGTTAATCGTTGGAATTGGCGGAGACATGGAAAATGACTCGCCTGGTATCGTGCCACACATGAGAGAGAGAAAGAAAATTGCCGACCAGAATGGCTTTCTTTCAAAAAAAAAGTGTCGTTAATCAGTTCTGTTAGTTAGGACAGAAAGGTGGCTTCAAGAGAGCAGATAACATGATTAATTAACTATAGGAAGGATGGAAAGTAGGCGTCAAGAGAAGCATTCCTCTGCCTTCCTTTAGTAAAGCATAGCTTCGGGACCATCCGATCCAAAATCGACGCTCGCGATCCAATCCGAAGAGAACTCACCAGAAATACAGGTCTTCTCGTCCACTCACCAGAAATACAATGGTCCAACTTGATCTGGGCCATTCGTGCCTTGATCCAATGGCCCTAAAGTGCCTGAAGGCACAATACTATGCGCGCGGGCGAGAAAAGGGTCCAAGATCAGTTGCGATCGTGGAGAAGAGTGGCTCATGGTTTATCAGACAGCTTCGGAAGTCTATGTTCTCTCATTTTGGCTTGAGCTTTTAGATTATGCTTTATTTTTTTATTTCTAAATTTTATCCATTTTTTAATTTTTTTTTCTGTTTTTGAGCTTTTTTGCCAGTTTTTTTTTTCCTGTATTCGTTTGCATTGTTTATGATGGGCTAACATGTTTTTTTTAAATTTAGCTACATCAAATAAAATACTATCAATTATAGTGTAATTTTAATTATAAATCAAGTTATTTTAGCCCAACCAACCCAGCCTAGCTAGAGTGGCTACATAGCTGAAGCGGATCGACATGATCAAAAAAACATATCCCACTCAAGCCCAAATTAATTACATGAAATTTGATAGTAGTTATCAATTGAAGTACCATTCAGAAAAAATGTAAAGTATAATTTATTCTAGAAAAAGGGTATAAAATATAGGTACCTTCTTTTCTACTTAGGGCTTATGACTTATAACTTATTCTACGGTAGTTATTTTTCAAATGATGTGTTTTTTCAAGTCAGAGTCAACAGGAAGATTG
Organism: Bonia amplexicaulis; assembly: GCA_036346245.1. NCBI lineage: Eukaryota > Viridiplantae > Streptophyta > Magnoliopsida > Poales > Poaceae > Bonia > Bonia amplexicaulis. The sequence continues at coordinate 6,918,452 of CM070743.1, read as the reverse complement.
TAGTAAAAAGTGTACTGAGTTCAGTTGTTCCGTCCAAAATCACATGCAACTATTTTTCTCTACGTACTGCCTCTCGCGAATAGCCAAAATTCAAAATTTTAAACCATAACCCATTATCTAAAAAAATCCATCCATAATACTACAATAGCAGGGAGGTAAAAGAAAGAAAACTAACCCTCGTTGAAACGGTCTGAACTCTGGATTGGAAAAAGCGCGCCGGAAGAAAGCGTGGGCGGCGGTGTCACCGTTGCACTCTCCGCGGGCGCCAACGAAGCATGGGCACCTGTAAGGGCCTTCCGTGGTGTGCATGCCATGTTACTTGAAGAGAAGGCCTCCACTTCATGCCACTCATGCGCCCAGCAGCGGTTTTAATTTTCATTCCGTCAAAAAGGCAGAGTTGAATTTGACGTTAGGCGTTGCTGTGTTTGTCATATATTAGCCGTTGAGTGGACCGAGCAACAGCTGATGCCTACGCGCGCGCATGGAACGAGTAGATATTTGAGATGGAAACTTCAGAATCCTATTGCCGCTAGGAAATCAGAAAAAATGTGCTCTCGACATGTGTCTGATGGACTCTGCGTGCTACGTACGTAGACCACACCACAGTGATGTGCTATGAGTCCAAGACCGTGTTGGGCTCCGAAAAGGGTGGTCCTGCAAGGTCCGGACAAAATAGGAGGAGATGGATTATTTATTTATTTTTTGTTCTCCTTTACAGTCACGACGCGGAATGTAACTTGATTCCGGTAGCGAGTCACCGAAAACGACCGCGACGCGGAAGGAGGCAGCAGTTTAACACGAAAAGCCCGGCATGCAGGCGCTCGAGCGCGAAGCAACACGTGGACCCATGCGACGCCATCGGCCGATGGCGACCGGCGCCACCTCATCAGCCCCCATCCAATCACAGAGCCACACGCGTCCCGGCAACTTTTTCTGAAAATTATAAACCGTCTTGCTACTGCACAGTCGAGTGAGCCCTCCTCGAAATCGCGGCAGATTACTCCGTCCCAAAGCCCCTGGCCTGGGATGTGCGCAACGTTTTGCCGTTTTTGGTCGCTGGTGACGGACGGCCATCTGGGAGTAGTAATTTCTGTGGGAGCTTTCATGGGCGAGGGGAGTTTTTGGTTCGAAGGAAACGGAGCGACCGAGCTGCCAATCGCTCTGCTGCACGTATGCTGTCATGTCATTCCATCGCTCAAACGATATCCGAGTCACCGTCATGCATGCCAAAGCATATCGTCCTTTCCTTCACTTCCTATGTCGGCCTTCCTCATCTCAAAATCTTCACTTTTGGATAAAATGAGTAGCAATGATCCAAAAAAATAACTTTAAAAAGGAAATGTAAGTGGTGAAAAAAATGCAGAGACTTTCTCGATTTCACAAAATACAGATACTTTTTTGCAAAAAACGTGACGTGGCCACTCTCAACAGCCGGGAATACCCCGGATATAATAAGAAGATTATACATCTTTAATCCTTGGCGGCAAGATCGTTCGACTTCACTTCACCGTCGGCCAGACAGGGATCCACATTGCTGTTCTTCCAAATGGGGATGCGTACTGGACAGTCCACACAGAACTCACACGAGTGACACGCGCTGCCCCGTCACCTCGTGCGCACTGTTGTGCGGATGTCCCCACCTGCAAGCCTAACAAGCCATCACCGTAGACAGTATGTGCATCCATCGTGTGCTATGTGGTTTTGCATTTTTGCTTTATATTCCTCGTTGCAGTTTGTGTTCACCGGTCACTTTTCGGTTGGTTCACGTTCTAGAAACATAGCCACCGGCCGGCAGGGCAAGCTCACCGACCAAATCACCATTTGCTCGCCGGTCAATGGTGAAACTAGGCCTCCTGTAAAATGTGCAGCACTGGCAGTACGACCACGACGAGGCCGGCAGCGAGCCGCCCCGCCCGATGGGGCGCGCGCGCATGTGGGGTGTCAAGATGGGATGGGGGGCATGGCCGCGCGCGTGGGATGTCAGCGCCGCCCAGGGCACGGATGATGTACGCGGCGCGCAACGACACAAAACGCGCGCGCAGCGCCGAGGCGGGGGAGGAAGACACCCGCCGCCCTCGGCCGTGCCGGGGACCATGCGCGCGCCCCCGGCACCTGAGCCCAAACCATTTCGCGCTGCCCGGTCCGCGACCGGCCGACCCTGCCACGATTGTCCCCTCCCCCTCACCTTGGTGGCTGGTAGTGTGCGTGGCTGCATGCTGTGGCAGGTTAATTACTGCTTCATTCGAGGCAGTTACTCATGCTTTCTTCTCGCCGACCAAGCAAAATTGACGAGCGTTGTGCCGCCAACCGGGCAGCGGGTAAGGGCCTCGGCGGTTGGTTTTGTTGGAAATGATATTGTTTTCTTTGTTGCTAGGGAGAGTCTGTTTTGTAAGTTAATATATTAAGTATAAGTAGCAGGGCAATGTAAACGAGAAAGAAGTCAACAAAAGCGATCGGTTGTGATCAAAAAGTTGAGGGAAAGAAAAAAGAAGAAAAGCGGAAGTGCTTTGGCTCCCGAGAGAAACAGATTGTATTCGTGTGCTTTATCGAGTGTTCAAAATCATCGAGAACCAAGGGTGCTCGAAGGTAGCGAGTACACGAGTACTCGAAGAGGCGGCAAAGTGGTCGTGGTCGAACATGCTGGTGTTTGCAGTCGAAATATCGAGTACTCGTAACTCGGTTATGAGTACGTGCAAAACGCAGTGGGAGCGTGGTCGCAAATCTTATCAAGGAAAAGCTACGAGTACGTACGCATAACAGAAGGCGTGGTCGTTACGAGGACGTGCTGGTCATAACAAGACTATGAGTACGAGACGATCAGGAAGACGCAGTTGTAAGCCGGAGTGGTCGTTACTCGATTACGAGTACATGCACAGCAGCAAGGAGTAGTCGTAACCAGCAGAGCAGTCGTAAGCCACATGGTCATAAATGAGCTACAACTACTAAGATCGAAGCTTCAACGTGGTTGTAAACATCAACTGGCCCAACAATTGGTATCAGAGCCTACGGGGGCGAAGCGATGGCTGGCAACGTTGGTGATCCGTCGAAGTCAAGAGAGCTCATCAAGACCATGGGCAACGAACTCAATCCAACGAAGACAGGCATGCTCTCAAGCCGACGACAAGAATCGCCACGATACTGATTCAATACCCAATGTTGACAGAAACAAATTACGACATATGGACCGTCAAGATGAAGTTAATCTTGCGTTCGCTAGGGGTTTGGTCAGCGGTCGAAGATGGAGACAACGACGACGATAAGGATCAAGGCGTGATGGTGGCCATCTCGCAAGCGGTGCCAGACGACGTGATGATATCGATCGCTGAGAAGGAGACGATGAAAGAAGCCTAGATCGCACTCAGGGAGATGCAGATAGGTGAAGATCGTGTCAAAAAGGCACACGCTAATTAACCAGTTTAATTACGTGCCTAAATCTGTAATTTATAAAGTTTTTAATTTGTAAATATAGCAAATAAGTTGAAAAAATTATGACATTTTTTGTGGAGCTTTCTGAGGCATCGTGGTATATTGTGTAATTTTCACAGTTTTTTGAAGTCATTTGCTAACTCTAAAAATTCTTGGAATGACGCATAATTAACTAGGGGATTAAACAGTTATGTGCCGCTCTAAAAATTTTGAGAGTTAGAAAATAGTCATAAACAATTATGAAATTGTTTGTAGAGCTTCCTAATATAGTGTGCTACATTGTATAATTTTTACGTAATTTTTTGCACCACTTTACTAACTCTAAAAATTATTTGAGCGGCGCGTAATTAAACGTGTGATTAAGTATTAATAGCCGGGGGCTAATGGCCGACCGTCTGGCCACTGTGCGGCACCGTGCCTTCCGCACAAAGGGCTGCGGCAGCCATTAGCCTCTGGCCATTTGTTCTTATTCACCCGTTTAATTATGCGCTACTTAAATATTTTTTAGAAGTAGCAAAGTGGTGTAAAAAATTACGTGAAAAATATAAAATGTAGCACACTATATAAGGAAGCTTTATAAAAACTTTTGTAATTTTTTACAACCATTTGCCATCTCTAAAATTTTTTGAAACAACGCATAACTGCTTAATCGTGTAGTTAATTAATAATTATTTCAAGAATTTTTAGAAGTAGAAAATGCCTCCAAAAATTGCAAAAAATTACAAAATATATCATGATTTCTCGGAAAGCTCCAAAAGAAATTTCATAATTTTTTGAACTTATTTGATATATTTACAAATTCAAAAAATTAAAACATAAAATTGTGAATTTAGGCAGGTAATTAAGCCGGCTAAATTACTTGCCGTTTTGTTGGCAGACGACAGGCGCCACGTGTTGACTATTGGGCTCTGCCGTCCGGTGACCGAACGGCAGAAGCGCTATTTTTGTGCTCACATACGGCTATTTTTGTAAATACGTGTTGAAAAGGCTCTATATATGGCAAATTTGCAGTACATCAAAATTTCTAAAAAATACACAATTAGGTCAACTATGTTGGGAGGATCCACATAAAATTTTATAAATTTTAGAACTCGTTTGCTATATGTAATAATTTCTGCAAATATCGAAATCTTATGAATTTTTGAGCAATATTCAGAGGGGATAAAATTGTACAATGAAGTATGTTATGTCTGGAGTCTATGCATAAAATTTGATAATTTTTCGACCTCATTTGCTATATTTAAAAATTTAAATAAATTTAATATAAAATTATGAATTTAAACCGGCTTAGTCACTGCCGTCCCATAGGCACAAGTGCACAACCACCGAGTCGTGACTGAACACACAGGATCGGGAGTCCGTTGACCGTTCCTGAAAAAAAACAGAGGAGAAACAAGGGGGGAAAACGGATGACGCAGCGCCGCTCGCTGCTGGGGCACGTCACCGTCGGCCCGTCCGAGCGCACCACGTGGGCACCGCAACGTGTCGACTGCTTGGAATTTGCCCATTCAAACCGTCCACACCCCACCCACGCCCACGCTCCCCACCACCACCACCACCACGCCATCTCACTCCCCTTCCTCCCGTTCCCAGTTCCCACCCACCCTTCGCTCGCTTCCCCTTCCTCCCTGCTCTGCAAACCCGCGCAACTCTATATATATAATGATACGCTCCCCTCGCTGCCTCACCATTCCAACCCAACAGGGCTCCGCTCAGCTCACTCCCGTACGCGCTCGCAAAACCCACCCCAATCCTTCAAAACCAACGCGATTCTAGCCAAAATCCGCGCGATTCTGCCGTGCCGATGCCAACTCTCACGACGCCCAGCTCTGTTTCCATACAGCGGCACAGGCCGGGCGGCCTCGCGTGCCCGCCGGGGCGGACCAAGGCCCCCAGTTCGGTGGGGTTCTCCGCTCGCGCCATCAGCTCCGTGCCGAGCGCGCCCTCCGGCGCCGCCCGCGAGCCGGCGTACCTGCCGGCCACGTTCGTGCGCGGCGCCGACGCGCCGTCGCCGTCCTCGGCGAAGCCTGCCATTGGCGTCCCGAAGGCGCCGGTGGCGGACTCTCCGCGAAGGGAGGGGAAGAAGCTTAACTTCTTCCAGCGCGCGGCGGCGATGGCGCTCGACGCCTTCGAGGAGGGGTTCGTGGCCAACGTCCTCGAGCGGCCGCATGGGCTGCCCAAGACGGCCGACCCCGCGGTGCAGATCGCTGGCAACTTCGCGCCGGTGGGGGAGACCCCACCCGCGCGGGCGCTGCCGGTGTCCGGGCGCATCCCGCCGTTCATCAGCGGCGTGTACGCGCGCAACGGCGCCAACCCGCACTTCGACCCCGTCGCGGGGCACCACCTGTTCGACGGCGACGGCATGGTGCACGCCGTGCGGATACGCAACGGCGCCGCCGAGTCGTACGCCTGCCGGTTCACGGAGACGGCGCGCCTGCGACAGGAGCGCGCGCTGGGGCGGCCCATGTTCCCCAAGGCTATCGGTGAGCTACATGGCCACTCCGGGATCGCGCGGCTTGCTCTGTTCTACGCGCGCGCGGCCTGCGGCCTCGTCGACCCGTCGCACGGCACCGGCGTGGCCAACGCCGGGCTGGTCTACGTCAACGGCCGGCTCCTCGCCATGTCCGAGGACGACCTCCCGTACCACGTGCACGTTACCGCCGACGGCGACCTCGAGACTGTCGGCCGCTACGACTTCGATGGGCAGCTCGGGTGCGCCATGATCGCGCACCCCAAGCTCGACCCTGTCACCGGTGAGCTCCACGCGCTCAGCTACGACGTGATCAAGAAGCCGTACTTGAAGTACTTCTACTTCGCTCCCGACGGGACCAAGTCCGCCGACGTCGAGATCCCGCTCGAGCAGCCGACCATGATCCACGACTTCGCCATCACCGAGAACTACGTCGTCGTGCCCGACCACCAGGTGGTGTTTAAGCTCCAAGAGATGCTGCGCGGCGGCTCGCCCGTCGTGCTCGACAAGGAGAAGACGTCGCGCTTCGGCGTGCTGCCGAAGCACGCCGCGGACTCGTCGGAGATGGTGTGGGTGGACGTGCCGGACTGCTTCTGCTTCCACCTCTGGAACGCGTGGGAGGACGAGGAGACCGGCGAGGTGGTGGTCATCGGCTCCTGCATGACCCCCGCCGACTCCATCTTCAACGAGTCCGACGAGCGCCTCGAGAGCGTGCTCACGGAGATCCGCCTCAACACCCGCACCGGCGAGTCGAACCGGCGCGCCATCCTGCCGCCGTCGCGGCAGGTGAACCTCGAGGTCGGCATGGTGAACCGCAACCTCCTGGGCCGCAAGACGCGGTACGCCTACCTCGCCGTCGCCGAGCCGTGGCCCAAGGTGTCCGGCTTCGCCAAGGTCGACCTGGTCACGGGCGAGCTTACCAAGTTCGACTACGGCGAGGGCCTGTTCGGCGGCGAGCCCTGCTTCGTGCCCATGGACTCCGCGGCCGCGACGCCCCGCGGCGAGGACGACGGGTACGTGCTATCCTTCGTCCACGATGAGCGCGCCGGCACGTCGGAGCTCCTGGTCGTCAATGCCGCCGACATGCGCCTGGAGGCCACCATCCAGCTGCCGTCCCGCGTGCCGTACGGCTTCCACGGCACCTTCATCACGAGCAAGGAGCTCGAGGCCCAGGCCTGAGCCGAGCCGAGCTCCCCTTGCCCGCCTCCGCATTTCTTGGAGGTGGGCAAGAAGCAGAGGAGGAGACGCGACACGGAGGGAAGAAGTCACCAGAGGGAGCCTTAGGCACAGGAGGTCCCCGGAGTCTTCCCTTCCTCCAGCTACACTTACAGTTAGTAGCAGTTGGTTTCTGTTCATTTTAGCTCACTTGCTTCGGTTCACACCAGTGTAAGGAGCATAATTTATGTGTCAATACTGGCAGAAGAACAGAGATAGACAGTGCCCAGCTCGTAGCTTTTCTGCTGGTGCTTGCTCATAGAGAGCAATCGGAGCTCAGCTGGTGCCTACTGAGTAGTAGTAGAGTATATTTTTTTTTCGTCCCTTTCTCCTTGGGATCAGACAGGGATATGCTCCAGTTGTTGTCACTCACTGTTCGGTGTTTGGGATCCTGTTTGCCACCCAGTTGCTTGCTGCTATGGCATACTGAGGTGTTGTTGGCTCATGTGTACATTTGTTCATAGTATAATAAGATGATTCTGCCTCCATTTCCTTCTCACTTGTTCACTTCCTCTGTGTCTCTGTATGTCTCGTTGCGGGTTTCTCTTGGGCTGCAGTGACAGCAGTATTGGTGAAAAAGTAGTCTGAAGCTTTCCTTCTTCCACCACTCTGCTTGTCTGCTTGTGTGGGGCTCTTCCAGCCACCGCGCTCTGATGGTATAAGTTTGAGATAGATTGATCATTGCTGTGAGTTAGTTTCCAATTGCAGTCAATTTGAGATGGAATTTCTACCTTTCGGGTTGAATTAGGGGGACTTGTCGGCTGTGGTTTGTCCTTTTGATTTGTGGACTATTTGTTGCAGGTCAGACTAGAGGTGTGATTTGTGAACCAACCTGAACGGAAAATGATTGGTGAGCTGAACTGTTTTCGTTGTGGAGGTTTCCCTTGTATAATGTGGTACCTCCGCGAGAGATATCTTCCAAATCGCATTTCCCAGAGGAAGCAGCGCCGCTTTTCTATTCCGCTGAATTCTGAGACGCAAGTCCGAATTGAAGGCGTCCACGCATGAGCGTTCAGTTTCCACCAGACAAGCTCTAGCTAAACGCCGGGCCGGGCAGGTGACGCCGTACTATGGCTATATCCATCCAGGAATTTTGACCGAATTCCCAGCCTCACGAAAGATCGCAGCAGGACAGGCAAGACATGGGCAGTGCCCAGGAAGAGGTAGCCAGTCACGCAGGAAACATAAACAGACCATTTTTCACTGCGCTTCGATTCGTTCCAGATATATTTATTTTGTCACTGGGGGCATGGGACATGCTTGTCGTAGAGTCGAGAAAGGCATGAATACAGACAAGTCCTTGGCCTGGGGCGTGTTTTTCCAACAAGAAAATTCAATGGCGGAGAATCCACGGGCACGAATGGATCGGCGGCGTGAGCAATGTGACGTTTCGGCCAGCTTCTTATGGGTCAGTTCTTTTCAGCTTTTAAAAGTTGTTTTTTTAATTTTTCTATAATAACTAACTTTTAAATAAAGTATTTTTTTAAGATAAGGTCTACTAGTTAATTATAGTACATACTTTACTGACTTCATTTATATTGGCAAAACCGTATGATAGTTTCTGTTACTCTATAATCTCTCGTACAAATAGCCTAAAAATTATAAACTGTAGCTAAAATCTATAAACCACAGTAAAAAATCGTGGCTTTCGGCTCGTATGGCTAATTCGCATCATGCTTCATGCTGTTTTTTGTCAGAAAAATCGTGGTTCGCGCCGCTAGAGTCCAACGGAGGTCCCCCGAAGAAAGAGAACAAGAGAGAGTACTTCCGGCCAGGGAAGAGGGCTGATGTCTTCTGGAGCTTCATATAGATATCGTGCTACCGTAGTTGTTAGTTTGAAATGTACGTAGAAGCTAGTGACAGTGATCTCAAGAAAAGTAAAGAATCTCACCCCCGTTTGGGTCCTATGAATTGAATTTGATTCATTCGATTGGATTGCAACTTCTATTCTAGTAGAATATAGATTTGATTCGAGCCGATTCAAGTTCCAGTTTTTTGTTTGGCTGTTCGTTGGATTTGGAATTAGAAAATCAACATCAAAGTCCAGAAATAGCACTACCAGGATTCGGTTGCGTTGATCTCCCCTGATCCAGCAGCCAATGAGCCACTAAAACCAGGATCAATTTCCCCCAATCAGGAACGAATCCAATTTAGTGACCAAGATTATACTTTTATGCTTATTGCTGAATGGTAGACAAAAGTTTGAGATCTAATACATTGCAAAAGTTTGAATTTTAGGAGACAGTTGTGGAGGGCTCTCAGTCTAAAACTTGTTTTACTAAGATGAGACTAAATTGTATTTTCAAAAGTGTTAAATGTGTTAATTATACTCAAATCTAAGTGTTCGAACAAAACGATTCAATATTGAATTGTAGCACTCTAAAATGATTCAATTATAACTTCTTGGCTCCATTTAGTTCATTGATATGGTTTGGCTCATAATTGGATACCATTAGCTAAACTAGAATTTTGATCATCTTGACATGTACTCAAGTTGACTTAATTCATAATCTTATGTTAGTTTGGTCATACTTTGCTATATATGAATTATCATGATCTAGATAGCTTCTACTCAATTTATGGCTCGCAGTAATTTTTGTTTGAATCAATATGGATAACCTTTGTAGCTCATTGTTAAGATAAAATGAATAAATTGCAGTGATTCCATTTGTATCATGCAGTGGCGGAACTAGGAATTATATAGACCCGGGGCGAATTTAGTGGCTCACCTGCGCTGCGCCCCCTCGCCATCACCGCCTCGCGCCACAACCCCCTCGTCATCATCCCCACGCGCCGTAGCCCCCTTGCCTTCACCCGCACCGCATCCCCTTACCATCGCCGCCACCAGACCGCCGCAACCCTCATAGTTGCCGCCTCGTGCTGCACTGCCGCAGCCCCCTCGCCGTCACTACCTTGCACCGCAGCCTCCTCGCCGTCGCCCCAGCGCATCGCAACCCCCTTGCCATCTCCCCCGCATGTTTGGTTTTAGCGATAATGATAAATCTAATTATGAGACTAACTTATTTATTGATTATGATATTACCTAGTCTCATTTGGATGAAAATGTGAAAACATAAGATGTATGTATTCTATATCACATTCTTAGTTTTTATTGCACTCATCGAATCCAAAATATAGATTGAAATTCATCAAATAATCAAACATGAATTGTGCACATGTCTTTGTTACACATTCTTGTATTCACACATTTAGGGGAGCTCATTATATGTTTTGTGATTTCATTACTATTGATCCATGGTTATCTTTTCACATACTAATGGTCTTTACCTTGAAACATATCTCTTGAGTATATATAACTTGTGTAGTTCATATATGTTCATAATTAGGTTGTCATCTAGTTTCTCCATTATGTATTAATGGCTGAATAATAAATGACAACTGAATAAGTAAGCTTTACTTAAAATTTTTATCTTAGAGTATACAATTATTGTGTATATGTTGTATACTCGAAAAATAATCTTTTATCTCATTATTTGTTGAGATTGTCATGAATTACCAAAAAAAAAGATTGTAGAATATAGTCTCTCCATTATAAGTTAATGGTGAAGTTTGGTAATTGACGACAATAGATTTGTGGACTAATATTTTCTAAAAGTTGGATGAATAGGTTAAGTTCCACAAAAGAGGATGATTTAGGATGGCTTTATATGTTGAAGATCATCAAGTCAAGTGAAAGATGCATCATGAGTTGATGTATGTCGAAGAGGAGATGATTGTGTATTGATCATCAAGTCAAGTGAAGACTCATTATGTGTTGATGGAGTTCAAGTGACAAGAACCCAGACTTGTAGTGAAGGTGTGTGTTATCATACTTCAAGAAGATGTTAAGGCAAATGTATGACTAGCTAGAACTAAGAACGTGTTCCTAATTTTTTATCGGTCTTAGAATTTGGTTGGAAGATCGGATTGCTAGTATAGGTTACCGTACTATTAAGAGGTGTCATGTCTAGTAGCTTGAGTCTCATCATGTGTACTGTACTATTAAGAGGTGTCATGTCTAGTAGCTTGAGTCTCATCATGCGTTGATAGCTCAACCTCACTTGCTCTAGCTCTCTTTGGTATGAGGCTTATATTTGCGAATGCGTTTTGCAAATAGTTAATGCTCATATATTGAATCCTTGTAATAAGGAATTATATATCGCGAATGTGTTTTGTGAGTGTTTGAAGTACATGTTTTCATTCTTTGTAGTATGAGGGTTATATTTGCAAATATATTTTACAAATAGTTGAAGCTCATATATAATCCTTGTGTCATGATTCTAAAAGTGTGCAAATATATTTTGCAACTTATTGGGGATCATGTTTGATCCTTGTGTGCAAGGTATTGTTGTTTGCAAATGTGTTTTGCAAAATCTGTTGAAATATCTGCACTTCTCATGAAAATTGAAACTACCGCAGTGTAGTCTGCGGTACTACTGCTGACTATAATTACCGACGTTATATCACAAAAGTAAAATGTGCGTTGGTGGTCAAAGACCTTCGTGATCGAGAGCTGACTTGGTCGAACCAATATGGTCGAAGATCTGTGTGATCGAAATTAGTATGGTCGAACAAGTGTGGTCAGAATCGACGTGGTCGAGATCTGTGTGATCAAAACCAGCATGGTCGAAATCAATATGGTCAAAGATCTGTGTGATAGAAACCAGAGTGGTCGAACCGACGTGGTCGAATATCTGTATGATCGAAACCAGCGTGGTCGAACAGACGTGGTCGAAGATCTATGTGATCGAAACCAGCGTGGTCGAACCGATGTGGTTGAGATCTGTGTGATCGAAACCAGTGTGGTCGAACCGACGTGGTCAAGACCTGTGTGGTCGAAACCAACATGGTTGAATTGACATGGTCGAGACCCGAGTGGTCAAAACTAATGTGGTCGGAGACCAGCGTAGTCAGAAACTAGTGTGGTCGATCCAGACAGTGTGGTTGGAGATCAACATAGATGGAGACTTGTGTGGTCGGTTCGGACAACGTGGTCAGAGACCTGAGTGGTCGAACTATCTGAAGTGGTCAAGGACTAGTGTAATCGATGATCGATACTTTCGACCAGCTCTGTGTGAGCGGTCGATCGGTTCTGTATGAGCGGTCCAATCAGCGATTGGTACTACCGGCTCCGTGTGAGCGGTACTTATGATTTGCAGAATTATCAGTTCTGTGTGAGTGGTACCTCCGATTTGCGAAATGTCTGGCTTGTGTAGCAGTCCTTTTTTTCCAGAGAGGCACCTGTGTGGTGGTCTTCTCTCCTCCCCACAAGAGCAGTAGTTCCGCATGTAGGAGCGGTACTTCCGATGATCGAAACCAACGAAAATTGTACAGCGGAACTACCGGACTTGACTAGTACTCTGTTTGTAATGGCTAGTTTTTTGACCGTTGTGAGGGAAGCGCAAGTACCGTAGTTTTGCCGCCGGTATTTCCGATAATCCTATTTTTTTCTGGTCCTTTGCTACCAACGGGTAGTTTTCGTGGTGTTGGTATATATTCTCCTTTGTGGACGGTTGGAGAAAGGATTGTTGCATTTCATTTTACTCTCTTAAGTTAGTGTGAGGTCCTCCTGTTAATTATACATATGTTGCACTTTGTAAGTAAGGAGGAAGACTCTAGATTACATATGTTGCATCTTGGTTAAATTTGAAGACATCATTCATCCCTTTTAATTACTATATTGGGTCCACCACCTTGTTTTGCCCAATTGACCCACAACCATGGCCGATTTGTGTCCTAATGATGCGCCGCCGTAGGGCCACACCTTGTTCTACAACTCCGGCGTTGGTTCGAGTGGATCCGTGTGATTGTGCTGCCGCCGTTGATGCTACCAAAAAGCAGAGAGATGGAGGGGAGGGCAGAAGCTGGCCTCAAGTTGGCGGTGGGAAGACGATCGTGACTCGGGCGATGGCGGAGAGAGGGGCGGGGGCTGGCACCCCAATCCAACGGTGCATGCAGATGTGACCCCATCGCATGCACCATGCAGCATTGAGGCATGCACCATGCAACATTCGGTGAATCAATGACGCTTGGTATTTCACCGAGATAGAAGAAGGCGGCGAAGCAACTATGCTCTAGAGGAAGCAATTAGGGTACTAATTAGAGAGCGGATGGTCGCATGCATGGTGCATTGTGGCCATGGCTTTTGAGATTAAAAGTGGCTAGTTGTTGTAAGTTGCGGCTTGTTTTTGAGAGATCAAGTCTTGCATGCATGCATGATTTTGTTAGCTAGCTAAGAGAGGTCACATTGGAGGACGTGCCTAGTTCAAAGAATGGCGGCAGCACTGGCTTCGAGGAGACCGAGCTCCGGTTCGGCCTGCCGGCGGAGGAGGCGGAGCCGACGGCGAGGCGAGGAGCTCCTCCGGAAGAGGGCTTCACGAGACCATGGACCTCAAGTCGGCCGAGCCGGTGGCGCGTCCATCGAGAAGGAGGAATCGAGAGGAGCGACGTGGCCGTCGTCGCCGCCGCGGCGGCGGCGCGCGATCGATGCGTCGCGGCGGCACTGGAAGATGAAGAGGTCGCCGAGCCGAGCAACGTCGTCACCGCAGCTGACCGACCAGAAGCCGCCGCGCCCAAGCACGTGCTTTAATCTGCGTCGCCTTCTCTTTATTTTCTCGCTTGCAAGCATGCATATGCATGCAAATTATATAAAATGGTTCGTATTTAATTCTTTTTCCAAATTGTGAGCCTCTCCAAGTTCTAAATCTGAACATACTTTGACGGCCCATGTGTAGAACAACAAGCCGTCTTAACCACCGAACTATCGATCGTACACGATCCTCTACCTTTTTTTCATATCATGATTTGTCGTAGAGCTAAGTTTAAGTTAATAGAGATGTAATTTTTTTTGCATTGTAATCTGCGAAACATATTACTTTGATAGTCTGATATATGACTATTGGATCGATAAATTCGGCATGTTTCATTAGTTCTACTCTACTTGTTGTCCATATTGTCCCCCCCATATCCAATTCCTGGCTCCGCCCCTGGACTCGGGAGAGGAGTAGTGACTTGTGACGCTGCTTGATTCTGAACAATCGACGTGGGAGAGGAAAGAATTGGAGTTAGTTGTGGCCCGAGTACTGGAATTGGGGTTGGAATCGACGATGATTCCAACTCCGGTGGTAGATAAACATCTCCATCTCTCGAATCCGATTCCAATTCCACGATTCTGACCTCAATTACTGCCAGCTAAACGGGGTGTCAGATGATTTTGTCGCAATACAAATATACAATAAAAGCCTTCAAACAAAGTGTTCATTATGTTGTTAGGATTTAATTTCATGGTCTTCGGATCATTCAAGTCTTGAAAGTAGCCACGTTAGCTACTGACCCTAGCTAATATAAAAAGAAAGAGTTACCGCAACGAAACCGCACAAACCGCAATGCTAATGCAGTTTTAATTAGAAGATGCCTATTATCTCTTGATCAGTTATCACCTAAATGAAAACCGTTTTCTTATACGAACAGATGAATTTGTTTAATTTTACTTTTTGAAAGCATAGAGGCACTTCCGAAGAAAAGAGCAGTGCAAAAACTGATGTATCACCACACCACTGCCTAAAAATTAATGTATCATCCCTAAGCACCTTCATTCAGTTGCACAAACCCGTAGTTCAGATATTGCACAATACTAGTACCACCAAACATCCAACTAACAAACCGGCCCGTAGTTCAGATATTGCACAATACTAGTACCACCAAACATCCAACTAGCTAAGTTTATTGCACAATACATAGCAGAATAGCTAAGTTTATTTTACAGGATCAGCTCTGCAGGTTGTTCTCACACATAAACAATATAATTATAACGCATGACTCACACATATGTGTTAGAGACTAATATATCTTAGACTCATTAAACTGTCTTATCTGATCATGGTTGGTGACATAGTTCAGGAGTTCCACAGTGTACCGAAAATAAGTAGATAACTTTATAACATCTGGAAGTAGAGTCTATAAATAAGTAGACACTACCCTTTAACCTCACAATTTAATTGTGAACGGCTCCACATCAAAGACAAAGAAACAAAGTATAAACCGAAAAACTTCCATAAAATCAATCTAGTGTGTAAAAAAATCCAACAGTAGCAAAAGTCCAAGCGCCTGATCAGCTGCTGATCAACGTGCACTACTAACTGTACTTTTCACCGTATTATTACGCGAGATGATATGTCCTTTTCGTGATTTATATTATCCCTTCCCTTCGCGCGCTACTTTTCTCCCGCTCCGGGCACGTAGTACAGCCATCACATTAATGCCGAGTGCAACCGCGACACCTCTCGTTGAGTACCACTAGCTAGTAGGGAAGTGAGCCCGGGACCGTCCAGTCTTAGCCATGATTAATTATGGATCTATTTTTTTTTCAGTTTTTAAAAACTATTTTTTAATTTTTCTATAGTAACTAACTTTTAACTGAAGTATCTTTTTAAGATAGCATGTACTAGTTAATTATAATATATATTACACCAACTTCATTTATATCGACAATAACTGTATATGAATTTCTATTACTATGTAATCTCTCACATAAACAATTCAAAAATCAAAAACCTACCACTAGTAAGCAGGGAAGTGAGCCCGGGTCCGTCTAGTCTTAACAGTGATTAATTATGATTTGTGAGAAATTGATCCTAGGAGGCCAGGATCTTCTGTTTCCTTCGCCCCGTTTTGACCAAGCTAGGCTTTCAACTCGGGACAAGCTCCCAAGCACATCTCAGCTGAATTGACAAATGGCCGGCCGGTTGCTAGCTGTGGATTGCGTGGAGGGCCCGACCAAACACGGCGTATGCCATGCGTGACAGACACGCTGCTTTACCGAAAAACGGCTCCGCGTGACAGACACTTCTGTTTCTTTCGCCCCGTTTTCCATTTTTTTCGCATTTATTTGTATTATCCATGATAGGTTGATCTATTTTTTATTTTATTTTTAATTATTTTAAAATTTAGTTACGTCAAATAAGTCATCATCTGTTACAATATAATTTTAGTTAGTTATAGTATAATTTTATCCATAAGCTAGTTTATTTCAGTGCAATCGAGTGGCACCAAAGAAGAAGCCGTCCTATGGTAACCGGCCGGAGAACAGCGCCGTCGTGCTCCTTGCATGCATGCCAGGGAATCCCCCGTCCGTCCCCCACGTACGCACGCGAGAATCGGTGTGATCCGTGATCGATCGCGGCCAAGGGATGAGGCGACGGCGACGTGAGACGATCGATCGGTCGGCATCGTACGTTATCGCGGCGCACCGTTGATGCGATGCCGTCGACGTCCCAAGGAGGCCGGTGAACCCCGGCTGAGATGGGAGAGCGCATACTCATCTCGGATATATGTCAGGTCAGCTTCAAACTACCAGCTCTTGCTGGCGTAGCTCACAAGGTGAACATTTGCACACGCGAGTGGTTGCTCACAAGGTGCCTCCTCTTGTTGCTGGTGCTAAATAGTGTCGACTTTTTATCCTTAAAACGCATTACGATGGAATGATCATGTCCTAAGTGCCAAACTCGCTAATCAAGCACCAATTCGGCACCACTACAACGGGGGAAATAGGTTCACCTCTGCGTCAACATCTAGAACAGCGATTGGGACGTCTAAAAAGAACATGCAGAATAGCTATTAATAAGCTCTTGGTCAATGTAGAGTAACAAACGCTTTATTTATTTTAAAACCACCAATTAAGCAGACCACCGGGTTCTAACGCTCACTAGATTTCTTAATTGCTAGCAAAAGGAAGAAATATTATCAAATATCTGAATACGTTCGCCCTGTTACGTATTACTTTTGCTAGCCGAACAACGTACTTTTTAGAACCAGGGTTGTTCCTGTCATCTTGGGGGCTCTAGGGCATAATAAAAGTAAGACTCTTCATTCTAATATAAATATGTAACAATACATTTTATATCAGTTGTAAAAGGTAAAGTTCAATATAGTAACCATTAGACAATACGTCACAAAATACAAAGTACTTGTTGGCAACATTAGGTTTAGTACATTATAAAATGCAAAGTACTCATTGTCGACAAAATGCATATATACATATTAATATACATGGGCTAGGGGCCCCAAGTTTTTGTGGGCCCTAGGCGGTCGCCCTTGCTGCCTAGGCCCAGGACCGGCCCTGTTTAGAACAGAAAATGATAAGGGGGGAAACTTGTCGAATGTCGGCGTACGTGTCGCTTCTATCGCCTAACTTCTCTCTCCTTTTTCTTTTTGCTATTTCGTAAGCTTTGCTTAATTTGTCTAGAATGTTGTTGGAATGTTGGAGATATATATGCTCCTGTTATTTATGCTATATAGAATGCTAAAATGGGACACCATAATATCTAGACATCAAGCGTTCCTATCTTTGAATTGCTTTTAGATACGTGCAAGTGCAATGATATATAATATATCAGGCAAAGCCGTTAACATTCATTAATTCGAAAAGACATCGATTTGGAAAGGAAGTCATTGATTTAGCATGTTGAATCATTCATGGATGAAAAGTCTTAATCATGGAGCCTGGGGACCATGGTACTATATATATATATATATATATATATATATATATATATATATATATATATATATATATATATATATATATATATATATATATATATATATATATATATATATATATATATATATATAAAGAGAGAGAGAGGACGTTGAAATAAGGTACCATGGTATCTGAGCACCAAGCCTCCCTGTCTTGGATTGCTTTTAGATGTGTGCTAGTGCAATGGTATATAATATATTAGGCAAACCCGTTAACATTTATTAATTCGAAAAGACATCGATTTGGAAAGGAATCAATCATGGACCCTGAGCACCATGGTGCCCTGTTATTTATGGGCATGTTTGGCAACGGCTGCGGTTTATGGCTTTTGGCTGAAAATTTTAAATTTTGGCTATTTACAGTACAGATTACGGAGAGATAGATACTCACTTGCGATTTTGGATGGTACAGATGTTGGGCTTTTAACGTGTACATCGTTTAATTTGTAGACCCGTCTTGAGAAAATACTCCGTTTGAAAGTTAGGTACTGTAGCAAAAGTGAAAAACCGCCAGCTTCGAAGGAAAATAACATGCCCTATACTATTTGTGTGTGTGTCTCATAGATGGTTTTTAATCCAAGCCGTCTGTGATAATTCACAGATGGTTCTTAATAAAAATCATTTATGATAATTATGTCTTACAGACTGTTCTAGCCATCGTTAGTAACATAGATAATCACGCTTGTAAAATTATATATGATAATTACAATACTGACGGATTCTAGGAAACCGTCTATGATGAGACGTCCTGTATAACCATATTTGTAGTAGTGCGTGAAGAGCACGGGTAAATGTCTAAGTAGATTACATTAATATATATGCTATTGTCATTCTATCTACTTTATCCATTATATAATAAAAAAATGATGATACACAGTTAAAAATTATAAGAACAAAAAATGCTAGAAATTCTCATAAAGAATTTAAAATATATCTAGCCCTTGATTTGGTGGACCCTAATTATGCTTAACACACCATAACCGATGGATGTTAGCTAAAAAACAATGATAATTGTTTAAAAAATAACTAATGGTTTTTTTCTCAACCCATGTAAGTGTGTATGCAACACACAACATATTCCCTTTTATTACAAGGTAGACGCACATGCATGCACACCACACGCACACATATGTGATTGCACCTACTCAGCGTGCGCACACACACACATATAAATACAGAGGTTAGAGATAAATCCATAACTTCACAAAGTTTTCACCGAGTCACACTCACATGTGCATAAAAACGAGTACCAGAATTTGAACCTCAGTGGATGAAGTCATACCGCCATAATTCCATCACCCCATCAAAAAGTGGTTCCCCATGTAGCATGTTTCTTCCTTGTGTTGGCTGTCACAAGGAGTTTTGAACAAAAATATATTGGTGAGTTTTTTTAGGCGATCTCTCGATTCCCTTAGAGATGGAGTCTTGTACGGTTTTGCATTATGCATTTATGTACACAAATTTTCGTCGTCATTCATGTGAATTTTCTTAGTACTCTTGCATCACGGGGAGATTAACGAGAAAATCACACATATCAATCCCCTCCTCTCTCTCTCTCTCTCTCTCTCTCTCTCTCTCACGGCATTGGAAACAAACTCAGAAGCTGGTGACCTCACTTATGACTTAGTGGGGTCCTTGGTAGATATAACACAGGAGGTCACGAAGGTCCACAGGCAGTCCTTCACGACAGGTTTGTTGGATGAAAATATTGTGACAAGAGAGAGACAGGAAGATGTGTCTTTATTTTTGATGTTTGTATATTTATATAGTACACAAAGGGGTGTTAGCATAAAGTAAAAGGTGGCAGTTTAAGCAGTTAAACATTGGGCAGTTTATGCCAGTTTTGTTTACAACAAGGTTCACCATTTCTGTATGCTCCATCTCATCTACCTATGTCGGATCCACTCTGTCCCGCTCAATAAGTGGTGTTACGCGAATATTTCAGGTTGCCAAGTGCCTGTCTTTAAAAAATGGGCAAACTGTTTGAAAGAAGAAACGAATATGACTACGACTAAATATTTAAAATTTGCATTAAAAAGTTCACACATATTTGGCAAATTAATATTTAATAAGAATGCCTTCTTCTGTAAAGATGAAAGGATGGCTTCAGTACAAAGAAAATATCGACAGGTCTTTTCTCCCAAAGATACAATCTATATTATCCATCATAATATATAATATTCACATGTCACAAATAAAACTAATTTTTACAAACATGAAATTTAATCTAAGATGAAATTAAACTAGTGTTTAGTAGTATGGTTTAGGATCTAAGATGCGATCTCATGCACGTTAAGGGCTAATAATACATAGGAACACATGCCACTTACATGAATCTAAAACGAAGACATGACGGGGTTTCCTTTAATCTGGCCACTTTGCTGATGAAGTTACCTGCATCGACCTATACAGTATGAAATGGATTAAAGATCGCTCAACATTCCTCTCTGCAAACAGTACACTTGACGATAGATCAAGAAGTTTGAACAGTAGCGTTATCCAAACCACATGCTTACTTTAACCTACGGATATCATAGTATAGGTTACCGACGACCTACCTTTCGGAAAAAAGAGAAGAAGGCAAAGAAACCTCTGCATGCTCAGCCGACAATGACATACGCACGAATCTTCGCATCCTTGGACAGTGACCGCCATTGCACGTGGGACGGTCCAAGCTCTTGACTGGGACAGAACGAGAGGATTAAACAAATGGATTAGAGCAGCAATCGGATTAAAGTAAACACAAGTAGGCTTTGGCTGCGAGCTGCGTAAAGAAGCTATTTAATATGCAGCACTGCATGGCGTGCATGTAAGTGTGCTGCGGATCCTAGCTTTCCAAGCCCGGTCCTTGTCCTGCAGACGTGGCTTTGTAGTAGTGCCAACTAATCACACAGAAAAAAAAAGAATCGGTAAAAAGCTCAAAATAAGCTAAAAAATTAGAAAAAGATAAAATTTAAAAATAGTGAAAAATAAGCTGAAAGTCAGAAACCTAAGTCTGAATGATCAAGGCCTAAGGCTTGTTTGGTATGGATTTGAGGTGGATATTGCGATAATCCTGTTTGGTAGAATCGTTTTCGAATATTATTTTGGTTTTCGGCCAGTTGCTTAATTTTTTTCTAAACCGCGCTACAAAAGCGATGTTTTTTTGTTTTCCAAATGAGCGGGAGTAACTAGAAAATGAAACACCGGCTTTTGTAACCTTAGGAAATTTTACACGTATTTTTTTATACAACTTTAGAAAATAAACACAACATGGCAATTGCAGATTGGCCCTGGGATGGCTAAACGGTGTTTAACTAATTTCGTGACCGGGTGACCAAACTCTGCAATCGTTGGTACCTGACGATAGTAGTGGGAGCGATCACCAAATGCATAAGAAAGCAATTAAGTATAGCAAAAGCAGTTTTTGGCTGCGGTTTTTGGTTAATTTTTTGATTAATTATGAAAGAGATTGAGTGAGTAAATGATACTCGTGTTGAGAAGCCGTTTCTATAGTGATTCCTACAAACACCTTGTAGAAATCACTTTGAAAAGTCACTCTATTAAAAAAACCGGTTTCTAAAAGTCAAAAGCAAGCAACTGTTTGAAACGGAACCTCGAACAGTCGTGTACGCACGCAGTGATGCCATC
Organism: Bonia amplexicaulis; assembly: GCA_036346245.1. Classification (NCBI taxonomy): domain Eukaryota; kingdom Viridiplantae; phylum Streptophyta; class Magnoliopsida; order Poales; family Poaceae; genus Bonia; species Bonia amplexicaulis. Next base: position 6,897,172 of record CM070743.1, on the reverse strand, counting down.
AGTGGCGGACCCAGAGAATTTGATGAGCCTAAGCGAAGAACAAAGTCTAAATAACAAGCGCTCAGAAACATAGATCATAATACAAGTAAAATAAATAGTAATTAATGAAGGAAGTCAAATCAAAAACCGATTGAAAAACGAAAAAGAATATGCCGAAATCTGTACCCACATAAACGAACTGCGAAATCTGAACCCATACGTCTGCAAATATATGACCGCCAATTATTCTGTGCTCTATCACCCTACCCAAACTTCAGTTGAATGGATTGGCACTGCGTGATGCGAACGCCTACACGCATGGCTGCAATGCCTAACTTGCACACTGAAGCAGTTAAGAACTCTGCTTTTGTTATGATGTGAACTAACTAGGCACTGCGTGATGGGCCCGGGCAGGGGCCAAGGTCGCCGGAAGAGAGCCCGGGCAGGGGCCCAGGCCCTGGGTCCACCCCTGGATGCCATCAACCAAACAAGAGAGCTCGACATAGAACACATCATGCATAGAAAAGGCTCGAGACAATTTCAATAGCTAGGACATATCGCTAGACTTGTTCTGCGATCGCAAGGAAATACTACTGGTTTCCACCAATTGTGAAAAGTCATCGTTGGTCGCCGACCAGAAATCGCTACTACTAATCACCTAACGAGAATCTGACGATGAACTGATGCCAATTTTTAAATGCGCGGCTGGTGCGTCCATGAGGTGCACATGCATGACAGGAACCCCCTTGTCCTTCGGTTTCATGTTTGGAATTCATAATAGCCACTAAGTTCATACATGTTTTACACCATCGATCTGAATTGATCATTCGATGATACGATGCATATTCGTCTGCGTGGTTCCAGGCGCAGCAGCAATTCTTGACATTCCATGTGACCTCTGAGTAGTCTCTCATGCTATGCCCCTAAATTTGACAATCATGCAGATCCGGCCGAATTAATCGTTTCCAGAGTTCGTGGCCAAGGAGAGGTCAGTTAGCCAGCTGCATGTTCTGCGATTGCAAAGAAGAAAAAGATACACACGAGACTTGTTCTGTGGAGGGAATTTAGATGAGTTTTTTTGGGCTGATGGTTTATAACTTATGACTCAAATATTTAAATTCTGACTGTTCGTGAAAGGCAGTACGCGGAGAAAAATAGTTGCATACGATTTTGGCCAGTACAAATAAACTCAGTATATTTTTTACTATAATTTTTCTATTAATCCTGTCTTGAAAAAATAGATTGTTTAAAAGCTAATTACTGCAAATAGTATAAATATAATCCAGCTTTACATTTGAAAGAACCCAGCCTTAGGTATGGGGGTGGTAGGTCAGACATCTCATTTTAGTAATGTTTTTTAAAATCGATTGTATTAATTGGCGTCTTATAGTAGTACAATGGCTCCCCGCATTCGATGAAACTGAAAGGGCTTGCTTGGATCTGGTTGAATGCTAATCTGTTTCGAGTTGAGAGCAGCCAGAAACCTTCAACAAAACCCATATACAAATCTACTTCTGGCTCGATTCATCTCCAGAAAGCTCTAAAACATTTGTATTGTGGAACTCGTGCTAACACCTCCAATATTATGAACATTTGTCACTAAGAGCCCGGCCAAGCAAAAGGCCACCCTTAATTTCAAGCAGACAAGCAGCGGCCAGTGGCGCCGTCAAGTTGGTTATGGGTTGGCCATCGCTAGGACCAGCACATGCCTTAACAAATTAACGTGGCTGGGTGCGCCCCTCGTGTCCAAATCACCTACGCCAAAACTGGCAGAACAAAAAACCATGTGTTGTCACATGGTCACAGAGATATCAGGCAGGATCCCTGGAACCAAAATATCTAAGCACGTCACGTCCAGAGAACTGGACGACATGAACGAAACCTTCCAGCAGCAGCAGCAAGTCCAGCACCAAAGGGGAACCTGTCGGGATCTCACCAGCCAACGCGAAACCGGCTCGAGACATGGCTGCTTAAAGCCATGCAGGGGAACAAAGGAAGCAGTATGCTGACACCAGGCATTGGCGATTGGTGCTCATCTCGGAGTTAGAAGCTAGGCAGTTGCACATGGAGCTCACTGTCCACCAGCCAACGACATGGTGATACTGCTATCTCTTGGTACCTTTCCCCAGCAGTTTGGTGCCAAGTCACATGGTCGTGTCCAAGAAGCCAGGGCAATCCACGTTGTGTGTCATTAGCCATTAATCCATTAGTCATTACCCAACTGAAAAAAAGAAAAAGAAACCACCAGGGCAAGTGCAGAACTCAGAAGGCGCTTTCTTTTGGATACTACAGATTCATCTTGGCTTTTCGCATTGGTGTTCCTGTTAGCTGCCCTGGAAGAAGAATGAAACATATTAGTCAGAAGAGCCGAGAAACAAGTTCAGAAGTGGTACACCGGTGAACACCGAATGATGTCACATGCCTTCGTTGAAGTCTCGAAGAGGCGAGTGGCATGTTCTTTTCCTCCGAAGCTAACGATTTTTGGTTTTTGCTACAGTATCTAACTTTCAAACGGAGTATTTTCTCAAGACGGAGTCTACAACTTAAACGATGTACACATTAAAAGCCCAACATATGTACCATCCAAAATCGCAAATGAGTATCTATCTCTCCGTAATATGTACCGTAAACAGCCAAAATTCAAAAATTTTAGCCAAAATCTATAAGCCGCAGCTGTTGCCAAACAGACCCTGAGTATAGTCCAACAGCTGATCCCTGCCAGCCTGGAAAGAAAGTTTCTTCCAAGACAAGTTTGAAGTATGACATATGGTTGAATGCAGACCTCATATTATGCTATCTATTCGACTGGTGAACCGAATAAAATATGTGTAAGCTGGTGACCCAACTTCAATCAGTATATTTGCTTTAGGGTAACCCAAAACATCATGCAGACCTCATACATGGTAACACAAGTGCAGGTGCTGTACATTTGCTTTAGCCAATGGAAATTCTACCGGAAGCTAAAGAAGATGAATTGTAAAGGATCGGAACAATGTACAATGATATTGTTAAATAAACTAACTAGGAAAAGCAAGATTCATGAGAATCATCATCAGCAAGGCCATAAGAATGTAGGGGAAGATACATGTCACACAAGATACCAGACAAAAGCCTAAGGAAGACAACAGAATGTGCATATCAGCACTTGCACCAACCAAATCTTCATAATTCAAAGATACATGCAGGGAACCTTTTGAATGCGTTCTGGGCATGTTAGTCAGCATATGGGCCACTTGAAGCCAGTGACTCAACCTTACAGCAGATTAGACGACATAAGCTGACTGACTCGCATCCAACAGTTCACGTGATGTTTTGGGGCAAGGATGCTACATGTATCATTACTGTCTTCCTAGTAAAGGAATCAGATGTGAAATCTCAAATCAGCATAATATCTTCATTTGATTGCAGCAGCCTTGGTATGCAACTAACCACTAAAATGGAACATTTGTCTTTCCTTTTTCCCATCAAGTTCTTCATTATTTGGCATAACATCATGCACTAGAATTGATCACATGAGTAGATTCCACAAGAGAACATGTAGTAACACGCTATTAACAATGACGAAGCAGATAGCACAATGTTACCTTGACAATCATACAGCAAAGCTCACTTACAGCCTTACAGGCCTACTTCGCAAAGCTTATTGTTCTCTCTTTTTTCCCCTCAAACATGACATTGCACATTCAGGGGAAGGATTTAATAACATAAAACCAGTAACTTTATTATCAGAATCGGGTATGTGTGTAACATGATTTTAGATGAACAATCAACACAACGTTATCTAGGACGTTATCATCCATTTCATGTCTTACCCCTGTATAGAACCATGGTGAACCCGAGTAATGCATATGGTACAGAAAAGAAAATAGAACCAAATTAATTCAAGAAGGGATAGAGTAATGGAACTTTATATCTGGCGCAAATTATCTGAGGTTCTCAAAAACTAAACCTCTGTATTCCTTCGAAAATGTTAGTTGTTTACTGGATCCAATTGAAAGGGTACTCTAATACATTGGGCATTGGCGTTTTGTAAGTTAAATGGATTACAACTATATTGGACTGGGTAGTCTGATAAATTGGGTTGGGCTAAATATAATCCAATAGCATTAATAGTTTTGAAAAGTGGATCTAACCCATCAGGATAATGCATGGACTAAAGTGCTAGACTAAAGTAAAAGTATACAACTCTTATTGAGGCCCCAGTTACTGAAATGAATTAGAGGCAAAATAATGTGCTGGCTGGGATTAGTGTGGCATGTAGTGTTATGTGGGTCAGTTTGGGCTGTAGTGGCAAGTTGGTCAGATTGTCCTGCTATATTTATGTTCATAGGTAAGGGTTTGGTCTGGTTTAAATCAAGCGGCATGCCAACCAACATCGCCAAGACAAATGTACGGTGATAGTGGAGCATCAAATTATCTATCATCAACTCATAACTACTACCACAGTTGATGAATATGCTATTCAAATTTTAACAGGGTACCCAACTTTTTGCAAAGTTTACATGATTGAACACAGCATGTTGTGATTGAAATTTGAAAAAGTATATGCATACTAGTTATCTTTCTATCACCAGGTTTTTCCTTTTGCACCATATCTGAACATACTACTTGAAGGATGAAACAAAAAGATGTATTTTAAAAACTGAACTCTGCATATGCCGTTGTTTTATGTGGATTGCCATAACACCGCAAAGTGCATGTGCAAAGAATTGTTAGATATTACTTATTAACAACTGTGATAATGATACTAGAAAAGTTGGTTCAGCAGCACAGATCCAGTCAAATGGATTTCGACGTACTAAATTCCATTTTCTATCACAGGGAAAAAGGTAATACAAGTGTTATACAGATGGAGCCAGAATTGATCCAGGAAAATAGTTGTACCATAGTACCATACCATTTTTAGGAGAAAATAACATAAATTAACAAATATTTTGTTTTGTATAGTAATTAGCGAATATTTTCTTGTCTAGACTCTGGGTATGCATACAGTGACAATTGTTGTCAACACTAAAAGTAATCTATATATCTCCAAATAACTTGGGAAATGATAGTATTTTTATTGTTTATTTCAGGTTATTTGTATAAACTTATCCAAACTGTATAAACTTAAGATACTAGTATGCACAATGCAACAATCTCTTATCCAAAAGGAAATGGAGTAACAGGATTTTTGTGTAGTACTGTATTATTTTGTTGTCATCAAACTATTAAAGTATACATGATTCTAGTTTTTCCTTCAAAACTCTATTTTCAACTTTAGATATCCATCTCTACAACCTAATCCCACAGCCACCAATATTTATACAGTATCATTCTATCATGTCTGTAGGTTCTTATAAGTAAATCTGGATAGCCGTAGATTCTCATAAGTAAACCTGGAACCTGCCAATATATGTGTGGTCATGTGGTGTATAAAGTTGTTATCATAAAAGAATTCGTCGAGAATCAACCTAGAACCCAGGGCACCTTAATTGATTTGCCATGGGCATAAAACAATTCAAGTCAAAATAGCAAATGACATATATGTAAGTATATGGCTAGACGATAACTGTGATGAACAGTCTTTTACTTGAACAAGAGATCCACATATTAGTGAAGGGAAAAACAAGCTATCAGCCTATTTTATGAGTAACATACTTTAAGAATCTAAAACATATATAAAATACTCAAGTGAAGCCACCATGATACAACAAGAATGATAGCACTTGGCAATCACCAACTACTTGACAATCCAGTAAAGCAAGAACATGCTCCATCTTCTAATAGGTTTTCTACCTGTTATGGGAATTGATTGTACATTCTCTTGCTCAGTGTTCCTTGTGTGTTCATGCAATCCAAAGGAACAGACATGCTACCACCAATATCATCTTGAAGAGCAGTTGCGATGAAAGCTCCAGATTCAATTTGCGATCTGTGTCCTTTGTGATGTCTTCGGCTGCCATACTCCAGTTTCTCCCTCTGCGGAATAACCAATGTTATCTGTATCCTCGTCATCACTCTCTTCATCCTCTGAAGCAACACCGGCTTCCATGTCCACCCCATCCTCTTCCTCGTCCACTTCATCATCATACTCCTCATCTTCATCATTCTCTCCTTCTGCACCAAACTCCTCCCCTATCATTTGCTCACCACGCATTGTCTTCCGATCTTTGCCCTTCCCGGCCTCTTCCTTCCCCATATGCATCAAATGCATGTACTGATACCTTATCCCCATCATCGGGTGCTTGTCCACCAGCATATGCCTCCGGTACGCCTCCCGGAGCACCACAGTCTGCGTCCTCAGCTTATGCGACATGTAGAAAATCCCTGGATGCCTCGCCACCACCTTCCTGAACCCCGGTGGTAGCCGCAGCGCTTCCCCGAGCTTCACCAACACCTCCTTCTCCATCTTCTTCCCCACCGTGAGGCTCAGCACCTCGTGCAGCACCGCCACGGTCCTCTTCTCCGTAATATCGTTCCTTGGAGCCAAGTGCGACCCGTCCTCGTACGGCGAGATGTACGGCAGCCTCTGCCACTCGTCCAGCCACTTGCGCACCTTCTTGTCGAGATCGAACCCCCGTGGAAACGACAGCGGGAAGGCGACCGCGTCGCCGACCTTGTACCCGCCGGTGCGGTGCGCGTAGGCCTGCGTTGCCGACACGGCGAGGTCCTTCCGGTAGCACACGAGCTCGAGGAGGGCGCCGTCGCGGGAGAGCGCGAAGTAGTCCGGATACTGCGGGAGGAGGGAGCGGGGGAAGTCGGGGGCGAGGCCGAGGTCGAGGCGGAGTCGCGCGACGAGGTGGAGCGGGAGCGCGCGGGAGGGCGCGAGCATGAGGAGGCGGAGCAGCCGGTCGGCGGCGTCGGGGCGGGTGGAGTCGAGGACCTGCGCCTCCGCGGCGTGGAGCGCGGCGAGCGCGGGGGTCGGAGAGACGGCGACGGGGTGCGGTGAGAGCGCGAAGGCGGAGGGGTAGAGGCGGAGGAAGCGGAGCGGGCGGAACGGGAAGGGGATGGAGGAGGGCAGCGAGTGGAGCGGCACGGCGTGCGGCGGCGTCGTGGAGACGAGGAGCACGTCCTTGGCGAGGATGAACGGCACGAGGTGGCGCTCCCGCTCCACGGCGTGGTCGAGCGCGCGGTCGCGCACCCACGGCACCCGCGCATCCAGGAGGCCCCGTGCCGGCACGTGCAGCGCAGCCGGCCGCCGCGACGGTAGCGGCACGCGCGGAAGAGGCATTTTTGGGCGGTTTTGGGAGGGGTTTGCGGGGGTGGGAAATGCGGCGGCCGGGGGTGGGTGCGGTGTGTTGGGCCGTGTTTATCCGGGCTAGCCTGAGGACGGCCAGCACGACTGCACGATCCAAACATGGTCCGGCATGTCGTGTGGTGAGCTGAACTGGTATATTATGAATGATGGTCTAGGCTGGATCTGAAAAGTCAATCCATCGGACGACACGGTACGATCGGCATACCATATCGTGCTTGAGTCGGTCTGGCACGATAGGCATGGTCGGCATGGTGGTGTTGTTCAGCCTAGAGCCATGCGTTGCCGAGCAGCTGGGTGGTGTGCAGCACGCGAGCTAGGGGTAAGGTAGCGTGGAGGTGAGGCATCGCGGAGGCAGAGCAGCAGGCGTTGCGTGGCGTGGGCATGCCGAGGCGAGCCAGCCGGTGGAGACATTGGCAGCCGACGGCTGGGGGCTAGCGCGACTGGACGGAAGGAGCAACAACAGTTGCTGTTGGCGTGGAGCCGTGGAATGAAAGAAGGAAGAGCAGTAACCATCATGTGGAGAAAGAGAAAGAGAATAAATGGAAAAAATAATGGGGGAGAAGAAGGGGAGGAAGAGAGAAGAAGAACGAGATAAGCAGTAGAAGTGTCGGTGGAAGAAAAGAAAAAGGAAGAAAAAGGAGAGAAGAGAGAAGAACATGTGCCTGTCGGGTGGAAAGAAAAAAAGGAAAAAGGAAAGGAGAGAAGAAAAGAATGGAGAAAAAAGAAAGAAAAAGAAAAAAGACTGGAGCATCGATCCGGTGATGACGTTAGCAACTCTACACGAGTGACTGAGAGAGATGTAGATCTAGTGGTGACGCTGGCAAGTGCGCACGAGTGACCGAATAGGTCACGTCTAATGCTAATTAGCACGCCTAGTGCTTTGATGAAATCTTAATACTAATTGTATTATCGTATTTACAATATTTAGATGTGCATGTGTAGGGTGTCGATTTACCTAATATTGGATAAGAGCATTAGTGATTTCAGTACAATTAATGTATCAGCTTCTATTATGTTGTTAGCCAGGGAATCGGGTGATACATTAGATAGGAATCGGATGATACATTAGATGTCATTCTTCATTTAACTAATTAAATGAATTTGCTTATGATGTAGAGTGTTTCTGGTATTTCCTTCCCACCAATTCCATGCAGGTTTACTTTCTTATGATGTAGAGTGTCATCCTATTTTAGTGGAAAGAACGGGGGCGACGGGGTTGCAAGTGAGTAAAGAGATAAGGAGAGAGAAAAGAGATGAAGATGGCGGCCGCCGCCACCATCATCGCCGTCGCCTTCGTCATGTACAGTTACTTCGTGCTGGGCTTGGGCTGGCACAACACGGCGGGTTTGGGCTATGCCTGGGCCTGGTCGGAGGCGAGGCAAGCAAATATATGGTCCCAAATTGGGTCAACATAAGGAAGGCAAACATATAATGCAGCATGCCAACGAAAATGAGCTTCACATATTTCAATTGCAAAGGTAAACCTTTATTACATCAGAAATCATTAGGGTATACTTTACTATTTTCAAGATAAAGGAAGGCTCTTACTAATTATTTATTGAAGTATCATAGGATATTGACATGTTACTTGTTAGGTCTTTTTAATGTTTTCTTGCCAACTACAAAAGAAGTCCATACTTGTGAAGGTCCAATTGCATTTTTTTGCATGTGGTTGTATAAGACAGTGGGCATCAGAGTACCTCAGATCTAGGTTCTCGTCAGAAACATTCGGAAATGATGGCACCACATCACTTCTATACTTTGCAAGAACAAGGATATTTCTAGGGAAGACACTAAAATAGCTAGATAAAATAATTTAGGAAACCCTCTAGTGTTTAGATATTTTCTTGAAAGAATGTAAAGATTCTAGATAATTCAGTGCAAGGGCTATGATCCTGACACATGTCTAGAATCTAATTGTGAGCTCTATAAACATATGACCTTGCTCTTGCCATGGCATGACATGAGAGTATAGATAGAAGGCAAGGTGAGTAAGAGAGTGTTAGGATAGCCACCTAAAGGAGTGTGTGTACACTCTTGTTTAATAATGCTTGTGTTTTTAATAAAGTAGCATTTGTTATTGTAAGTCTTCCGGTTAGGCCGTGTTATTTGTAAGTACTTAGTGCATTACTAAGTTGTGATTCAACGTGAGCGGCTCGACTGCTTGGAATCACAAAAGACCTAGCTTTAACTTTAATGTGAGCAAGAATCACAAAAGACCTAACTTTAACTTTAACGTGAGCGGCTAGGTCGCACGGAAGCTAGACAATCTTGTCTTCAACGTGAGTGACTCGGTCATCCGAAAGCCAATAATTAATAGTGCACTAAGTAAATAGAAATTAAAAGGGTAATCGACTTAGGATAGTTGGTGTGGCATTATATGTAAGTACCCTTAGAGTGGGTATTAGGGTACCTCAATTCCCAACATTCTTTGTCTGACTCCGCAGCTCTCATGTCATATAGGTAGCTAACTAACACAAAAATACTTTAGAATTTAGAAAATTGTATCATTAAGAACATAATATACTTCTATCACTTCTTAGCTTAGATGACAACATAAATCTCACCAGTCTGATGCAATTCGATTAACTTTGTATTCAACAATGACATTGCTCAAGATGTAAATAAAACTTTATTATATCTGCTACTTCACCATCACCATTAACTATGCAAAATTTTTGAAAGAACTTTCTGGCAAAGAAATAGCGTAGATGAGAACCTTGTGTAACTACTAGCAAGGACTGACTTGGGGTGAACACACTCAAATGGATGGAGATCCAAGGGACAAGATTGCTTGTCATTTAGTTTTTTACTTGCCTCCAAAGCTCTCCTTCCCCCGCAATGTTCTTTCACATGAAATGTTTAGGGTTTTATATTTGTGCACAAAGAAAGTAATAATTGTGAAAATTTTGTGTATGGAATCTAGACTTATCTATTTCTTACGTGTGCCGTCTTTAGGCGATTATTTTTGTGTATGCCATCAAATGATCGAGCTTGCTTGTCGGTGCCATTTCCACCGTTTGAACATGTTTACACGTGAAGGGCACAATTGATATTGTTGCCCTTGGTATGGAAATTTCGTATATGCCACTGCAACCCATGAATAGCACAAACCCTGTCTTGCTATCTTGTATTAGTAGTACCATTTTAGCTCTGGGGGAATTTATATGCCACCCTTTAGTTTAACACATTGCTCTCAACTTAATACGTTATATGCCACTCTTTAGTTAAATTTGCCATTTTTCTATTTTGTTTGCACTTATGCCCTTCTTTCTATCTCAGCTCTAAGCGAAAGGTCCAAAATGCCATGGTAGGTAAAATGCTATACTTGTATTCACAAGGACGATGTCAATTGTCAGTCAAAGAACAAAAATGGGTGGATATGTCCATCACCAGCAACAAAAAGGCACGTGGTCAGGTCGATGCTACAAACCATGATAACCTGCTTGGTATGGGACGGAAATTTACCGTCCAAGGTACCTCCCCAGTTCTCCCTTCAACACCAAGGGTAGATAGGAACCGAACACAGATTGGGCCGCATGGCCCGCACCCGGCCCATTTTCAATCCTTACCTAAGCGAGCCCTAACTTCCAAAGCAAAAGTCCATTGGAGTTCCGGCCCGCCCGTATTAGCCCAGACCGAAAAGCCCCTACTCCCAAACCGACATCCCCTGGGCCTGTCCCCAACAACCCAATACATATTCCGAACCAAATCAGCGAAACGCCCCCAATTCTTCACTTCTTCCTCCTCCCCACCCCTCTCCGTCCCCTCGTCGCGAGACGCAGTGCACCGAGCCACACAGAGAACCCCGCATCCAGGGCTAGGGTTTCGCGGGGGTTGTCGCCATGGAGGACGACGAGTACGAGGAGGGGATGGAGATGGAGATGGGCGAGCACCACCACGTCGGCGGCCACGTGGGCTACGGCGCTGACGAGGACGGCGGCTACGGCGGCGGGGAGGAGATGGAGGACGAGGAGGTGGAGGGGGAGGAGGAGGCGCGGGACGAGGAGGACATCACCCAGGAGGACGCCTGGGCCGTCATCTCCGCCTACTTCGAGGAGAAGGGCCTCGTGCGCCAGCAGCTCGACTCCTTCGACGAGTTCATCCAGAACACGATGCAGGAGATCGTCGACGAGTCCGCCGACATCGAGATCCGCCCCGAGTCGCAGCACAACCCCGGCCGTCAGGCCGAGTTCGCCGAGGTTGCCCCCCGGCGACCGTAGCAAATATGGCTTGACTTTTGCTGTCTGCTGCTCTTAAATTGGGCGATTAGGGTTTGGTGAGCTTGATACGGCAGGTTTTGTCGGTGGTGATGGGCAGGTCTCGTTTTTTGCGCCCTTTTTACTGGGCGGCTGCTTGATTAGATAACCAGTTAGGGTTTTGCGAGAGGATTCAGTTGCGTGCTGATGTTTATGGTGGGGGGCTGAGAATTTTGGCAATGATATAGCAACTAGAACGGTGATGCTGATGGTTGAATTGGATTTTGAAGGGTGGAATTGTTTGTTGTCTAGTGTTGAGATGATATTTCTGTTGAAGTTATATCTGTGGGATGAGGTGGAGAATGCTTGAATTTCGCAGGGTGCCACACGCAATGCTTAGAGTGACGCAGGGTGCCACCCACAAAGCTTAGAATGAGTTTTGCATTAGGGACATTGCTTTGTAGCTCTGTAGTTTCAGTTGTTTCTAGTGATAGCTAGAGGAAGCAGAGTTGATTTCCTGATGAGGATAGTGCTTGTCTCAGGGTTTTGACTATCAAGATGGCTTCTCTTTTTTGCTTGTGTGGAGATTGCGTACAATGATTTGCAAATGATGGACAATGTAAATTGATAAACTTGTATCAATTGAAAGCTTTACTTTTGATGTTTTCAGGAAATTTAATCACTGTTTTTATAGCAGAGCACTTGCAGGGAAAATAAATAAAAGAATATGTAAATCACAAACTTGTAATTCCTTCTAAAATTTTCATGGACAATGGTGTTAACCAGAATGTACGGTTTGAGATAGATATCATAGAAGAAATGTTACCAGTAAAGACAAAACATATTTGTGCTAAGGGAAGAATCTGAAATAGACTAGGACTGGCTTGCCTCTTGTTACAGTCAGATTGCTTTGCATGACTATGCCGTGGACTTTTAGTCAACTGTTTAACAATGTATGTTTTGAAGTGTTTTCATTGGCTGTTGTCTTTCCTAAACCATTCAGGGTCACAAAAAAGATCCAAAATGGCGAGCTATGCTAAAAATGTAATGTGTGGACTGTGGATGCAGTTAAGGCTGGACTTACTGGCTTAATGAGAAGCTTTGATGCTTTTTGTAAGATATGAAATTCTTTTAGGTGATTGAACCCTCTAAGAATCCTATAAAAAATACTAATATTAATCTCTTCTAAACTTTTATCAACGACAAGTGAAAATATCCACTAAAGGAAAAATGCGAAGGAACTGTTTCGCAAGTTTTGAAGAGGAATGTTATTTCTGGTTGGCATGATCAGTGTCCTCATTTGTTGTTTTCTTGTTGAGCTATATGTGTTATGTATGCACACTTCACATCTCTAGAATAAAAACAGATGCCATACCATGGGATAGATGACTCGTGTTATTTAAACAAAAATAAATAAATAAACACTTATGCCTTAAGTGAGATCAAGGCAAATTTTGAATGTTTGTTTTCTTTTAGAGCGTGGGGGTTGCTAGTGCCAGCATGTGTAATTTTGCTGCTGCTCTTTCAGTTTAAACCAAAAATTCTTACTTTTACTTTTTTCCATTCCCGTTGTGTTGTGATTTATGATGGTATTGTATTCTTCTTTAGACACTCCACAAGATCAGCTTTGGTCAAATCTATCTGAGCAAACCAATGATGACAGAAGCTGATGGAGAGACAGCTACTCTATTTCCAAAATCAGCAAGGCTCAGGAACCTGACATACTCAGCACCGCTATATGTTGATGTATCATATAGAGTTGTGAAGAAAGGACATGACTGTGAAGAAGTTACAGAAACTATGGAGTACCCAAAAGTCTTCATTGGAAAGGTGTTGTAATTAACAACTTAACATGTGCTGATAGTACGCTCAGATGTATAGTCCGCTTTTCAACTGTTTTTTCTGCTGCAGGTTCCAATCATGTTGCGTTCTAGTTACTGCACACTATTCCAACAATCTGAAAAGGACCTCACAGAACTTGGGGAGTGCCCTTATGACCAAGGAGGATATTTTGTAATCAATGGTAGTGAAAAGGTTCTTATTGCCCAGGAGAAGATGAGCACCAACCATGTCTATGTGTTTAAGAAGAGGCAGCCAAATAAATTTGCATATGTGGCTGAAGTCCGTTCTATGGCAGAAAATCAGAATAGACCCGCTAGTAGCATGTTTGTACGGATGCTTTCTCGGGCGGGCGCAAAAGGGGTCAGTCTTACTGAAGCTTTGAAAAATAGTTCTTCATACATGCATGTGTTTGTATAGTGGTCTTACATAGCAAACATGTAGGAGGATGCAATGAGTTGAATTAATTTTATAATCTTAAATGCTATTAAATGTTTCTTATGCTACAGGGTTCATCTGGTCAATATATCCGTGCTACTCTGCCCTACATTCGTGCAGACATTCCCATCATCATTGTGTTTAGAGCATTAGGATTTGTTGCTGACAAAGATATACTTGAGCACATATGTTACGACTTCTCTGATACACAAATGATGGAATTGCTACGTCCATCTTTGGAGGAAGCTTTCGTCATTCAAAATCAACAGGTATTTGCTTAGCTATTTGATTAGTGAAACTAAATTATTCTTTATTACTTGAATTGATAACACATCTACTTGAATTTAAGACATGTAACTAAATTGTTCTTTCTTACTTGGGGGCACTTCGTAAACTGAGCTCTTAACTGGAACTGAAGTAGTTATATGAGTTACTAAACTTATGAGGCTTGATTTTGGTTTCATCTTTTTAAAGCTTTAATATACCTGTATGCAGGTTGCTCTGGACTACATTGGAAAGCGTGGTGCTACAGTTGGTGTAACTCGAGAAAAGAGAATTAAGTACGTCGGGGCAAAAAATTAACTCTATATTTGCTAGAAGATTATATGTCTATATTATACTAGTACTTACCTATGTGAATCTTGCAGGTACGCCAAAGAGATACTTCAAAAGGAAATGTTGCCCCATGTTGGTGTAAACGAATTCTGTGAAACTAAAAAGGCGTACTACTTTGGGTATGTGTTCCAAATTGGCTGTTCAGTTGCAATAAACAAGTATGCGTGCTAATATGATATAGTTTGGTTGAAAGCAGATCGGCTAATTTCCTATACACTCATTGTGCAGGTACATTATTCACCGTCTATTGATGTGTGCTCTTGGTCGAAGAGCTGAAGATGACAGAGATCATTACGGCAATAAAAGGCTGGACCTTGCAGGCCCATTGCTTGGAGGACTGTTTAGAATGGTTTGTCTCAATATATCAGAAAATTAAGATGGTCTTAGTCCCCTTTTCTGGGTTGGGAACATGACTCTTTTTTTCCGTTGCCAATACAGCTTTTCAGAAAATTGACAAGGGATGTGAGGTCATATGTTCAGAAGGTTTGTCCCTTCTCTAAATTGCCAGGGTCTATTTCTTTTACTCAGTCCTGGTGATTACTAATTGCTCATTATCCTTGAACCCAGTGTGTGGATAATGGGAAGGAAGTTAATTTACAATTTGCTATCAAAGCCAAAACCGTTACTAGTGGGTTGAAGTATTCCCTTGCTACTGGAAACTGGGGACAGGCTAACCAAGCTGGTACAAGAGCTGGTGTGTCTCAGGTTTGTACCTTTTCTTTATCACTTAATGTGTATGCTTCACTGCTTCCAACTTGGTTCAGCAAATAAATGTTCTAATCTTTGTTCTGCATTCCCTCTTTTCTTTGGCACGAAGGTGCTTAACCGCCTTACCTATGCTTCTACATTATCACATCTGCGGAGACTGAACTCTCCCATTGGGCGTGAAGGTTGATATGGAACATTTTCATTTCATATATTACTTCCCATTGAGACTTGATTCTTATGATTGTGTTGATCTTTTTAATAGGGAAACTGGCAAAACCTCGCCAATTGCATAATTCCCATTGGGGAATGATGTGTCCTGCTGAAACACCCGAAGGACAAGTAAGCGATTAACACTCTAAATTTTCTTCTGTTCAAAGGAAGCTTGGATGATTGTCTTATATTTTTTCATACACCTTGTATGCAGGCTTGTGGCTTGGTTAAAAATCTTGCCTTGATGGTATATATCACTGTTGGCTCTGCTGCAAATCCTATTTTAGAATTTTTGGAGGAGTGGGGCACAGAAAATTTTGAGGTTTGTTTTTTGTTTTTATTCCCTTGTCAATGTATACATGCATTTTGATTTAGTTTACCTTCCCCAGTCTTACGGGTTAGGTTTTGATGTTGTTTACAACAGTAATTTATTTTGGCCCATATTCATTTTTCACAGGAGATATCGCCAGCAGTCATTCCTCAAGCTGCTAAAATTTTTGTCAATGGTTGTTGGGTTGGAATTCATAGGAACCCTGACCTATTGGTGAAGACACTTAGGCGTTTAAGAAGACAGGTTTGTACCCTGCTTCTCTTGTCTACTTTGGAATATGAAGCCAAATGCTGCAGGACAGAAATAGGAGAATAGATATTTAGTATAAAAAAAGACATTATTATCCAAATTCATGGGTTTACATTTATATATATGACAGATTGAGAGCACTCTTTTAACAAAACTGATGTGATTTTGTTGTTCCCCTTTTCATATGCGATCCTAACTTTGTTTGATATTTATCAATATTTAATGTAAATACCATTTTCTGCGGTAGGTTAAACATAGGTATGTGAAGTGTTAACATAGACCAGCTGACGAGGTCAAGAAAAGAATGCAATCTATTGCAAGTATGTGACTTTGAAGGACAGTCAGATCTCAAAACTTACTGAGTATTGTGTCAATTTTCAGATTGATGTCAACACTGAAGTTGGTGTGGTTCGTGATATTCGCCTTAAAGAACTTAGACTTTATACGGACTATGGGCGTTGCAGTCGTCCACTGTTTATTGTTGAAAGCCAGAGGCTTCTCATTAAGAAGAGACATATCCGAGCATTGCAGCAAAGGGTCTGATATTGATTACTGTATGCTAGTTTTTACTCCAATTTAGATTGGCATGCATGTATTTGTTCTCATATGCTTCTATTATCCTACTGTGTGCTTATCCAGGAGACTCCTGAGGAAGGTTGGCATGACTTGGTTGCAAAAGGATTTATAGAGTACATAGATACGGAAGAGGAAGAGACTACTATGATCTCCATGACCATAAATGTAAGTGAGATCTGTTGCATTTAAAGTATGCCTGATTGAGCATTTGTGGGCTAACTGGGGTTCCTGTCTGTGGGAAGTCTTTGTCTAATCAATTCCATTGGCATTCCTTTACATGGAACAGCTTTATCTACTCTGTTCTATTGGCATTGCTTTATGAGGAAAGGCTTTTCCTTCTAGATTCATCTTCAGCTGGTAATGCCAACAAAAAATTTCAGGACCTTGTAAATGCGAGACAGAATCCAGAGGAGGCGTACTCTGAGACTTACACGCATTGTGAGATTCACCCTTCATTGATACTTGGTGTTTGCGCATCAATTATTCCTTTTCCTGATCACAACCAGGTGACCCATCCCCTTATGCAATGCTGTATACTGCATATTTTTGAAGTATGTCTAATTCATTCCTTTGATTGTACAGTCACCTCGTAATACATATCAGTCTGCTATGGGAAAGCAAGCCATGGGGATCTATGTTACCAACTATCAGTTAAGAATGGTGAGTGTGCCATTTGTCTGTCTTAGTTTGTTGGTCTAGGTTTAAACCTTCACCATGCACCATTTGGATTCAGGACACATTGGCCTATGTTCTGTACTACCCACAAAAGCCTCTAGTTACTACTCGAGCTATGGAGCATTTGCACTTCAGACAGTTACCAGCTGGCATAGTAAGTGAATATTGTTAACTGCACAGTACTTTGTCTGTTCATATTTTGAATCTATGTTGTTATATTATTTAATCATTAATACCTTGCTTTGGTGATTTGTGAAGAATGCAATTGTTGCTATTGCATGCTACTCTGGATATAACCAAGAAGATTCAGTTATTATGAACCAATCTTCGATAGATCGTGGGTTTTTCCGATCCCTATTTTTCCGCTCTTACAGGTACAGTGGACATTTCAGCATATTCTACTGTAGGTTATGCCACCACTCAGTGGACCAATGCTTGCACTATAACCATTCTAACTTCATATGCAGGGATGAGGAAAAGAAGATGGGGACTCTTGTCAAAGAGGAGTTTGGTCGTCCAAATAGGGAGAACACTATGGTGATGTTTTCTAAAGTTCATTGCAGTTTTTTTTCTTTGCAGCTCACATGGGCTAATATTCTTGTAATTTTCCTTGTAGGGAATGCGCCATGGGTCCTATGATAAATTAGACGATGATGGACTTGCACCACCCGTGAGTATAAAACTTGATTACTGTAGGCTTATCTTTATCATGGAACCATACTCTTGGTCCCCTGCTTTATAATTCATTTATCAGGGAACAAGGGTCTCCGGCGAAGATGTCATTATTGGGAAGACATCTCCTATTCCACAAGATGATGCTCAAGGGCAAGCTACTAGATACACAAAGCGTGATCATAGTACTTCTCTGCGACACAGTGAAAGTGGAATGGTGGATCAGGTTTGTTGTTTCCTCCACCTTTTTTTATGTTTCTGTGCAGTGAATTTGAAACCAACAGCTTCAAAGTCTGCTGTCTTTTGTGCAGGTTCTGTTAACAACAAATGCTGATGGTTTAAGATTTGTCAAGGTTAGAATGCGGTCGGTTCGCATACCACAAATCGGAGATAAGTTTAGCAGTCGGCATGGTCAGAAAGGAACTGTTGGAATGACTTACACACAAGAGGACATGCCATGGACGATTGAAGGCATCACGCCTGATATCATTGTGAATCCACATGCTATTCCATCCCGTATGACTATTGGCCAGCTGATTGAGTGTATTATGGGTAAAGTTGCAGCTCACATGGGGAAGGAAGGAGATGCGACTCCTTTCACTGATGTTACCGTGAGTAATCTTCTGGAGACTCATTATTCTTGATTTCTTTTAATCATTCTTGAGAAAAGATTGAATCCTCATTCAGTTATAATTTAGTTGCTGAGAATAATAGTGATAATGATCCCTTAACACTGATCGTAGCTTCTATTGTCATAACTTTCGACGAAACTGGATTTGCTATGTAAATTGTGTGGACTTATGTATTTTTTTGCTTCCATTCTAGGTGGATAACATCAGCAAGGCACTTCATAAATGTGGTTATCAGATGCGTGGATTTGAGACCATGTACAATGGTCACACTGGGAGAAAATTGACTGCAATGATTTTCCTTGGTCCCACTTATTACCAGAGACTCAAGCACATGGTGGATGACAAGATTCACTCTAGAGGTCGTGGTCCTGTCCAGATACTTACCAGGCAGCCAGCAGAGGGGCGCTCACGTGATGGTGGTCTCCGTTTTGGAGAAATGGAGAGGGATTGCATGATTGCTCATGGCGCTGCATTTTTCCTGAAGGAGAGGTTATTCGACCAGAGTGATGCTTACAGAGTGCACGTATGTGAGAAGTGCGGACTCATTGCTATTGCTAATCTCAAGAAGAATTCCTTCGAGTGCAGAAGCTGCAAGAACAAGACCGACATTGTCCAAGTAAGTAAAACTTGCTGCATCTCTGAGCCGCTGATTCACTGATTGTGATCTTAAGCTATCTTTGCTAGCATCTTTTGCCAAAGAAAGGAAATCATACTGTTGCCGTTTTCGCATTGACAGGTGCATATACCATACGCATGTAAGCTCCTCTTCCAGGAGCTCATGGCGATGGCCATTGCTCCCAGGATGCTTACACATGATATCAAGACAGGGAAGGATCAGAAGAAACGCTGAGCTTGATGTGCTTTACAGGAGCCATTTGCCATATGCTTTGGTTCATGCCATGTAAGCATTTGAGATTTACCTACCCAACCCTGTTGCGGAACTACTTCTGTAGCATGGGTACAAATACAGTTGTTCTGATTTGGACCTTCCTTCTGATGGACACGAGCATCGACTAGGCATTCTCTGAGAGCCATCCTGCTGATTCGTGTTCAGGATTATCTTAGATCAACGCCAGCCGCTAAGTGCCTAGAATCTTGTATTAGGAAATTCACTCACCAGACTAATAAACTGTACCATCCTGCAAATCTTTAACTGACTGTTGATCTGGAAGTATCGTTTTGTTCCGGTTTTAGCTTTGGGGATGTTAGGGTATGTGTAATGATATATGTCTATATGATTTTGGGTGATGTGGAGGAGAGGGAAGGAGGAGAGAGAAAGAAGATGTCTATATGATTTTAGCTTTTGGGATGCTAGAGATCAATTTGAAAAATACTTGTGTGTTTGACAGTTGCATGAGCGACTGGATTGATATTTGTTAGTAGTGTTCGATCTAGGTCTATTAACAAAGAGTTATTGAATAGATTGGTCTGTCGGGTTTAGGTGGTGGCTACATGCCTACATCCGTGCTATGGGGCTACGGGTCGACGGCTCTTCTTTTTTCGATTTTGTTCTCTCTTTTGGAAAATCAATCAGCAACCGTCGGAAAAGATGGGTTGGAGCTTGCATCCATCCGGACGGGTTGGAGCGTACGCCTTGCAAACTGTGTGGTAGCAAAAGCTACACATGGACACGGGCCTGCAGAAACATGAAGTACCCCTTTGCATGACGAGTGGAAAAGTGAGATGGGAAGTGTTTCGTACATCAACCACCGTAAGTAACCCCCTTTCCTCCATTAAATCAAATCGCCAGCTCCATTCGCCACCCAAAACTTTGTACACAAAATTACAGAGGGGTATGCTGCGACAAAAGTGGAGGGCTATTATACACGACTAGACCTCGACCAGGTCAGGCATGAGGTCCCTGTTGCAACTCAAAAACACCATGCAGAATCAGAGCTCTAGACCCCCAAAGGGGAAAGAAAAAGGGAGGAACACCTAGTACAATAACACTATTCCTTTTGCCATTCCAATTGGATGCACAAACACATACACCCGCCCATCCACCTGCAGCTGAGTATGTACAAGTGATACCTCTCTGAGAGTCGATTTTGTTTTACTTGTGTTCGGGGAAACAGAATGGAGAGCACGGTCCTGTCCTGGATAAAGCTCCGTTCGTCCATCTTTATAGTCCACTTCCACCTTGCTCTCTGTAGATAATTCTCTTTTGGCATGGCTGTGGGCTAGCCCCGTCTCTTGAACACAAATCATTTTCTTGCATGCGGATGAAATCACAATAGCAAGATCCCGCTGAGAGACTTCAGAAAGATCATATCAACCAATTTCTGGCGAATCTACTATATCCAGGCAAGAGAGCCTTGATCGTTAGCTGCAACTTGGTGACGGCCCCTGGTTGCAGTTGGTGGTCTGTTCGCATTCAGCTCCTGAATTTCATTTCACACATCATGGAGTTAAGAGGTGGACAGCAGCAGTAGCAGCTAGTTCAAATAAAGAAATATATTTGCAACTATATAGTGTAACCTGCATCCATGTGTCTTCAATGTGATGCTCTGGCGAAGTCTCAGTTGAAGTGATTGCAGGGGGCAAAGGATGAATTAGTTTTGGAACGACCACAAGATCTCTACCCAAAACCAAGATTGCACCGCCATTATTTGGAGTACCTGTGTGCATAAAATGTCAAGCAATCATAGAATCGAGCCAAAAGGTTGAAAATAAATCTTGTTAAAACACATTCTCACCACAATAATTTGTTGCAGAGAAAATGATCAAGTGACCTTGAGCAAAGCGCTCAAAACCATCCATCACGCACTCGTGCGCTCGTACAATTAATTGGAGGCCATTGTCGTTGCAAAACTACATAACGCGATCAGGCTGAGTCAACAACACGTGTTAGCTTCAGAAAATCAAAGGGACCAAAAAAAAAAAGGGAAAGAAGAGCTCATCAACAAAGGGATCAGGGAGCACCAACCCCAAACGTAACAAGACCAGGGCCCCGAGCATTTGGCCTGAATCCTTCAAAACTGTCATTCTCTGTTGTGGATTAGACCAGTAATCCCAAAGAAAACAGAGCCACTCCTTATAACAGACTTCAGACCAATCAGCTTACTCCATAGCTTTGCAAAACTATTCTCCAAGGTGTTGGCTAACAGACTAAGAACCTCCGTGCAAGAAAGAAACGGGCTCTATTGCTCAAGGTGGACATCTCCAAAGCTTTTGACTCGGTTTCATGGCCATTCCTGCTTGAAGTCCTCAGTCATACGGGCTTGGGTCGCAAATGGTGTGCTCTTAGCGAGTTCGTCCTCCTCAATCCTCATCAATGGAGTGCCGAGCAATAAAATCGTCCTCCGACGGGGTCTTAGGCAAGGGGACCCGTTGTCGCCAATGCTCTTCGTTTTGGTTATGGAGGTCCTGAACACATTCTTCCGCAAAGCGACCAGCTCCTCGCTCACTCCGCTGGGTATCCAGGGGCTTCAAGAACGCGTTTCGTTGTATGCTGAGGATGTGATTTGCTTCATTGCCCCAGTCTGGCATGATTTGCAAGTTGTCAAACATATCCTTCACGCTTTTGGGACGGCTTCTGGCCTCTGAGCCAATCTCCATAAAAGCTAAGTGACGCCCATTTGTTTTGGGGAAACCGAGGTAGCGTTGGCCAGCCTTGAGCTTCCTTGTCAGCTTTCCTCCTTTCCCATCAATTACTTGGGCTTGCCTCTTTCCCTCTCCAAACTGTCCAAGACTCTTTTACAACCACTGTTAGAGCAATTCACGAGGAAACTCCCTACTTGGAAAGGTAAACTGCTCTCCTCGGACGGTCATCTCTTCTTGGTTAAACACATCCTCTCCACCACCCCCTTTACCATCTACTACCCTTGAAGCTACCTTCTTAGGCAATCAGGGCAATCGACAAACGTCGTCGTGCGTTCCTTTAGAGAGGAATAGAGGCGGTTCATGCAGGGCGGTGCTCCATCGCGTGGCAATCAGTTTGCAGGCCACTCTCTCTTGGCGGCCTGGGATCCTTGACCTTAAGCTCATAGGATATGCGTGCGGATGAGATGGATTTGGCGGCAAAAGTCAAACCCCGCTTGGACATGGTAACACCTACAAGTATCTCATGAGTCGGTTGTGCAAGCCTTGTTCAACACCGCAACAGAGGTGCATTGAGGGGGTGCGAAGCGTGATACAACCGGTCGGCGTGCTCGTCCAACAGGCCATAAGGCCAGTCTGATCTGCAAAGTTCACGAGCCATACCTGCAAAATGAATTCAAGTTAGATTCGTCCTTATTTGAACTATCCTCGTCGTCCTCCTGTACAGCTTCCTCTTCAGCCCAAGTCATCCGGTTATCGCTCTCTATTTGATGTACTATGTACTCCATACGCTCCCCTTCATCAGCTTGTCCTGTAGCCTCACATGTTGTGACCGTTCTTCCTCTCCTCTATGTACCGCATCGGCCTCGTCACCAATATTTTCCTTGTACCTCCTGGATGACAGCCGTCAGCACGACCATGTACAACTTCTATTAGATATGGTTGCACAAGCATCATACACTCGTTTCCACGGCGCCGGTACCCTTGCACAAACTCCTTCTACGCAACAATGCACATCAATATTCTTAACTCTCATCTAATATCCGTGGGAGACCGGCTCCAAAGCCCTTATATGATGACACTGCACACCTTACGGTCCAACGAGAAACTGCGGGTGACCAGTACATCATATCTGCGATTCAAGCATTCTCGTCGTCCAGGTGTACCAAAGTGGCTTACGCAAAACCGCTCAAGTCAACACCGTTCGGACCTTCATGAACGGTACCGACACTGTAATGCACTTTTAATGTAGTGGGTATCGGCATTACTGATGTTTGCCTGCACATATTTTGAATGTTGCAACTAATCAAATCGCATCGCACATTATGAAAATACTGATGTACTGTAATTTACATTTCAACGATCGTTCATCTATCATAATCAACTACACTACTCTCATAGCATTAACTCCCTATCGGCAGACCACGCGCCAACGCTGCTCTTGTCTCGCTGATTGAGCTCTCTTCTACTATAAATAATTCCTAATGAATTTCGATAATTTACATAACATATTGATTTAAATACCAATATACCAGTTATAACAGTACACATGATTTTCCAATGTACTAACAATATTACATTCATTCGTAATTAATTATAAATGTTACGTATTATTGTTTTGTACAAAGCAAACTATTTAATTCATACAAAAGTATCGACTAGGTTTTGAATAACTATAAATTTCTACGGATGCTTAATTTGTACATAACATTGACTAAATTTTCTACAATTACAATTTTGTACAGATGCTAATTTTTTACAACTATGTTCACTAAATTTTCTACAACTACAAGTTTCTACGACTGCTAATTTTTTATAACTACATTGACTAAATTTTCTATACCAAGGTTGCACTATTTTTTTCTACAGCTACAATTTTCTACAGATACTAATTATATACTAAATAAACTATTGACTACAACATATAAATTTTTTTACCTAACGGAAGTAGCGGAACCTCTCCTTCTTCCTCTCCCTCTCCCTCTCCCTCTACTCTCCTCTCCTCTCCCATCTCCCTCTCCTCTGTTCTCTTTTTCTTCCCTCCCCTCTTCTCTTCTTTCTTTCCCTTCTGCCTACTCTTCACCGCGCGGTGTGGGCCGAAGAAATGCCAGGGGCTTGGCCGCGCGACCAATTTATATGTGCCTCCAGTCGCCGAAGGGTTGGGCGACTAGATTTGTAGTCATCTAACTGCTGGGTGACTAGAAGCAGTCGCCCGACGGTTCGACAACTGCAATTATGTCGCCCAATGGCCCACAGATTGCTTGCGCATCGCGCGGCTGTTGGGCAACAGAACAGGATCAAGTCGCCCGAAGGTTGGGCCACTAGAGGCCAGTTCTGTAAAAATATTTGTGCGGATATATTTCTATTATTACGAATAAAATATGGATTACTTACAAATAAATTCGAAGAAAGGGAGGAAGAGAGAAGAAGAATGAGATAAGCAGTAGAAGCGTCGATGGAACAAAAGAAAAAGGAGAGAAGAGAGAAGAACATGTGACTGTTGGGTGGAAAGAAAAAAGTGCCGGTGTCATCCTGTTTTAGTGGAAAGAACGGGGCGGTGGGGTTGCAAGTGAGTGAAGAGACAAGGAGACAGAGAAGAGATGAAGATGGCGGCTGCCGCCACCATCGTCGCCGCCGCCTTCGTCGTGTATAGTTCGTGCTGGGCTTGGGGTGGCATGGCATGACGGGTTTTGGGCCATGCCTGGGCCTATCCGAAGGTGAGACGGGCAAATATATGGTCCCAAATTGGGTCGACACAAGGAAGGCAAACGTATAATGCAGCATGCCAATGAAAATGAGCTTCACATATTTCAATCGCAAAGGTAAACCTTTATTACATCAGAAAATAAATAAGGTATGCTTTACTATTTTTAAGATAAAGGAAGGCTCTTACTAATTATTTATTGAAGTTTCACAGGATATTGTTGTGTTACTTGTTAGGTCTTTTAATGTTTTCTTGCCAACTACAAAAGAAGTCCATGCTTGCGAAGGTCCAATTGCACTTTTTTTGCATGCGATTGTATAAGACAGTGGGTATCAGAGTACCTCAGATAGTAGGTTCTCATCAAAAACATTATGAAATGATGGCACCACATCACTTCTATACTTTGCAAGAACAAGGACATTTCTAAGGAAGACACTAAAATAGCTAGATAAAATAATTTAGGAAACCATCTAGTGTTTAGATATTTTCTTGAAAGGGTGTAGAGATTCTAGATAATTGAGTTCAAGGGCTATGATCTTGACACATGTCTAGAATCTAATTGTGAGCTCTATAAACATAGGACCTTGCTCTTGCCATGGCATGGCATGAGAGTATAGATAGAAGGCAAGGCGACTAAGAGAGTGCTAGGATAGCCACTAAAGGAGTGTGTGTACACTCTTGTTTAATAATGTTTGTGTTTTTAATAAAGTAGCATTTTGTTATTGTAAGTCTTCTGGTTAGGCCGTGTTCTTTTGTAAGTACTTAGTTCATTACTAAGTTGTGATTCAATGTGAGCGGCTCGGCCGTCTGGAATCACAAAAGACCTAGCTTTAACTTTAACGTGAGCGGGAATGACAAAATGCCTAGCTTTAACTTTAACATGGGCGCCTATGTCGCACAGAAGCTAGACAATCTCGTCTTCAGCGTGAGTGACTCGGCCACCCGAAAGCTAATAATTAATAGTACACTAAGTAAGTATAAATTAAAAGGGTAATCGACTTAGGATAGTTGGTGTAACATTAGATGTAGGTCCTCTTAGAGTGGATATTAGGAATACCCCTAATTCCCAATATTCTTTGTGTGACTCCGTAGCTCCCATGTAATATAGGTAGCTCACTAACACAAAAATACTTTAGAATTCAGAAAATTGTATCCTTAAGAACACAATATACTTCTATCACTTCTTAGCTTATGTGACAATATATATCTAACAAGTCTGATGCAATTCGATTAACTTTGTATTCAACAATGGCATTGCTCAAGATGTAAAGAAAACTTTATTATATCTGCTACTTCACCATCACCATTAACTAGTGCAAATTTTTTGAAAGAACTTACTGGAAAAGAAATAGCATAGACGAGAACCTTGTGTAACTACTAGCTTTATCATCCATTAAAAAATATCAAATAAACAGAAAATAACAGAGTTACGACTTGGAACACAAAAGATCAAATGAAACATCTAATTATCCAAAAACCAAACAATATCACAAATGGCAGCCTAGGTTTCGTTAAACAAAGAAAAAGATAAGAAAATATTTCCACATCATGTGTTCAACAAAATAGAAAGCATTTAGAAGTCACTTACCAGAAGCAAAGGCCAGATATGTGCATGATGAAAACTCATATTAGGAACGTATTTTATAATTCCTATAAATATAGAGTGTTTGGAAGCATAGTGCTAGATGAATTGGTAATCTTATGAGGCATAGACTCCAACCACATTATCAGGTTTTGGCAAAAGCATATCAAAACGGTATAGAATAACATGAAATAGGACAAGTCATCAATTTAACATTACCACATAAATAAATAAATAAAGCACAAGTTGCCATCTTTTTAGTCAGGACCTAGATAATATGAAATGTTGTGGTGTAAAACGGTTTACTTTTATCTACAAAACCAAGAAAGTCTCCTAAACACATAGCAAAACACACTTAATGTTGTTCAATCAATTTATAGGAACATAATCATCGATTTTTTTCGGCAGTCCTGCATTACGGCTTGACTATCTCAACAAAAAGGTGCATGTTCCTCTCCCTGCTCTTGGATACGTCCAATCAACTCACCACATTCAACTTCGTCCTCGACCTATTATTTGTGATCGCCAACCTGATCATTTGCAAGCATGTCGCCTGCTTGTAGCTGAACATCTTCTTGGATATTCTCTTGGCTATCATCATCCTTACCCTTCGGACGATTGTAGTCCAACTGGAGCTGCTCCTCTTGGCTCATGAAACCTCACTCCTCTAGGTCCAAGTGATCAAATTCATCATGTAACCGAGGGGCATCGGGCGACGTTCCGCCCGTTGAGAGGCTCCTGTGTGAGAATCGCCTCACAAAGAAGCAGATGGCCAGTCCTCCAGCGCCTGTGTGAGTTGGGTCGTGCTTTTCTGGGCCAGCCCGAGGCACGGCCGGCCTGGCACGGCCCGACACGGCCCGTGGTGGGCCAAACCGACACGGCACGAACGGTAGACCGGGTTAGACCTGGAAAGCCGGCCCATCGGGTGACACTGTACGGCCTGACATACCACGCCGTGCTCAAGCTGGCCCGGTACGATGGGCACGATCGGCACGACCATATCGTCCAGCCCAGAGCCATGCGGCTCCGAGTAGCAGGGTGGTGTGCAGCACGTGAGCTAGGGTTAAGGTAGCGCGGAGGCAAGGCAGCGCCGAGGCCGAGGCAGAGCAGCAAGCGCCACGCGGCGTGGTCATGTCGAGGCGAGCCAGCCGGTGGAGGCACTGGCGGCCGGGGCTGGCGTGATTGGAAGGAAGAAGCAGCAGCAGTCGCTGTTGGCGTGGAGCTGTGGAATGAAAGAAAGAAGAGCAGCAACCATCAGGTGGAGAAAAGAAAGAGAAGAAATGGAAAAAAGAAATGGGGGAGAAGAAGGGGAGGAAGATAGAAGAAGAATGAGGTAAGCAGCAGAAGTGTCGGTGGAAGAAAAGAAAAAAGAGAGGAGGGAGAAGAACATGTGGCTGTCGGGTGGAAAGAAAAAAGGGAAAAAGGAAAGGAGAGAAAAGAAAAGAAAGGAGAAAAAGAAAGAAAAAAGACAGAAGCGCCGATCTGGCAACAACGTCGGTAACTGTGCACGGGTGACCGAGAGAGACATAGATCTAGTGGTGACGCTGGCAACTATGAACGAGTGACTGAATAGATCGCGTTCGATGTTAATTAGCATGCCAAGTGCTTCGATAAAATCTTAATACTAATTGTATTATCGTATTTACGGTATTTAGATGTGCATGTTTAGGGTGTCGATTTACCTAACATTGGATAGGAGCATTGGCGATTCCAGTATAATTAATATATCAGTTTCTATTATGTTGTTAGCCAAGGAATCAGATGATACATTAGATAGGAATCGGATGATACATTAGGTGTCATTCTTCATTTAACTAATTAAATGAATTTGCTTATGATGTAGAGTGTTTCTGGTATTTCCTTCCCACAAATTCTATGCAGGTTTACTTGGTTATAATGTAGAGTGTTATCCTGTTTTAGTGGAAAGAACGGAGCGGCGGGGTTGCGAGTGAGTGAAGAGATAAGGAGAGAGAGAAAAGATGAATATGGCAGCTGTCGCCATTATCGTCTTTGCCGTTTTCGTCGTGTATAGTTACTTCGTGCTGGGTTGGACTGGCACGGTACGAACGCCGGCACGGCGGTTTTTAGGCTGTGTCTGGGCCTGGCAGGAAGCGAGGCAAGCTGATACGGCACGACATAGCGGGGTGATCGGGCCAAGCCGACATGGTACGACACGGTGGGGTGACTGAGTCGAACAGACATGACACGATGTGGCCCGAAACACGATAGACCTGAGCTGTGTGGGCACGGCACGGTCCTATACCCACCACTAGCTGGTGTGCGGGGGGTCAAGGGGAGGGCTGCGAGACTCGCGGATCGGACGGTGACTCGCTTGCCATATTTAGCCCGTGTGGTTGTGGATTGTTTTGCATGCAGGAGGGATCGAGGCAGTTGTTAGTGATCCCCACCATGAAGTGCGCGTGAACGTCTAAGGGCCACAACATGAATCCAACCAAACCCACAGCTCCCTTCCTCTGCCCCGGACTAACATGTTCGACTGCGGCGGCTACAAGACTCTGTTCATGGCCGTAAGCAGAAATTTGTAAGGTACACGTCGACTGATCGAAATGTTTGTCTAAATTCCTCAATATGTTGCTCACAAACAAAATTTTCCGACGTGTTGCCGTTCTTGCCTTTCTTGGTGATCGAGATGGTTGCACATATATTTTTGTCTGCATCGGCGTGTTGAATTTGATCCGCATGTAAGTTGTCTCGTAGCTAGGCTTGACAACGCGAACCCCAGGATGTCGTACGCCTCCAACGCCAGTGCCGACCGGGCGCCCCTGTCCAGCTTCCAGATCGAGTATGGCGGCGGCGGCACGTCCCGGCGGCGGCTGGCGCAGCCGGAGGCGATGGCCCGGGGCGTGATCACGCATGGGTCGGCGCAGCTCCGCACGCTCGGGCGATCGATCCGGACGGGGGCAGCCATGGCGGTCGTGTTTCAGGAGGACCTTAAGAACACCTCCCGCAAGATCTTCGACCCGCAGGACCCGCTGTTGGTGCGCCTTGACCGCGGCTTCCTCATCTCCTGCATCCTCTCCATCGCTGTCGACCCCATGTTCTTCTACGTGCCCATGGTGACTGACTTGACCAACCTCTGCGTCGGCATCGACCGAGACCTCGCCATCTCCACCACCGTCCTCCGCACTGTCGTCGACCTCTTCTTCGTGGCGCGCATCGCGCTCCAGTTCCGCACCGCCTACATCGCGCCCTCCTCCAGGGTGTTCGGCCGTGGTGAGCTCGTCATCGACACCGCACAGATCGCCAGGCGCTACTTCCGCCGCTTCTTCGTCGCCGACCTCCTCTCCATCCTACCGCTCCCGCAGGTGGTCATCTGGAAGTTCCTCCACCGCCCGAAAGGCACCGCGGTGCTGTCCACCAAGGACGCGCTGCTCTTCATCGTCTTCGTCCAGTACATCCCGCGCCTGGTCCGGATATACCCGCTCTCATCGGAGCTCAAGCGTACCAGCGGCGTCTTCGCCGAGACCGCCTACGCCGGCGCCGCCTACTACCTCCTTTGGTACCTGCTCGCCAGCCATGTATGTACGCGCGCAGTAACCACCTTCAATTGCATCAAGCCAAGAACAAGTTGATGACGGTCAAATCACCATTGATAAGTTTGATGCTTGGATCATCAGATCGTGGGGGCGTTCTGGTACCTGCTGTCGATCGAGCGGGTGAGCGACTGCTGGAGGAACGCCTGCAACGAGTTCCCGGGGTGCAACGAGATCTACATGTACTGCGGGAACGACCACCAGAAAGGGTTCCAAGAGTGGAGGACCATCACCAGGCAGGTCATCCACGAGACCTGCGAGCCCACCAAGGACGGCGACATGCCCTTCAACTACGGCATCTACTCGGCCGCCGTCGAGTCGGAGGTGATCAAGTCCGACGACATCACCTCCAAGCTCCTCTTCTGCCTCTGGTGGGGCCTCGCCAACCTGAGGTATACATACGAAGAAGAAGAACGATAGCGCAACAGAAATAGCGTACATTTCAACACAGAACGATCGAGAGTGATTTGTCTCTGGTGCATTTGACCAGCACCCTCGGCCAAGGGCTGCAGACTAGCATCTACACTGGGGAAGCGCTCTTCTCGATATCCCTCGCCATCTTCGGCCTCATCCTTATGGCCATGCTCATCGGAAACATCCAGGTGAAATTGGATTTCACAGCATGCACAGTACACTAAAGCTCAAACCTGTCAGCTATACAGAGTTTATTTGCATTGCAGACGTACCTCCAGTCCCTGACGGTGCGGCTAGAGGAGATGCGGGTCAAGCGACGCGACTCGGAGCAGTGGATGCACCATCGCCTGCTGCCGCAGGAGCTACGTGAGCGTGTCCGCCGCTACGACCAGTACAAGTGGATCAACACCCGCGGCGTCGACGAGGAGGCCCTCGTCCAGAACCTCCCCAAGGATCTCCGCCGCGACATCAAGCGCCACCTCTGCCTCGGCCTCGTCCGAAGGGTACGTACTACAGCCATATATATATAGTTAGTTCCCAGTGCCCCCATCATGCATCATGTGTCTTACACACGTACCAATATTGTACGACGTGTAGCTAGCCGTAGAGTTTCTTGTGCCATATTGTGATAATGATTGTAGGTGCCGTTGTTTGCGAACATGGATGAGAGGCTGTTGGACGCGATCTGCGAGCGGCTGAAGCCGAGCCTGTACACGGAGAACACGTACATCATCAGGGAAGGCGACCCGGTGGACCAGATGCTGTTCATCATCCGTGGCTGCCTCGAGAGCATCACCACCGACGGCGGCCGGAGCGGCTTCTTCAACCGCAGCCTGCTCGAGGAGGGCGACTTCTGCGGCGAGGAGCTTCTAACGTGGGCGCTGGACCCCAAGGCCGGGGTGAGCCTGCCCTTGTCCACGCGCACCGTCATGGCGCTCTCCGAGGTGGAGGCGTTCGCGCTTCACGCGGAGGAGCTCAAGTTCGTGGCCGGCCAGTTCCGGCGTATGCACAGCAAGCAGGTGCAGCACACGTTCCGGTTCTACTCGCAGCAGTGGCGCACCTGGGCGGCCACCTACATCCAGGCCGCTTGGCGACGGCACCTGAAGCGGAAGGCGGCGGAGTTGCGACGGAGGGAGGAGGAGGAGGGCGCCGGCAGGTCGTCCAGCTTCAAGACGACAATACTGGTGTCTCGGTTCATGGCGAATGCGCTCCGTGGTGTGCACCGGCAGCGGTCAAGGCGGGCCGGGGAGCTCATGATCCCTGTGCCCAAGCCGCCCGAGCCCGACTTCGGCATCGATGACTGACTAGTGCTTACTCTCTACCTTTTGACGTGTTGCGTGCGTCAACTTCGATGTGTAGTGTTCGTGTCTAGTGAAACGTGTAGTGTTTGTGCTGCTTCGACATCGATGTCTCTGCGATGCTACGTTGTACATGGGGTTCTACTTCGCCTCTCACTGAATGTTGTAAAACCTTCAGTTCAGGATGAGGCTTCTCATCCAGGTTTTCTGGTGTACTGAATTTGCAACATTTTTAAAAGATGCTGGTGTATTGAATTTGTAACATCAAAAGATACTTGCCGTCTTACCGTCAGTTCAGGATGAAGCTTCTCGTAGTATTTTGCACTGTATGTCTTGACAAATGGTAGTATGTTGCACTGTATGTGAATTTTGCAGGTATGCCAAAGAGATACTTTCTGCAAGAACAAGACCGACATTGTCCAAGTAAGTATATAAAACTTTCTGCATCTCTGAACCGCTGATTTACTGTTTGTGATCTTAAGCTATCTTCGCTAGCATATTTCGCCAAAGAAAGGAAATCATATTGTTGCCGTTTTCGCATTGACAGGTGCATATACCATACGCATGTAAGCTCCTCTTCCAGGAGCTGATGGCGATGGCCATTGCTCCCAGGATGCTTACGCATGATATCAAGACAGGGAAGGATCAGAAGAAACGCTGAGCTTGATGTGCTTTACTGGAGCCATTTGCCATATGCTTTGGTTCATGCCATGTAAGCATTTGAGATTTACCTACCCAACCCTGTTGCGGAACTACTTCTGTAGCATGGGTACAAATACAGTTGTTCTGATTTTGACCTTGGTTCTGATGGACACGAGCATCGACTAGGCATTCTCTGAGAGCCATCCTGCTGATTCGTGTTCAGGATTATCTTAGATCAACGCCAGCCGCTAAGTGCCTAGAATCTTGTACATTAGGAAATTCACTCACCGGACTAATAAACTGTACCATCCTGCAAATCTTAAACGGACTGTTGATCTGGAAGTATGGTTTGTTCCGGTTTTAGCTTTGGGGATGTTAGGGCATGTATAATGATATATGTCTATATGATTTTGGGTGATGTGGATGAGAGAAAAGGGAAAGAGAGAAAGATGATATCTACTATTTAATAGACGGTCTTAGACAGCTTTTACTGTCTATACTGTTGTATAGACAACTATATAGATAACATATTAATTGTATGAGACTATTACAGACAACTATATAGACAATATATTATATGTGTTGTCTTTAATTCTATCTATAGATGATACAGAGATATATTACAGATTACCATTATCTATACCTTTGTATATACTCTTAGAGATCAGTTCAAGCAATACTTGTATCTTGTGTGTTAGAAGTTGCATGAGCGACTGGCATGATATTTACTCGTTTTAGTAATAGCTTCTGGCTTTTAATTCACTATTTCTTAATTTCGTTCTTTTCTATCTTTTTAGTTTTTTGGGGCTTTTTTGTATTTTCTTTTTTTCCGTATTCCTTTGCATTTTTCGTGATGGACTAATCTGTTTTTTCTATTTTATTTTGTTAAATTTAATTACATCAAATAAATCATCATTAAAAATAAATTAGCTATAGTAAAAAAACATAAGTCATCGTGAGCACCTGACGGTCATCTAGGTCTATTAACAAAGAATTATTGAAGAAGTTTGCCTGTCGGGTTTAGGTGGTAACTACAGCAACTGTCGGAAAAGATGGGCTCCAGCATGCATCCGGACGGGTTGGAGCGTATGCCTTGCAATACTGTGTAGTAACAAAAGCTATATACATGGACACGACCTTGCAGAAACATGAAGTACCACTTTGCACACGAGTAGAAAAGTGAGATGGGAAGTGTTTCTTACATCAACCACCTTAACACCCCTTTTCCTCCATTAAATCAAATCACCAGCTCCATTCGCCACCCAAAACTTTACACACAAAATTGTACACATCAGCATCAGACTGATTACAGGGGGTATGCTGCGACAAAAGTGGAGGGCTATTATACACTAGACCGCGACCAGGTCAGGCATGAGGTCCCTGTTGCAACTCAAAAACACCATGCAGAATCAGAGCTCTAGACTCCCCAAAGGGGAAAGAAAAAGGGAGGAATAGCTAGTACAATAACACTATTCCTTTTGCCATTCCAATTGGATGCACAAACACATACACCCGCCCATCCAGCGGCAGCTGAGTATATACAAGCTGAGTATATACAAGTGATGCCTCCATGGATCATCAGGCAATCTGTCTGAGTCGATTTTGTTTTACTTGTGTTCGGGGAAACAGAATGGAGAGCACGGTCCTGTCCTGGATAAAGCTCCGTTCGTCCATCTTTATAGTCCACTTCCACCTTGCTCTCTGTAGATAATTCTCTTTTGGCATGGCTGTGGGCTAGCCCCGTCTCTTGAACACAAATCATTTTCTTGCATACGGATGAAATCAAAATAGCAAGATTCCGCTGAGAGACTTCAGATGGATCATATCAACCAATTTCTGGCGAATCTACTATATCCAGGCAAGAGAGCCTCGATCGTTAGCTGCAACATGGGGACGGCCCCTGGTTGGAGTTGGTGGTCTGTTCGCATTCAGCTCCTGAATTTCATTTCACACATCATGGTGTTAAGAGGTGGACAGCAGCAGTAGCAGCTAGTTCAAATAAAGAAATATATTTGCAACTATATAGTGTAACCTGCATCCATGTGTCTTCAATGTGATGCTCTGGCGAAGTCTCAGGTGAAGTGATTGCAGGGGGCAAAGGATGAATTAGTTTTGGAACGACCACAAGGTCTCTACCCAAAACCAAGATTGCACCAGCATTATTTGCAGTACCTGTGTGCATACCATGTCAAGCGATCACAGAATCGAGCCAAAAGGTTGAAAATAGATCTTGTTAAAACACATTCTCACCGCAATAATTTGTTGCAGAGAAAAGAGTGATCAAGTGACCTTGAGCAAAGCGCTCAAAGCCATCCATCACGCACTCGTGCGCTCGTACAATTAATTGAAGGTCATTGTTGTTGCAAAACTCCATAACGCGATCAGGCTGAGCCAACAACACGTGTTAGCTTCAGAAAATCAAAGGGACCAAAAAAAAGGGAAATAAGAGCTCATCAACAAAGGGATCAGGGAGCACCAACCCCAAATGTAACAAGACCAGGGCCCCGAGCATTTGGCCTGAGTCCTTCAACACTGTCATTCTCTGTTGGATCAGACCTGTAAGCATCATAACGAGATCAATATCATGACATCAGCATAAATAAACAGCCATGTAAGGGTAAATATCAGTGCGAGTTCTTGAAATGCTGACCATAGGAGATCCATGAGGACAACTGAGCCTGCTTCCATGGTAATTGGTCTTTGAAGGTTCTCGATTTGCTCTACATGATTGATTGACCGACCAATGCCACCATGCATACAGATAATTTTCTTCTCTATGAGGGCAGCCAAAGGAAGCCAATTAAATAACCTATTCATACGGTGCCATGTCCAGATGCCATCTCTCTCACCCTATTTTTTGAGCAAGGAACATCCATGTAAGCAAAGATGAAAGGTGATCTTGTAAAGAAATGCGGTACACAAAAAAAATTAATTACCATTCGCTCTATACACTCTATTCGGAAGCCAAATAAAGCATTAATGTCTGCAGCCTCATGATTTCCACGAATTAAATGTATGTTTTGAGGATATTCAACCTGAAATGTACAATAGTGTAGATATTACAATTTAAATAAATTACTACACCAAAACAAGTCTACATGGCATGAAAGTAAGTTGACAGTTTAATACCTTCAACGCAAGAAGAAGAGTGATAGTTTCTAAACTATGCTGGCCACGATCCACGTAGTCACCCAAGAAGAGATAATCAATGTACCTGCAGGTTAAGATAGAATTAAAGATGAGCTGAAGACTAGAAAAGTGAGAAACTCACAAACAAAGCAAAATGTATCTAGAGATTAATACACTTAAGGAAACATATTAATAACATAATTAAAGCATTCACAAGTTAGTTTGGCATAATAAATGATCACAATTTGTCGTGCAGTTTTGGCATATCGAAAACCCCCCATAATTGTTACCAAAATTTAAGAAATGTGTCGTTATCGTTTTCACAAAAGCAAGAACTTACGCAATGTCTCCTGCCGTTGAAGGGGCACCGTACTCATCAAACAATCGCATAAGGTCCCCAAATTGACCATGTAAATCACCAAATATCTTAACGGGAGCTTTAAGTTGCAAAACACATTGTTCACTTGAAAATATTCTCTCAGCAGTATCACACAGATCTGCAATCTCATTGCAGTCCAAGAAGAACTGCCTTCGCACGGGGGGCTTCCAACCGCGGGGTTTCAACAGAGATGCAATGACCTGGATAAGTATTACAGCAGACAGAACAAAGTGATTATGTAGTTGAGAAGAAGCATAGTAGCTCTTATCTCGGTCAATGCCTACATCGTGCATTGAAACTTACATCACAAAGGCCCAGAACAAGAGCAGTTGAGCCACTGGGTTTCTAATCTTTTACCATGTAGATACATGTCTTATTTTACATCAGAGAACATTTATAGTTTTATTTTGACTGCGACCATATTTTCCACGTGATAAAAGTACCTTTTTAGGAACACTATTAATGGACATCTGTCGGTCTAGTAACTTCCTTGCAGCAGTTGCGTTCTCTGGGGTGCCATAGCTGACCCTTCTTCCTTCGTTTTCAAACTGGTCAATTGAAAGCTGTCTGACCATACCACCTAAGGCACCTCCAGTTTCTGCAGCCACCACAACCTGTAAGACAAAAAAAGAAATACAAAGGATGACACCTAATGTAATAATGCAAAAATAGCTTTAGCTAGACTGGTAACAAGACAAGCATTTCGAGATATATTATAAGAACAAGTACATTTACGTGCTATAAAAGTAACTGCCAACTGAAACAATGAAATACCAAGAATGTAACGAAATGCAGCATATGGTCTACTCACAGCTCTATGGTGCAACCGAACCCCAGGTGGAGGTGTCATGTTGGAAAGAGCAGTGTCTGGTTTGATGAGGCTTGAATGATTGCTGCTTGATGTGGAATCTGGAGGCGGCTCCTTGTCAGGCAACTGCTCCATCTCACCATTAACCTGCCTAGCCTTTACAGCAGCTAAAGTAGCACTAATTGCCTCTGCCTCTGCTGCTGATGCTTCAACTAAATAATCGACGCCTTTGCTTAATCTCCTGCGATGATATTAATTTCAAACACAGAAACACTGTGAAATAACAATTATAAAATAAATGAAGTGTACCTCTGTCCCTGCAGCACAGCGTTCTCAGGGCTAATATCAGTATACATGTCCCCATTAACAGGAGGGGCAACTGGAGTTCCAAGAACTACAGATCCATCTGGAGCTGATTCTGGAGCTGTCTGCCTTGTTCGTTCGTCATTGTAGGCATGTCTTCCAGGTGCTCTTCCAGCTTGTATATTAGTAGCTGCTGCATTTGCCGCTGCATGATTAGCAGCAGTTGTCGTTTCAGCAGCAGCGAGATCTTCAGCCACAAGAAAATCGTCTAGCAGTACACCTACAATGGCAATCCTATGATGTTAGCAAGCAACAAGCAAGAGTGCATAAAACTGTATCATCCAATGCTGAAAACATAATTCTAAACATGATCATTTCTTCTCGACAGACAAAACTGACTAAATGTTTTTTATCCAATTGAAAAGAATAGCAACTATGATTAGAGATGTCCTTAAGTGCTTCGGACATAGGATTGTGATAATAGTTCGATACTAATGTAAACTACAATAGAATCAACCTCGCACCATATGAAAATTCTGTGTGCTGGTCATAATTTAGTGGCCACTCAATATTCCAATGTACTCTTTAAGTCTCCACAAAGGAGCAGAGGACTGGTAGTGCATATCTCATTAGTAGTTTAGCACCTCAGACAAAAATGCCACAGCAAGAGAACTCAAAATGAATGGCAAATTGTTTAGACATTAACCGTATAGTGAATTTGATACCTCACAGGAACAAACGCTAATCTCTTAAACATCATACGCACAGATCATACGATCATACTGGATGTACCAAATGACCAAGATGGTGTGAACTACATACATTTTTAAGAGATTGTCCATAATGGAGTAGCATTTGATGGACATTTAGTCATTTCATTTATGTCAGTGATAATTCATTTTATTTGATCCGGATGAATTGAAAGTGATGTAAGGCATTTCATGGAAGAGCGAAAAATAGAATGAACGGTGGCATGTCCATCAAATCAGAGATAAAACTAAAAAATCTAGACTCTGAAATGTTCAAAGCAATAACATGATGGTCCAGTAAAGTCAAAACTTTTCACACAAGCACGAGATTTACACAGAGTAATGCTAAATGGACAGGTCTTGGTCAATTCGCAGCTATCCGATTTAACGAACTATTTAAGTGATAAAAAACAGTAGCACTGGTCATCTAGCAAAAAAGTGGGATATCGGATTCATAGAGCAGTGTGAAACGAACTGAATGTGTAACACTCATTCACTCAATGTCAGACATCAAACATGAATGACTATTTTCTTACCTCCCCGTAAACCTCCATAAATGAATATTAGATCACCAACAGCAGCTGCTGCATGCCTACACCGCCGTGTAAGTTCAACAGCAGCATCACCTCCTGCTGCATCCGAGCTATATCTTCCTGTCCTGGGAGTTGTGACAACCGACTTTGTGTCACACCAAACTCCAGCAGCTGTATCCAACACTGAACCAGGTAGAATGGTGCAACTTATAAGAAAATCATACGAGTCCACATTGGAATTCTTGTCATTGATAGATAGCCGCAACAAGTACTCAACAATGCCATAAGCCCCTAGCTATGATGTTGGTAAAGTTACAAACAACCAAAGATAATTTCAACACTAGCAAAAGAGGAAGAAAACCTGGCCAGTATCAGCACACGGTCATAGGTAACAAGAGTAAACTACAGGAAATATTTTTTGTAATATATAGATTGACATCATTAACAAGTGACGTTTAAGTTATGACTAACACTGTTGAAAGTAATTAAGCTATTCAAGTGCTTTCTACAGTTCAGATTTTGATAAAATGGATATTAGAAATACACCAACAGGGCAGAACTTTTTAGATGTTGATCTTCTAAAAGACTAAAAGAGGGTTTTCTTCTAAAAGACATTTCTTCCAATCACGAACAGAAACTATGAGCTCGGAATGCATGATTTCATCCCAAGGTTGTTTCTTTGAATTGACGGCAGTGCAAGATATTTTTTAAAGGTATTTCACCAAAAAAACAAGTCAGTTAATTCAAGGTCTTAAAATGGAACCTGCAACACTCGAGGAGTCCTCTACCATCCGACCACCTCCAAGAGCACCTCCTGACACATGAAGACGTGCATTCACAAAAACCTAACAACAGATGAAACAAGGATTACACAAACATCAAACTGGGGACAATGTTTTTAGAGGGAAAAAAAGGAGATTGAATGACAGCTTACAGCTGCATGTTGGTATCTGGGTGAAGGAGAGACACCAGGGGCAATTGCCCACTCCCAGCGGCCGTCTCTATGTTTTGCAAGACCATATGGACTTGATAGGGGCTGATGGTTTTACAAAAATACATACATACGAGCAGAGAATATTAGATCTGAAATAGATGGTCACTATTATTACTGATATTAAACACCAAGACGTAACGCCACAGAAATTTGTGCTATTTTTATTAATTCAACAACTAGACATCTGAAATGAAATTAGGGCCATGTACTTCATGATGATGATTGTATCACTAGCATCATTTGAGCAATAAAATATCTCCTTTTCCTCACAAAATAAGGACAAATAGACATCTCTGGTAACAGAAAACAATGCTCCAATGACTCAATAGCTGCTACATGGCAAATGGATGTATCATGTATGAGTGAACCACGTGCCATGCATAACAATGTTCATTTTCCCTTGATCCATGTGAGATGTAAGTGATATCAAAGTAATAACTTTCTTCGTTTTCCACGTCATGGAGCTACACCAGCTGTCCCCTCATCAAATAGTTTCAAATAATTTCTACTTTGAGATTTTAGATACATTGTATCTGAAGATGCAATTCTTGAGATAATTGCTCCATTCCTCACGTAACAGACTATAAGGAACCTTGTTAAAATAGTTTGACATCTGATCACTAAGGCAATAAAAATTAACAACCTATTATTAGCTCTCAAATGTTGCATATCAATTATTTAACTCCACTTAATTTAGTCCTTTATAAATTTTGCTCCAACAAAAGGTTCACTAGATGCTATTTAATACTGTTGATATTATTTCACTTACCACACTGTTAGCATCCCTCCCACCGCAAAGTAAAAGAAGACCATCAGAGCGTGCACTCGCAGTTGCATACCTGAAAAAAAATACCACAAAGTACACTTAGTGAAAGGACATCAAAACTAACTCTACTTCTTAGTAAAACAATAGAGGAATATGACCTAAATGCAGAAGTCGGATCACAACAAACAACTGATTGGGAAATATGGTGGGTTAACTGTGCCACGTCATGCTACTCTGTACCATACAAAATAAATAGCAGACGAATTGTAGATAGTTTAATATAAAATTAATGAAGTAAACATGCAAAAGATGGTAGTTTAGTAATGTAATATAACGGATATCTTGTCAGGAAAATATTGTAAAATTTCAAATCACTGCCACCAATACAATTGCTCATTAATTTAATGTGCTTTACAACATGAAACACTTCTCATTTCTGTTAGCATACTTACATGCATGGCGGTGGTCCTTCACCTTCCGGTTCAAGTTTCCTCCATTCATATGGCTTAGCTGCAGTATCAAGAGCCCATACATCCGCTAGAGGCCGCTTCCCTAAACAAATGAAACGGTCCCAGCACCGACACCATTCATGGTGGATCCAAGTGCAATGTATTATTATTTAAAACTTGACAAATGTTTAAGGAAGCAATCGCGTACCATCATTTCCACCGACTGTCAACAAAAACCTCTGTCCAACCAAGGCCATCACATGTCCATATCGTGGACCTGGACCAGGTCCTTGAACCACCACTCTACATAGAATGTGTGCACCCTCAGAAGAGATAACAAAGAAAATCAATTCTGAACTCAAGTCAGTGCATAATAATAATCACCTGTGCCATCGTGGTCGATGTTGTGTAAGGTCTAGAACATGAAGGTCCTCCGCAGATAAACCAGCAGGGCCAATTCCACCCTGGATTGCAAGAAATGATGAAATAAAGATGAGACATTTCGTGTTTCCCTCCACAAAACTTAAGTAAATAATTAAAGAGAATTCCTAAAAATATAGTACCTGGTCTTTTAACAAGGTATGCTATACTAGTTACATTTCATTTGATTAGCTTGGAAATAGGGGAGGTGTGGTAATAAGGTGCGGATGATTTAAAAAAGATGAGAGATGTTTAGGACAAAAACAGGTACTAGAAGACTAGTTGTGCCCAACAATAAGGCACTAGTCTGATTGGTGCAACCACTGGTAAAAAACAGAAATACCTGAATGACAACCATGGTTCCAACCGCTGTTGCTACATGTGCAGCTCTTGGTGAAGGAGGCTCACCAAGTGGAGTAAGCCTGACAAAGTAGTGTTGTAGTCAAAAAAGATTTGATGATTTGCTTCATACTATCAATACAATTATCATGCTAGTATGCTACCCTAAAAGACACAAGTCGGTAAACTTAACTGAAGTAGCAGCCCAAGTATTAAATGCTGAAAAAGAAAGTTGGAAACCATTTATAGAATACCCTACCTGCTCCACTTATTTGATAACACATCATAACAGTGGACATCTGCTGTCGCGCCAGCAAGACCTGCAACCAAGGAGATCAGTGAGAAATCCACCTTTGTGTTTGACTGAGAAATAAAATTAGCATTTCACACCAGATAAGACCATCTACGTTTTCATTTCCATGTATGGTTTCGACGTCGGAGCAACTAAATTTGTCTTATATGTTACAAAAGGTTTCTATCCATGAAAAAAATGGTACCCCAAAGAAGAAAGCCTGTAATTTCAAAATGTCAAGTCTTGAAGAAGTTCCATTAACCTCCTAACTTACCCCCAAAAATGGTTCCTCCTCCAATAGTGATAGAATAGGCATAAAATGGTAACAAAAAATTCAGCCTCATCCCCAATTTGAGACAGTAAAACATTCCTTCCAACCAATCAATCATAATCCTATAGACATTTGGTGACTTTAGATGGCAGCGTTAAAAGCAAAGTTGCCCAGGGAATAGGTGATTCATTCAAAAAGTAGAATATAGCAGTACTCAATTTAACTGCTACCTGAAACAGCATTGAGCATTCCAGCTCACAGAACTAATTTGGCATCAGGAGCCAGCCAACAGCATTTACATTCAACGTTTTGGCCGACAAAATTCAATTCCTCAAAATAGCTCAAATTTGTTTTCTAAGTAGAATTGGTATCTGAAATTCACCATCTTTCAGCTTCCTGGTGCCAATTAGCTATCAGACCGACTTTAACCATAAAATAGCATGAATTCTCAGTAAATCACCTGTAGCCCGGAAATTCATTTCAAAAATGAAATCTCAAACTTTATAAACCAAAAATTGCTCAAGGTTACCACCGTATCCAGACATCACCCCAGAGCATCCCCTATTAGACTGGTCCAAAACAACCCTAAGCCACCAATCGACACTCGAGACCATCAGAAATTACAAGACACGAGATAAAAGGCATACGGATCCCAGCGCTGCCTGCCGAAGAGGGTGGCGTGGCGGAGTTGCCCTCGAGCGCCGTAGCGCCGCCAAACAGGACCAGCCGCGGACCGATGTAGTCCGGCGAGCCCTCCTCCCCGATGGCCGGCACCACCGTGAGCGTGTGGCCGCACCGGCACCCGGGCCCGTCCTCCTTCTCCATCACCGCGTTCACCACGGTGTACCCCGGAGCCGGCCTCGGCCCCGTCGCGACCACGGCCGCTGCAGCCACCGGAACCGGAGCCGCCGTGGGCGTCCCCGGAGTCGACGGCGCCGACGAAGAGGCCTCGCTCGACGAGCCCCCGGCGCTCCCTCCGTGCGCGGCCGCAGCCGCGGCGTCGGAGTCGGAGTCGGACTCCGTCGCCATGCGCGAGTCCACGTCCATAGGCACCTAGCCCCCACCCCCTAGGGTTCGGAGGCCTCGAGATCTCCACAAGCGCCGGCGATGCAGGAAGCCGCCCCTACGAGGCGCCCGCCACCTCAGCCGGCATCGCCGGAGCCGTAAATTCGCCGCCGGAAGCCTAGATTCCCCGCCGCCGCTCGGCGAGATTCGGGCCGCCGCGCGATTTGGCGCGTTCCGCTTCTGCGCCGCGATGAGGGAGCGTGAGAGAGCCTGCCTGAGGCGCCCAAGGCACCCCCGGGAGATTTGGGAATTGTGGGGATGCGAGAGGGCGGCCGGGTGGTGCGCGCGGCGCGGGGGTGAGAA
The DNA here is from genome assembly GCA_036346245.1 of Bonia amplexicaulis. Lineage (NCBI taxonomy): Eukaryota > Viridiplantae > Streptophyta > Magnoliopsida > Poales > Poaceae > Bonia > Bonia amplexicaulis. The sequence goes on along the minus strand of CM070743.1, from coordinate 6,854,275 downwards.
TTGGGGAATTCCGGGGATCCCTGGGGGGCAGCGTGCAAATCTGGGGATGGTTTGTTTCGTTTGGTTTTGGTTGGAGCGGAGGAGACGAACGGGCGGGAGGAGAGAGAAAGGGGGAATTCTCCAACGTTTTTTTGGTTTTATTCGGAGCGGTTTTAGTGTTTTGCCCTCGTGGCTTGCCTTATTTCTAATAATGACGCCCTCCTCCTCCTGCCCGGTTGGGTCTCGACTATCAAATCCGCGGCTTTACTGCCGTGCTAGTTGATGTGTTTGAGCTGCATTGGTGTCATGTATTTATGCAAGTGAGGAGTTAATCATGTGATATGATCTAGCGATAGCGATAACTGAAATGTGCCTAGCTAATCCGTTTCTCAGCGAATTAGGATAAAGTTATATTTTGAAGAAATCAATGAACAGTTACTTTACTCTGAATTAATAAACTATACATGACAGATTGATTAAGGTCCGTTCCAAATAGTTTTAGCTTCTGGTTTTTTATCTTTGATTTATTTAAACCAAAAGCTACTTAGAACGCGTCGAATTCTAATTTCGACTTATTTTGATTTTTTTCCTTTTTTCCTCTTATTTTCTTGTATTGTCCGTGACAATATGATAGTTTTTTCTAATTTTTTAATTGAACGACTAAAAAAGCTAACAGCCACTACAGTACAATTTCAGCTAAAAACCAACAGTCAAAGTCAAATACTTAAACTCTTTGAAGCAGATGCTAAAATACAAGTGCTCTGCAAAATCTGCAATACTAATACGTGAGACATTACACTCAATTTATTAGTGCTCGAGCCTCGCACAAGCTGATTGGGAAGGAGGGAATGGCAAAACAAGCGGATGTAGCTTCCCGATGCATCGAACGCCCGTTCTCAAGCTATCACCCATTTACCTATTCTTTTTAGCTTCGGTCCATGATTTTTAGATTATTCGTGAGAAAGATTATATAGTAACAAAAAATCATGTGTAATTTTGGTCGATATAAATGAAGTCGCTACAGTGTGTATTGCAATCAACTTGTAGACTTCGTCTTAAAAAACACTCTGTTTGAAAGTTATTTATTGTAGAAAAATTGAAAAGTAGTTTTTAGAAACTGAAAAGAATAGGTCTATTACAACATGTGTGTTTGCGACAATCAGATTTGCTATTTTTTATGGAGAGAGACTTGTGTGCCATGTTAAGTGCATAACAATTAACTCAAACTATACATAGTTTATGTAACGAGAGTTATAATGGAACCAAAGCTGAAGTAGAGTAATTTGGTAACTACAAAATTGAAATCCAAACACTAACATAGGCAAAAGAAGCTAAGATGGGGACAACCTACAAAAAAGATTGCCTCCAAGCTTTCATCCTCCTCTTGAGCATCTACCTCTCACCTCGTAAATCTATCTGCTAGGCCTTCTTTGAAACGCACGAGTAAGAAACACAAGAGTAGGAATGTGGAGTCCCGGATTTATCATCTAAAACCCTATGTAACTTTATCGTACTATTCTCTGGATCAGTAGATGGTACTTACAGATACATTAATGAATATCAAATACATATATTGTGTGGGGTGGTATAAATACCCCCTTGTGGCCGGTTGAAGAATAATTTTTGGCACTCTATTTCATTCTATTGAGCTAGTGTGAGGTCCTTCTCTCAATTATACATGTGTTGTACCTTGTGAGTACAGAGGAATACTCTAGATTGCATGTGTTGCATCTAGAGGTGGATTGTGTATCCACTCGAGCTTGTGCATTCGTTGCACGTGATGAGATTCAGGCGAGGGGCTTGACTTATTACTCTTGGAGTTTACCGTCTCCTAGATGGCATTGGAGGCGTCGTGTGCGGTGATCTTCTCAAAGAAGGTTGTGAGAAGATCTGGCAAAGTTGTGAAGGTTGGAGCTATCTACCCGGAGCGGGAAAGAGCTACCACTAGTGGATTGAGGTGTTTTGGCTTAATTCGTGGAGCCAGTCCAATTTATTTGTATAACCTCAATGTGGACTAGGGAGACCGGCAAGTCTCTGAGCACTACGGTAAAAAGATATCGTGTCTTTGTAGTTTGCTTTCTTGTACTCAATTTACTTTCAAGCAATTTAGATTCACATAATTAAATTGATTGCTTGTCATACTAGAATTGCAAAACTTTGATATAGACTTAGGTTATTGGTGCACTTAGGTGAACTTAGTTGATTTTTGCTTTGTTTGTACTAAAACCAATTTGATTTAAACTTCCGCATTATATTCTTGGTTTTAGCCAAATAGCTTAAATAGAATTAATTAAGATGAGATGTTTTAGAAATGACTATTCAACCACTTCTAGTCGGCCTTCTTGATCTTACAAGTGGTATCATAGATTGATCTCTCATTGTTTTAGACTTAACCGTCTAGAGAGAAGAATGACGACTAGTGGAATAGTGCACCTAGATGTCACATCTCAATTTGATGGTACAAATTATGCAAATTGAAAAATACGCATGATATGCTATTTAGACACCATGAGCCCAAAAATATGACGAATTATTGATGTGAGCTTTTCTCCTCCTAAAGATCCTTTTGCTCCAACAATTGAGGATGAGAAATGCTCACATCTCGACGCTCAACCAACTAACACTTTGTTTAGTGTTTTGAGTGTAGAGGTGTTTAATACAATATGCAAACTTAAGAGCGCTCATGATATGTGGACAAAAATTCAAGATAAATATGAAGTGTCCACCTCATCCAATGAGGATTGCATACCAGAGTGGATGTCGGAAGAAGAATGCTTAACTTCTAGCTCTGACGATGAAGAATCCACTAGCCCCTCCGCATCAACTCAATGCTTCATGGCAAAAGGTAAAAAGAAGGTAAATAACAATGATAATGATGAATCTTTTTATAATGAGTTGATGTATATGCTAGAAGAGCTTAATGAATTTCTACGGGAAAGAGAAAACTAAATATAAGATTTTGAAGAATGAGCATATCTCTCTTCAAAATGATTATATTAAGCTAAAAGGATAATATGAAATTCTCCTTCTCAAAGAATATTCTAGTCCTACGATGGATAGGAATAATTTGTAATTTATTAGATGATATGTCCTATGTAGCTTATAATTCTTACATTTCATCTAAGGTTTGTAAATCCACCTCTTATGATGATTTAACCGATATACCTTATTGCTCAAAATTACATGCATCTACTTTCTCTATATTTGTTGAAACTAATATTGTAGAGAAAAACAAAGAGCTCAAGGACCAAGTCACAAGATTGAACCATGACTTGAAAAGGTGCTACAAATGGTAGGCCTCTCTTGACAAACTCTTAAGCAATCAAAGAAAGTAAAATAACAAGAGAGGTATCGGTTTCACCTCCAGGAAAAAGGTGAAGAACATCTCAAAGCAACATGAAAAACAATTCAACAATGTCATGTTCTTTGGATGCAATAAAAAGGAACACCTCGCCTCTAAGTACCCCAACAAGGTTGATGACAAGACAAAGTCGTCAATGAAGAGGCAAACCGTCAATAAGCAAGAAAATAATATAATAAGAGGTAGCAATTTCCAAACTTGCTACAATTGTCGGAAAAAGGGACATATAAGTAAGGATAGAAATGAACATTATTTACTTAGGAATGATAGAAATGATAATGTGTTTGCTAAAAATATTAGTTCACAAAAATTCAAAGCTAAGGCCATTTAGGTGTCCAAATCTATTGTGGCTAACATTCATGGACCCAACCAAACTTTGGATACCAAAATACGCTTAAAAGCTTAATAGGTATTTAGAGAGACATTGGAGGCTTGGCTTAAATATGAAAAGGTGAATTTTACCATATGCAAAATGGGAGTTAAGTTTGAGGATGATCATGCTACATCATGAACTAATACCATCTCAATAACAAGTATCTACATTTGATATATTAAGCCCCAAACATTGTGTAGGTTGCATTGCATAGATATAATTTAAAAGGGGTGTTCTTGCTCTTATTCTACAAGTTTATTATTGTAATCACGAGCAAGATATTTGCGGTATATTAAGGGGGAGTTCCAAATCATATTCATTATATCAAATCTCTAAGTGTGCTTAAATTAATTAAGTGTTAGTACTATTTTTCAAAATTGAGCCATTTAGCCAAAAGTCAAAATCTCAAAATTATTAGTATATCTTTGAAAAACTAGTTGAAAAATATATATAAATGCACTTCAAAGGTTTCCCAATGGTTTTGGCTTTAGAAAAACTTATTTCAAGTAAAATTGAGTTTCTAACCCAAAACTAGAAATGTAGTATCTTGTTATGGTTTTAAACTCCAAAAAAGGCCAAAATTAATTCTAAAAGGAATTTGAAAATGTGTTGTGTTCAATACAAAAAACCTAGAGTTGGCTATTTCAAATATTATTGGTATTCAACAAATTTTCAAAATACCAACTAATTAAAAGTTATTTGGTTTTGAAATTCATCCAAAATACTATATTGACCAATGTTGGGCCAGACCGGGCTAGGCCTGTCCATTCCAGGATAGGCTTTCCAGGCCTAGCCCGACGTTTGAACAGTCTACTATAAGTACATCCTTAGCTTTTGGAGTGCATAAAGAACAGGTCGTTACATAGCTGTAAACGAGAACGAAATGGTACCACCGTTATTTTGTTGTCGGATTCGGTTTGTCCTACAAAGCTCACAACTGAGGAAGCAGTGGTACGTAGCTGTATAGGAACTTGTCAGCGTAAGCCAATCACAATCAGTCACCGCTCAGAAGCCACATGGAAATTCCCATAATATTAAGGGAAATTCTCTATATACTACTGAGTTTTGATTCGATCTCTAATCAATCACTAGAAAGTGTGGTTCCTTCTATAAAATTGAGTTTCTACTTTGTGCCCTACATGCTACTTCCGTCAGCCATCTATAAGAGTGTTGTTAAGTAGACTATAAAAAGACTTTTTTGCCCTTCTTCTTCCTCTCTCCTCTTCCCTTGCCTTTCCTCTCTCATGCATCCACGCCAACCGACAGTCCCTCTCTCTTCTCCATCTCCTCAGTCAACCACCGAGCTCACTGCTACCATTCCGCTCCCCTCCCTAATCCCTATGTTGGCCTCTCACCTCCCTCCTCTTCCTCTTTGTTTTGCCGCTCGCCATCTTTAGATCCGGCTGGTGGTGGAGAGGCATCGTTGGATTCCTCCCCACCTCAAGCATGAGCAGGGAGCCAAGGACTACGCCACGCTAGGGCCACAACCGTCGAACTCCTCCTCACCTTCTACCTGATTCCTTCCTACCTCGAGCATGAGCAGGGACCGCACCACGCTGGGGCTGCCACTGTATGACTCCTCACCTCCTGCCGTCGCTAGCTTCCTCCCGATCTCCTGTCGCCCCAGTCGGCCTCATCACCTCCTTTCGCATTGCAGGATTCTCAAGAGCTCATCATGTTCGCCGACATCGACAGCTTCCACTCATACCTGTGGTGGTGGCTGTCATTGTTGTGCTCCTCAGATCTGGGAGTTCTTGATGCTTGTTCCTTCAAGAAATTGGGTTCTTGATGATGTGCAACTTTAGCATCTGATTTTGTGATTGGAGATTGGATTTGAGGCTTGCTGTTCTTGTGATGGTACTCTTCTTCCTCTGTCCTGCTATGCTCTCTGCCATACAATCTGCTCACCTCCTCCCCACCTCCTGCTCGGTGCGTTCACTAGCTCCAGTGTTGATCTGGCTTACCACGCACATGGAGATTGGAGAAGATGGAGGAGAGAGGGGGAGCGTGGAGATTGTAGAAGGGCACTGACATGTGGGCCCTTGATTTTGAGAGGGCAAGATGAATATTTATAAAAAATATGACAAGTTTTTGGGTACTAACGGCTGATTGCCCTAACAAAGCTAACGACAGTGGTATGGAAGGGACGTGGAAAGTTTTTCAGTGGCATGAGAGGAAGCGCACTTTTTTTATTGGTAGATCAAGGATTAGATCAAAACTTGGTGACATACAACGAATTTCCCTAATATATATAGGTTGACCACTTTTGTATCTGCTTCCCTTTTTCTACATTGTTCTTAGATTCTCCTACGGAATCTAGAAAAGGGGATAAACATATGTGTTCATCAGTGTGCACGACATGGTAGCGGCACTGAAGCGCAAGGTAAAAATAGAAGCTGTGCAGAGCAGATTGAAAATTTGTGGGAGGGACCAGCAAATTGCAATTAGTCCAGGAAAATTACGTACATGACTGCATGAGAAACACACTACTCCGCAGATCTCACCACATAACATGGACAAAACAATAATAACCATAATCTTTTGAATATTTGACTTTTAGTTTCTCCAAAAAGTAAAAATAAATGGAGCTGTTTTTTTTTAAAATAAATTTTCTAAACAGCTTCTCGAACTCAACCTATATATATCATTCGCTGCGTATCAAAAAACATTTACAAAAACTATAAACGGCAGTAAAAAAAAGAGCCAATCGCTACCTGAAAAACCGAAACAGCTTCTTCAGTTCTTCAACGAGCATTACTATACAGGTAAACTTTTGCGTACTACGACATACGTAGATGGTGTAGATTATCGGTATGATTTTAGTTTTTGTTTTCTTTTCTAAGGAGGGTATATGAGTTTAGTGTGGGAAGCATTCTCGAGTTCTTCACGCACGGGCCGGCGTAGAGCTGGGCGTCGGGTCCCGATCCAACCATGGAACCCAAACGTTACGACCACGGCACCCCGGGTTTAAGCTTAGGCCCAAATCCTATTGCTGCTTCGTAGAGGGTTTAAGCTTCGCCTCGCCACAGCTCCGATCTCTAACCACAAAACCCTAACGACATGGGAATCGCCGCCGCCTCTTCAGCTCCTCCTCCACCCGAGGAGACCGCCGCCCCGGCCGATCCGCTAGCCAAAGAAGAGACCCAGCGCGCCCCCGCGGCTGAAACCGCTCCCAGCGGCGATGCGGAGCAGGCGGACGCCGGCGGCGGCGCTGGCGAGGAGGGGGAGATGGTGGTCGTGGACGCCGCCGCGGAAGCCGGCGATGGGGAGGGGGAGGAGGAAGGGGAGTGCGGGTTCTGCCTGTTCATGAAGGGCGGCGGGTGCAAGGAAGAGTTCGTGGGCTGGGAGAAGTGCGTGGAGGAGGCGGAGGCGGCCGGCGGCGACGTCGTCGAGCGCTGCTACGAGGCCACCGCCGCGCTGCGCAGGTGCATGGACGTGCACGCCGACTACTACGAGCCCATCCTCCGCGCCGAGCGCGCCATGGCCGAAGACCTCGAGGCCGCCAAGGCCGGCGAAGCCTCCGAGCCCTCCCCCGCCCCCTCATCGCCGCCGGCTCCGGTGGAGGAAGACGGCGACAAGAAGAATCAGGCGGAGGAGGTGGACCAGGTGGTGCTCTCGGAGAAAGAAGATCTTGCGGCCTAATTGGGGCGAGAAAGGTGGGATCTTGCGATGATTTTTTGTGAACGATTTGAGGCGTTTTAGATGTGAATTCGTTTCTTTTTTCGAGGATTAGTTACACAACCGTGATCTGAAAGACGGGAGAGGGAGATTGATCTCTGGTCTCTCCAAGAAAATGTGATTCTTTGGGTGGAAATTAATCATACACATGTTCTGAGTTCTCACTCTGATGAATTATATGGTGTATCTTATGCTTTAATAATCTCATGTTTGGATGGCAATTGGCATGATTTGTTCTTGCATTAGTCCATTATATAAATGCTTTGCCCCGTGCCCTGGCTCTTGTCCTGATTTGATGTTGTAAATCATAGGTAATGCAGATTGTGTTTAGCATACAGTCGACAAGAGCATTGGCAGTTCGTGTCCAGGAATGAGTATTCATTGCCAGCTGCTCGATCTGATTGTTGTATGCTGATCTGATCCTGTGCATTATGCATTATGATGATGTAACTTGCTGCTACTCTCAGTCAAGTTCTGTGCATTTGTCAGCAAATTTGAGGAGAATCTTGTTTGAATTACCTGTAAATTGAAAGGCCCAACTGCGTTTGTGTTTAGCATTCTTAGGGCGCTGTGTAAGCTTTGCCATTGAGCTTTCGAATGATAAGCTTTGTTCTTTTGGCTTTTGATTTATCTGAAAATCAAAATAAACGGGTTGGTTTCTTAAAATGCATTATCCAAATGGCTTCCTGAGTCTAAAACTATGTACGCTATCCGTGTTGACGGCTTTGTTGTTCACTGTCGTCTCAAAAAATGCAGATAAAAACTATTAGCTATAGTCAGGAGCCATTAACCGCATTCCAAACATGGTGCTAAAGTTGTCCAAGTTCAATGGTTGAGCATACTACTACCTAGTATTTCTGAAGGCTAACATTTGTCCAGTTGCTTTACAATGTGCCATCACCAATGTGACAACAGGAGCCTGCAACTCATATTTGGAACTAACGGGTTGAGTGTACTGTGCTTTGTTCATAGCCTTGTTGCTTGTTTTGGCCGCTGGCTCCCCATGTTCTAGTTGATTGTTTGGCCTCATATGTCTGCAAATTGGAATGCGACCTCCCATGAGGTTCTCTGCTTGGCAGGGAAAACATCGGCATTTTTCTGAAAATAAAGTTCATGGAAACGGGAGAATATTGCACGTTCACACCTTATAGCCATGGAACTATATGTCTGATGACTGATGGCACGTTCACACCTCAATAACACTATAACCTTATATGGCAAGAACTATACTTTTTTGCTTCACTTTGAAACAAAATCAGCAACACAGACTGAACACGGTGATTTGCTGAGAGCTAAAGTGGCCGATCTTCGTAAATTTAGCTTTCATATCTCAGGCAAACTTCTATGGAAACTAGCGTAAACAAAGAAACGCAGGACATAGGGTCGCAACACACAGATAGCAACGAACAAAAATTCAAACAAAATGGGAGAATTTTGTTTGGGAGTGATTATGTAGTTTGATAGCATTTTCCATCCAAACAGATTGGGAAATACTTGTACTGTCAGGGAAGCTACAGGAGTTTGACGTGGCACACAGGCCAGCAAAACTGAAGCACTAGCATATGGATGCGTTCTTTTCTGCTATGGTTGATAGTTTTTGGTCCTAGACCAACGTTTGTACGAACAAACCGAATGCCGATAAACTAATTTGAAAAGGCTGTCTGATAAATTGCTTCAGAACGACGATGAAGAAACTGTCCGGTTTATTTATTCAAAAGAAGCCATAAATTGAAAAAGAATCGGGTCTATAACTCTAGTGCTAATGGTAGCGAAATTAACGGCAGGTTTCTGAAACACCCTTACAACCGCCGTTCCATCAGCGCGATCGTCTCAACCCTCCAGGAACGGTCCTGCTTCCTCTGGGGTTTCTTGTGTTGTTTAGATAGCGTATACGATTTTAAATCTGAGAAGTTGTTTAGATAATCGGTTTTAAGAGGTCACCCCGTTTCGATGTTTGGTTTCTTAATTTCTGGAGAAACCAAAAAGAACTAAGGCCACGCGAGATGTACAGTATGCCCACAACAGCTCAGCAGCAGTTGGTGGTCGGGATGGTTGGTCATATGCCTTGGGTTTTGCAGGGTGATTTTGTAAATCTGTTATAGGACATCTCTCGGCACACGATTTGCCACCACTTGAATTGCTCCCCTGTGGTTTGTCATTCTGTCAATCGGCAAGACACCACAGGCTACCATCTCATGCCTTAGCTTGAAAAGGAAGGGAAGACAAGCCCAGGACAATCGCAGAGCATGAACTCTTCCGAGATTATCAGTGTCTGGAAATGCTTGGTCTCGCCAGGTGTAGATGTTACACAGGTTCTCTTCTGACCTACCGAAGCATTGATAGTTGAACTCTTCCCAACATTTGGATAACCAACAAATCCGACAACCACACGTTTGGATCGTGTCAAGACAGAATCAGAAGAATTAGAATCATGATCCTCTCCAGCAGTTGATGCTCCCTTTTGGCTCACAATATACTCCGCTTCACCCTGCAACCTCACCGGTTCATCCCGGCCATATATCTTGGTGCCAAGATCTGGTGTATTTGAGTTTTCCATGGAGTAGCCACTTTACTTTTTACCCTCTAAAGCTGGGGTAGCAGCTTTAGCAGACCAGAATAGATAGAGAATATCATGTTGCTTAAAGTACTCTGCCCATTTCTGCCTGTATTTTTTTTCAAGTTGAGAAAATATGTTATGGGTGACAACAGACAATAAAGGTACCTGGGAAATCAAAAGATGCACCTCCAAGGAGCTCCTAACCTGACATTCAGCGGTAAAAGATCAGCCTTGTTCACAAGGAGCAGTGTTCTCTTGTGCTCATCAATTTCCTGTGCATATACCTTAGAACATAGGCAAAGACATGTCAGAAGACAACAGACAACTGCAAAATACCAAAATACCATAAAACCAACACAACAGTTCTATACCAGCAGGGGAAAAATATCTCTTTCTCTTCTACGTTAGCCCACAGCTAGAGTCTCAAAAACCACAAATCATATTTATCCCAACGACGGAACATCACAAACTAACAATAATGTGGGTTGCAAGTGGTGCCATGTCAGAAACTAGCAGGCACCTACTCACATTGTCAGAGGAGCTAGAATATCGCTCAAACACATTTTGGGAGTTGTCAGCCTATTTTGATTAAAAAAATTAACTATCCACAAGGCACAGCAACACAGCACCACATGATACCAGCATTGAAACACACAAAAACACGTATTTAAACCTTATGCCATTGGTACATAATAACACCAAAAATCATAAATCAATACAGCATTTATGACACTGATACGAAGGCAATTTGACAAAGAAACATATACAATTGCGTCACCAATTCTTTTTTAAAAGATGCCATATCTTTACGCCTGTGTCTGAGCAATCTAGACAATAATGTGTCTGAGAATAAAGGCAACAAAGTATGGAAGTACTGATCATGCTATGAATATAATATTGCAGTTGTAAGTTTTGAGCAGTGACGAAATTTCATGACAAATTGGCTTTTAATGCTTTGAGCCTTTGAGAATTGAGATAACCAGAAAATAATCGGCAGTTTCGAAAAGTTGGCTACTCTAGTCACTGGTCATCTAGCCTCAATGGGAACTTATTGACTATGTATTCAAATGGACAAGCATGTAAGTTAAACTCAAAATGGGTTGAAACAAATATTGAGTACTGGATTCTTTTGAACTAAGTACCTCAAGATCAGGGCAGCTGTAGAAAAAGGGATCTCGAGCATCAACGACCATGACCAGCTTCAATAAAGAAGGAAAACAGTAAGTACTTTCACATTATTTCCTGAAATGTCAGCTACTCACTACTCAGCTCATTCAAAGAAAAGGGATAGGATTGATCACAGTTACACAGAAGACTACAATGCTACTAAGACAATAAAGTACCATGATTTTAACTTAATAACAGATAAAGATACCAATACCATATCGTTGTAACTCAGTAATTCAAATGGGGGCCACAATAGGCACAAGGTTTACAAAATGAATGTAGAAGATGTTGCCAAAGATGAGTGAGTGTGCACATGCATGTACTCATGCACAGAAAAACTGCGAGATGCTGAGAAAGAAGATGGAGCATTGTACTGGTGATGTGCAACTGATTGAAAAGTGAGATAAATGACTAATTAGTTCACTCTAACGGACTAACCAAAATGTACAATAGATTTCTCAGATAGATGTACTAACCAACTCACTGCGTTCAAGTACTCTCTAGAGCTGTCTCCAGATATCAATGTTCTTCTCAAAAGGTGTAAGAACAAGTTTTTCATTCTCTTCCAATCTGCAGAACAAATTTCTTTTTAGAATCAACTTGTATATAAAATAGACAACACCTCAACTAACTTAAAGTTTGAGTTAGATGGACTACATGCTAGAGACATTCGAAATACCTCAATTCTGTAGTTCACTCAGGGCAGCATGTATATTTTTTAGTTCCTTGACATATGTTTTACTTTTTTTAGCCCAAGAAACAAATTAAATGTACATATATGCTTCAATTAGATATTGTTCAATACTTCAATTAGCACTTCACTTGCTGCACTTTGCAATGCCCAAAAATCACGAACCAGGTTAGGTATTTCTCCAAATTTTTACAACCAAACATAAGTTGTTGTCCAATTATTGATTTTTAACAACTTACCACGTTTTTGGTACACAAACACGGGAAACATCAACAGCTCTACTAGACAAACATTCAATGTGCATAGATTAAAAACAAAGAAAACCAACTACACCAACCTCGCGAGGTTCCTCCGCCACTCCAGGAAGGCCCTCCTCTCGTTGGTGTCGAGCTCCTCCACCGTCATCAGAGCAGTCCACGGCGGCTTGAAAAGATTCGAGTTCCGTTCACCCATACATCACTCATCCCACTCCACAAGATCAAAAGAAAAGAAACGGTGCTGAGCACTCAGCGGCGAGGCACCCTGAGGCTGCCCGCTTGCAAGGCCTCCTGCTCCTCTTGCAGCCGCCGCCTCTCCACCTCCGTCCCACCCGTGCCATCCCTGCAACGCATATACCTGTTGCCGCCTCAGAGGCAATTCGTCGAACACTCGTGGGGACACAACAAACTCATAGACAGGAACTTCTTTCTCCCGGGCGCCTACAGACCGATGAGGCCGGAACCGGACGCGGTAGACAGGGAAGCGTCGTGCGCATCGTCGCCAAGGAGGAGCTCGTCTTCAGCCACTCGCTGGAGGACGGCGTCGATGTCGCTGACGTACTCGAGCGGCGGCGGCTGCTGCGCGCGGTGGGAGAGGATGAGCGCCTGGCCCCTCTCCTTGGCGGCCGCGGCGGCCTTGTTGCGCTGCCGGAACAGCGCGCGGTCGAGGCCCTCGCCGCGATCCTTCCTCCCGCCGCCCATCTCCACCACCACGGCAAGTCAGGTAGTTCAAAGAGGAAGGCAGGAGAGTTTACGAGTTCGGCGGCGCGAAGAAGGGTGGAATCGAGCCGAGCCCTGCCGTGCCGAGGGCCCAGGTGCAGAAAATCTCCTGCTTTCTACCTCAACTTTTAAAATAAAGCACCGCACATCATAGCACAGCAACCGCCAACCGACGCTAAGAATCCAGATTTTATCAGTAGGTTCGATGCTGAAAACGAGTTCAGTTTTTTTCAGTTATCAATATAATGATATTATCATAGAATTTCCTTTGGTTGACATTCAAGTTCCATGTCCCTATGATTCCTTATCAACTGTGAAGCACCAGCTGGATCGGGGAATACGATAGGAGCAAGAATTACACGCAATTCAATATTTTAGTTGGGGTTGCTGCTTCATTCTGCTAAAATGTTTAAGGAACTCAATACTTCAGTTGGAACTTCTCACCTGCTAAAATTTTCATAACGACCACCTTGTCACCAAAACGTAGACATGCTAACTCAAATACCGTATTACCGCAGCTTAGACAAGCTTACAAGTCATCAACTATGACAACGGCTATTACAAAATATTATATGTCTTAAACTTACAAAGCAAACAAACTCCAACTTACTCCATTACATCTCCAACAGGCACAAAGTTTCAGACTTGCAAGCTTCAAATATACTCTAATACATCTCCAAGAAAACCCTGAAGTTTGGGACTTTATTCTGTCACAGATCACAACCTGATACCATCAAATTCATACTCAATACACTGCTACTAAGTAATGGTGCTTAAGATACAATTTTACAGGCATATGGGGAGCTGCATCATCACAAGATCCCTGGAACCAGCACTAGAGTTTCAGGAAAAGGTAGGTGATGTGGAAGGCACCCCCCTATGCAGTAGAGCCAAGAATGATTTGCCTACAGGCAACCAAATGACGGCAGGGACAGTCCCTTAGCCAGAGCGGGCCATGGCCAACGGGCGACACCCGGTGGCCTGACGCTCTTTCATTGGCTGTCTGGGTATTCCCTCAAGTCATGCTTTGAGGAGCTCACAGCAGCCATCGGTGGCTGTGGCCCACTTGAAGGGAGTAGCAGCCCCTTGCTCGCCGTCCATGATGATCGGGAGCGGGGTGAAGAAGGGTGTCCGGAGGTGTTCAATGCTGTTGCAGTGGTACGTGTCTTCATGATCGTACATGCTTGACACCTCTGAGCCAGAGACGCTTGAGACACTGCTCCGGGAGTGTGGGTTGCCCAGCTCTGAATGCCGGATGTCAGAGTTTGGAGATGTGGCCAGGTGCGCAGGTGGGGTACAATCTGTCTTCTTGCTGCCTCCAAGAGTGCCCTTTCCATTCCCCTCATTCTTTGTGTTGAGGAAGCGCCCACCGGAGCCTCTTGCTCGACGCATGGCATGACAATGGCGCGACTCATGAAGATACGGCTGCATCATGAGAAGTAGCAACGAGAATAATGAGAGAAATAGGGGAAGAAATGTTGCATGACAGGATGGAATGGCAATGGCATGGACGTAGGGATAGTTCAAGGATTCAGCTGGGAGTAGAGGCTCACCTTTCTACCTTTCACCAGATTATTATCCCTCCCTGCCTTGGCGCGAGCACGGCGGCGACGAAGGATGCCTTCGTACTGCTTTGCATTCACATAAATTGGTGCATCAGCTGGTGTATTCAGTGGCAAGAGCATGCGCCCACCAGACTGCAACAGCCGGAAAAAATTAAAAAGCCGTTAGAGAATCATATATCACAGAGAAAATTAACTAACATCCTGAATGAATAAATGATTCCATCTAAATTAAAGGAACCTAATTTTAATATACTCCATTATTGGAAAAAAATGACCCATTTTCCAGTAGCAATGTTAGACACAAATGTTGACACATGAAATTTTGATGATGCTTTTAGTATCACAATTCCTAATCACCACTTGCTCTTTTTACTTACGAAGTTATTTTTGTATCCACTATGTTTCAATGAAGACCTGGTAAGATACCTTTTTTGAGATGGGCAGTACAATATAATATAGCAGCATGCCATGATACCAGTAAAAGACAGCGACATAGAAGTGCAAACTTTGAGCACAGACTAACTTTGTGTGACATATCTGGGAAGCAGTTCACAACACATAAATCCAATAGTAGCACCAGAACAGGCAAGATTTGCAGAATTTGACAAACTAAAATATTAATGCATGAGATTGCTAGGAGCTATGAATTCAGGTGAACAATAGCCACCTTAGTTTCTTGCTAGTTCTGCATACAATATTGGAATCAATCAAAGAGAAAATTTGAAATGTTATTTATAAAAAAGCTAAACCCTACCATTGATTTCGTTGCATAAGTGGTAAGTAGGCCATAGCACTGGTCAGCACAAGGATAATTGGAAGAGACCTGAAACACATGCGGTCAGTTAGCAACTGAACTGAAGATACTCAGAAAGAAATTTTGATATGTAAAATTGGATAATTTCGAACTGCATTGTGAACATAATAGAAGTTATCTTCTTTTCTATCCATAGACAAGGTTAAAGGAAAAGCTTACTATGGATTGACCAAGACCAAGCTCAAAACAACTGTTGTACTCTGGGAATGGTGACTGCAGCACAATAGTGGCAGAGTGCTCTGAGTTCTTCTCTCCTTTACCTCCCGACTCCAAATTCCCTGAACATTACAGTTTCTCAAAACCACAAGCACAAAAGTGTCCTATGAATCCTTATATGTAGACTGAAACAGGTAGACATAGAAATCCATCGAATATTCAAGTTGCTAAACACTAAAAACTGTTCATGCATAATTAGAAATCCATGTAACTAAAACAAAATAGAAGTATTGGCCTGTTTGAAATAAGAAGGATTAGGTTGCGATGTATTTGAAATTTAAGCTAAATCCTAACCCAATCCCCTTAGCATGATGACCTTTTTCAGTGCTTCAGGATTACTCTTTACAGGTTAGACCAATGTCATTTCTTTGACTTTTATTTTCAAGTTCAATGCCCAATCACTCAACCTTCAAAAAGGGGCACTCAAGCAGTGTATATTTCTCAACCAGTAAAAACTTGACATACATTCTAAATGATGCAGATCACAACACTCAGCAGATCCAGGCACCATTCAGAACCATTCAACTGAAAGAAAGTGGCTACAAGTCTCCTTTAGAGGAGCAAAGACCAAACATTATGTCTTAGAAAAATGCTGATGCTTCCTTATCTGTACTAATATTCTAGAAAAGAAGATGTGAGCTTTATATTATAGAAATGAACTCCATACGGTTGGACAGACGTGCATGTTACTCATGGAATCTGAGGAGTAAGTAGGCTATATTGAATTTCATCAAGAACTACTGGGCTGGTCTATTATAAGGTTATATGAGCCAAAAAGCTATTCCATGGTTCAAAAGTAAAACTGGAGAATCGTTGGCTTCTAACCATCAAATATGTGCCTTATCACACATTCTCATCTCTATATTATTGTATACATTTTTCTAGGACATACTTTTGTGTTCCATAAAAATATATCCTCATAACGATTGTGTGTTCTGCAGGACATCTCACAAGTCACAAACAAGGGGGCAGAATATCCAGCCCACAGCTGCGGAACTAAATAGCAATGTCATGTTCATCAAACAAAAGCTTATCTTAATTACAAAAATAAGAGAGACCCAATTGATACCTCCTCCAAATATATTACATAAATATTCTAATATTTCTTTTCTTTACTAATTCATGGGCGTAGCTAATTCGTTCCTTTTTAAGTTTCTTGGATAATAAAAAAATTAACAAAGAATGACCACGAACTAAGCCTGCAGCCATCATTACTCTTCAAACTTGTTGACAAGTCTTGCAATAGAGAGACAAGAAATCATAATGACTAATGAATGTACCTATAAATTGAACAGTGGCATCAAAGTAAAGGGGCCACCGTATTCAGAGAACAGTATGTTGGGCCCAAAACATCTGACAATCCAACTAATTGCCCCCATCCGACATGATAGCTAACATAAGCACTGTCTTTCTTTACAAACATATGCAAATTCATCTAGTTCATACCAAGTTCTTGCAAAAAGCATATGATTTCCCATATGAGGAGGAGTAAGAACCTAACCTTTCAGCTCTCACTTCGTTCTAAAACTCATCTACATATCTAGCAATAGAGAAATGATCACAATAAAGGTGACCCACCAAATTGTCGAGTGATGCCTAAGAAGTAAAAAAAGGGCTACCAAGATTTAGATGATGGAAGTTTATTCTCTAAGAATAGTAGCATATAAGCTTGTCTTGCAATTAGACAATAGGATAATTGAACTTTGTGAGATTCCGTTCTCTTCACTGGCATAGTAGCATGCACAGATCCAACTAGGCCATGCCAAATTCTTGCAATCAGCCCACAAACTTCCAAAGGGACAAGCAACACCTCACCTTGGAACACTGAGAACTTGAGGACCTCAGGAGCCCCTCTCTTCGGCACCGGCTGCCCGGCCTTCGCCGGCGGTGCCGGGTCCAAGATGCCCTGAGCTCTCGGCACAACCTGGAACTGGCCGTCCCGGCGCGTCTCCTCCAGTGACAAGGCCGCCGGCTCCCCGTACAGCTTCTGGGACCCTGCCCACCATGGCACTGGGGCTCCAGCTCCATTATTGGAGGCCTGGCTCATAGCACCAACCTGTCCAAATCCCTCATGGCTCTTGAAGCTCATCATTGTTGCCTTGTCAAGGAAATCAAAGTCCAAATTTTCTTTGGTCTAAGACAAAAGACTCCCTCCAATGCTTTTGTAGGATCTTCTTACTAAGCATCCAACCACCTAAGGCCAAATAATTAAACAACAAATTAGAGAGAGTGATGTACAAATACATGTAAGAACAAACAGTTAACAAATGCAGGGGAAAAAACAAGTGGGGAATCCCCAAGAACCGAATCAAAAGACACAAGGGAACAACAACAACAGAGCAGGCACATAAGTGTATGAAATACTGAAGTGTGAAATACTAGTGGATAGACTACAGAAACATGCACCAAGAAACCAATAGACTGGCAGGGAAATCAATGAAATCCCAAAGAACCAGAAGAAATTGATGCAGAAATACAAGAAAAATCCATTCCTTCAGCAAAGGAAATGTTTGTGTAGAAACTAAAAAAGGTACCAACAAAAAAAACCAAGATCAGCATGAAAAGAAGGGAGGGTGGCAAGATCAGACCCCGTCAGATATGTTCAGAAGGCCAAAGATTTCCAAGAAGAGCACAGAAAGCCAAGAACTTCTTCAGCAACAAGGCTGATGTACCATGTATGTACCAGAGTATATATGCAAAGGATTTAGGACAAACCAAACCAAGGGCAGTGCACAGCACAATGGTTGCACAAAGAGGGGAAGCAAACAGAGCCCACTCACATTTCAGCTGCAGGAGGCCACCTAATAATGGGAGCAAGTGAGCAACCAAGAGGATAACATTAACAAACAACAAGAGGGGGGAGAGAGATGTTAGTAGCATTATACTATATATAAATGCAAACGGGCACAGAGCTGAAGCCAAGAAAGGTCTCCCGATCTCGCTGTTAGAATTGGATTTTTTTTATGTGTTTGTATTTTTTTTATATGCATATAGCATATTTCTTTACAATATTTTCTTGTACTCTTATATATATACACTGTCCATTAAACCTTATGAATATATACATAATATTTATAACATAGTATTAGAGTTTAGACAATAACCTAACTCTTTTCACTACCATCCCACCTACCGTATGAGGACACCGCTGCAAGGAGGAGGCCACCGCCACTCCGGCTGCCGTTGCCACTGTCCTCGGCCACCGTTCTTCTTCCTCTGTCGCCGACGCAAACCGGATCGATGCCACCGCCTGCTAGAGGAGGAGGTCGCACAGAGGAGCAATGCCACCGACTCCCGTCCGGCCGCCTTCTTGTGCCTACGCAAATCGCTGTCGTCCGCTAGAGGAGGTCGCGCTGACGAGTGGTGCCACCGCCTCCCCGTCCAGACGCCTTCCCGCGCCGACGCAGGCCGTCACCCGATGTTGCTGCCACCCGACGCCGCTAGGCTGCTACCCATGTGTCGCCAGCTCCTCGTTCGGTCGCGGTCGATGTCGCCAGGAGCCGTTGCCGCCCCGCCCGCCACACGCTGAGCCTCCTCCTCCCAGACATCCTACTTCTGCATCTCCTGCAGAAGATGAGACCGCTAAGAAGGAGGCAGAGGCTGCTACTGCTGATGATGAAGCTTTTTAGCATACCATAGATGCTTTTGAGTGCTGGTGTGCTGATAAGGCTCGTGTTCAAGCCATCTTGGTGGTCAGCGTTGATGACTCCATCTAGCCAGACATTGTTGGTCTACGTTTCACTCGTCGATGATTTCTTTCGAGTCCTGACCAATCTTTGGTGCCATCTGGATGAGCTGGCTTCTCCACTCTGCGAGAAGTGTCATAAGGTGAAGAAGACGGATAGTGACCATCTTCAGCTTTATGACTTTATCTACCGTATTTGCCTATAGTTTGAGCCTATTAGGGCTCAACTACTGAGCTGCTCGCCATGACCGACAATCACCGAGGCTCTTTCAATGGTTCGTGTTGAGGAACTTCGTCGCAAGTTAGTAGCACAATCTGTTCCAGCTGTGCTTGCTGCCCCTTGTTCTTCGACTACACCAATGACTTCTGCTTCGATTACGATCCCTCCTTAGGTGTCTATTTTTGCTCTTGTTTTCACACCAACTGGAGTTCAGTGCAATTATTGCAATACCTTAGGGCACGACTACTGGAGTTATGTGGTGTGAAAAAAGCAAAACATGACGTGTGGGGGTGGTTGATCCAAGGGGGTAGGGAGGATAGACTAGCGCGTCAGGACGTTCTCAGTGAGGTGACTCTATTCAGCAGCTCTACTAGGCTCTACTTTAGCAGCTCTCTCACAGCTTGGCAGGTTCTGTCAGTCTAGCTCAAATGTCTCCTCTAGGTACCTCTTGGTTTCTGGATTCTGGTTCCTCTTTCTAAATGATACCAAACTCCACATCTCTCACTTCAGTAGGATCTCCTATTGCTCCTATCTGTGTTTAGACAGCTGACGATACTCCTCTATCTATCAACTATCAGAGCACTCTTTTGTTCACTGATTTTTCTATTCTAAATGTTTTTCATGTTTTTCAGCTTACTATGCAGCTTCTCTCGATGGGTCATCTTACCTATCTCGGTTGCAGGGTTGATTTTGACTCTCACACATGTTTCTTCTAGGATTGATAGATAGGGACGGTGTTTGGGACTGGCTAGCACCGTAGGGATCATCAGGGCCTCCACCTTCCGTCCACTTATCACATCTATGTCTACCTCTATCGCCACTGCTGCCACCGCCTTTTGTGTAGTAGCATTACCGTTTATGTCACTTGTGTGAGTTCCGCCTTTCGTCATTAGTTCGTTAGGGTTACTGTTAACTCGATCATGTTTTGTAAAGGTTGCAAACTAGGTAAGCAGTTACAACTTTCTTATCATTCTAGTGAGTACTTGTTTTCTCGTCATTTTGATTTAGTTTATTCAGATGTATGAGAACATGTCTATTATCTCTAAATGTAGGCATAAATTCTATATGATTTTTATTGATGATTATTCTCGCTTTACATAGTTTTTCTCTATATCTAATTGTGATCAGTTTTTTGTGATCTATCATAGCTTTATAATGATGATTCATACTCAGTTTCTTATGGATGATGTGAGGTGGAACACTGGCACGGGTTTCTTATAGGTTTTTGAGGAATGCTTATTAAGTAAAGCTAAAGATCGTAGGTGTAGCAAAAGGAAAGTTTGTGTCTGTAACAACCCTGTAGTTAGGAAAGTGGCATTCTAGAGTATTATATATATATATATATATATATATATATATATATATATATATATATATATATATATAGGAAGCCTCTTTTACATTGGGTGTAATTACACTCTATATCGTATCTCATAATGTAGGGAGTATCTTGCGTAACGGAGGGTATGTACGTGTAGTATACAAGTATTTAAGACCATCTAGGTGGTATGAATAATTTTCGAAGTGGTATGTACATTTTTGACATACTCCTTTTATGCGCAGATATAAGGGTATTTATAAAATACGCTAAAAACTATGAACTCCTTTACACGTTTTTCATGTGGTTCACATTAGAGTATCTTATAATTAGTATACAAATGTACCTAAAGTGATAAAAGAGTATTTTAAGTTTATTTAGGTGGTATATTAGAGGTGGGTGTAATTACACCCGGGTGTAAAAGGTATTTTTCCTATAGGAAGCCTCTTTTCTACACCTGGGTGTAATTACACGCTATATCGTATCTCGCAATGTATGGAGTATCTTGCGTAACGGAGGGTATGTACGTGTAGTATACAAGTATTTAAGACCATCTAGGTGGTATGAACAATTTTTCGAAGTGGTATGTACATTTTTTGACATACTCTTTTTATGCGCGTATATAAGGGTATTTTATATATATATATATATATATATATATATATATATATATATATATATATATATATATATATATATATATATATATATATATATATATATATATATCACATCAGAAAGAGGTTGGTCTAGGCTACGGGAAAGAAGGTATTAGTCGCTAGCTAGCGTTTCTTTAAGACTATCGCTAGCGTTAGTCAATGGTTAGCATATCACCTCTTGATTAATTTGCACTTTGGCTTTGGAGTGCGCACATGCAAGAATACAAGATGAACTACATACTGTTGGAAAAAATGGATAATATTTTAATTCTAAATTTTACTACGAGACAAATATCATAAAATACTAGTGATGCAAAACTCATAACTAACAACAGAAAGTAAATCATATTGTACTTCAAATATACGCAAGAACAGAATTGCATTAGAATTGATTGATTACACGAATGACTTACAATGGACGTTTGATGAAGAACAAGAAGTAGCGTAGGCTCGATGCAGTGCAAAACGTAGACGTAGCAGTGAAGCAAGCGGTTGCGCGATAGTGCGTTGCCCAGAAACCTCTGCCTGTGCAAGTTCTCTCCACAGCAATGTTTCGGAGATCCTGCTTTCCTCTCTTCCCGGATGACACCGAGAAGAAAGACCGATGTGGTTGAACAGTTTGATACTACAGGACAACTATCCAAAGAGGAGATGGAAGAATGGAGGGGGAATTTTGTGTGTTCTCCTGGAAGGAGGTGTACGAATGGAGTAGAAATTATGAGTAGAAATTATGTGTGTTCTATTTGGCATCTCTAGGGTCATTTTAAGGGCATTGCAATCACTTACTAGTAACTGCCGTTATTAAACAGAATTAAAACACCGATAACTACCTCATTAAACCATATAATGATATTTATGTAGTGTTTATTAGCTCCTAAACAGTTCAAAAGGACAGAGAAATGCAAGGTTCGTAAAAGAAAAAATGGACTTGGCCTGCCAAGTGGCTCTCCACGTCACGGTAGGGTCGTAAGTAACAGGTCGTATTATTTTTCACGCAAAAATACGCGAATATATGTGCGCATGTGTGTTTAGCTAAAGTCCTCCTCGTACCATTCCATCCATGTGTTATATGTTCCAATGAGTGACAAAAACTTCACCTTATAAATTGGTTTTTCTCTGCTTAGTTAGACAATAGGATACTAATATATGCATATTTTGAATTATAAAAAATAGGCCTCAAAGTCGTATAGACCTAATTTCTAACACATACTGTCCATTGGCAGAACACGGTAGTTTGAGGTCGGCCTCGAAGACTATATTCTGGAGTGTGGTCACCAAAGTTTTTTCATATAACACATCTTTCGTACAGGATAGGTATATATATAGCACCACGCTCACTCTCAAAAAGGACCACTGGAAAGCTGTGTGCACCTTAGGTTTCGAAATCTCGAAACAATCATCCTACGCTGAAAAGATTTATGTTCATATGCCATGCATCATTTGCACGCATGGTTTTTTTATATCGGACCTGCACTTGACATTGTGCTAAAATCCCATGTCTTCACTCCATACAAAGGAAAGAAAATGGGACGGGAAAAAACAACGCCACCATGCATTTCTCCACGGAGTCTTTTTAGGTCTCGCTCGATTGGGCTGAAAAATAATAATTTATAACTGAAATTACATCGTAGCTGGTTGAAATTGCACTGTAGTAGAAGATAGCTTATTTGGTGCAATTAACACAAACGAATACGAGAAAAAAATAAGCAAAAAAAACTCAAAAAACCTAAAATTTAGAAAAAGACATAATTTATAAATTGTAAAAAATAAACTAAAAGTCGGAAACTCAAATCGTAATAAGTGTGCCTTAAGTTGATCCAGCAGAGCAAACTCCAAATCAGGGAGACCAATTATTGGTCCTGTGGGAGAGAGAAGATCTAGGCCGTGCGATTCAGCGTCCCCTGCAAGCTGGCTGAGACTTTTCCGAGGGCTGGTTGGTCCAGCAGAGCAAGCTGGCTGAGACTTTTCCGAGGGCTGATTCCCACAGCTAAGCTTCTGGAGGATCTATGCATTTTATCCGTCTGCCTATTTGTCTGCTCGGCAAATTATTAGATTTGGTTTTAGCACTGTATTTTGTGATGCTTTTTTTTCTCCATATAATGTGGGCAAGTATACGAAATGGGAACATCCACCCGTCACTTCGTATGCTTATGGTTTTGATAAGATCACTGTCTTAGGATGTTTATTCATCTGCAAATGTAGGCAACAGTTAGGGAGTAATGGGGACACTTTAGCTGCGATAACTATAGTAACTAGACCACTTAAATTATTGGTCATATATTCATGTACTAGCTAGTTAGTTTTTCGCAATCCCTTGTATGTTAATGGATATTTTCATGTGACATTATATTCACCAAGTTATGGAGTAATGGGAACTTCTAGCATGGCCATCTATGTAAGCATTTGCTAATGCTAACAGCCAGCTAAACGGCCAATTGTTATTAGGTAAACCAATATACTAAGAAAAGCGAGCGTTATTTATTTTATAATGGTGCATAATCCTCAAGGAGTCGGATCACGCGTCAAGTCAGTGCACGAGTAGATGAACGTGCACGGGTTTATCATTCGAGGTCATAATCCTCAAAATAATTTCGCTAGAATATAGGTAATTTTTGGAGAAAATTATTAAGTAATGGATTAGTCAAATAAGCTGTATTCTTAATATATTAGCGCACGGAAAGTTTTTTAAATAAACAATTAAATTTTGATGAAGCCTGGCCTCTCATAAATATCATGAAAAATCTTTTTTAGAATCTTTTTTTTAAAAAGAAACTCAGCCAAGGATGGTTTAAAACCATATACACACACACACATATAATCTCTAGGATTTGCACGATCATTGTGACAAAAAGGAGGTCACTCTAAAATCATCACTGACATCAAGTCGCACCATTCTGGATAGGAACACATTTATAGTACAAACACCTAGTGTCATCAAACCATTAGTAGCCATTAGTACTTTAAATTTTGTGCAACTTTTTTAAAGTGACGCCAGAAGCACTCCTCAAATAATACTTGTGCACTGAGCAACCAGAATCAAAAGAACAGAAGTGATCTAAACAGCAATTGCATTATGTAGTGGAGAAGCAGCCAGAATCTTTTTAGCTGGAGAGATACAGTATCAGCAACCTTCGCAATAGAATCCTTCTCTTGTTAGCTTTCTTGGGAAGTACTGCATGACCGACGTATTTTATGAACACCGTTAGTGGTGGTGGTTTCACATGATGCAAGTTGCATTGCGCCTTTTGGTTTCTATAAAATTCCTGGTAGGTAGTACTAGGTTAAAATCTAATGAAGTGCTATCGTCATTGGAACCTTTTTTTTATTTAGAATGACGTTCAGCTACAGCCTTTCCGTGTATGAAAATTACAGAGCAATTTGTTATGACCATAATGATTAGATTGGTTGTACTGTATAGT